>JADWPL010000019.1:0-722373 GCA_016109495.1 Phialophora tarda | reverse complement strand
GAAGAAGAAGAAGAAGAAGAAGAAGAAGAAGAAGAAGAAGAAGAAGAAGAAGAAGAAGAAGAAGAAGAAGAAGAAGCAGCTTGGGCTTTTGCACGATTTTGCTACTTCTCATCTATGTCTGTACTGTGCTGTATGGAGTACGGATCCTGTAGGGCTTGATCCTACGGTAATGATGATTGAGCCGTGTGTTTGAATCAATTCTGTGTCTCGTCTCCTATTAGAAGATTTGTTGGTTTCCAATATCCGGGATCTGGTATCTAATATCTACCCTCTAATCCGCAATCCGCAATCCGCGATCCATTTTGTTGGCGAGTTGCGTAGTCGAGGAGTTGCTTATATTCTACCGTCTTGTATAAATGCTGTGGAAAGCAATGTGGTGTGACGTACCATAACATAATGTAATATAATTTAATGGAATATAATGTATACAGAGTTGTGTCGTGTAGAGTACAGTAGATTATATTATAGTAGAATACACTAATCCAATGCCCCTTCCTTTCGAGGTTTTGGTCCTCTCCTGCCCTATACTGTCTTGCGATGTCCTGTAATGTCCTGTCCTCTGGTATTTCCGCCTGCCAATACCAATGCTAATCCATGCTATTCTATTCTATTCTATGCCGTCCCATGCCATGCCATGTCGTCTGTCTGTCTGGTAGTAATGATATACAATAATCCCCAATCTCTGCTCAGGTCCGTCCGTCAGTCTATCAGTCTATCAGTCAGTCTATCAGTTCAATGGTGTGCTGTTTGTCCTTTCTTTCCTCTCTCTCTCTCTCTCTATCGTAATGCCGTGCTGTGCCGTGCTGTGCCGTACCGTGCTTTGCTTTGCTGTTGGCCCTTTCTCTTTCTCCTTCTCTGTGCCGTTCATTATAATTCTGTGCTGTGCTGTGCTGCGCTGTGCTGTGCTGTGCTGTTGGTCATTCTCCTTCTCGTCTCTCATATCATCATGTCGTGCGCGGCGGCACTGGGTATCTTCGGCCGCGGTCTGTGTTTCTGGTGGTTGTCTTGGGTTGACGGCTATCAACTAGAGCTCTTGCTCCTGTTGCTGCTCCTGTTGCTGCTCCTGTTGCTGCTTCTGCATCATCGTTGGGTGCTGTCGCATTTCTAACGTGGAGGGAAGATGGTGAAAGTGACTCCGGCTTGACGAGTCGAACTCAATTCACCATCGCCAACCGCCACTGACGCGACCCCACCATCCGCCGTTGTTGCCGTCGCCGCCGAAGCCGGCGTTGTTATTGTTGCCATTGTTGCCATTGCTGCTGCTGTCGCCATCGCCTTGCCAATTCCCAGCGCCCCAACCTGCGCCGTTGTCCCCAGAGTCAGAACTCCATGGCCCTGAGGATGGCGGCCACGTGGGTGTTTCCGAGGGAGCCGTGGTGATGGCCGGCGATTCAGTCGCCGACAGAGTTGTGCAGGGTTCCGTGACGGTGACAAATGTGGTTGGCAAGGACGTCTGGGTCAGTGTAGAAATGGGGCTTGAGCCAGGATACGTGAATGTGAACGTCAAACCCTCGGTCGCTGTGCCCTCTGCCGAAGAGGTGATAGTGACGAACGTAGTGACGGTAGTGGCGGTAGGCGCCGTGATAACCGTTGTGGTTGTGGGCTCTGTTGGCGCTGCGCCATTGTCGCTGTAGACCTTGAGACTGTTGATGAGCCAGTACGTATCCTGGAAGGCGGACGGGTTGTTCTGCACGAAGCTCTGGCAAGTGGAGGCCTGTGCCGAGCACGTCGAATCCGTGGACCAGACCGACCCGGCCCAGTCACCGCAGAAGGTAACGTCAAAGACGAGCTTTTGGTCCTTGACGTGCTCGTCGATGTCGCAGTTGCCGGCGAAGTGACCTTGAGGAAGACCCCAGTTGGACGGATCAGGAGTGCCGCTTGCAATGTCGGATGGGATGCTGTCGCGGGGGAAGAACCAGATGCTGATGGCCTCGCTGGTCCATTCAGTCGCGTACACACCACCTCCGTTGGCATTGAAGCCGCTGCCGTAGGTGGAGGTGTCATGGCTGTTGATCGCACAGCCGGCATTGGTACCTTGGTCGGGCGCATTGACGTCGCAGTCGTCGGTCTCCAAGGTGCCGGAGAAAGCTCCGGTGTTGGTGATGGAACATCCCGCGTTGGTGTGCATGGCCATGGTATTTGCGGACTGCCCGTTGACGCCTTCGATGATGTCTATTTCTCCGTCGGCGGGCCAGTTCGGCCCCAGCATCCAAAACGCCGGCCACGTCCCGCAGGCACCGCCAGGCATGTGTGCGAGATCGAGTATTATCAGACCGTGGTTGTAGGTCTTTTTCGTGCTGAGGCGGACGCTGTCTCGGCCGCGACCGCTGGCGACATTTGTAGCATCGACGCCCATGTAGACGGCGCCGTTGTCTGTTTTGTACAGGCCGGCGCTTGTGGCTTGGTCGTAGGACACGTAGTTGACGTAGCCGTTGGTAGGGTCATTGTCCTAGACGATGTTAGTGTGGACAACTCGACGGCGGAAGCTGCCATACATACTGTGAAGAAGTCAAACATGTCTGCAAATACGTCCGAGGCATAGTCATCCTCCAGGAGATAGGAAGCAGAAGCAGTGGCTGCCAGAACAGCGAGACTGATCAAGAATGTGCGCATCTCGGCCGGTCACTCTTGGTCGCTGGAAAGACGTTTGGGGGGTCCAATGCTGGAGGAATGGTGTGTCGAGAGCCATTGCGTGTGTGGCAATAGCCCTTATATAAAACGTCGTCTCCATCCTTGCGAACAGCAAAAGAAGCGAGGTTGGTAAAGAAAATGAATGAAGCGCAGGTGCGCCTCAATTGACTGAACGTGCTGGGTGAAGCGTAGGCCATGCTCGCCCGGCGCCCTAACCGGGGTATGCCAGGGACCTGGTCGAGACCGAGGAGCCATCAGTCGCCCTCCGATGGTATAGAAGTGGAGAAACGCGCTGCACAGCAACCGGTCCATTGGTGTGTTGCCGCTGGCTGCGAAGACTACTGGGTACTAGTCGTGTCGCCAACGGAGGCTGGAAGTCCCCTGAGGCGCAGACCATCAGATAGGCGAGAGGTCGGGGATCGACGCTAGAGCAACGAGACGAACAAGAGTACGCAATCTGCTGGCGCTAGCGATGGCTCGGTGGCATATGGGCGTATGGGAGACGGGCATGTAATGTCTGGAGGGGCATAGAGTCCCGCTTCGACCGGGGCAGCGTGTCTCAGATGGACCGACTAACAGTGGGCGCCGAGCAGGTGTTTGTTGTCGTGGGTCGCGGTCGACCCAATGCTCTCACATGCTATTGAGACCGACGAGGTGAAGATGACCGAGCTTCAGGGCAGCGGCCATCATGACTGACGAGCTGAAGAAGCTTCATCTTCCAGAGCACCGGCCATCGACGGACGAGGTGAAGACAGACGCCTCATCATCCAGCCGCACCTCGACGCAAAGAACGCAGGAGTATCCGAAGGAAGCACCTCCGCCGTACACAGGAATGAGACGCGCGGCATCTGCGCGTGGTGTAGGGTACGCAAGACCCGGCGACACCACACCAGCATCGAAATTACCGCGAGCACTGGGCGCACGAGTATGTAGCAGCATGTGGGACAGTGGATGGTTGTCGTCGGTCGTGTTGTTGTGGTCGTCGAGTCGAAGCGCGACTGTTCGGAATCTTCGGGGCTGAATAGAGTTCGAAGTCGGAGATTGCGTACTAACTGCAAGGAGAAACACCAGCCAGGCTGGGTGATAAGCCACTCTTCTTATTCCTGTGCAGCAGACCGCGGGGCGTCTCGAGCTGTGTGTGGCATGTGGCAGGGCAGCCATGCAATGCAATGCGTGGTGGATTCCATTCCAACAGCGTACGTACACACCACAAGTACCGAGTACGCATACTTTAATGATGATATCGTCTTCTTTCATCAAAACCTCTGGAACTACTAGTTGGTTACTGTAACCTAGAAATACATACATCCATGCCGGAAGGAATCTTCTTTCTTCTCTCTTCTTGGCGCTGTTTGTCTGCTTTTTGTTCGCCTGTCGACTAACCACGTACATACATACCACAGTATCTGACATGTGGGTCTCCCTCCCACAGCTTCAATCCCGTCCCAGCTTTTTATATGTCCAACGAGGGCGAGGAAGAGGTTGTTCCCGTCATACAGGTAGGTGATGGCGAGAGCCCGGAATCTGCGGATCCAATCCAAGGCAAGGCTTCTTCTACACCTTTGATGTCTGCTGCGGGACGTACGTGTTGGACCATGTCGACCTGTTGGGTTTCAGGAACCTCATCAAGCCGACGACGGGCGTGTTGATGGGCGATTCGCCGGTGAAGAGGAACATGTCGTAGAGCCATCCGCCAAACGTGCACCCGAAGAATGGCGCAACCATGGGTATCTATGAGGGAGAGTTTGTCAGATGCACTGCCGTCTCGATAATTCAGGGAGGAACACGTTTCGTTTCTTACCCAGAAGTAGTGCCCGCCTGCAGTCCATACGTGGTGGCCGTATCCCAGCATGTACGACATCAACCGCGGTCCGAAGTCTCGCGCGAAATTAATGGCATAGCCCGTTTCCCAGCCACTGGTAGAGAATATCGAGTCAGCCGACAGAGTTCAAAAGAGAGAGAAAAACTCTCACAAACTTACAAGCAAGCACCGATGCCGAAAATGACAAAGAACAGTCCCAGCGGCGTGAGATTGCCGGCTCCAAGGTTTCCGTCGTCCTTGAGGGCATAGATCAAGAACATCAAAAGAGCGCTGGCGATGAATTCGGAAAAGAATTGGCCCGTCCGCGTCATGAAGTCGGCTGGGTATGTGCAGAAGATGCCCGCGGTGGCGGTGTCCGAATAGCCAGGCACTGTGCGGATGTTGGCTCCGCCTTCGAACACGTCGATGGCCGACTTGTAGTTGGCGTAGACGACGCCGGAAGCACACAGAGCTCCCAGAGTCTGAGCAAGCATATAGCCGGGGAATTTCCGCCACGGGAACTTTCGGAATACGCAGTTGGCAAAGGTGACGGCGGGGTTGAGATGTGCTCCTGATATTCCAGCCGTGTAGACGCCCAGCATGACACCGAGCCTAGTCGAGTCATTAGTTAGCGGCAACGCCATAGAGAGCAAGTAGTTCTAGAACTCACCCCCAGCCCCAGGAGATGGACTGATAGTCACCCTTGGTGCCGTTACTCAAGACGACTTGAGCCACGACACCGTCGCCAAACATGATGAGGATGAAGACTCCCATGAACTCGGCGAACGGCTCCCGCATGTAATGTCGGACCCGGCTCCAGGCGAGATCTGGTTCTGACTGGACGACATCCTCTTGGGGAACTTTGTGGTCGACGAGCGGGCCATGCTCGGCGTACGCCGCAACACCATCCACCGTGGTGTGACGGTATTCGTTTGGGATGTGGAAAATACCGTGCTCGTTGTGGGTAGCAGGCGGCGTGGATGAGAGCGATTCTTTCTCAAGAGCCATGTCGGAGTCCTTGGGTGTGGATGAAACCGCAGGAAGACGAAGAGCGGGAGTAGATTCAATCTGGTCGCTGGCCATCCTTTTTGTGTCAGCTAACCGAGAGAGAAGGCAGCCAGACTCTTATGGCTCTGGCATGGGGACTGCAGGACCGGTTTATGGCTAGCGTGTGAGGTGCCATTTCTGCAGCAGGGACCAGCTCTGGAGGTCCGGAGGCGGGCGGATACGAGCCACTCATCTCGAAGGAACACTGGGGACCGTTGACACTGAGCGGCGGACGTGCATGCAGGCGAACCAGCTCGGTGGAGGTGACGAGGTACGAAGCTTGCAACACGGCACGAATGGGAAGGCTGACCCGCCAGCGTACCCAGTACTCGTACTATGCTGCTCGATCTCGGGCCCGTCAGGCCGAAGGCCAGTGCGCACAGACTGGAGGAGAAGCGCGGAGAGAGAGGTCAGCAGTCGAGAGTCTGGGGAGCCTTGTGACTGTGACTGTGGCAAGTATGGCGTATGTACAGTACCTAGTTGCGACGCTCGACTGAGTACTACGTCGCCTCCTCGCTCCTCGTCGTCCGGGCCTGGGCGAGGCAGAAACCGACCAACGAGAGGCTCGGGGGGATGTCTGACCGAGGCTGACGTTCCCCAGCCATCTCTCGACGATTATTCTCTTTGGGAACCTCATGCCGTATAGGATGAATCATCGCCACTGCTGTGCACCATCATCGGACACCTTTTCCCACAGAGTTGAGCCCATGTATCGCATGACTTCGCCGGTGCTGTGTACATCTCCCGGCTGCCGCCGTACGGGGATCCAGGACTCTACGTAGTTACGGTGGCTTCGGCAGATCTAGATCTCCGAACGAGGATGCACCAAGACGCGCTCTCTCGCACGCAGCGCTGCGTGTGTCTAAAATAGCATGGCGCAACAGCCATCCAGGACACTTCCCGCTCTTGAATGAGCATACCAAGACGAGGAGAAGACATCGGCTGTTGTCGACACGAGTGCGAAAGGGTGGGAGAAGTGACAGCCAGGCTGCAGTGTCTCTCCCGATGCATCTCTCGACTGGGTACCCCGCATAACGAGAAGGAAGGGCAGGCCTGTACGCTCCATGTATGTACCGCGGAGGAGCCTTCCAGCAAAAGCTTGCTCACTCCTCCACGCCACCCAGGCCGTCTCGGAAACATAATCGATTCGTATCCTTTCTCTGAACCTGCTCAGCTCAGCCTCCACAATGCTGCCGAGAAAAGCCGCCGTGACTGAACATTCGAGTAGAGTTTTGGCACTGCGCTGGCCTGCAGTGACTGGCTTGCTGATGTTGCACTGGCCACGCCGGAACTAACAAAGCGGCCTTGTCACCCCCTCTCCTGTGCCGTACGAGTCAGGCCATGGTTGGCCTGATGTACGTTAGGGCGCGGATGTGGCACCTTCGATGCATGGCTTGATGCGTGTTAATGCATCAACCCTTCTTTCTCGCCCGTTTTCCCCAGACAATGCGACTAGTGTGCGTCTCGAACCTTGATCGGCATATAGCTGATTGAACGATGGTACACGAGATACCGCTCTCCGCTATCTTGGCTCCTGGAGATTTGACTCAAAAGGAGAATATGCCCTTGGCTATCACCCGCCGGTTCACGTGCGCTGCCACGGGCTTCCCGAACCCCGGATTCCCCCCGTCACTGATAGTCGCTGCAGCTCGGGTTCTGACCTCCGAGCACAGCTTTGGTCGGTGAGAACTTTCTCGACTCGCTTCTGAGCTTGTCGTTGTCTGAGCTCTATACATTGTCCTCGAAGCATCCTCGCCATCGGAGCAGACCCGGGCCGGATTGGCGGCCGTATGGGCGAGGACCGCTGATACCACGAAGTCAAGCGAGGTGCTCGTCGCTTCTATGGATCAACAACCAAGGATTACCAGCGTACTCGCTTTGTCATATCTCCGACAAGGATCGTGAGGTGATCGCTTCGAACAGATCTCCGATATCAGAAGACCGTACGAAGGTTCATCTGACTAATTTCCGCCTCACAGTTCGTATGAACATGATTGTGCGACATGATTCCGTCCATGCGATATCTGAGAATGAGGGCCACGCAAGTGCAGATATCAAAAGCGTGTGCATCAATCAATGAACGAGAGACAGCGGTAAGGCATTCCTTTGGGCCGCTCACCCGACTCCCTGCGCCTAGTCTAGCCAATCATCCCAGATTCCCGTCGAGCGTCTCCGTGCTGGAGCTGGCTAAATCATGAGACTGGCAAGCCTCTGTACGATGCATGGGCCTGACCCGACACAGGGACACAGGCCCTCTCCCGTAAGCTCAAAACGGTGCTGGGATCGGATCAATTGCAAGAGCTTTGTGGCCTATCTCTGGCCACCTACTCCAGTGTAGCCAAGTTGCTATGGCTCCTTTAAAAGAGCCGAGAGTGAAGGACGCTTACAACAAAGGCATTGTTGCTTTCGGGATCGTCGAAGCTTGGCTTTTACAAGCTCAATGGCAGACCGAAAAGCAAGAGTTTGATGTCAGATTCGACCAATGGCTCCATTATGCCGTTCATGAGTGTGAAATCGTGGGATTACGATGGATCGGCCATCGATTTCTTCCGGCTGGATGCCGGTCAGGCCCATCCCCCCGGATTATCAGCAGGTCTACGGCCATCTGGAGTTGAACATGCTGTAAAGCGCCTGCATTACCCGCTGTCTGAGCGATCAATTGGCTGCATTGGGCTTGTAGAAGGGGTGCGCTCCAGGGATGGCCAAAAATACCTACACAGTACGACATTGCTCCTTCGGCGAAAAGCCGGTCTCCTCCATCCACGGCTTACTCGGCACTGTCCCGTATGACTTCGATGGAAGGAGAAGCGAAGGCATACGTAAGAGCGCGGTATAGTGCTTGCAGCATCCAGTATGAATTGTTGGTTGATAATTTTGGACACGCAGAGTCGCATAGGAGCATCGATCAATTGGCTGAGGCGGTAAAGGACAGCAGCCGCCTCGCGTTCATCACGGCTTTTAGGGATCTCCGTACCGTGCTGGATTGATGATACTGGGGACCATTTGGAGACATTTTCCTCCTTCAGATTATCCATACTGACTTCCATTCGCGTAGCTGGCGCAACCGCCTGTGTGGCACGGGAACGTGGCGCGTGCAACACCCAAAGTAACGTACATTGGCATGCAATCCAGGGCAAAGGCAGCTCTCAATGCCACGGAGAAAGATCCTGGAGTAGAAGGCACTGAGTTTGTTGTTGACAGTGGCAGATCGCAATCCAGACTTGTGGACCAGGTGTGACAAGCTGCAACTGCTCTTTGTGAAGACGGCATTGACGTTGTCTTAGACACAAGCAGACTTGGATCCAGAGCAGAAGCCTGTGCGAGGGCCACAAATGCGAGGCCACAGCTTCGATGTGGGTATTGCTGCCGGTGCCGTATGTTGTTCCTGGGAGCCGGCTTCCGGGACAGCTGGATTGTTAGCTGATCCTACTGCTTCCACCGTTGGAAATTTCCTGCCTGGACATGCTGCGTTGGTCCTGTTATCATACCCGCATGTTGCTGGAGCTCGACGGCGCAAGCTTTGTGCCTCTGTTGGAAAAAGAAGTGATTCAGAATGACGATTGTTTTTATGCAGCTGAGGGTGAATGGTGCCTCAATGCATTGCGCTCACCGGGCAGGCAGCGATGGTCCTCCTGCATATGAATTCGCCGATTCGCAGTGGTTCCTCGCCATTGGACGCGGCGGTGCTTTTCCAGCTGTTGAGATTCAAATAAGCAAACATGGCGTCGGTGAGAAGGGCCGGTGGTGCGCCAAGCCCGGCCTTGTGTGCGACGTGTGTTTCTGTCATTACATTCAGCATACAGCTGATACGGGGCGTTCCGACACGGTGTCGGGTGGTGCTTCGCATTGCGTGTTTCCGGACAATACCCTGCATTACACCCCCTTCGGGGAGGCTCGACGCTCCAATTGACAGGCTGTCGGGTGTTCGGCACTGATAACAAGACGAATTACCCCAAGAATGCATACCGCTTTATCAGTCACTGACGAAGTTCCATGCAGGCGGCCTTTGGAGATGCAGTGTCATGCAAACATGTGTATCGGGCTCTGCTCTGCTGGGACTCCTGGACTCCTGGGATGTCGACAGTTTTAAGCCGGCCACTGCCACTCGAACACCGAGTCCCTCACAAATGCTTGCGAAAGCAGACAATCCGCAATGCCAGGTCCAGAAACATCAGATTGCGAGAAGGACGTCATAGAAGATCACTTCCTCGCTGAACGCCGTCCCCGGAACAATGGATTGACCAAGGAGATCACGCAGCCGGACCTTCACCGAGCCACAAGCACTTTGAGCCGCATCGCATCACGTCTCAGCACTCGAGATGATATTGACCCGGGGCCGCCACCGGATGGAGGTCTCAGAGCATGGACTCAAGTGGCCATTGGCTTTACCGCCTGCTTCTGCACCTGGTCAGTATTTTCCCGCCCGGAAGAGGTCAAGCCCGTTGTCCACCGAGACTTACAATTTTGCAGGGGATTTATCAATGCAAGCCTCCCCCGCCTCCCACACTGTTCCGTTTGACGGTGTTGTTGTTATCGTTCCGTCGATATTGGTGAGACTAACAGGTCTTTACAGTCTTTCGGCGTGTTCCAGACCTACTATACCAGCGCACTGGGTGAACCACAGTCGACCGTCTCCTGGGTAGGATCAATACAGTTATGGGTCGTCTTCGTCATGAGCGCATTCTCAGGTCGGGCACTTGACGCAGGCCTCCTCGTACCCACGTTCATTATCGGCTGTACGATCCAGCTCTTCGGGATCTTCATGACAAGTCTCTGTAAGGTGTTCTGGCAGCTCGTCCTGGCGCAAGGGATATGCACGGGCCTTGGAGCGGGGATATTCTTCTGCCCGACGATGGGGCTTGTCACCACGTACTTCAAGAAGAACCGAGGCCTCGCCGTCGCCATCGTGTCTTCCGGTAACTCAGTGGGTAAGTCGTTCTCATGTCCGAGATCAATAAGTCTCTGCGTCCAGAGGACGTTTGAGGCACTTCCCTTGATCACTATCACGCGGCTTCCCGCTACTCTGAGTTGGGTGCTGACTAGTCTGTAGGTGGTGCAGTATATCCCACCCTCGTCCGCCAACTTCTGCCCAAGATTGGGTTTGCGTGGACTATCCGAGTGGTGGGCTTCGTCAATCTGGTACTCCTGGGACTGTGCTTGGCGTTCTTGCGACCAAGACTGCCTCCCCGAAAGGCCGGTCCGCTCGTTGAATGGAAAGCATTCACCGAAGCGCCATACGTCTGTGTTCTGGTGGGCATGTCGTTTGTCTTTGGCGGACTCTTCTTTTCCTACTATTATCTCGCCAGTTTCGGCCGCGACATCTTACACATGAGCTATTCCGATTCGCTGACTTTGCTCATCATCTTCAATGGGGCAGGAGTGCCGGTCCGACTGGCCACAGGTTACATTGCAGACCGGTTTCTGGGACCACTGAACGCAATGGTGCCGCTCCTGTTCATCAACGCACTGTTTGCTCTCTGCTGGATTGCGGTGAAATCAGAAGCCGGCATGTATGTGTTTGCGACGTTTTATGGCTTCTCGGCGGGGGCGTTCCAGTGCTTGATGCCAACCGTGGTCACCAGTCTGAACAACGATCTGCAGCGGAATGGTATCAGGATGGGCATGGCATTTTCATTGTTCAGTTTTGCAGGACTCGCGGGCCCGCCGATAGGAGGCGCTTTGCTCGCAACCAACGGCGGAGGAAGAGGAGGCTACCTGGTGGCACAGCTGTGTCTCGGCATATTGACGACGGTAGGGGCTTCATTGATGTGCGCAGCCCGTGTGTACAAGGCGGGATGGAGTCTGAAAGTCAAATGCTAGCTGGCATAACGAACGGGGTGAATGAAAATGCATTCACTTGTAGCTCACACCCAAGTGACTTCGGTGACTTCTAGGTGAATCCTAGGTGACTCTAAGTTGGTCGCTGCTCGGTGCCGCGTCAGAGACGTGAAGATGACGCCATTTCTTGGCTGAGGAAAGCCACCACGGCCACTGCTGGTGACTGCGCCGTCAAGTTCAAAATCACAGCCATTTTCGGTTCACCAACTCGAGAGCATGATTGTCCTCTATCTCCACACATCGTCACGCTTTTCTGAAGCACCTACGGGCTGCAGACAACTAATAGCAGCACAATTCTTCGCTTAGTTACCGCGCGAGAACACCTCGGTGGAGACGGCGAGGTCGATCACCCATCCTTCGAAGAACCATGCAGCCGGAGCAGCAAGACACGAGCAATCTGAACGCTGCATCCTCATAGCTAGATCATTCGAAGAATTCCTTTTTCTCGCTCCACAGGTAGTCGGATTCCCTGTGCGGCTCTCAAGCACCTTTCATTTTACCACGTGCTGGCTCAGTCGGAGTCATGCATAATGGCATTGACCGAGCACCAGAGCTTTAGACGGGATCTAGCAGCTCGATGGACAATCTGTCTGAGTCTGGTATGGGGAGCAATGTATATCAGCGTCCCCCTTCACGCAGACATGACCTGCATGGTGCCTGCCGAGCTCCCGTCTTCGTTTGCATCATGTTAGTACCGTTGACAACCATCCTAGTATTGTTGGGCTGGAGGTAAGTGAAGACAGCCTCCCACTCCTCTGTGCACCGTACTCATCAGATAGCGGCGCCTCGATAGGAAGCCCGCCCGTGCAAAGCCTGGATTCCTGCGACTCGGTCTGGGTGGGACATCAATGTCAACCTCGGATCTCTCACTCCTGGGGCCAATATTCGCCATACTTCAGTGTGCCTTCCGCAATTTCGGCCGCCGTTCCCCATGACTGTGAGATCACGTTCGCGCAAATTCTGGCACGCCACGGCGCCCGAGACCCGACAGCGTCGAAGACAAAAGCGTACAATGACACGATTGCGCAGATCAAGGCGAAGGTGAAGACCTTCGGTGGTCCATATGCCTTTCTCGCCAATTACTCGTACACCCTCGGCGCTGATCAGTTGACCACCTTCGGGCAAGATCAAATGGTCAAATCAGGCATCAAATTCTACACCCGCTATGCGTTGCTCGCAAAAACAGTCGAGCCCTTCATACGCTCATCAAGCGAGAATCGAGTCGTCGAATCGGCGTCGAACTGGACCGAAGGCTTCCACGCGGCGAAGCTGGCAGACAAGTCTGCCGCCGGGGATGATGATTACCCCTATCCCATCGTTCCGCAGTACGAAGGAGACGGTTTCAACAACACCCTGAACCATGCTCTCTGCACAGAGTTCGAGAACGGCACATATAGCAACGTCGGTGACGACGCCCAAGCCGCCTGGGCCAAGATCTTCATCCCGCCCATCCAGGCACGTCTCAATGCCGGCCTATCGGGCGCCAATCTCAGCATCGACCAGACGATCTATATGATGGATCTCTGCCCCTTCGACACCGTAGCTGACGATGAAGGCGTTATTTCCCCCTTCTGTACTCTCTTCACCGACCTCGAATGGGACCAATACTCGTACTACGAAACGCTAGGCAAGTATTACGGCTATTCACACGGCAACCCACTGGGTGCGACACAGGGCGTCGGATTCGTCAACGAGCTCATTGCAAGGCTGACGAACACGCCCGTCCAAGACCACACCTCGACCAACCACACTCTAGACGACGATCCCGCGACGTTTCCCCTCCGACGAAAACTGTACGCCGACTTCAGCCACGACAACGACATGACCGCGATATTCTCCGCCCTGGGGCTGTACAACGATACTCTGCCACTGCCGAACACCATAGTCGTGGACGCTGAATCAGTAGGTGGGTATAGTGCATCGTGGACCGTCCCGTTTGCGGCAAGAGCGTACGTCGAGATGATGCAATGCCAGGGCCAGCCGGAGGAGCTGGTGCGCGTGATTGTGAACGACCGCGTCCAACCCTTGACGCAGTGTGACGGCGACGAGTTGGGCCGGTGCCCGTTGAGCAAGTTTCTGACAAGTCTGGGATTCGCAAAGACGGGAGGACACTGGGCTCAGTGCTTTGCCTGATACAGTACAGTATTACGAATTGGATTGCTCGGCTAGAGTCCGGCCTATCCGATATAGTCTCGGCCAGAATAGAATCGAGAATATAGTCAGTCCAACTACAGTAGTGACTACAGTAATCAATCCTTACAGCGCCGTCGACCTAGGCCTCTCTTTTCAGAATCACTCTGTGTTCTCTTTCCAATGTCTCAAGAGCCCTCAGCTCAGTGAGCATTTAAACTCGCTTTTTAGACTTGCTTGCTTATACAGTAGTATCAGCAGCATCAGTAGCATCAGCAGCATCAGTAGCATCAGCAGCATCAATTTCGCCAACCCGCCAACGACTCCAACCGCGAGTCCCGACATGTCTAGAGGTGTATGTATATACGATACAATAAAGTGAACGGTAATCATGTACTAGGGACAAGGCACTGTCTAGAAGAGAGAAACCAAATACTCTTCGCCATACCGCGATATTCTCTCGGCCTTCACGCTTTGTGTGTGTATGTCTCCCGAGTCGAGGAATCACTGAGTGCACTCACTACACATGCTGGAAGATCAGGTTAAGATCTCGAGAAGGATTTCTACTTACCATCATTTCATTTTCGAGCCCAGCAAAGAGAACTCTGGGAAGGTCAGGCCATGTCATGTCGTTTCGGAAATTCTCTATCTCTCTATCTCTCCCCTCTGCTCTTCTGCTCTTCTGCTGCATTAACAGGTGAAGCAGGAGCAGGAATGGTCAACCTTGCACGACTCTAAGCGCCGCCAAAGACCAAAAGGCTTTGAATGTTGATTCTGCCAAACCCTCGCTGGCGCAACAGGTCCCGGCCACGGTGCACGGGGAATTCGGCCACGACCATGACGCTGACATGCTCGGCGCGGATGCCCGCTTTGTCTAGGAGCTTTAGCACCGCACAGAGCGTCTCCCCCGTGGAAAGCACGTCGTCCACCACCACCACTGACGCGCCCCTGGGGACTGCATCCCGCTCCATCTCGAATCGGTCCTCTCCCGACTTTTCAGATGCCCAAGATGAGATATACGACCGGGGCTTGGTGACGGAAATCGTGGGTGGGGGGAGCTTGCCGGCTTCGCGAATCAGCACCAAGGGCAGGCCGACGCGCGAGGCCAACGCCGACGCATAGACAAAGCCACCGGCCTCGCAGCATGCCACCGTATTGACTTTGGCCCAGTCGCCCGTGAAATGGGTCTGCAGCAGAGACGAGCACAGGGCCAGCCCACCCGGCTGCTGGGAGATGTTGAGGACGTGTCGAAACACGATCCCCCGGCGTGGGTAATCGGGTACGGGGCGCACCATACTGGCCAGTCGCTGCAGGTCTTCGTGGACGAAGGGAAGCAGGTAATGTTTGGCAAACACTTTTGCCGCCTCATCTCCATGCGTGTCATTGTTGAAGGTGAGATTGGGGCGGTAGTCCAGGGCCTTCAGGCTCGACCTGCCGTTTTTGCTGTAGCTGCTGTGCCTGCTGCTGTCATCATCGTCGTTACCGTCGTGGCAGCCTTGGCGAGCCCGCCGCGTCTGTTCGCCAGCTTGGATGTGAACCTCGAGCAGCCTGCTGTCTGGCAACAAATGCGACAAGGCTGCGACAAGCGCCTCGTCTCTCATTCCAGTGATGATCAGCACGTCTACGTCTCCGGCGCCGTGCACCACATTCAGAAAATGCTCCTCTGGCAGCTGAGGGCGTTGCCGCACCCGTTCCTGGAAAAATGTTGTCAATGCTGGCCGGTGTTGCTCCTTGTAGGCACGGTCCCGAAGCAGGCGGCTCAGGTCCGCACCGGTCGCCGCCGCGTATTCTCGCTTGATCGCGTCGCTGATGCTCACTACGCGCGCTGTGAGGCCTTTGGGGGCACACGTGATGAACACAGAGATCCAGACGTCGGCGCAATAGTCCTTGCCGGCGCAGCTTTCTCCCGTGACCAGAATGATGAGCTTCGGTTCCCCGGGCACTTTGGGGAGCGGGCAGGCGTAAGCCAGCACATTGTGCGGGTCCAAGGCGTGTTTGAGACGGGCCAGGCGCGGCCGATTCGGTCCAAAAGCTTTGGCCGCCAGCGCGGCGTCTCTGGCGTCGGGCCCAAGGTCGGCGCCGTAAGCTCCACTGCTCAAGGGCAACAGGTCTTTGGCGACATTGTAAACCCATCTCACGGCAGATCGTGCGGCTTCGGTGCCGTCCTGGTCGCGGGGCCAGACACCAGTTATGACGCAGGCAAAGTCCCAGTCTCGACAGCCGAAAGCAGTGGCATCAGCCGCAACATCACCGATCGCTCCGCCACCTTGCAACAAATGGAGATAGCAGAGTGGCGAGGGACGAGTCTCAACAGCCGCCACCAGGCGGTCGGCGATGTCGGCCGCTCCGATGCATTTTAGGAATAGACACCGCTTGAACGAGGAGGTCTTGCCGCCGCTATGCCCGCCGTGCATCCCGGACACGTACATCTCGGTCTCGGACAAATCGACGCCGTCTACCGTTTTGGACGCGACTTCGGGGCCCCAAATGGGACCTACGGGCGCGGGCGCGCCTGTTGCAACGGAATGCGTAGTCGTAGAAGACTCGAACGTGGTCACACCAAGACGCAGCTGGCCGGCGTCCCAGTACAGATATGCGTCTGCTGAACAGTTGCGGGGGAGCTCCCTAGCGACGAGTTTGTCAAAATCGCTGAGCCTGAGCCGGGCCTCGAGGTTGTCGCTGAGTGTGACGACCCAGTTTCGAGTCAAGTAAGTCGGAGCCGGGTAAGCCTTGAAAGTCACGCTGACCACGATGCCAAAGTTGGTCCCGGCGCCTTTCAATGCCCATAATAAGTCAGACTCGTTTTCCGGGCGAACGGCACAGGCCGGCCGGTGTTGGCTTGGGACAAGGCCGACGCAGAAGACCTGGCCCGAGTCGACGCTGACCACAACGGCACCAACAATGGCGTCGCACGCGAGCCCATGCAGCCTAGCCAGGTGCCCGATGCCGCCTTGTAGCCACAGCCCCCCACCTACGCTTGGGCGAGCCCCCATGGGCACGGTCACGCCCGCCGCCATGGTCTTGCGAACGATATCTCCTGTCTTGCAGCCGGCTTCGGCGACGACGAAAGAATCGAAATTGGGGCCGAAATCTCCTCCATCCTCCCCCGCCTTCAGAATGTGTACTTGGTCAAAGGCGGCCATGTCGACCGCGACAATGTTGGGCCAGAGACAGTGACCGCTGTGACCCCCGCCGACCACAGTCAGGCTAACTCCGTGCTTCAAAGCCCACCGGACGCACTGCTGAACGTGTCGGACCTCTGTCGGCCTAACAATCGAGGCGGGCAGGTGGAGGCGAGCCTCCCGGTTTTTGACCGTCTGTTGTCCTGTCACACATTGCACCTGCGACGTCAGCTCCAGCAACGTGGTCGCATGTTGGGTAAAAGCCACCATAAGGTCGGGCGAGCTGAACAGGAGGCGATCTGGGCTGCCTTCCTCGCGACGGCCCAAGGCGCGGCACACCTCCCGCCACTCGACTCGAGTAGCCTTGTCCACGGAAACCCCTGCGATGAGAGGAGCAAAACAGTCTAGCACCTCGTCGTCATCTGGCACGCGAACGACGCCAGTAGGGAAACGAGCCGTTCGATGGGACACCAAACCGTCAAGCTGCAAGACTCCGTCGCGATGGAATATCGCCACTATTCCGCCTTGTGGTTGCTCAACAAGCATTTCCAGCGCGCGTTCGATGAACTTGTGTTTGGGCTTCATGCCGTACATGCTGTGGCGGAATAGAATGAGGTCGTACTTTTCGCCATCGTCACTTGCACCGCTGCCGCTGCCATTGTTGTCCTCCAGGGCGAACGGAATTCGCTGGATGTCGGGCTCGCTTTCTAGACAGGGCAACGGGGACTCCGTCTCGGAGGTAGAGCCAAGCCATTCTTCTAACCGTGTAGCAAACAAGCTGTTAGGTTCGAAAGCAGTATATTTCTTGACCTTCCGTCTCAAATGGCCGGGCAGACACCCAAGGACGCTCTTGGGCCCAGGTCCGATTTCTAGTGCCGAGATTCGGGTGCGCGAATGGAAGGGAGGAGCGAGCAGCAGCTGCGAGAGTTGAGGAATGATGAAGTCTTGGTACATTAGCCCCGCCGAGCCCCGCACTAGCATCTCGAACGCGGCGCTATACTGCGCGTCGGCCAACGGCTGCGGGGCCGTTGCTGCGGCTTTCTGCCTAAGCGCCCGCTTAAGGGAGTCGAGGGTGGCCATTTCGGTCCAGCGCAAGAGTGAGTTGTTGCTCTCGATGTGAAAAAGGCCAAGTGGAGGTACATAATAAAGGCGTTAAAATCGCCAGCTACTGCGCAGGTTACACAGTCCTGGCCTTTCGCCTTGAACAGTACGGCGGTGGAAACGGCCCTGACACCTATTGGCATTGAACAACAATACTAGTCCGAGGCGTTGTCACTTCCAAGCACCCTTCTGGGCGAAGTGCAGTGACAAAGGCAGCGCAGCTCGACGCGTTAGCGCGTACAAGTGACAACCACCAACGAGGGGCTCCGGACCTTTACGTACAGATGACCGCCTCGGGTAAAGATCTAAAGTGATGCTTCAAATGGACACTGGTAGGGCAATTCATCTGTCGGACCTGAAAGTTGCTTCTCTCTCTCAGGGGACTTGATGGCCAGCCTTGGGCTCGGGCCTGTGCCGCCTCGTCTTTCTTTGCCTGAGGCATAGATCAATCCAGATGAGTCCTCCCACGAGGACCGAGACGCAAAGCAGCACAATCGCAAAGATCTCGTACCATTTCAACACCTTCCTCGCGGATGAATAAAGGGTCAGTGACAGTCTCGACTCCGAGTATCCGTCCGTCGAGCCCCAGAACACACCAGTGTCGGCGCCCTTGGCGGCCAACGCAGGACTGACGCCACACTGGTCCATCAACCAGTGCTTGATCGCCATCCTTTCGCTCTCCTTGTGGCACTTTGACTGGCAGTTGAACATTTCACCATTGATGCAGAAGCAGTTGCGGCCCTCAGTGATGCAGCCATAGTAGACGAGCTGTTTGTGCAGACAGCTGCGCGCGCAGGCTGGCAGGCCGTCGTATGAGAGGTTGTCGGATCCCTTCCCGCATTCCTCCACGTACCAGTCCTCGACGGCCATCCAATCCCACCAAGAGCATGACCATGCACAGTAGAGCGGATCCTTGAGAGAGCAGTAGCACCTTCGGTCGTATAGCTGTGTCGACGCTCTGGTGGGCGTGCACGCGTCTGTGGGTGCGCTGCCGAGGGGATTGGAAGCGCACTCTGTGACCGCACAAGATGGCATCTGGGAAAGATCAATCGGCTGGGCATCGTTTGTTGACTGGCGCGGAGACAATTGAGTACCCGCACATATTGGACCTCTAAGGATCTGCAAGACCGTGAAGAGCGTGTATATCTTCACGCTGCTTGCCATGTATTCTGGTAGAATGCTGGTAAATCGAGCCAAAGGCGTGAACAGAACTTAGACAGGCAATGATGGCAGACGAGGCGGGGGCAACGCAACCGCCAGATTTTGTACAACGATGCTGAATATACATGTCCTCCCCACCCGAGCAAGAGGCATTGTCCGGCCCGTGGGAGGCGAACGGGGAGGCCCAGAGAAGCCTGGGTCAAATTAGTTTTGTAATAGGTCGCAGCAACGCATCGAAGTGGTGACCAACACTGCCAGAGCCGCATTAGTGTCGCGGCAGCTGAGACTCACTCCCGAGAGAGAGAAGATAACAGCACATGCGCTGCATCTGGTCCCTTCAAGAACACGAACGTTGTGTCCGATAGGTCGATAAAGCTCGTCTCCTGACCGTTTTAAGCGAGGTCATCTCTCTGCTTGCCCAATCTTGAGGTGAAGCGGCCATACACAATGAAGGCAAGTTTCTCATCTCGTTACCGGAAAGAATCAGGCTGAGTAGTATGTCCGAGGAATCCGATTTCAGCCTCACCACGGACAAGAACCAACCTGTCCCTAAAGAGCGTTGACTCCGTCTACGAGAGTCAACACAGCACCTTCGTCGGGTGTGAATAACTCTGTCGGCATCTGAATATACGAGTTCGGAGTCCAAGATGGGTTTCGCGAGTTGGGTGACTCTTTCAGCTCTGCGAGCGCCTCTACCAACATCCAAGGCAGCTCAGCAAGTAATGCTGCTCCTCTTGAGCCTTGTCATAGCCTCGACCTCTGCCTACGACGGCAACATTTGTTGCATGAAAGCTGCGCGATTGCCTCTGATCCGAATACCCCTAGACATGGGCCCCTGGGAGGCCTGCAGCTTGAACAACACCGAAACTTACGCCGAAGGGACCACATTCCCTTCGATAAATGTCACCATGGGATGGTGCAAAGCAAACTGCCCTGGCAATCAGCAGAGTGATTTAAGACAGTGGCTGCAGCCGCTGACAAGCTGGGTTGCGCCTTACATAGGCCTTCTCTTGCTGTGTCCCTTCGGAGACATCAAGAAGCGACGCACCTTGCAGAGCGAAAACCAAACTTCAACACGGCTCATGAATGCCTGGAGGTGGTTCTGGGACCTGGTTCGAGAATACAATCAGGAGTGGATCAATCTGCTAGGCGACCCAGCAAGTGCAATCTTTGGAGCATTTTCGGAAATCTGGTCTGATGCAACAACATTGCGTGAAATCAACCCACAAAGGGTAATTTGGCCCATGAGGCTTTGGAAGTCCGAAAGAGTGCCTTCAAGTGACCTTCTCTGGCTCAAGCTCTTGAGATGGGTGATAGTCCTGGTTGGGGACACCGAATTCACTCAGCCGAGTGAACAACAAAGAGGTACAGAAAACATAGGTCGCGAACAAGGAGATCAAACGGATATCCACATACCGTCGCTCGAGAAGACCTTTGGAATCACCACATGCGTCGCGTCACAGTCCGATAGAAGAGGAGAGGATGACGGCCTCGAAGCAATGGTGGAAAACGCGATTAGGACTCACATCGAAGCCCGCACCGATTTCTTCAAGGCTGTTTTCTTGCCAACAATCCTATTCCTTGCAGTGACAGCATCTGTCTTCTATGATGCTTACACCAAGCTTGGCGATAATGACACTGCAGACGCATTAGCTTTCGGAATTTGGTACTCTTGGCTCGTGATTCTCTCCGTGGCTGGGAATTGCTTTGCCAGCAGTGTAAATGCGGGCTTGACAGAGACCACCCTAGGCCAATATATCCAGCTCTCCAGACGAAGTGTTCCGCTCCGGGAGCGTTATTTCAACAGTTTGCTGTGGGATGAGTGGCTGGCACGCATAGAGAACGACTGGGAGCAGGCTCTGTCCATTTCAGCCTCGAGCGACGTCTTGTTGTCCAAACTGAAAGACGAACTGAAGCTCAAGCCACAAGGAGGCAACCCAATCAAGTACCCGTCTCTCACTTTGGGAAAGGGTTTTCAACTGCTCGTTGGCCATCTCCTTGCATGGCTTTGCGTGGCAATACCAACGGCGGCTGCTATCGTTGTGTCATACGTAAGTTACCTTTGTCTGGAAGACCTGTAGTTGTTTCCACGGGCCTTTCAACACCGGCTATTCCGTCAACTGACTTTGACAACTGACAGAACACTCCTACTGTCGGCCTAGATTGCCGATCATTCAATTTCCTCCTCTATGGTATCATTGCATTGGTCACTCCACCGCTGCACATTGGCTACCAGTGGACGAGTCATCACAAGGGAAACAAATACCTGAAACAGGGACTTAAGTGGACTTACTGGATTCTCGTCTGTGCTAATGCAGCGGTCATCACCATTGGCACAATCCTCCACCTCTCCGGTGTGTACAGGAGCTGCCAATGTCAACTCCCCTTCGCCTCGGATACTGAACTCGTGGAGATAAACCGCAATACCAGCCTGGCAGTTGGGAATGCACATAAATATTGGCTTCCAGTAGGATATGTGGCATTCGGATTTGTTTGGGTGGTTTGCGGTTTGGTGACCGCGGCCAGGAAGTATATCACCATTCATCTTGTCGCCGCAGACGAACAAGATTGAAGATTTCAAGGCTCTGGTGTCTTGTGGGACATGCAGATAACTGGCTTAGTTACACCGACTACTGTACACTGAGGAAGTCAACCTCCTGCTGACAGCTCCAGTGTAAATCTTTAGTGTCGAGCGCTGCAGTCAGGCAGCAGATTTGGCGGGAAATTTCCCCTGCAACTTGCGTTGACGTATCCGCCAATCAAGATGACGATGAGCTCGTCATTGGAGCCTGCCCCAATCCATTTGTAGACTAGCCTGGCGCAAGGCTTGGCAGCCACTCGAACTCTTGTATCTGCAGCTCCCCTTTGCAAACCCATCTTCCTTCTCTATTCTAGTACGTGCACTCCTAAGCGACCCCTACCTTTTGGGACTCTTGCTAACAATCATGAACAGGTGCACGGGCATTATCTGCGCGCGTGAGGCTACAGCCGATGCCAGATTTTTGCTAGGTATGTCATCCCTCCCTTCCGCTTGATTTGCTTCTCGAAACATGCTAACAGATGCAGTTGAAAACTATACAACTGACCACTCCTTGTGGACTTCGGTTCGCTTGGGAATCTTTGGAAACCAAACTCACATTACCTTTTCATCATCATCGGCGCCTTGAGCGAAGATCTGGAGAAGAGACCAAGAACACACAGGACACAGTCTGAGATACACTTGAAGGGTGCAGTTGTCGATGAATAGAGGGGACGACAGGGAGTTAGACGAGATAAGTCACACTGAAGAATAGAGATCAAGCACCTGTACATAAGTGATGGCACCTTTCTCACTGAGGTCTGAACGGAAGCTTCAGTAGGGGGACAAACCAGAGATAGTGAGGCTCGAACGACACGTTTCGTAGACTGTCATAGCCCAAACAACAGACACCGGGTAGATGGTGACTCCAAACTGAACCCTGTCACTTGACATTCAGTTTGCTCATCGAATTGTACTCGAAGCAAGCAGATCTTACTTAAAGCTAGCCTGCTGAGATCAACCGTTGAGACTTAATTAAAAATATCTCCAACTCATCACTCAACTTTTCAATACAAATCTCATATATTACCGACATCTCGAAATGCCGTCGGCACTCATCACAGGCGCCTCAGGCTTCCTCGGCCGGCAAGTCCTCAAGACCTTTTCAGACTCCGGCTGGGAAGCGACAGGCACGGGCTTCTCGCGCGCCACAGGACCGCTCCGCAAGGTCGACATCCAAGATGCCGAAGCCGTGACCCAACTCTTCGATCAGGTCAAGTATGTACTCACTGTACGGAAGTCACTCCGCAGGGAGACTTCGAGACTTTCCTCACCACGGATCAGGACTAACAACAGCTCAGACCTCAAGTCGTCGTCCACTGTACTGTAGAGCCGCTTCACTCCCACTTCTCTTCGCTTCGTCATTGAAACTTCCCTCCCCTCTGCGTGGAGCTAACCCCAACGCTAACACGCGCATGACTTTTTTCTGAACACAGGCGCCGCGGACAGACAACCAGACTCCTGCACAAAGAACCCCGAAGCAGCACGCAAACTCAATGTGACGGCGACGGAACTCCTCGCCTCCCGCGCCGCCCTTCACGGCGCCTTCCTCATCTACATCTCCACCGACTATGTCTTCCCCGGCATCCCGGGCCAAGCACCGTATAAGGCGACGGACACCCCGAACCCACCTAACATCTACGGGCGGACGAAACTCGATGGCGAAACCGCCGTGCTCAAACATCCAAGCGGCACCGCCGTCGTCCTCCGC
Source organism: Phialophora tarda (assembly GCA_016109495.1). Classification (NCBI taxonomy): domain Eukaryota; kingdom Fungi; phylum Ascomycota; class Eurotiomycetes; order Chaetothyriales; family Herpotrichiellaceae; genus Phialophora; species Phialophora tarda. Next base: position 699,253 of record JADWPL010000019.1, on the reverse strand, counting down.
GTCCCCGTGCTCTACGGCCCCACGGAGCCGAAAGAAAATAACGCAGAATCCGCGGTCAACACGCTGATGGACAGCCTGTGGAAGTCCCAGAAGGAGCCGGTCAAGATGGACGACTGGGCTATCCGGTACCCGACCAACGTCGAGGACGTGGCCCGCGTGTGTCTGCACATTGCGAAGCTGTATACCGCTTCCCCACACCCAGAACGCATGCCTCGCGTGCTGCAATTTTCGAGTGAAGACCGCATGACGAAATACGAGATCGTGCTGAAGTTCGCCGAGATCATGGGTCTGCCTGCCGATGGGATCGTGGCGGACAAAGATGGAGGCAAGCCCGGCCCGGACGGCACCCTGAGGCCATACGATTGCCATCTGGACACGAGTGAGTTGCAGGGTTTGGCAATCGATCTTGCGACCGTGGATTTCGTGGCCTGGTGGAGGAGGTACCTTGGTGCGTATCGGCATTGAATCAGATGCGCGAGGAGAGGAGAGGAGAGACGGACACGATAAATGCGGTCGGTCTTGTGGAAAGTGGTGTTTATGACGGCGACATATCATTTTGACCAAGCTCAGTCGACAATGACTACGACGACATCATGAGACCCCGGTCCTGAGACAGAGTAAGCCGAGCATGTGTCTCGAAGCAGAGCAAATGTGAGTTCAAAGCAGGCTGCCAACCTTCCTTCCTCAGCACAACTTGTCTGCTGTCCAGTATGTCTGCCCCGTGCCTGTTCCTGTGCTGATTTCTCTACTGTGCTGAGGAGGATATTTGGATTTCCCTTCGATGTGACCCCATGTCCTCTCGCCCACGAATACCATGACCGTTCGAGACAGCCTTTCATGACCTCGTCAAAACTATCCAACAGTCCACCATGGAAAGCGATGAAATTGGGTTTTCGCACAAGGAAACGAGAACGGGGAATCGGAAAAGGTAGCCAGCCACAGTCTTCGGTTTTCTTCGTCTTACTGTAACCTATTCCTGTTCCTGTTTGTTGTTCATCCCACCCTACCACGCACGACCAGCACTTCGTCCACACACTATCCCTTCAAACTTTGAGCTCAACATCGACATACTCGCCTCTCTACAAACTCCGCCCAATACCGCCCCGAGCGGCTCAAACCACAATGACTTTCCTCAACAATACCTCCCCAAGCCATCCATTCCCGTCCCACCCTGTCCGGATATCGGCAGACCACGAGATCGACCGACCTATTAACCTGGCTCTGGTACATCAAGGCGAACGTTTTCGTTCGTGGACACCAAGAGCTACAGTAGAACCACTGGACCCATCCCTTTATTTTCCGCACGACACGAATCTTAGATTCTCTCACGATCTGGAAATGGAATGATGCATACGCGATAGTCTACCGGATTATATGCAGTACTATTGTGATTACGAAATCCACCCACGGGCCAGGCTGGGTGTTCCTATCCTGCCGCATGCATGTACAGTGTTCCAACACTAAACAGTCTTAGTTGTCGCAAAAAAGGCCCTCCCAAAGTGCAATCCGTCGTCTTGAGGTCGGGATACTGAGCATCCAAGGTGGCGATCATATCCGTCAGAGGCCCGATATCACCGTGGCACGGCGTGATCAGGGCGTTCCTGCTCGGGCCGTCACGGCGCATCTGGTCCAACCACGCCTTGGCTTCCGCCATGTCCAGGGTGAGTGGCGGGAAAACGGAACGAGATCGTCTAGCTGCCGCTGCTCACAATCTTGGTGTCGGGTGGATTGAGGTCATAGTTTTGCATCAAAGTATCCGTTCGATAAATCCTGAGTGAGTCAGCACGCGTGCGTCAGCAGCGAGGCCTGTCTTTTCGCAAATATACCCTGTGGCTTCGTAAGCGAGCCTAGAGATGTCGCTTAGAGCATGCTGGCCACTAAGGGTAGTAATCTCCTCTGGAGCAGAGTCGCAACATCTGGCACTTGGGTAGAGTTAGTCTGCGCCAGACACCGAGAGGCGGCGAGAAGCGAGACGAACGAGAGGGTCAGATGGGAACAAACCATTTTGCAAAGGGGAAGAAAGTCTGCTGTGTTTGGGGGTTGTTCTGGTTATCAGCAGGATAGGATGCTGTTCTTATACTTCCAACGGTCGACCGGCGCCAGGAGGATCCCAGAGATGGTAGAGTTTGCTGACACAGTGCTTTTGGGCCTGCAATTCCCCAACCGTGGGTCTGCCATGACAATGCATGATGGATCAGATGCGGTCACCGTGTCGACCGCGTCGACCGGCTTTGCAGTATGTGCCGCCGGAGGAGATCGACGGGCATTAAAGCCAAGGTTTCAAGTTTGTCGTTGCAATCGATTATGACTCCCCGGACAGTGGAGTACTATGTATACCGTGCCCTGCCACGCCTGCCCGCCCCAGGATCGTATCAGCCTCTAGGTCTTGGCCTTCAAGCATGTGTTCTCTCACCTTAATTCGGCCGAGAAGCGGTAGGTGTAGTATGTACCCTGGTCAGCCCAGTAGGCAGGGCCAGTCACGCCAGTCTTCCCCAAAACTTACGGTAGCCAGGGATCGACGTATCCTATCCTAACCGATCACATGTTTTCGTGTTCGACGCTAGTACGGGAATTGTAGCTCGCTCCTTCCGCGTTCACATCCCAATCGGCGCACCTGTCCCTGTCTTCTGTGATATTAACAGCGGTGCGGGAAGCATATTAACGCCATGAGGCCATGAGTTAGGGCCTCGATCTCTTTCATGTTCACCAGTTCACCATACGCCAGTGCCATCCGTCTGGCGGGTGCCTCGTGGGTTTTCTACACAGTAAAGCATCGCGCCGAGAATCCATACAGTGTTGCGCTGTATCTACCGATCTAGATATACGAGTACTCCTGCGATTCAGCGCGGTCCTCGCTGGTCTACGCGTCCAAAGCTCCAAGGCGGACCAGATCTTCTCCTGTCTGGGTGATTCCTTATGTACTCCTTAACCAAAGAGCATCAGGATTCCGCTGCCTAGGGGGTACCACATAGCTCGAGAGGATAGAGGCGCATGTTGACAGCACAAAAGAGACAGGATGCTTAATACATATCCCACCCGTACTGAGAAACCTGAGCCACTGCAATGAATAGTCTAGGTGATGCAGCTTTACGGCCCGAGGTAGCGTCATTCCTGCACTACGGGCCGAGGTAGCGCTATTCCTGCTGCGCCTGATAGTTTTCCATCACATTGGCGATACTAGACTGAGCGACAAGGAAGCCGCCCTGCGACGAGGTGATCCGTCTAGGAACCGGTATCTAGTCGCGCCCTTGCCCCGGATTTAGCAGGATGCTGGAGGTATTTTGCTTCGGACGGATATGGCTGATGTGAGCCATCCGTACGATTCGTGAGTCTTCTAAGCTGGTCTGGGCTGATGATATGGACTTGGTCCAGCAGCGCTATCCGAGTATGGACTTATCGCATCATTTACGGGGTTGCTTGCATTCGGCCGTATGCTTCAAGACAGTGGAAACATCTTAACATATCCAATCAACATGAAGGAGCAAGAAAATGAAGGATTGCTTGAAACCACAACAATTCTCATATGTCCGTGGTGAGGATTTACTATAAAAATACGTTGCCGGTCTTCGATGTTGTCCTTCACATCAAATTCGTCAATCTCACGGCTCTCGACTACTTGATCATGGCCTTCTCACGCATACCTTCGACGGCAGTAGACCCTGAGCCACTTGGGCTGCCGATCACGTACAAGCATTCGGGCCAGACAGCAAGGAATAGATTCCTCAAAGCGGCCATGAGCGAGCAGATCTCTTCGTGGGACCCGACGAATCCTTCAGCGCGTGGCATCCCGTCCAAGGAGGTCGTCAGAGTCTATCAAAGATGGGGAGAGGGAGGGTTTGGGCACATCCTAACAGGAAACATCATGGTAGCTTACGATCAGTTGGAATCACCGGGTAACCTGATCATTCCACCAGATGCGCCGTGTGAAGGGTCAAAGTTTGAAGCGTGGAAAGAATTGGCATCCCAGGCGAAGAGTCAGGGTAGTCTCATTTCTGGCCAAGTGAGTCATCCGGGCCGACAGACCGACAGCAGACTTCAACCGAATCCAGTATCCGCAAGTGACATCCAACTGCAAGACGTCATGGGCAAGTCATTTGCAAAGCCCAGACCGGCGTCGCAAGAAGATATCGATGCAGTTATCGACGCTTTCGTCCATGCAGCTCAATATCTGCAAGCTGCTGGGTTTGATGGGATCCAGCTTCACGCAGCTCACGGGTACCTCTTGGCTCAATTCCTCTCAAAGACTACCAACAAGCGAACGGATCAGTACGGAGGCAGTTTGAGGAACAGGGCTCGCATCACGCTGCAGATAGCAGACGCAATCCGCAGAAAAGTGCCTGGATTCACTCTGGGGATCAAGATCAACAGTGTCGAATTCCAGGACCAAGGATTCACTCCATCCGAGGCTGTGGAACTCTGTGCCTTGCTGGAAGAGGCCAAGTTTGATTGGGTCGAGTTGAGTGGTGGGACGTATGAGGATCTCGGACCCCTCGACGGCAAACGAGCAAGCACGCAGAAGAGAGAGGGATTCTTCTTGGAATTTGCCGAGATGATCAAGCTTCAAGACACGAAGGTTTACGTCACGGGAGGGCTTCGAACGGTACAAGGAATGGTCGCGGCATTGAGAACGGTCGATGGTGTTGGATTAGGACGGCCTGTGGCTCAAGAATTCAGCCTCCCGAATGACATCCTGCAGGGAAAGGTGACGGGAACAATCGAGCAACAAGTCGACCAGTCCAGTTTTGGTTTGACCGCGGTCGTTGCTGGCACACAGATTGGACAGGTCGGAAAAGACCAGCAACCGATCAACATGGGGATCAAAGAGAACGCAAGCATCTTCATGAAGAGCTTGGGGACTTTTATGCAGGAACTTGCTGAAGGTGTGTCGACTGAAAAATGCATTTTCCGGTCTCCCTCTAACGCGTTACAGATGCCAACACGATGAACAGGACGGGTTATGTCATCTTGGAGGACTATACACCAAAGCCTTTTGATTCAGTCGAAGTGTAGGAGCAAGGTATCGACCTTTCAATCACCGAGATAATATGTCATTCCTCTTGGGAAGTGGGCTCCTCATAATCATACCGTCAATGGCTGGAGTCAAGCCACGGCCGTTTCGCCGTGGATCCCTTCATCATTTTCTTTTGCTGAATCTTTGAGGTGGAGGCCGGTTTTACCAAGGAGTAGCTGCTCATAGGCGGGACTTAGAGTAGCTTTTTGGGGCCTTCAGACGGATATGTCATATCTCCAGTCGTACCTACATCACTCTCGAAAGGAGGTAGAGTTGTGCCTAGACAGTCCTATGCGCACGGCAGAATCCGTATCCTGCGCTGGCAGGAGTGCTCAAGCAAAGGCCCGCTTAATCGCCCGATCCAGATTGCTTCTCTCGCTGTCGAGCGTACTGTGTCGTTCCATTTGCAAGCACTGCCACTTCAGCCCGCTCCAAGCAAGGACCAAATTAAACATGCGATCTCTGTCCGCCGGCTGTAAAAGGATCGTCAGGTCTGTCTCATCCAGAAATAGGAACTGCAGCGCCTCCAGAGACCGGGTGTGTAAGCGGCTGAGATTTTTCAGCGTTGAAGTAGATTGAACATCATTATCATCGAGCTTGCGGATCTCGGCGAAAGAAGAGAACTGCCAGGTCCGTTCGGATCCATCCTTTGCAGAGAGGGTGAGGCAGTTCTTGTCAACCATGATTCGACACCTTCCTTCGACTCTGTCGTACACTTTGAACGAATACTCAGAAGCCAAGTCCTTCCCCTGCGCCGCTGGCCGATCGTCATCCTTGTATTCAAAATCATTCAAGGCCGTCTCTTTGGAGGCTGCCTTCTTCTGTAAGTTCAAGATGGCTAACTCGGCATGGGTTGGAATATCCCAAAATACCCATCTGCAGTGCGATAGCAACAATCTATACTTTGGGAAATTCGCCGAGAGCGGATATGTCAAGAAGAATGCCCCGCCTGCAATGAACCAAACCAGTTTCATGCAGAACTCCATATCCGCACACAGTGTGACAAGCAGACAGCAGGAAAAGAAAAAGAGTGTCGCAAGGGTCAGGTTTGGTCGTTCCCATCGATGGAAATTTTGGAGGATCTCGAGCAGGTTGGCCAGGTCGCCCAGTTGTAGTTGAATGATCGGCCCAATCTCGTCGAGAAATTGTTCCAGCCAGTCATGCTCCCCATGTCTTTGGATGAGTTCGCCCCATGCCTGGACTCGTGCTTCACGATCGATGGCCCTCCCCACACTCTCTCGTACCGTTTGTATCGAGGTTTCGCGGAACCTGTTGCGTATGGTGGAATAGATAACGTAGAAGTAGAAGAAAGCCACAATATGCTGGGTGTACCATAGTAAAAGATATAGCGCGAACCATTTCGCCGTTCGCTTCGGGTCTTTCCACATGTAGACCTGGCGGACATTGACGAGAAACGTTTGCCATGGTGCTGAAGTGATGGCGATCCGTTCGAGGATGCGGGCAAGGTCTTCAAGGTCAACTGGTGGAGATGCGAAGTCATCGATATACCCCGATGTGAAGTTGCGGGTGTAGTAGAGAACCATGTGGCCGAGATATCTCTCCCACTCGAAGCGATCGTCATTTTGGAATTGTGACTTGCTGGACCGGGAGACTGGACGCACAACTTTGACACGGGAGACATGTCGACTCAGGATCCAAGCCATCTGTAGGCTCTCCCTTTGCTGCTCGACTTTCCGTATGCGGTTGTGCGCTCCGTCCAGCTCGGATATGGCGTTCCCCACGTCTGAAGCATCAGACGCGTTACTCGACACTGCTTGCGAGAAAGCATCATGGGCGTCAAGTAAATCCTGGTCGCGGTCAAGCGTCAATAATGGGTGTTGTCGGCCGAGTTGCTCAGCCGCGACACGCGTCGCTTTACTTCGTATTACCCTCCTTGGATGGGTAACGAGATATTTGGCACTCTTGAGGTCCTCTCGAATTGCCTCGCCCGTTGACCTCTTCTGCTTTGGTGATTTTTGACTCAGAGCTTGGGCTGGGTTGAAAGCGGCATCGGTAAAGATATCATCTTCATCCTCGCGAAGAGATGGAGTTTGAGCCGGAGAGAAAAACTGCTTCGTTTTCCCTTTAGCCTCGTCTTTGGCATGTTTGGCACTGTCGAGGAGGTTGCTGATGTGGTGCTCGGTCTCAGTCGTGCTATTACGGCGATTGGAGGTCATCACGAGTGACTTGTGGCTGAGGAGTCTAGAGTGGCTCACTGATGGAACTCGAGAAGGTGGCGCCTCATATTGAGAATATGCATCACGGCGGCCACAGTGAGACGAGAGCTGAATAAAAAAGCTTCATCTGCGCCATCCTGCTTGGCCGTCGCTTTTCAGGTTTTGGGAATGCAGGAAAGGCTAGATTTGGACGACAGCGGAAGCCGTGGAACAAAACGATTGGCACGGTCCAAGAAGAAGACAAACCTTAAGCGAGATCTTGTCAAGGAAATAGGCGATCGATACGCGCAGATGGAGCCACTGACGATATTGTGAAGAGAAATGGAATGTGCAAGCGAGGACAGCGCTAACACGTCGTAACACTTCGCCGTGAGGAAGCGGTCAAGCACACAGCCTTCTGCGCGTGTTTATCCTCCACGCTGTCTTAGCGCAGCAATCGATGTTCAACAACAGCGAGTATAAGTCCAGCATCGTCAGTAGCTAGAGTGGCCACAGACCAGTGAACGGCCTACGCTCGTACCCGGGCGCTTAGGGTGGCTTTCTGGCGCTGCAGTTCTGGTGTTTCAGGGTAGGTGAAGAGCAGTGAGTGAATCCCAATGCAATGCTGATGCGCTTCTCAAAAACTGATTCTGCCGGACCTGGATGGTAAATATCGTCTGCCTTTCACAGCCTGGCGTTGTCCTCACTTGCGAAGGCTGAATCTGTCTCCTATGCACCGTTCTGCTTGACACGTTTTATTTTCCTTCACTTCGACCGACCTCAGAGTTTCTGACCAGCCCCGTCCTCGAATCTTCCATGCTTTGATGACCCTGGGCCACACTCGCTACCTTCAAGATGAGTGGCCACCCACCTCCGAAGAAGAAGTCCCGCTTTTTCGCGGATGGCATGAGTGTTGTTGACAACATCCTACGTCCGCTCAAGAAACAGGCTCGCAAAGACGGCGGAGGCGATGGCTCGACCGAAGCAGGTGTCAACAACGGTCCACGATGCGATACACCCTCGACCGAAGAAGGTCAGCCTTTGCTATCCAACATCCAACCTCCTGCGTCCTTAATACTGCCAGCACAAACAACGACACTAGATCAATATACGGCCACTGGCAGTGTTTCCGGCCTACCGCCTTCGTCTCTGGCCGAAGACAACCACCGCCGCGCACAAGTCCCGACACCACAGCCACACGCCCCAGATAGCGAAGCCGAGACAGAGGTTGAGTCAATCGCAGATCGCCGAGAAGATGAAGAAGACTGTGGTGCGAGTGATGAGGAGAATGTGAAACCGGACCCTCACCTTCAGAGACAGCGACATCAGCGAAGACAGGCCATCTACGGCGCTGAGGCTCTACTCCCACAAGGCTCAAACACCAACGTGCAACAGAATTTTCAACCTTTAAGCTCCATATACGCTCCTCGTGGTGTACCAGCAAGTCCAACCTTGGCCGGTCCCTCTGCCCCTGCTCCTCCTGGCAACAGCTACACATTTGGCGGCGTCCCTACGAACCCGAACGTCACCACAGCTGGAAGCCAGTTTGCCTTCAACTTCAGACTCAAGCAAGATCTACCAATTCCTCCCACAATCAAGCAGGCGACCAACAGCTTGTATGAACACCCCACAGGTTCCGGGTTGGCACGCATCGCTCACCAAAACGTCCACACCGACACAGGGCCACTGAATCAACACGCGCAACAAAATCCGACAACACCCTCCCGTCCCATCGAAACAAGTGTGCCTCCCGCGTCTTATGTCGACATGGACCGCGACGAATACGGCCGGCGCCTTCGAGAGTACGTCCCCCGGCCCACAGCCCACCACGGCATCTACCACCCCTCTAGCAACGCAGCTCCTCGTCTCCGCGCGACGAACCCCGACTCCCTCATTCCAGAACACATGTACACGTCGCCCAACCGCGTGGAGCACGCCCAACAATTTGCACGCGTCAATCTCAAGCGCAAGCGGCCCGACGCAATTCTTCCGCCCGCCAGCTATGTGTACCAGCGCACCGGGTCTCCGGACTTCAACATCTTCCACGGCCTGCTGCTCTACCCGGAACTCTGCTTCGCGCTAGCCGCTCACCTACCTGTCAAGGACCTCATCTCTCTGTACGCCATCTCCAAGGACTTCCACGTGATCTTGGACACGCGCTTCACGACGGTGATGTTGAGGCAGGCGGTCGCCAAAGCTCCCGACTCGGCCCGCACGTTCATGTTCCGCAGCTACGCGCACCTCTGCCGCTCCGACCCGGCGGCCCGCATTGCGCACCCCAACGCGCAGCTCGCCGAGGAGGGCGTGCCGCGCAAGATCCCCTCCTTCCGCTGGCTCAAGATGGTGCTGCACCGCGAGAAGGTGATCCACGAGCTGATGACCGTATTTGCCGAGGATGGGATCCCGCTCCCGGCGCGCTGCGCCCTCGCCCTGAAGAGACTGTGGTTCATGCTAGACATTCCCGACAACGCCCGCCGGATTGGCTTCGTGCACAACAAGACCCTCATGACAGACCTGGACCTATACTTCAGCGCGTGCTTCTTCACGAAGCTGGACATGCGCCTCAACGACCCGATCAGCGGGGAGAAACGCGACGGGATGCGCAAACTACTGCTCGCGCAGCGCAATTTCACGCGCATCCTGGGCGTCTTGAAGCGCGAGGTCTGGACTACCAGGTTCGACATCCTCCGGGAGTGGGTTAGGATGAAGCATGTGGTCGTCGAGGAGGACGAGGTCGGTCTCGACATGTTTGGCATTCCAGCCGCGGAGATCGGCCGCGGGAGGCTGGAATACTGGGGCTTGAAGAGCGAGGAGGATGCTGGTCGCAAACTGCACGGCCTGTTGCGGCCCGATCAGCTGATCGTGCGGGAGGCCATCAAGCGAGGCATGGGCTTCGAGAAGCATTACCTCCGGTTCCTGCTCTACGGGTACGTCAGGCCGGACACGCTGGAGGATTATGCGCCCAGGACGTACGGGCGTCGGATCACCGAGATCGAAGACGATGAGTACGGACTGGACGATCTCGTAGGCGGGGTGGCTGCATTGGGAGTGGGCGATGAAGGCTTCGACCCGCTGCTTGATCTTGGCCAGCCGAGGGAGACAAGTCCGTACACCATTGTCAAGGAGAAGATGAGCCGTGCGGAGGTGGACATCCGGGAGCGAGAGGACCAATTCCTCCAAAAGTGTATTGAATGGTGGGAGGAGGAGAGCAAAGAATCAAGCGAAGATTCGAGCGGGGCGAGGTGAGAATTGTCATCACGGTGCAATCTGGGTTGTTGTACGCAGCACATACGTAGAATCACGGCCTCGAGAGATCTTCGGAGGGCGAGTCGAGGCAAGGCAAGACCAGACTTGGAGGCCATAAACACTTTTTTGCAGAAAACACGGCCGACGCGTCCACGCGCACACACATACACAATCCAAGCACTCCCCCTTTCTATGTAGCAACGCTTCATTCGTCCGATTGACTGTACCATACGGACTGTGGCCACAACGAGAATGAGATAGACCACCTTCGATGAAGATTAGCGCCGGATAGATCATGATTAAATAGCGATAGTGTAGCGGTAGCGGTATTTGGTATTGTGGTAGTATAATGTACATGATCCTAAGTCTTTGGTCCTGAGTCCTTTAGTCCTGAATGGAAAATTCATGCCCCCCTGCTCAACGCCATGCTGTCTAGGTATCGAAACGAAAGTTCAAAGTAATATCATGTCATATAATAATCCTCGTATAGGGTGTGGGCTGAGTAGTCCGGATTTCGGGCCGTATATTGTGTCCTCTGATGAACCCCCTTGTCGCGAGATGGTCTCCCCGTGATGAGATGCGGTCCATGCACAGGAAGGCGGCAGACAGATCCCTAGGTAGACAGGTAGGTGGTAGCCTTAATGTCACATCCCTATAAGTACAGGGACGGCGACAAAAATATCGCGGTCCTTGCGCAGGAGTTTCATGGTCCGAACACCTCCTGCCTTGATATGTCGAGGTATCGCCTGACGACGAGTCTGGAGGATCGTGGATGCTGGGTGAACTGCAGATGAATTACTGATCCCGGAGAGAGGTTGCCAGGTTGGTGTGGCTTGTATTTGGTGTTGTAGACTGTCGATCAGTCCCGGATTCGTGTGGATTGATGAACAGCAGTAGCAATGAATGTGCTGTTGAATACTTTGTTGCGTTATCAGGATCGACATTCACTCAGCGGATTGAGGCCATTTGTGGCATAGGTCAACTGATTTTGATAGTGTCAGCTTTTAGTCTTGGCTTGAGTGGTATGATATGCCGGAAGCTAAGCTGTCTCCCCAGCACCAGGCAGTGCAGAGACCGAGACGGTCAGCTCCGACTTTAGATGAATGATCGAATTGTGCCTGATTTTGTTCAAGCTGGCGTGGATATGGTGAACAAGGCGTGCCGTGTCTTTGTATCGAGTGTGTCGATCTCATGTTGCTCCCTCACCGAACTCCGCCCTTCGGTCTTCAACTTCCAGATCAAGATGAGAACTGATTGATGCCTTGTTGCCACTCAATCATAGCTCGTATGGCTTGAGTTATGCCTCCGCTAGGGCTGTGATAAATCGCCAGCCTTGGAATTCCGCTTGTCTTCAGACCCCACAACCGTGGTATCCTCTGAAGACACGACTGTTTTGGAATCAACTGGCTGATGTGGAACATGTGAAACCTCCTTCGTGGACGTTACGTAGTCGCCTGGTAATTCTTGTCGAGGACCCCAACGTTCGTCTCCTGGAGCTTCCACCGGCACCATGACCGACGAGGCGATCTCTTGGGGTACCGATGCGTGCATCTCCATGGTAGTTTTCTTTTCGTTCTGTGGCATCTCCGTATAAGGCGGTGCAGCGGGTTGCGAATCGATTTCCTGGGCCCTTCTGGCTTCCATGTCTGCTCTCTTTCTGCGGTTGCTTCGGACGACGAAGAATACCAGTAGGCCGATAAGTCCAAGTCCGCCTACGGCTGCGGCAATGGCGATTCCGGCTTTGGCACCTCCAGATAGACCTGTATCGCTGCTGCCGGTGTCGGTGGAAGTACCATTTGCGGTTGAGCCCGCAGGATTGGGTGCTCCCGTTGGAACCACGGATGGCACTGCTGAGGTTGCGACTGACAGGTCCTGACAATCGACCGAGAACTGGCTGACGTTCGTGGCTGTCATACAACTCGAGAAGGGAGCAAGGAATAGAGTCGTGGAACTGCAGTAGGCTACATCGCTGCCGTAGACCGTAACTGAGAGTATATTAGCGTGGCTGAATCTAGTTCTCCTCTCCACACTCTCACTTACCTGCACACGTTTGGTCCAGACTGGTGACCATGAAGCTGAGATAACCCTGAACATTTGTTGGGAACGGTGTACATGTTCCATCGTCGGGACCGGTCTTCCACCCTTGGAATTTCTGGCATGCATTGTCCGAGTAGAATGTGATATTCGACAAGGCAGTGACACAGTGGAGGTTGAAGGCGAACCACGCAACAGCGCCGGCGAGATTGAGTAGCTTCATCCTTTGCGGCAATGACAGAAGACTCAAAACATACGGGACTCGAAGAACAAGCGGAAAGAAGTGACGGATGTAGTATCTAGTTTGTTGCAGATCAGCCCGAAGAAAAGGAAACCAGCCGGCGGTGTGGGTGGGCAGGAGGGGACTTTTGGATCACTGGCAAATCCCGAGAACGGCGAGGCTAAGGCTCTCGGCAACGAGGCAGTTGCCCATGGAACGTCAGCCAGACGAAAGCAAGATAGCGTCAAAGCGCTGAGGCTGATGCCGTAGGAGGTGCGCGCGTTGAGGGAAGCAAGTCAGGGAGATTTGAGATCCGCTAGGGCTGATCCGTCGCCTTCGTGTCATGTTTCCGGCCACTCTGGACGTGCTCGGCGACGCAGACGTGGCTCGATCCGCTGCTCGAGCAGCTGTTGGGCTTTGGACGATGAGATGGATAATTGGTCAACAGGATCAGCAGCTAGCAAAGACAACTGGGGGCTGAGGATGTTAGTCGTTCCACAAAGACCGGCGCAGACGGTGAAGTTGGAAATCAGTTGACAGTTGGATCACCTGCGCGACCCACGAAGTCAACGGAACAACAAAGCCGTCGCCGCTGGGGCTCATTGCCTAGTTCAGTAATCCTTTTTCGCGACCGTGATTGCGTTGCGTCAGCTTGAGTGGTGCGAAAGGACTGGAGGGAATCGTCCAGGAACTGAAGCCAATTTCGCTACGAGTAGGTAAGCTTTTCAGGTACAGCACCCGCAACACCTTGGCAAAGGGGGCTGACTATCCATCCATCAGCCTTACCGCCAGCACTGCTGCATCCCGATGGTGTACAAAAGAGGAAAAAGTCTGGTTGAATAGTAGGACCTGTCTCGCTTGCTTTCGGGTGCCGAGTCGACAACTGCACCTGCGGCTTTCGTAACTATTGTGAAACCGATAAACAAACAGTCGGGAGGTTGATATAATGCGCGCATCCCTGGGCAGCGCTTCAGAAGCACGAGTATGCAGGTTCTATCTGGTCTTGGATCCGATTGTGGTCATCTTCATTGGCTATCCGTCTTTCAGCTGGCCCATTACGACATTACAGTGTTACGATCCAGCGATCCAACGAGGCCCTTCGCAGGAGCAGGGGATAATCTTCGGCCGTAGGAACAGAATTCCCCCAAAAAGACCAGGGGTCGCCAAGATCACTCAACGAAGCGTGACTCTGAACTGACCATATCCAGCAATCAGAACACGCATCTTGAGTAGGGTATCAGTGACATAGCAAGCCGTGAGCTACACTCTTCCCATAGCTCGTCTAAGTGCAGAGCAGCAGAAATAAATTCGCAACTTGGCACCTCAAGCCATAATAAAGTCCACTCGAACTCAAGTTGAGCTCACCTCAACACATACGGCTTCCAAAAGTACAGTACCTAGGTATCGACCGAGTACCTCGTAGTGCTCGTACTCCCGACTAATCCTTCTGCCCGCTTCTTCATTTCGCCCAGAGTCTCTGAATCGAAGGACAAACTTCACATCATCCATCATGCAGATATTATCTATTTAGGCTTAGGATAGATAATCACCATACAATCTCCCTTCCCGTCCGCTGGAAATGCCCCTTCGTCGTCCACGATGAGTCCAAGATGGCTACCTAGTATCTCTCTGATCTTGAAAATAGGTCGCTATGTCCGGGACCGAAGTGTATCGTTGCGGTGGTAAAGTTGTAGTTACCAGGGAGAAAGCTGAGATTGCTAATCTCAACCCAGCACAAGGTAAGAATGAGGTGAGGTTATGTGAAATCCGCCTCTCCTGCATCGGAAGCGAAAACCTTTCTCATCTCAGCAACGGACATGGAGTGAGACCACTAGTCAGGGGATCGCAGCATGAAGGATTACGAAAGAAAGACCAGCAAGAGCACCGCTCGTGATAGACAGCACTTCTAGGAAGCCGAGTAGAGTGCCATGCGTCGATTCCTGCTTGGTGAGTGCTGTAACCCCAGAATTCAGGCTTCCAAAGCGCTGCCACATTCCCAATATGAGAGCTGGGAAGATACCTCCAACGGGGACGCCGGCTCCACGAAGCAATTCGGACTGTATGTACTCGAGTACGTATAATCAAAGGACAGCGATGACACAGAAACAAGTTCATGGACCTTTGCCGGGAACTGCAGAGCGTTGTGATTAAGGTTCTCATCATGTTTGTCCGCAGCTTCCCAGAAGCTTTGAGCAAAGTTGAGAAAAAGCTGCGCTGAAGTGTGATTCTTAGAGCTAGCGAATGTTTGCTGCACTTGACAGAGGGTCCTCCATCGGTCATGGTCCTTAGTTGTCTTCTCTCATTCAGCTTGCAGCTTATGGTGGTTGGCGATGGCGGACAGTAGCTCAGAGCGCCAAAGGAGCCAGCGATGTACAACCAGGTGACGGCCAGTACCTTCTTGGTGAATGTCCTGAGGTTGGCCACTTGGGTCCGAAGAACAGGCCATACCGCCGAGAAAGGATTCTTACGACGCGTCGTCGAACGAGATACTTGAGTCGAGAGGCCGATGCCATGCTGACACAAGCCGGATATGCCAACCCGGTACCGCGGCTTCCTGCCTCACTGCTGTATTTAGTATCTGTGAAGCTGAGATACACCGCCAACCGCATCGACGATGACCCACCATCAGGCTGAGTCTGCCTTATCTCTCCATGAAGTCACGCGTCTTCTTGCACAAGCAGACTGAGAACCGTCCGTGTCAACAGCAGGAAAAGTAAGCTGTGCAGCAGACCCTGCGGGTGCTGCAGTGCCCGTGGAGGCCAAGGTGCTTCGACAACCAACATCAGAGACATGTCGACTTGGGGCTTGAATCGATGACCTGAAATTGGCGCACTTGAAGGCGATACTGAACGTTAATCAACAGGCAGCAGCTCTGTGACCACAGGGCGGTATGGGCATTGTCATGATTTAGTGAGTCGCGAGCTGTTGTTGCTCGTCTTCGGCGTCTTGGCCGCCAAGTTCTCTGCAGTATTTTTCGGGCTCATCTCAATTTTCAGCTTCATGAAGGATTCTTCCTCCCAAGGTCCTCGTCCCAAAGCGTGTGCGATGGATGCGCTTTGCACTGCGCCGCGTGCAGCCATCAAGACGTGTGAAACATCAAGCCAAACTTAGTTTGTGACCGGCTGGGCACCCTATTGCCCATTCATTCTCGAAACGCCAGACGATGCAGACAACCGTCGGGTATCAAGATCGTGACCCTTTCCCTTTCCAAGACGAATAGACCTAACGCCACACCACGCTTGATGCTTCGAAACCAGGCCGTGACGTGCTCACAACGCCGCAAACTCCTCCTCAAGCACAGCTTTCGCAAACGGTGTGTTTCCAGTGTCCGCTATTCTTCCACCAATCACTTCTCCAAGATTTTCAATTAGTTTGGCTCGCATGTTGGCGGCAGATGCCTCTGAATGCCCATTCATCATCGGAATATCATCGTCCACTAGTGTTCTCAGAGCAATCAGGATTGCATTGAGCACTTTCTCTGCTTCTCCCTTCTTCACGCTGCCATCTTGAATGTCATCTTCCAGGAGCTGCCCGTAGACTTTGACATTCGGCAGAATGAGCTGGCGCACCACTTCTGCACCGCCGATGGCCTTCAAACCGAGGATGGCACCGTAGTGACTTCCGTAGGGTTTCTTGGGGTCGAGGAAGGTCTTCAGACACGACCGTGCTAGCCGAGGTTTGAGATTATGTGAGTATTTGGCGTATCTGTTGCAGAGATGTCCCAGCAATGCTGCAGCTAGATCCCGCAGGTCGTAGTGATCGAGTGCTCCTATGCCTGTGCCCAGAGTTCGCCCGATCAAGCAAGTCAATACGGGAGGGACCATTGATGCCACCTATTCTTCTGTCAGTTAATCTCTCACAGTGACGCATCTTCAAACCCATACGTATGGTGTCAGATTGAGCTTCTCATTCCTCGTCAGCGCATCCGTGACCAGCATCATCTGCGTCAACACAAACAGATCCTTCAAGTTATGCGTGACCTTCTCCGCGACGAATTGCACAAAGTATGGCACCAGCTGGTGTAGACCTGGATCCTCTTTCAAGCTCGCCAGCCCCGCCGTGCGGTATTCCGGTTGCGTCTCGTCCAGGACCGAGGAGCACACCTTCTCAAAGTACAATTGCAGCTCCTTGGAAAGGATATGTTTGACCTGAGGTTTTGTGGTCGTGTTGTCTGCGCCGCTCATGGCAGCCAGCGCGTGATTCGCGTTCGGTCCTTTCGGTATGAGTTCGAGATTTCGCGCTTCGTTCGAGGTTGGGTTTTGAGGTATTGAAGGTTGGACGCCCTCGACGGCGAGCCAGTGCGCTTTTATTCCGGTCAGATCTGGCTCACGGCAACTTGAAAGAGCAATCACTCACCTGTAAATGTCGTTTCTCTCGGTACTTTCGGTAGCGGCGCATTGATGAGCTTCTCAAAATCCATCTCCTCATCCTCAACGTAGAACAGCGGCTGGCCGGGTCCCAGTGACGCCTGGCCATACTTCAGCGGTCTGGTAGATTCATAACCGTAGAGTGGTTCAATATCTAGCACGCGGAGGGCTTGCGATATATCTTGCGACCAGAGAATCGTGCGACGGGCATGTTTCATGAACTTGAGCGCTTCTTGGAGGACTTGCGAGATGCGGTACTCCACGTCGCGGCAGAGAGATGCGTTGACTTCCTTGTTGAAGTTGAGGATTCCAACCGATTCGGCGACATCTTTGACAGTGTCTTGACCCCAGAGAGTCATTGCTGCATCGGTTCAAAGGATCGAGTGGCGGGCGCGATCAGATCGGGGTGGATGATAATTATTTTGTTGTCCGTCGCTTTTGCCCGCTGCTTGAACGACACAAAAACGTTCGCGAAATGGTGAACAGACGCCATTTTGCGTCGTTCTCCATATAAGTTTGAAAAGACCATTGTCTTTCGCAATCGACCATAGGATGTGGAGAACAGGGCTTCCCGTTCGCTCAGCCGTACTTAAGCCACATGCCGGTTCGTTAGTACCAAGGTGGGTGACCACTTGGGAATCCGGACTGTTGATTGTTTTTGTTTTTTTACTTCTCTCGATCTGCTTCACTCTATGGACTCCAGACTCTGTAGAGCGGCTTTATTTTCGAAGATCTCAATTGCTTCGCTCAACTACTCTGAAAATGCGAGCGGCAGACTAAAACAATAATCAATAATTTCAACGTGTCAGACGAGCCATTTACAGGTGACAGATTTCTTGGCCATCTACCCAGTACCAGGGTACTGCCAGGGGGTTTTGGTTGTCCTTGGTCCAGTACGCGCCTTTTGCTCCGTCACGCCCCGCCAGAAAGGTGGCCGAGTGGGCAGAGAAACACATCGGGAAAAACAAGTAATAAAAGTCTACGGTCGTAGTGAGAAAGTGTGGCCGAAGGGCGCGATGCTGCAGTAACTACGACGAGACCCAGACGAAGTCGAGGGCTCAATTGCGCACAGTCTCATGTTAGACAACAAGACTATATCTAACTCTGCTCGAGTCGACTTGGTGCACCTAGGGTTTCGATGCGCAACTACTGTATCGTGATACTGTTGACACCAAGTTCATTCCCATCGATTTGAATCCTTATGGATTGAAGATTAACATAGCGAAACCTCTGTTTTACATTGTACACGATGAACACAATGGCACGGAGGAATACTGGCCAAAGATGGCTTGGGAACCTGTGATCGCTCGTGGGTTGCAATCTGCAGGCTGGTGTCGGGTTCGGTCCATGGGAGATCATATTCGACGTTCTGTTGAGATCGAGCATTGCATACCTCCATTCTGCTCGAGGACTAGTTCTTACAAGCAGTCAGCACCATATCTTGCTGCGTCACGGATTTCCACCGCGGCAAATATATAATCACACACTCACGATGCTGGGAACTCTGGCCAATTCGCAGAAGCACGACACAGCCAACGAATATTTGGTGGCAGTAGATCCGCAGGCTAGTCATGAGTCCTCACATCTGGGTACTTGAAATGCATTCGCCGGAAGGAGCACGGCATACAAGTGCATTTGGCCAGAAGAAATTGCTGGGACTTGGTTTCATTGCAAGAAACAAGCTCCGACCCAAGAGGCAGTCGGTCGTTGACTCCATCGTAGGTGTTGCGGTAGCATCGGCGGCGGTTTTATACTTCTCGGGTGACCAGCTCCGCAAATCCATCCTCAAACGAATGAAAGCGAGCCAGTAGTCGAATCGCCGTGCTGTCGAGGGAAGGCTGCGGGATGGGTGGAAAGGGGTCGGTCAAGAAAACTTGAGCATGGTCACAGCATAGCTTTCCATGACTGGGGTGAATTCCGGCTTCGCACCCAGTTGATACAACGACAGGACTTCCTATGCTGCAGTGGAAGAGGGAGAAACATCGGGGATCCCCAGAAGATCGATTTTGAGCCTTTTGTGGCACACCACCAGGCGATTGCTCCACCAGCAGCCAGCTTGATCCAATTCCCGTCTTCCGCAACAGGGTCTGGACGGAATAAGACTCTCGCTTTGTCACCATCGCTCCAATTCTGCAGGTACAGCTGGTGGAGGTCAATCGGCGCGTCACGCAGCTGGCTGGAGTGGGCTTGCTTGAGGGCTTTATGATGTCCAGCTTCGTCACACAAGAGCGGCCGGGGGTAGGAGCTTGGACTGAAGTCAGAACAATTCCATGCAGGTTCCTCTCTCGCACGTACAGAGTCCGCACCACGGGAGGTAGCTAAACAGACAGATTCTAACCCTCCAGTCTGTGAACACTGACAGCGACGAAATGCAATGGCCATCACTAAAAAGCCTGGCCTACTCTCCAGAACCGTTAAAGAGTAATACCCACCAGGCGAAAGAAAACGGAAGCAGCTCGAGGCCATCTGCGAAGCACCATGAAGCCTAGGCACAGTAGAGCCGCTTGGCTCACCCACGCTCCCTGGATTGGTAGGGGACACTGAGCCACTAGCGATCGGATTGGGGGACGCCTAAACGCTTATCGGAACTCATTTCCAGGCGCAAACTGAGAACCCATAGGTGGCACAGGGCTATTTGGGGGTATGTCCAGTTGGCGCTTTGCCGAGGCAAGTCCAAAGCCATGACTTCAGAGCTCGACACTTTTCAACTACCCTTTCTCATACTGTCAACCAGGAACTTCACTTCGAGTTGAAATGCCACCCATTGATCGTTCCTCATGTACAGCACGATTACTCTATCCGACCGACCATCTTCGACGACATCCTCGACTGCAGATCGCGCTTGTGATCGCTGTCGCCGGTTTAAGATCAGAGTGAGTTCACAGCCCAAGTATCTGCGGATTGCGAGCTGATGGGTATCCTAGTGTCGAAGTTTGACGCCTGCCAAACACAAAGGAAAAGCGTCGTTGCCATGTGATCAGTGTCAGCGGGTTGGTTCGACATGCAGATACGACGACAAACGTCCCAAGCGAGGGCGACCCAATAAGCAGTATGCAAGCAGTTCTTTCCCAAGCTATGCTGATACTCTCTGATGCGTAATAGAGAGTCACGTCGTTCGGGCCTGCCCTATGACGAGACAGTGATTAGCTTCCATTCATCGCCACTGGTAACAACTCGGAGTTTACCGATCGTTCAACCTGGTCTTGCCGATTCTGAAGGATCCGAGATCCAGCCAGACTTTTCTTATGGCGACTTCATATCAGAGAACACGCTCGAACGAGACAACGTGGTGCATGGCACGTCTGGTGCGTGCCCGCTCACAGTCCCAGAGGCCCCCGAGAACAACCAGCGCCCCGATGACCACTCGCTCGACAACTGGACCTTGATGCCCGTTATGGATACTGAACAAGCTGCATGCACGGACTTTGAACTGGCAGAGCCGCAGATGTTGTCTGACTGTCTCGAAAGTTCAGCTGCCGCCGCCCCGTCATCTTATGGATTGCAGGTTTCCCCACCAGCGGCAATGCAATCACTGTTCGAGCCGGAGCCAGATAGCGAGATCTGGCGGAGCGTACAGCAGTTCTTCGAGACCATGCACGTTATTTTCCCCGTTTTGTCGTATACCGACCTTCTTACTCGCTTCGTTCTTGAGCCTCGGTGGAGCGCTCTACCCGACCTCCGCACTCTCCTTCTTGCGGTACGAATGGTGACGGCAGCTGGAGAGTATAGAATGACAGCCAGCAACGGGGAGAGTCTCAAGAATTTCATCGAGCAAGTAGAGAGATCACGAGTTTGTTATGATTTCGCCGAGTGCCCCACGCTGGATGAGGTGATCATTTCACTATTTTTGTTTACATCATACAATGTGCTCGAAAAGCATAATCGAGCCTTTCTATACCTCGACGAGGCTCTGTCCCTGATGGAGACAGTGCAAGTGGGTGGCACCGAGGAGGAGGTAAGGAGGATGCACATTGAGCAGGTTCTTTATAACACCGAAGCCGCGAGTTCCGCAATTTACGCAGGCAAAGGCAGGAGACGCAGAGCCAAAAAGCCCTCGGTGAACCTCGGACGCGCGTCGATCAAGCCATTAAGGATCGAGACCAGTGAACAGTCTGAGCGAGTCGCACTCCACCTGCTTGATCGACTTACAGAGATTCACGTCGCGGAGGACGAAGAAGCGCTACGGATCATTAGCGCGGCATCGGAGACCGACATGAATACGCTATTTGGAGCGGCCTTTGGGATGCACCGTTATTGCAGGATTCAGGCGGCCGATGTCGCTGTTAGTCGGCAGTGGCAACTCTCTTCCAAGCTCGTCTCCGGCGTCCGCCAACAACCAAGCGCCGAGAAGTTGAGGCAATCGACCATCGAGAGTCTGGGCACCGCCGCCCTAGCTTGGGTCTGCTTGCTTAAAGAAGGCGAGCCTAGAATTGTGGGCTTGGGCAAATTGTCTGGGCTCGCGAAGAACATCGTCACTCTCTCGGGAGGCAAATCCCCGTCTTACCCCGTTGCTGGCCTGGTGAGCGCGATAATCAGGGAGGACCATGAAAGGAAGTTCGCACCCGAACTTGCGGATGTCGTTCTACCAATGGTCACTACGATACCTTCGACGCTCTACTCGGTGTTCAATGGCGTCGTGGAAGGCGGAACTGAGCACGAGCGAACTCTGCTTTCCCAAATTTCTTCAAGACAGGAACCATCATCCTTGGTCTTAGCTCCGTCCACTTATGCTGTCGCTGGTGAGCAAGTTGACGATTCAGGGGCAGAAGATCTGAGCTGGTTTATTGATCTAACTTGAATATTCATGACCACGATAGTTTGCGCTCCTTCAAGAAGAGTTGTCCGCGAAAGCCGCAGCAAACGCGCCCGTCTGCCTTTCTAACCACGTCTTCGTTACCTCAGCATTGACCGGGAAGGTGAAACCATGAGGGACACCAGGCAGGACCTCTTCAACGACACTCACACCAGCTGACCGGAGGTGTTGTGCATATGCCAATCCCTGGACCTTCAGAAGGTCACATGCAGCAACAGTCACATGTGTAGGCGGATGATTCGCGTCGAGATTTGCCATCAAAGGGGAGAGCAGAGGGTCGCAGGGGTCAGTCAGGCCACCCGTGTACAATTCTGAACATGGTGTGTTAGCAAAGACAATGCTTTCAATGCCATGAAGCTGGACCAACCGTATAATTTCTCGAATTCCTTGACGACGGCATCTGGAGCAGGTTGGGAATCCTTGAAAGACTGTTCAATCTGACTCTTTCCGATCGTGCGGTTGAGGTCAAACATGACTTGCGCTTTCGGATGCGCGGTTACGGGGACCACGAGGCTGACTAGTCGAACATGTCGACGACTATCGCGCGACACCCGGATTGCAAGAGCCGCCGCAAGATTCCCTCCAGCAGAAGCACCCCAGATGCCTATCCTGCTTGTATCAATATTGTATTCTGAAGCATGCCTCGTCACCTAAGTCGATCATGTCAACATCTGGCACGGGATAGGAAAAGGATGCCTACCCATTCCAATGCCTCCCAACAATCATCAAGAGCAGCGGGATACGGATGCTCAGGGGCCAGCCGGTAGCCGATACCAAGAACCACGGCTCGAAGTTCTGATGCAAAATGGATGGAGAAAGCTGCAATACTGTGAGTGTCGGCGAGCACAATGCCTCAAACATCATGAGAAAAGCACCCACCTTCATCGCCTTCCGGCTTCCCGTGGATCCAGCCCCCTCCATGTAACATCAGTATGGCAGGCATTCCTTTAGCTCCTGCCTTGTTCCTTTCAACCCGCGGGACATAGGTGCGGATAGCGAAGTCGTGTCCACTGCCATCGGAACATGGCACGGAGATATTGCGTATGTCGATCGGCACCGGTGGTTGTCGACGCTTGATATCACATTGAAGTCGGCACTCAGCGAGCGGTCCGTATAGCAGCGTGCTATCTATCCAATTGCGCATATTTTCCACGTCTGTGCCACTGGGGACAGCAGTAAAGTCAACGGGAAGTCTAGCCATATGCTGAAGGTGTCAGTGAAAGATTCTTGGGTGACCTTGAGAGTCCACACCTGTAGGAAATCGACATCGGGCACCTCTAGCGCGTTCTTCGCATGCAGATCCATGCCCAACGCTTTGCAGAGCAGTTCCAGGACCGGGACATCGCTTTGAAGCTGGTCCTGAACCTGTGCATGGATGGGCTCGCCTGTCCCGATGTTTTTCGGCTCTTGCAGCGCGCTTTCAGCCATCTTCTCGGATTCACAATGGACTGGAGGGGCGGATCCGGTTAGAGCTCACATTGTGACTCTGGTTCCGGCGTTGTCATGATGTGTATTTCCAAGTCGACCTCGGATCTTCGTCTGTAGTTGGAATTGGCGAATGGAGAAAATCCCAATCGAGGAAATCCCCCAAGCGGCTAGCGAAGATCTGCTCGGTTTCTTTTTACGGCAACATGGCTGCAGCTCCCCGCAAAGCATTTGTAAGGATCTGGACGAGTTGGACAATACTGGTCTGGGAAATTCCCCTTGGGCAAGCAAGGTGGGCCCTTCAAAGGGGCTAGAGCGGGAGCGTTGTCATTCGATGGCGAGGTATATCAGTGCCTTTACCCCGGAGACGTCGTCCATGTTGCAACCCACTGCATCGATCGTCACAGCACGAATATGGCGGACGACAGGCCCAAACACCACGCCGCTGCGCATGAGGAGCATGTCGCTGAAGACGTCCACGCCGAAGCCGTCTCGGAGCACACCGTCCACTATCCCACTGGCTTCTGGAACTGGCGGCTCGTCGTTAACAGTAAGTGCGAGGGCACCTCCCACCAACCCCATTCCCATACAGTTCTAACCAACTTTATCGCAGTGATAACAATCGGGCTCTCCCTGGGTCTGTTCGGCTACGACAACAACTTTGTGGCTCCGCTCCTGGCACTGCCTCTCTTCATCCTCAAATATCAGGGTGTCGGACCTGCCTTTACTGTGAGTCTTGGGTCGTAAATTCTCCTTCCGTTACTGTCGCTGACTCCCACATCGGCCCGGAACCTTGACTTGATCGTCACAGTACCACTCGTAGGAGGTAGGTTGGCCCATCGGCCTAACCATCTGTCGAAAAGAGATAGCCCATCGGCTCCTGACTCATTCAGCACCAGAATTTCCTCCAGACCTGGCCATTTCTGACGTACTCGCAGCTGCAAGCGGCTCTTTCATTGCCGTGCCTCTCATGAAACGTATCGGACGGAAAAAGACCATGATGTTGGCATACTTCTTCCTGTGTACCCCCGGTTCGATCCTGCAACTCTTTGCTCCCAACACCGGCGCACTGGTGTTAGGCAGGTTCTGGAACTGTAAGCAACTGACATGCCATCCGTGGACGAGCAAACCTGAGCTAATCCCTCTAGATGTCGGCATCAGTGTCTTGACCACAACCGCACCGCTTTACCTCACTGAACTAGTACCTCCTCATATTCGAGCCCGTGCCGTCGGCTTTTGCGTTGCAGGAACATGCGTGGTGGCCATCATCGCCACTACCATCGTCTGGGGTACCGAAAAGATCAACGACAGTCGACAGTACAAGGTGCCTCTTGCAATCCAGGCCGCCTGTCCTGTTGCATTTGGTGTTCTAATGCTGCTGTGCTACGAGTCGCCGCTCTGGTATATCCAGAACGGCAAGCTGGATGAGGCGCGCCGCGCTCTAATGGCACTTCGAAACAATGCCACAGAGCTTGTCGAGACGGAACTATCTCTCTACCGGGCCGCCGTCGACGCCGAACGGGAACGGCGCGAACAATCCAGATTCTGGGACATCCTGAACCGCACTCACCTGCAACGAACCCTGACCGCCGGGGCGCTCCTCTGTTCGAGCCAGGTAGGCGGCCAGATCCTCATGCAGACGTACTCGACCGTCATCCTTGTCCAAAGCGGCGTGGCCAACCCATTCCAAATCACCATCATAATCACATGCTTGCAATTTCTCGGCACTATGATCGGTCCCGTCCTGGTCGACAAAGTCGGTCGTAGGCCCGTCGCTCTTGCCGGCTTCTCGATTTTATTCGTCTTGGACATGGCGGCGGGCAGCCTCGCCGCCGCGGGCTTGACGACGAAAGGTCAACAATTAGGTCTCGCAGCGGTTTTCATCGTTTTTGCCTTTTTCAACGCCGCCTCGTTCCAATCACTGTAAGTCGCCTGCCTGTGTTGACACAGTTCAAAATTTGATACAGCTCTGTTCAAGTTTTTTATAATCTAAGCTAACAGCCAATCCCCACCCCTTCAGAGCGTACCTCCTCCCGGCAGAGATCCCCACGCCGTCCCTCCGCGAACCGACGATGGCGTGGTCGACCTTCTGGTCCTACGTCACCGCCGTGATCACGACGTTTGCCGTCCCGCAACTCACCGCCCCGGACGCGGGCAACCTGGGTGCCAAAGCAGCGTTTATCTTCGGCGGCTGTGTCTTCGTCACCACCATCTGGTCGTACTTTTACGTTCCGGAAACGAGGGCGCGCTCGACCGCTGAGATCGACGAGATGTATGCTGCGAATTTGCCGATGCGGAAGTGGAGAGCCTATCAGAGCCAGACTGTAAGGGAAGTGGTCGTGGAAGTCCGACGAGAGAGTATAGTGGAGAAAAAGGACAGTCGGGGAAGTCTTGCTTGAAAGGAGTGGACATGGACATGGAAATGGATGGATATCCATTCATCCATTGCATGCGGTCTGTGGTATGCAGTATGTGTATGATTGCCGTGTCCGCCAGGCTACGCGCGATGCATCGTCCATCCTTGACGTTTTACAAAAGAGAATGATATAACACAGTCGGATGCAATGGGTAATGAAAGGCAAGGAAACAACGGAGAGCGGAGAAGGGAGAAAGGAAAGGTGTGTCTGGATAAACACCGAATCTCTACAATACATGCATGTTACGTTATGTTAATGGTCTACGTACCGTCCCATCATGCTGTATGTCTTCTTCGCTTCCTGCTCCCTTCTCCCTTCTCCGTGCTCCGCGCAGATGGCATCCAGTCTTCCGTGCAAGGACGAGATGGAAAATAGGAAGACGGGGCGGGACACGATATGTACGTAAAAGTGCGTAACGATACGCAACTTCATCGAATTGTAATGTAAAAATCACATGTGTATGTCTGCATGTATATGTATATGTATATGGAGGGAGAATGGTGGAGTGAAAGGCTTCTCTGGTCTAACTTTCAGTTCTAGAACGGACTCCACGGTCAAAATCAAAATCATGATCAAAATCATGATCGTAATGATAATCATAATGATAAATTGCTATACATGTATATCTATAATTTACCTCCCACAGCCTCACTCCCAGTCGAACGAACAGGTCGACCAAGTCGACAATCAGTTCACTCTCGGAGTTCACACCTCGTCCGCAACCCTCCACACCACTCTCTTCGCACTGACCTTCTTGTCTCTCAGAATCTTCAACGCCTTCTCCGCCCTCTCGAGCATCGTGTCTCCCTCGACGATCCACTGGTCGTTCGGCTCGACAATGCCCCTCTCCAGCACCGAGGGCATGATTTCGCTCTGCAGCTTGTCCTTCAAGAACGCGTTGTCGAGGTAGAAATGCGTCCTCACGCCGACGGGCTCGACGCCGGCAGGCCAGTCGGCCGCGTCGAGGACGTCCATCTCGTAGACTGGCGTGACTCCCTCGGCGGCGTCCTTGACGATGATGGGGAGGAGAATCGCGACTTTGGCGCCACCGGGCTTGACGATGCGTGAGACGGGGAGCACACTGCCCTCGAGGCTGCCGATGCAGTCGAGGATGAAGGCGATGCTATCGGCTGCGCCGCTGTGCTGAGAGCCCGCAAAGGAGGTGAGTGCGTCCTGGACGCCCGTATCTCGGTAGTCGAAACACTTTGCCGCGCCGTAGCGGTGAAGTTTTTCGTGATGCGCTTTGCTCGCCGTGGTGATGACGTTCGTATAGCCGTAGTACTTCAGGATCTGGAGAGCGAATTGTCCCACGCTGGAACTTCCTCCCCAGATCAATACCCATTGGCCATGTTCCGGCGGCAGGTATCCGGCTGGTTTCGGCCATGGTAGCTCGAACCCAAAATCCTTGGTGAGGGTATGCCACGCTGTGACGAAGTTGTTGGGGAGCGTCACGGCTTGCTGCATGGCGACATTACTTGGTAGCCTGCCGAACAAGTACTCTGGCGCGACGACATACTGCTGGTGCGCTTTCTCGGCCTGGTTGCGCCAGCTGAAGCCGAAGACTATGTCTCCGGGCTTGTACTTTGTGGCGTCGGGCCCGACTTCGACCACCGTACCTGCAACGCCGTCACCGAGGACCTGTGGATGTTGGACCAGGAGGCCACCGTCTGCTTGGTGGAGATCAAGGGGCGTGGATGCTGTCCATAGCGCTCGCACGCGGATTTCATTGCCGGTCGGCGTCGGCGTGGGAACTTGGTGGATCTCGAGAGGGAGGCCTGGGCCAACTGTGACGACAGCGGGATGAGTTGCCATGCTGGAAGTCGTGAAAGGTCAAGGCTGTCGTGGTGTGAGTTGAACGAAGTATTGGAAGCTGTGTTGATGGTGTAGGATAGCTGCATGGTGGCCGGCTTCCATACTCATGGGATAGTGCTCTTATATAGACGAGCAACCTGGGCGATGGTTGAGCACGACCTCTCAAACCTCCCAACTGCTTTCTCATCCATTCTGCCTTCGTGCAACCTGATGCTCTTTTTCGCAAGCCCATTACTAAGACCAGTCGTCATACGGTGGACCATAGAGGCGTGAAATTTCGTCCGTGTCTTGGAGGCGGCGGCAGGTCCAAGCACGGCATGCGCATTGTCGATCAAAGGTGTTTTCGTCGATGCCTTGATGGTATTGTATGATCCCACGCACTGCTATCCAGAACGCTCTCGGTGAGATCCGATGACGGTGGTTGTAGACGGCAGCGAACTCGAACATTTCCCAAACATCGCGACAGACGTTCGCGAGCGCAGGGGCACCTTCAACCAAGTTCCTCCAGCCTTGCTGCATCTGGATATCGTAGATCTCGCTCATGGAAACCCCGTTCAGGTTCAAAGGTTGGTATGTCCGCAGCCATCTTCATATGCGTGTCACCTATCTGGGTGAGTTTTCGGACAACCCAAGCCCTCTCCGGCCCTGGCTCAAACACCATCAAGCATAATCTCAGGGCGAAGGTGACGAAGAAAGGTCCCAAGAACGAAGACGTCAACATGAACGGCGTGGTCCGACAGATTTCCCGGCACATCTCTCGGTTCTCCATCAGGTACAGTGAGTTCTTCTCGGGCGCAATTTCCCTTTCGTTGTCCTTCAGGATGTGGTTGAGGATTAGCATGATTGTCCAGTGGCCGATATGTTGGGATGCGATGAACACATTCGCGAAAACGTATTGTTTGGGGAAGACTGGGTCCGAGGTGTTCATCGTGGCTGTCTCTAGTCCCTTTCTACTGAGCGCTGCCCGGAACCTCAGATTGATAGATTTCAGATTTGCCCTGTGCAGTCGTGCTCGCGCCAGCACCAATTCAGTATGGACCGCAAACTGGTCAGGCGTCATCTTTCGTTTGAACATGTCCAAGCACCTGGCATCCCTGAGCGTCGTGGGGATCTGTACATGCTCAAGGTAGAATTCTTCGGTTAAATCAAAGATGTCGAGTCGCTCCTCAGGGATGCCAGAGGCTCGCAGATCGTTATGGATCTTCTCGGCCATCTCGAGCCACTGCGGCTCGGCCAAGAAGCACGCTTCGTCTCGCATAAAAGCATCGATGATGATAGTATGCCGATAAGCGAGAAAGACATCCCGATCCAAGCCGCTGAGATGTCGATTTGGTCCACGAAGCCGCATCAGCAATCCAGCGCCCCCGGAATGACGGACCCATGATTCATTCGAGTCAGAAGCAAACATCTCGTAGAATGAGAGCAGGATGGTTGCGGACAGCGTCTCGGTCGACATTCCGTTGGTATCATTGCTGAGGGCCTTGTTGAGCAGTCGAAGAGCGTTGCCGTAGAATCGCCTCGACTCTTGCACAAATGGTTCCGACCGCTGAACCCGACCTAAGTGGACCAGAGAAACAGCTCGAATGGAGGAGTCGAGGAGTTTCGAACCGAACATGCGTGGTAGCTGGGACAGCCAGTTCTGATGGCTCCGCATCTGAGGAGGGAGCAGGAGTGGGCCGTGACCGCCGAGCGCGGACGAAAACGTGTTGAGGAGCTGCTCCTGCGCCACATACGGGGAGAAGACACTGCCATTGAGTGCCGCAGAGAAGGACATGTCAAGGGTGAGGGATCCGCCGTGCAGGAGGCCGGCAAAGTCTGTGAAAGGCACATGAGTGGACATGCTATCGGGCTCAGGGAACACCTGGTTCGGCACCAAGGCCGTGAAGGCGACGTCGGCCTGTATCCATTGGCCATGCTCATGAAGTTGCTCTTCCAGGTCCGGAGTGTTGAAGCGGGTGGCCCAGCTCAACGAATCCTCAGGAGATGATCCTGTGGACTGACTGTGGTGGCTCGTCGATGTCGACGGCGACTCGCTCTCGAAGCCAACTTTAGACTCGGTCGCATCCTGCTGAGCGAAGCGCTTCCTGAGTTTGGAGCCTTCGTCGTGGATTCTGAGGTCGGAATCGTATCCCGGACAGGGACGATTCCCCTTCTTGCAATTGTTGCAGATGGGGCGTGTCAAGTCGCACCTCACCCGACGTTGAACACATATTCTACACCCTTTGCTTCTCGGAACCCCGACCATGCCTAATAAAATGCAGGAGGCATTAAAGACGGTCCGAGAGTTGGATGGCGTCGACGGGCTAATTATCGTAAAGCCACCGATAGTGTTACAGCTGGCATCGCCCAGCACCGAGAAACCTGAAATGGTGGATGCCTGAAATCTAGCAATGCGCTGTTTCCCCCGAGCCGTCTCAGGGCAAGCTGAAATTTGAATCACAGCGCCAGCGGGACTTTCCGCTCAATCATACGGTCCGCCTAATCACAGACACGGCACGGTTCGACTGCGATTGATGATGACGACGTGTTGTGGCAGGGCGGCATGGAGAACGCAAAGACAGCCAGTGAGGGAATTGGGGGCGACGCTCAGCCTTAACGGGCGCCTCACGGGCTAGCCTAGGCGAGACAAGCCTGCGCCGCTTAGCCACCATCTCGGCGTCCTCGTTCTGGCTCAACCCACTGACCCTGCGATTGCACTGTCAAAAGCCTGTAGCATTACGGCCAGCGACTGTTCTCTGTACTGCCTACCAGACGGGGAATAGTGAAGTCATCAAACGCTGTTCTTTTGCATAAGGCACATCTCGAGATCCTTCACCCATCCACTACTCGAAGATAATCTCCATGTCCTGCCAGAGACACCCATGCTCGTCAGGAGAGAAACGGGGCCCTCTTGAGACGAGAGACCTAGGACTCGAAGCTCTCTAACCTTCGAGCTCATTCATGGGTACGTCCTCATCGTCAGGGCCCACGATAGCCTCGGCGACTTTCCACACCTGAATCAGATTGTCATCTGCCGCGCTGCACACCACCCAAGGACTGTTCTTGTTCCAAGCAAAGTCGCTAATGCGGTTGGTATGACCTCCATGCATGAACAGCAACTCGGGAGGACCGTCTTCACTGTCTTCCGGCGCCTGCTCCTCTCCGACCCTTTCAAGATCCCAAAACATGATTCTTCGATCATAGCTGCTGGATGCGAGCACCGATTCCTCGAAAGGATGCCACTCCAGAGTCGTCACGCTGTCGTTGTGCCCCTCTAGCACGTGCAGTTTGTCTTTGAGGTTCCGTAGATCCCAGATGGCAATGGTCTTGTCTGCACTTCCTGTCGCCACCACTGACTCCACGGCCCCGTTGAATGCGATAGCGTTGATCGCGTCACGATGCTGGTTCTCAGCCTTGGCTGCCACTCTCATGGTGTCAGGCTGCCTCAGATCCAGAAGCTGCATGGTCAGGTCGTCCGAGACCGTCCCAAGGAGGTGTGGCACAATGGGGTGGAATTGGACGTCGTTGACGATTCCGACATGGTGGGTGTATCGCCGCGACTCATTGACCAATTTATTCGATTTCGAGGCTTGTGAGATGTCCCACAGCCGGACCGTGTGGTCTTCGCTGGCTGTGGCCAACCGGCCGCTTTGATGAGGATCCCAGCTCAGCCCGTAGCCTTCTTTTGTATGACCGGCGAGTTCTAGGGTTGGCTTAGGAGTTCCTGTGGGTATCGAAGAAAATTTTGTCTTGTCCCAGATCAAGATACGTCCATCTGTGACCATGGTCGCAATGATGTTGGGATTTTGGGGTTGATATCGAGCTTTGTTGACCTCGCCAGGATGGTCGATCTTCTGGGTAATGGTGAACTTGACTTCAAACTGATTCTTGCCTGACGGACCGCCACCATAACCGCCAATCTCTCCTGTCTCTTCATTGTAGTCCTTGACATCTGGCTTCTTGGGTTTGGGTAACTGAACGTCGGCGATCTCAAGGTAGTTTGGTTGCCCTTCAGCGGTATGCGTGCCAATCAGCAGCCGATGTTTGGAGTAGTTTGCGTCAGGTGCGCTGGACATGTTAGCGATGAGCCAGTTGTTCAGAGCCGAGGGTGACTGACTCTGTGATGTCTGGGAACCACTGGGTGGTCAACGTGGGCCAGTCTAAGGCGGTGCTGAGGATCATGTCATAGAGGAAGGGCGCATTTTTCTTCCATGTCTTGTATTCTTCATTGATGATTTTTTGCTCAGCTTCGGCGTCTTCCTGGTTGAGCTCCTGCTCGCTCACTGTGGGTTGAGGGTGGTTAGTGAGTGGATGCAGGAATGCGAATGCGCCTTACTGTTCTCATCCTCGTCTGCCATGGTGATGAAAAAGGGGCGCGGAAGGACGTATTAGAGAGCAGAGAGCAAAGGGCGACGAGCGTGACAGTAGAAATAGTCAAAGGCGTGCTTGATGCTGGTGAACGGCTCATCAATGCTTTTGCGCTCGTTTCTGAGTTCATATCGAATCTCGAACGGAACGCGGCGCGGTCGCGTTAAGGGATACGGCGGAGTGCTTCGACGCAGATGACGTCCAAAAGAGGAAAAGCTGCCGAGCCTGAATTCCCCAGATCTGCCTTTCGCCCTCGAACCGACGACTCATCAGAAGACCGACAAACAATTAGCTATTCTCTGCCACGGCCATCTAGGCAGGATATTCTTTATTCTTCCCTGCGCGCCTGGGTTCTGCGCATCCTGCATGTGAAACTCAGCAACCGCAGCTTTAAGATCCACTTTCTCTTGACCGACATCAACGTCTCTCGTGAGGTTCTGCGCCCACCGCCACCATGGGTGTCCCAAAATTCTTCAGATGGATGAGCGAGCGGTACCCGGCGATCTCGCAGCTCATCGCCGAAAACCGCATTCCCGAGTTCGACTGTCTCTACCTCGACATGAACGGCATCATCCACAACTGTACCCACAAAGACTCGGACTCTCCTTCGTTCCGAATGACTGAGGACAAAATGTTCATTGCTATTTTCAACTACATCGAGCACCTTTTCGGCAAAATCAAACCGAAGAAGCTGTTCTTCATGGCAATCGACGGCGTCGCACCTCGCGCCAAGATGAACCAGCAGCGCTCTCGCCGTTTCCGAACCGCCCTTGATGCGGAAAAGGCTAGAGATAAGGCGATCAAGGAGGGCTTAGAGCTTCCAAAGGAAGAGCCCTTTGACAGCAACTGTATCACTCCTGGCACCGAGTTCATGGCCAAGCTCACCAAACAACTCAAATATTTCATCAGCAAGAAGGTTTCCGAGGATGTGGACTGGCAAGGCGTTGAGGTCGTCCTATCTGGCCACGAAGTACCAGGTGAAGGCGAACACAAAATTATGGAATACATCCGCCAAGCCAAAGCACAGCCCGGTTATGACCCTAACGTCCGGCACTGTCTCTACGGTCTTGACGCAGACCTGATCATGCTGGGTCTTCTCAGTCATGACCCTCATTTCTGCTTGCTTCGAGAAGAAGTCACCTTTGGTAGGCAATCACAGAAGAAATCCAAAGAACTAGAACACCAAAACTTCTACCTTATGCATCTCTGCATTGTACGGGAATACCTTGAACTGGAATTTCAAGACCTCCAACAGGAGGGTGTCCTCGATTTTGAATACGATATGGAACGGATTATTGACGACTTCATTCTCATGGCCTTCTTCGTCGGAAACGATTTCCTGCCGAATCTTCCTAACTTGCACATCAACGAAGGGGCACTGGCGCTTATGTTCCAGAAGTACAAGCAGATTCTTCCCACATTGGGTGGGTACATCAACGAGCATGGTGTCATCAATCTGCAAAGAATGGAGGTGCTCCTTGATGAGTTGTCTGAAGTGGAGCATCGCTTCTTCGAAGCGGAATATGCCGATTCCAAATGGATCAATGCAAAGCGCAATGCTCAAGCCGCGGACAAGCCACTGACAGCGTCGCGTGGGCCGCTCAGAATCTCTCCTGAGCAGAAGACGATCTTCAAGGATGTCAAGAAGTTCTTCATTTCACCTGTCAACAAAGACCCTACCACAAGGCAGCCCTTGGATCTTCCATCCACACTCCCTGCTGGTGATCGGAAGTTTGTGCAGCAGCTGGCGACTGACCTGAACCTGCAATGGTCCACCAAGGAAAATGAAGAAGGCGACCGCTTTATTCAGCTCGAGTTCCCGCCTACGCCACACGCCGAAGACTCGGAGGAAGAGGAAGATGAAGAATCCCAGCTGGCTATCATGCGTGTGCTAAAGCGTTACGAAAATGCAAAAGTCGAACAGGCTACCGATGAGCAGGCTCAACAGAATATGAAGCAGAAGTACGACCAGAAATTCTACGAGTGGAAGGACACATATTACAAAGAAAAGTTTGGCTGGGGCCTTGAGAACGAGGAAGGCTTGAGACATCTCACTGAGAACTACGTGCAGGGT
Source organism: Phialophora tarda (assembly GCA_016109495.1). Taxonomy (NCBI): domain Eukaryota; kingdom Fungi; phylum Ascomycota; class Eurotiomycetes; order Chaetothyriales; family Herpotrichiellaceae; genus Phialophora; species Phialophora tarda. The sequence continues at coordinate 665,331 of JADWPL010000019.1, read as the reverse complement.
CTGCAATGGGTTCTTTACTACTATTATCGTGGAGTGGCGTCTTGGCCTTGGTTCTATCAGTATCACTACTCACCGATGATCTCCGATGTCAAGAAGGGTCTCGGCGCTGATATGAATTTCCAGCTTGGCCAGCCATTCCGACCGTTCCAGCAACTCATGGGGGTGCTTCCAGATCGAAGCAAGAAGATTGTTCCGACAGTCTACCATGAGCTGATGACGTCGAAGGATTCGCCTATCATCGACTTCTATCCGCGAGATTTTGAACTTGACATGAACGGCAAGAAACAGGAATGGGAGGCTGTTGTCAAAATTCCCTTCATCGAGGAACATCGCTTGCTCAGTGCTATGGCGCCAAAAGATGCCGTGCTCTCGGAAGAAGAGCGCTTGCGAAACGATTTTGGAGTCAGTCTCAAATTCGTCTACTCCCCCGAGGTAGACTACACCTATCCCACCTCTCTTGTCGGTATCTTTCCCGACCTGCCGCACTGTCACTGCATTCAGAACGAGTTCGAACTGCCGACCATGGACGGGCTGGAGCCATATGTTGGTCTTGTCGAGGGTGTCAAGCTTGGAGTCGCAGCTTTGGCTGGCTTTCCCAGTTTGAAGACCCTACCTTTCACTGCTTCCTTAGGCTTCCACGGCGTCAGTGTCTTCCAGCAAGACAGTCGGAATGAAAGCATGGTGGTCACAGTGTCAGATACCGAGACGCGAGCCAAGGTGGAGTTTGCCAAAGTGCTGCTTAACAAGCGTGTACATGTTGGATACCCATTCTTGCAGGAAGCGAAAGTGGTGAAGGTTTCTGATGAGCTTTTCGACTACGTTCCGATTACCACCGCTGAAAATGTTCCCCATCAAGTCAAGGCCATTGAACACTCAGGAAAAGAAATCGATGACTTCCATAGGAAGGCAGAACGAATCGAGAAATACTACAGCAAAAGACTTGGGATGTTGATTGGTGATGTCGAGTCCCTTGTTCAGGTGGAAATGCTCAAGGGCCTTAAGAAACTGGATGACGGTTCGACTGTTAAGGAGTTTGCAGAGATGCCGGGCCTGGAAACGATCCACGCGACACAGGTTGTTGTCGAGAACGTGATTAGCGAGGACGTTCGGTTCATCGAACAAGCCGCTGTGCCGATCGAGGTAGAGTTTCCAGAAGGCACTAACGCTTTCTTCTTAGGTGACTACGCCTACGGGCGACCTCTGAGTGTCATTGGCCATGAAAATGGAAAGGCGAAATGCTTGGTTGCATTCTCGAAAGGTCGTCAAGTCGAATTCGGACGCGACATTGCCCGACAAGCTGAACGATTGTCACCGTACGTGCCGTCGTACCAAATCGCGCAGAGTCTGAACCTGAACGCGTTGGCTTTGGCGAAGATCACCTCGTCCTTCTCCGTTCGCGTCGATGATCAAAGAGTCAATCTCGGTCTCAATCTCAAGTTCGAGGCGAAGAAGCTCAAGGTCTTGGGTTACTCGCGCAAGGGGAGCAGCGGTTGGGAATTCAGCCAAGCAGCCATCCAACTGATTCAGCAGTACATGATCAAATTCCCCCAGTTTATTGCTGGCATCCACAGCAACCCTCAGGGCGATATGTTACCGGCGACAGCGTATTTTCCGGGCAGCACCCCCGAGGAAGCCAAGGCCAAGATCAAGGAAATCCAAGCGTGGCTCAAAGAGATCGAGTCAAAGAGCTTCGAGAGAGTGCCACTGGAGGCGCAGCAGCTCGATTCGGAGGTCGTGAAGCTTATTGAACTAGCGGCAGATGAGGCTCTGCGCACTGAACCGCCGCCGGAGAACAAGACGCTTGGCGGGGTCCCCCGAAACGGCCTTTTGAAGCCATCAGATGCACAATGGCGTCTTGGAAACCAGAAATTTGCCCTTGGAGATCGTGTCATCTACGTGGCTGACTCGGGCAAGGTGCCGATCGCCTCCAAAGGAACCATCGTGGGTCTCACCCTGACAACAAGAGAGACCTGGCTTGACGTCGTTTTCGATGTCTCTTTCATGAGTGGAACATCCTTGGGCGACAGATGCTCACCGTTCAGAGGCTCAACGGTTCCGACATGGTCGGTTTTGAATCTTAGCAATCGTCAAGTCGTTGCATCGTCTCAAGCAAGCGCGAATCGACGGACGAACGGCGCCGCAACACCGCTGACCGTGCCGGGCTACGGACCGCCGGGAATCAATGGCCAGGGTCAACTACGTCCGGCCCAGACTCCCCCGGTCCTAAGAGGATCATGGCGAGGAGCTGTATCAGGACAACCCCACGGCCGTGGCCAGCAGAACGGCACGGCGATGCCAATTCGAAACGGCCCGCCTGCCAATGGCAACCGTGGTAACGCAACAAACGGCCAGTATGCTCGCGGCGGACGTGGAGGCATGGGACATGTCAGTCGCGCTGGCTATACAGTCGTCGATCGTGGCGACCCTCAAGCTGGTGTCATGCAACAAAACCCAAGCTTTCGGCCCAAGGCGCAAAACCACGTTCCTCCACCGGCTAGTTTGGACCAAGCTTCGACCCCACGAGGTCGCGGACGAGGACGAGGTGGTGCATCTAGAGGAGGAAGAGGTGCAACGCCGCGGGGAGCTTCACAAATTTGAACTCCTCAGCGGCGAAACATTTGTATGGTCAGCAAAAATCACGCAGTTTCAGACGACCGATTGCGCATGGTGGTGGCATCGAGCTGAAGGTGATGGATGGTGAGTAAGGGTTTTCAGTCACACAGATGCGACAGTGTTATCGCTCCAGTTGAAAGCTGCTGGCCGATGGAGCCTCGGGCGATTGGCCGTTCGACGAGGCTAGCAATCCTGGCACCCGTTTGCGCACGGAGGCAAAGCCCCCGCAGTTCGCGCACGACGCCGGTCCCCACACTATCCCAGCAACCACCACATGCTCGCGAAGACGCAAAGAGCCGACATCGCAGCACAGTCGGCCATGAGAGAAGGCACATGTCAGATAGAGATGAGGACCGCGTTTTCGAAGTTAATCGATTTCACGGCGTACTGGCTCCAGCTTCCGCTCCACTCACTGCTGATGCTCACGAATCGACGCTTGCGCAGCACAAAATGCACGTCATTGGAGCCGTGATTAGCCTGAGCTCGCCGCTGGTTAGCACTTACGAATTGCCCCGCTAGGTTTTCCGAAGGGCGTTCCAGTTCGTCGAGGGTTCACACTCGCCCCGAACGCTTCAACCTTGGCCACATGTCCACTCGGCGACCCCTCTTCCTGTCCGAATGCTGATTTGACGACCCTGCGGCGTTCCTGATTTTCTCCACGCAATGCCCTACTCACGTCAGATCTGCTCGACAGCAGGGACCTTGGGTGTTCCCTGGTACTCCCCCACGCTATCGAGCGTGAGACACGTTCGCCGTGCTGCGACTTCAAGTCGAAAGCTCGAGTGCCGGGTTCCCCACATTGTCAACCCACGTCAGGAACTGCGCTCACCATTGCTCGCGGCTTAGCGATGTCTTCACAAGCGGTGCTTTTTCACGGCATCGCACACAACTCGAGCGTCGATAGGCGCGTGGGAATTCTCATTCCCGCGAAATGCGTAGCTTTCGGCCTGGAAAGCTCTCGGGTTTGTCCTCTGCTGCCTTATTTAGGGCCTATGCTAGCACAATCTGATACCGCAGATGCTGTGGAACCTGACAATCAGCGGGAGCAGAAATGCCATGATATCCTCTCGCCGAATTCCTCCGTCATATGTTATTGTTCCCACGTCCCTTATCATAGAAGCTAAGCGTCATTAGCATTCTCAATCATGGACTTGCCAATCACGTTTATGCAGCGGTCCGACCCACGATCACGCGTTCCTGTTGGCTTCCAGTCATTAACCTGATCTCGTTCTTGCTTTGCTGTTCTGTTTCATCAAAATTTCCTTGGATCCAGCGAGATGCTCTAGAATAGCCATACGGCCACAATGAGGACCGCGACCTTGACATTTTACAGACCACCGTCAAGTGTCAAGTGAAGCCGCGCTCTCGATCACCTCGGGAATCTGACCCGGAGGACTGGCCACTACACTTTTGTGAGCCCGTTAGGAGAATTCTAGACTGGTGAGGTGACGGGACGAAGACCCCGCTGGTCGTAGAATAACCGTGAGACGTGCTACTAGCCGATGACCACGACGGCGACATGACCGACTCGATGAATCTCATTTCGGCGCAGATATCGTTCCTGGTGAGTTTGGCATGGAGACAAGGCGCCTAACTTACGCCGGGCTGGGTTGAGAAACCAATTGTGCTAACGCCGTCATCGATGCGCAGGAACCTCACCTCGCTCTGATCCATATTCCCATCGAGCTGTATGCACTTTGTTTACAGCCGATTCTGCGCCTGCTGTTCGGCGAAGATCACGACGAGGACGCCGCGAAAATCTCGTGGACAAATCGACACGATTTCCTCAACCTTTCAATCACGCCTGTCGAGTGTTCCGTCATTTGCTCGAGATATCTTGCGGATCGCTATGTTCGGCCCCTTGCTGATCTCCTGAACAATCTGTACGCGAGCAGAAACGGCGAGACCAGGACGGAGATTCAAATCAGTTCCGAAGACTATATTGTTATCCAAGTGGACGGCCAAGGGCTCGATGCTGGCCAGAGGGTGTTAGAGCTCACGTCTCCGCTGGCTATGGCTGGGATGTAAGTCTACACTCTCACTTTTTGACGGCGGCGTCTGACTGGGGACGGGAACAGAAGCATTTTCTTCATCACGACCTATTTTTCCGATTACATTCTCGTTCCGTTTCGAGCACAGAGGACGGTCACGAAAGCCCTTCAGCAAAGGGGCTTTGTCTTCTCCAAGACTGTCGATGCATTCGTGTCACAGCTCTCGCCATCGTCACCGACGTTACCATATAACCCTTCTACATCCTCGATCTTCCACGAGAATTCCGTCCCTACCACCCCGCCGGCGAAGGACATCCCTGAACTTCAGATTCGGACTTTCACCAAGCTGAAGCGGAATAACGTGACTCCATCGGTGGACAGCAACATCCTGCTAGCAAACTGTGCTGGCAGTCGGGAGTACAACCACGCGACCGAGGAACGATTAAAGAACGACCTGCATCAAGTTTTGCTCGCCACGGCAGCGCCGCCGGGGAGCGATGAGGCGGCAGTGAAGTCGATCCTCGGGTTTGCATCGCCGCCCACATCACCAGAACTGGACTTCGGCGCAAAGTTCTTGTCTCTTACCATTACCTCCGGCGAACCGATATCCGTGCTTCTCGAGCATCGGCTACTCGACCGGCTGGGCGGGTCTTTATTAGGCGCGAAGTCGACAGACGATGCGTTGATCCCCATCACGCTGGATTTGCGCGAGCTGCCGCTCGAGGCCACCGGCATTGTCTGTGGAGTCGCAGGCCGGCTTGCACATGGGAATACGGATTCTAAAGAGCTGAACTTGAGCCCCGTATCTACGGGCGCGAGGGATCCGATCGAGATTTCATTCTTGAGCACGGCGAGGGCAGGCACGGTCATTGTGAGAGCAAGCCAGCTGGAGAAGGCGCTCGAGGCGTTGGAATACGGAATGAAGCGAGTCGCCGATGCGGAAGCATAATTCTTCCGCAAGAGCGAGTCAACATTTCATTTGTTTTTCTGTGTTGGCGGAGACAAAAAAATATGCATGACATGGCCGGGTTCAAAAAGTGGGATCCCCCTTCAGGGCTCTTAACATAGGGAAAACACTGGATTTGTTCTTCTTTCACCCTTCAGCATATACCTTGACCGTACCGTCGGCACCGCCTCCAGCCCAGAGACTCTGTCTTCCTTGCGCCTGACTTCCTTCTCGCCATTTGACCACGCTGATGACCTTGCCTGTTGGACTGAGTTGCACGTTTCCGATATTTTTTCCGCTCAGCACATCCCACGCCCTGACGTCCCCGTCACTCTCGCTCCCACTGAGCACGAGGCCGCCATTCCTGCCAAAACAGCTCTTCAGCCGAAGACTCTCGTTCCTGTATCCGGCCTCACCTTCGGGTGGAAACGCCCTCAGACAAGTCCCCTCACTACGGTCCATCATTCTGATCCGTCCGTCTAGACATCCCACCAGCAGAGTCTTTGCGTCCCTAGTGGTCTCCAAGCTCGTGACAGCCCCCGGCATCACGTCCACCGTGACCTTCCCCGTCCGGATATCGTAGGCTCGAACCCGTCCATCAATGCTGCCGGCGATGACCTCGTACCCTGCATCCGGGACAACCAGGGCCGAGATCCCATCTTTCGCTTCTTCGAGGACCATCAACGGCCGTGTGTCGCGGGACTTGACATCCCACATGCGCACGCTAGTGTCGTCGCTCCCACTCACCAGCACGGAATCCCCCTCCCCCGCAAACGCGACGCAGGTGATGCGACTGGTGTGGCCTTGCGACGTATTACTCCCGAATCTCCTGCTCGTGCCCTCGTTGTTTTGGACGTCCCATAGGAAGACGCTCCGATCGCCCCCGACACTCGCAAAGGTCTGGTTATCGGCCGAGACCGCGATGTCCAGAATCGGGTATCCATGCGCTGCGTATTTCTGGATCGGTCGGGACGGTTGTGTGGTGGTGGAGGAGGGTTCCGTCCGCGAGAGGTGGACTTGTCGGTCAGAACTGCCCGTGAGGATGTAGGTGCCGCCGAGGGAGGAGAATGTGAGGGCGTTGATAGGCCCCGTGTGCGAGGTGAGGGTGTTGATGAGGGAGGATGGAAGCGTGGGCTTGGTCATGCCTGTGATGGATGTTGACGTTCACAGATACCGAAGGCAGCTTAATGTAATAGGTAGTACGGGTGACGACGAGAGATCAGACAAGTCATAGTGAGGTCGACCTACCGTCATGAATGAGGCGCTCAACAACAGAGGAGTTCTTGAGATGCTTGATCAATAAAGTCGTTCTCAAGGTGCCTTGAATGGAGGGGTAGTCGTTTACACCGATCCGGGCGGATTCCTAGGTACAGACACCCCAAGACGACCTACGTACACTGGTGATGCTTCGGCCTGGTCTCAAGGCTTGCTCATGGTCACCCACAAAGGATGTATTCGCTTCTAGGTAGGTACCTCGTACCGTCGGACGATTTCTGTGTGGCTTTGGCGATGTTGAAATGACGGTCAGATAAAAATCCGACGAGGAATGGCCGCACACAGTCAATGTTGGGTGAGAAAATGCTCGCTTTCCACAGAGTCGTACTATAATCGCTTCTCTGAGAAGCTTCATAGACCAAATTTAAGCCCAGCGCCATTTTCAGCGAGCGCAAAGACCATCTGCGCCTTGCGCAACGGTGCTGTGTTCACGGCCTGAAAACCGCCCCGCCGTCAGACATGCCTCAATCTGCTTGTCCTCCAGGCCCCGAGGCGACCCATGCAAACTCTGCAAACACGCCAAGTCTCGCTCGTTTCTCCCGCCTATAAATCTCTCCTTCCCCCAGCCTTTGTTTTGAAAAAAGACCAGCTCTCTTTGCCTTTTGGCTGTACGTACCAACATCATGGCCCTCAGTTCATTGATTCATCTGCTAACAGCCACTACAGTAGATCAAGTGTTCGTGCCACCACCCTCCACTCTGTATCTGTTGACCAGCCACTGACTGACTTCGCGTACACAGGTAGTATCTGTTCTTATCAGTTTAATCTCTGATATGAGACCAACGGTCTCGAATTCGAAGATTATCTTCTTTTTGAACTTTGGCTTGAGACACTCTTCTGGCTTGCCAGAGAGGTTCTCTTGCACCGTGTCCGAGGCCTTCCACTGCCGCCTTGTGATGCGAACGACTTTTTTTTCCCTTTTCATCATATCTTTTGCCTTGTGCGAGGGTCTGGAGAAGAGTTTGTTGCAGTGGAGGAGAGCTGAAATTGTTTGCTATGATGTCTACTTCATCTGGATTTCCGCAGGGTGTTCCGGTCAACAGTCACTCAGCTTTCCGTGATCGTCTTGTCCTTTTCACGAAACTACCTACAGTATCATTGCGAGATCAGCACGGTGCGGACGCCTATGGGCTAGACAGCTTGCTGCACCGACTGACAGGTGCACTGATTCTAACGATTTGAAGGAATTCATCGATCCATTCAGCTTCAACTTTACTCAGTGTCCCTCACTTCCGCCGCTCGCAGTGTCCGGACTCCGACGTCTGAGGCGGGCTTGAAAGAGGATGAAACCCAGCTGCTAGCTTAGGCTCTAATCCTCGCATGCAAGAAAACGCACTCGCAATGGCTGCAGGTACATAGCCATCCGGCAAGGTCAAGCCATTTCCTCCAGAGCAGGCAGCAACGGTCTCAACACAGGCAGCAGTCTGCATCTCGAGATTCTCCCCCTCTCCCGCTGGAGCCTACTCTGAACAGGGCGTGTATAAATATCTCCTTCCCTCCTGTGCAAATCCTCCTTTTCTTCTCTCAACGCTCTTTGCCTCATGGCTCAGATCAAGTGTAGTAACTGTTCTTCCTTAGCTTGACCGCTAGGATGCCCCTTACGAGGGGCCCGATATGCTCAAGATATTTTTCGAATCCCGCAGGAGGACTACCATGCCTTGCGCAGAGGCTCCCTTGCTCTTGTGTCCGAGGCCTTCCACTGCCGCCTTGCGATGCGAATTACATCCCTTTTCATCATTGGCTTTGCCTTGAGCAGAGCTTTGGGGAAGAGGCGCAGGGCCTGTGTACAGTAGGGGACTTGATGCGTGGAAGCCTGCGTTTATTCAGTAACGATCGGTCACAAGGAGGGCATAGAAGGGCCGATGCCCCCATTTTCTCCTCCATCTTTCTCTCTCCATATTCCATCTTCGTTCACTTTTACACATGAGTTATCGAAATCAACACCATGCTTTGGATCGCCAAAAGAGGCTTGGAATACAGCAGTTGAGAGTTCGGCGAATCAAGCCGCCGCAATAATGATATTGCAGGATGGCAAATCGTTCTTTGCATGCAGAATACCGGCTTATGTATGGGGTCAACACGCCTTGTTGGGTCTTCCGGAATGGATTGAATGCCTCGTTCCTTCTCTTGACGGTCGTTCTTACGTCCAAAACTTCCACGTCCCTTTCTAATTTTGAAAACGATGTACTTCGTCCCCTGGGTTTGAGTTGCAACTGCTGCGGTTGCACTCGCATCTGCCGGCACATGGAAGTCTGAGTGTAATGACTGAGGGCAATGACGGAACTGTCACCGACAATGAATGGGTTCTTACATTTCCCGCACTGGATGGCACAAGAAGCTATGAGGTTGATGGCCTCGGTGCATTTGCTAAATCCCGATCTCGTCGACCCGACCCGCGTAGTGACTTTGGTGGACTGTGTCGTCGATGTATCCAGTGTTTTGAGCTGCAGCGCTCAAGTCTAAGATGTGTTGCAGCTTTGCGATGGCGACCTGGTTGTTGCTGCTGACTTGCAGCCTCAGGCTCTTCTGGCTACATTTACTCTGACGCAGGTCTAATGAGTGGCTTGACGGATTGGGAGCTCTGGCCGGGGAACTACATTGCCGAGATGTTGCACATAGCTTGTCTCGGGCGATACTGCTGAACCCGCTGACATGTAGGGTGCTTGCATGCTATCGCATCGCTCGGCTCTTACCTTCGTGTGATACAATGACGACAGCAACTGTAGCTTGCGGGTAGTCGATGCCCAGACAGCTCAAGCAAAGCCGATACAACGTCGCTATCGGGAAGCTTGAACCCCCGCCTCTTCCCAAGACTTGAATCTGGGACAATCGACATTCCCTCCCAATCAGCAAGTCGACCACAGCTCCCCGTCCTGCATGCCAATGTTTGCCAATACTCGATCCACCAGGTTATGCTGCCTTCCTCCCTGCGCGACATGTTAACCACCTTCCTCAATCTATCTTCGCCGTGCGGCCTACCTATGCCGCCTGCCTCAAGCGTTCAAGCTCGAGGACAGCCAAGGCCTTGTGCCACGCTCAATAACCATCTAGATACTGACTTCCAGGCGCATCCTACAAGATCATCGTGTTTTCTTTTCCGCACGACTTCCGGATCAGTTCACGTCAAGTGGGTTTGCTAGAGCACAAGTCGCACAAGACTGCAACATGACCGGGCCAGGCATGTCCGCGCGTAGCCGTGACCAGGCTCAAGATCGTGAGATCGCAACCTACGTCAAGCTGATAAAAGCAGGATGAATGGCCTCGGAAGCACTCGTGATTGTCGCCCGCCTCCAATCGTTTCACCATGCGCTGTCTCAGTCTTCCTGTCCTCGCCGCACTCGCAGCACCATGTGCAGCCACTTGGCCCAAGTTGCCTCCTGTCACAACTGAAGCATTACAGGCGCTCATATCGCTCGACCAGCTCGCCAGCGGAGCACAGCAGTTGCAAACATTCGCCGACGCTGCAGGCGGGAACAGAGTCTTCGGTTCCAAGGGGCACAACGACACCGTATTCTTTCTGTACGACACCTTGCTTGCCACGGGGTACTACGATGTCGACCTTCAAGAGTTCATCGAGCTATTCTCCGGCGGGACCGTCTCCGTAACCGCCAATGGCGAGGTCGTAGAAGGCGACCTGTTCACCTATGACAGTAGCGGTTCGGCGAGCGCGCCCCTCGTGGCAGTGAGCAACCTGGGGTGTGAGACAACGGATTATCCCCCCGAAGCGGCAAACGCGGTTGTGCTCATCTCGCGCGGCGAGTGTCCTTTCGCACAGAAGGCGTTGAATGCCGCCGCTGCGGGTGCCCTGGGCGCGCTGATCTACAACAACGTGCCCGGCGCGATCTCCGGCGGCACGCTGTCAGAGCCCGACGACTATGCCCCGGCCGTGAGTATCTCGCAAGAGGCAGGCCTGGAACTCCTTGCGCAACTCGAAGCCGGCACGCCAGTCACGGTCGAACTCGAGGTCAATGCCATCCTGGAAAACCGCACCACCTACAACGTGATTGCCGAGACGAAAGGCGGAGACCACGACAACGTGATCGCCCTCGGCGCCCACACAGACTCGGTAGAAAAGGGCCCCGGCATCAACGACAACGGCTCGGGCACCATCGGCATCCTCAACGTGGCGATCGCGCTGTCTAACTTTACGGTCACGAACGCCGTGCGATTCGGCTTCTGGAGCGCCGAGGCGAGTCACTTTTTTACACAACCTGCCCTTTGATGCCCAACCTACCCTTAAATACCCCATTCCTGCGCCGTATTATGCTAACTCTACGTACGCGCCCAGGAGTTCGGCCTCAAAGGCAGCACCCACTACGTGTCGACGCTCAACCAGACGGCCGGCGAAATCACAAAGATCCGCGCATACCTCAACTTCGACATGATCGCCTCCCCGAACTACGCATACCTCATTTACGACGGCGACGGGTCGGCCTTCAACCTCACCGGCCCGCCCGGCTCCGCGGAGATCGAAGCCGACTTTGAAGCCTTTTACACGTCCATCGGCACCAACTACACCGCCACGCCCTTCGACGGGCGCTCCGACTACGGGCCTTTCCTCGAGAACAACATCCCCTCCGGCGGCCTGTTCACCGGCGCCGAAGACCCCAAGACCCCCGAGGAGGTGGCCATGTTCGGGGGCACCGCCGACGTGGCCTACGACGCCAACTACCATCAGGCGGGCGACACGATAGCCAATATCGCGTGGGATGCCTTCTTGCTGAACACCCAGGCGATTGCAAACTCCATCGCTTTGTACGCCACGGACCTGAGCGCCATCCCGCCCGTCAATTCGACGGCGGTTCCCCCGACGAAGCGCGCCGCCCGCAGTGTATATCCCAGGGGGAACGTTCGGGCTTCGTCGGTCATGGATGGAGACAGGGCGAAGGTGCGCAGGAGCACGCCCAGCCAGAAGAGGTCGTCTGGCATGAGGAGCCACGCACGCGCTAGGAAGGGGCCAGCGCCGACTGTTTAGGTGGGGGCGTCAAGGTCTGCTGTGCTGCTCTCTGCTGTGATGCTCTCTACTACCTTGCATCGCACTGTTAAGCGACAGTGACAGTGATGGCCCGACAGCGAGAGAAACGGGTAGGCAAGACCGAACGTCAACCGGAAGTTCCGTTCTAGCACGAAAGTTTAGGTACATACAGTACATACGCATACCTATACATATACATATACATACACATATACGACATACACATTCTGTGACTCTACAGTGGCGATCTCACGGCCGGCTTGCTAGATAAAGCTATAGTAATCTGATGGCTCCTAGTTCCTAGCTACTAACTCTCTACCTACCTACCTATCTTCTCACTATATGTGTGTATGTATCTATCACCAGAACTTCGGCCCCATTGCGTGCGAAACAGCTCAGGTCAGCTCATCATGCCAATATTCCCGATTGAGTCCCCGTATCCATTCCGTCTCAGCCTTTACCTCCCATCTCCGACTTCAAGATCTCTAATGGCGCACATCAAGTCGTAGCAGATGCGTTCGGAAACGATGCTATCCCGAGAATATTGCTCGTGGTCCTGCACGAAGCGTCTCATACAGGTGGCCGGCGTGGGGAGCTTTCCTGCGGCTCGGGCGCGGATCATGTCGAGGTACTTGAAGAGTTGGTCGGCCGGGTGTCTTTGTTGTTCTCCGTTTGTTGGTACTCGTTCATGTTCGTGTCCACGCTCATGTTTATGTTCAAATTCCACGTCGTAAACTTCATGGACGTAGCGTTCAACCAGCGGGATGAGGCCCTCGAAAGAAGAAGACGCAGACGGCATTTCATCCGAACATATCCCTCGCGACCCGTTCATGATCTCGTCAACGCTCATCAACGTGTACTCGGCTTCAATGGGTGCGTGACGGTCTTGTTCGTCTTCTGCTGCCGCAGAAGACGAAGATGACGACGACGACCACGACCACACATCTCGACGGAAGAAGAACCTCTGCTCCACAACGGCATTGCGCGTGTGCGCTCTCGCCATATTCTCGGCCACCTTCCCGATGGGAATATAGAAATTGAGATTGAAATGGAGGATCGTGCGCGCGAGAAGCGCCACGAACACGACAAAGGCCGCGTTGTCGAAATCCGTGAGTTGTACTTCTAGAGGACGGAGTTCGACTCTCCAGCCCGCGTGACCGTCCTTCTTGGACGGGAGTTTGAAATCGACGTGAGGCCAGACGGCCGAGTGGAGGATCTCGAAGACATCAAAGTGAGAATCGGCGTCGGCATCGGCATTAGCAGCGGTAAACAATTCGAGATCCTTCTCCGTCATGGCGATGGGGTCACGGGCTAGTATATTGGCGTAGTGCGAGGCGAGGAGAGCGTCCATGCCTTTGTTTTGGAGCTTTTGCGTGATGGTGCGGTCAGGGTCGCAGGAAATGCTTGGTATATTATATTCCGGTCGAAGTCGTGCGTCGTCGGCGATATACATTGATGTCGGTGCCCAGCGGGGAGAAACCGAAGCGTGTCCTGTCTATTGGGTTGAAGTATTAGTTATTAGTGTGCACCCGTTAGACCAGAATATCGTTCTACAACTGCTCCCACAACGTTCCGCAGGATCACAGTACCTCTGAAGGAAGCTCATTCGCGGTCCTGTCATCCACTGCCGCGGCGGCATGGTTCCACCTCACGTCCGTGTCTGTGAGAAAGCCGCGGAAAAAGGGCGTCCCAGCCGTTAGGGCCATAAGGATTGGCCCAACCGGACAGAGTTGGTCATGGAGATAGCGTGCTTCTTGAAGGTTGCTCGCCTGCAACGTGACTTGGAGACCGCAGAAGCTGGGCCCAAATGACATGCTGTCGCCGTATATGAAGTTCTCAGCATCATCTCTGGGATGTCTTGCTTCTTGCTCTTGCTCTCGCTGTTGCGGGCCATTAGGCAGGTCGAAATGGTCCGATTCCTTCCACGGCCAGGGCGTGTTCTCATCTCGGAATATAGGAACCTTGACTTTGAAGACCCGTCCTTCCCTGCGCGCGTAGACGTTGTCATGAATTGCCCCATATCGCTCATACGCACTCACCAGGCCGTCTGGGAGGAATTGGCTCCGAAGTAATTGCCCACCGGATGGCAGGGCCGGCTGAGTGAACGTCCCTGGAGCGCCTAGGCGTGGGAAGCCGGGTATCGTCACGACCGCCTCGTTCTCGCGTAGCCTTTGCTGTATCATTCGCCTCCTGATGCTGTCAGACTACCTGGCTAAGCAAATCAAACAGGATGCCGGGGCTCACCGCCTGGCCATGTCGCCCTGGACACTCAACATGCTTGTGAGACTATTGTCATAGGGCGCCCCCGGTGTGGCTTCGACCATGAAACTCCCAAATTCGGGCTGGAAGATGGGGTTCCGCTTCCCACTGCCTGTCGTGAGCATTTGGCCTTCCTCGAGATTAATGACCCCGTCTGCGTTCATACTTTACTCGGCTAACATTCTCAGTGTCTGCCTCTTGACCTTCATGCCGGCGATGGAGTCTGTTGAGTACGTCATCTTGCTCGAGAAGGAGTCTTACCGTCCTCTTGGATTCGTCAAAGGAGAGGAGCTGATATTCGATCTGCATTATGGGTCGTTCGTGTGAGCTATGCATTCGTGCCTCGATCCCGGGGGGAAATATGAGTGACTCACTTCATCTCCCCACAGCGACGGGTAATTGTCGATGTCCTTGTATCGCACATAGAGGTCGAGAAGTTGCTGTCCGCGGGGTGGTCTGTCAGGACTCTCCGGGTGCAAGAAAGCGCCGTAGTCTTACCCGAATGGCGCTGTCGCGAATCCGAGCTGAATGAGACTGGACTTCATCCCAGTGACGGTTCGTCCTGCTGGAGGTTCAGCGACCAAGTGTGTGACAGTTCAATCGGGGCTCACTTACTTGGGTTCCATCTTGATGTGCTCGGCAACGGCCTACATTATTTGCAAGCCAAGGATTGGAACGGATGATCCATCAGCTCTCAACTTCTCTGGAATATCAGCAATACATAAATAATTGTTGCCTTACCCACAAGGCGAAGGAAACTTGCGCCGCCGTCGCACCTCGTCACCGCCTGTTGAATGCCAACCGTTGACGTCATCGGCGGTATTCGTACAAGTGATTTAAGTTTCGACGGCGACACTGACACTGACACAACTGACAACTGACAACTGGCACTGACACCGCCTCGAGTTCTGCACAGACCCTTCAATCCATCCATCGTCCGGAGCCTTTCCAGGAAGCTGCGAAACAGCCGGTGCCACCGCGTCGAAACGATCTGCGTCGGTAATGACAGGCACACTGTGAGACCATCCCAAGCCTGCGATGGCAAGGAAGGTGGTGCAGTTTTTGAAGAAGAATGTAATCAATCTACCAGGGACAATTCATCATGCAGGAACAGGTAATCTCCCCGTAATCTCCACAATAACTACTGCAGTCCGTCAGTGCAGTCGACTGCACAGCGCCAGACCAAGAGGGAGAGGAACAAGACAAGAACAGCGCGTGAGCAATGCTACCGAGGCCTTCCAAATCACATACCCAATGCATGCCGAGAACGGAACCGGAAAAGGAACACTCGCCATGGCAATCACCTAGCAGGCTATGCAGTTGCAGTGGACCTTACAACCGCGAGGAGTTGAATCTGACGGCCGTCAACCATGGCTCCTGTCTACTGTCGAGATACCCCGGACCTGCCCGCTTAATCACAGATCCACTCCCGGGCCCCTCGGTCGCGTCCTCGACGTGCTTGACTGAAGGGATGGTTTACGAAGCAAGTCCGTCCCCCGTACCACATCACAGACACACTGTATGACGTGACGACACGTCGACGCGCCGACGTTTGAACGAAGCATCGTGCATTTTCTCTGCCGACGATTATGACGACTACTTCGTAGCCTGCTACCTACCTACCCACCTACACGCTAGCCCTGTCCAGCACGGCACGTAGATCCAACGCCGGGTCGTCATTGTCCACCACCCCGAGGACAGTGGTCGGTTTCTTGTACCCGAGCAGAGAGAGCATCTTTTCACTCATCCCGAGGGCTTTGCTTCTGGGAACGGCAAGGAATTGGTTTTCCTCGGTGCGCAGATTGCCCCGGGTGAAGAACAAGCCGTGTACTCTTCGGACGTCGTCCCGTGTCGAGTTGTGCCCGCCGCCGTGATAGCAGGAAGCAAGGAAGATGAGTGCGGATCCTGGCTCCATCTCTGTGAACGATGTCAGCAGGCTCTTTTGAACGGCTACGATGCATGTTTTTTATGTTTGGGACTCTTTGGGAGTCCAGTCTAGAATATAACATAA
The DNA here is from genome assembly GCA_016109495.1 of Phialophora tarda. Lineage (NCBI taxonomy): Eukaryota > Fungi > Ascomycota > Eurotiomycetes > Chaetothyriales > Herpotrichiellaceae > Phialophora > Phialophora tarda. Next base: position 649,261 of record JADWPL010000019.1, on the reverse strand, counting down.
AGTGGCAAGGAAGAGGTAAGCGGATGACTCACCTGCAAAGCATACTTCATCGGTCCCTGGCGTCCGTTTGTCGTCCCATAGATGCGAGCCCGGTACGAACATGGTGGCACCATTCTGTCGAGTTGTCCTTGATCCAGCGATCAGACATGCAAACTGACTGGCCTTCTTCAGATCAAAGACCCCTCCGTGGCTGATTCCATGGACGTTGTCGTCTCGATGCAGTCGTTGTCGGGGCGCACCGGGCCCGATATAGAATGTGATACTGATACTGAGCAGCGGGTCGATCGTGTGCTCCTCGACAATGTCCTCTCGGATGACGGTGAACTTGTCCTGAAGAATCGAGGTGCGAAGTTCTTCCAGAACCGGGGACTCGCATATCCGCGCGATGGTCGGCGACTTGCCCACGAGGCCCGGCACAGCAAGCGTTTCCTTCGGGATGATTTGCAGCGCGCTTTTCTCTGTCGTCCGGGTCTGCTTTCGGTGAGCCTCGACGTCACGGTCGATTGCAGCAAGGTCGCCTGGTGTGGCGAAACCCGTAAGGATCACACCCCCATCCCTCTCTATGACAGCAAGTATGTCCTCGATGGGAGAGCTTGCCGGGATGCGCGTAATAGACGTTGATGGTTGATAGGACAGGTCAATAGGCTCCGGGGCCCCAAACATCGACAGACCCATCGTTGCGGCACCTTGTTAACGAGGCTTCCTTTGTTGGCGACGACAAGCAGATTGGTCGGAGAGATTTATTTATCGTCTCTCGACCGATAATTATCCTATACAAATCCATGGCTTGCCGGTGACATGGCCTCGAAGGAAATGGCAGTCAAGTCCATATCCTCGTCACCTAGCATAGGAGCAGTTGGCGCTGAAGTCCGATGTCCATTGAGTTTGATGCGACTGACTGCCCAATCGGATGGTCGAGACAGGGTTGGATTTGATTTCCTGTTTGGTCGCCGCTCTGAAGGGCAGGCCTGCACTTCCGGGACGATCGTGGTCAAGGGGGAATAGGTCTTTTCATGTATGCAAGATCGCCAGTGAAGAGGGCGGTCCGACATCCGAACCTGTCCGTTGATATAGACGCCACATCTATTGAATATGCTTATCAGTACAATCTGGTGAGACGTCCACGATGCTGGCCAGCATCGTCCGAATGATCGGAACCCATGCGGAATAATATATTCCGCCAACAAAATTTCTTTACCTCGGCTTCAGCGTCAACAACGCCCACCCAAGCTGTCGACCTCGACACAATCAACCACGCCCACGCAAACCCGTCGACCCGTCGACTCGACACATCAACAGTACTGCTGAGACGCGAAAATGGCGCAAGTCGACTCAAGGCCGGCGGCCCCCAAGTTCGACATCAAGCCGATCATCAGGGAGAAGCTGAGCAGCACGGGTCCGAGGCCGCGCGTGGCCTTCGAGCCCGAAACCCATCTGGCCTACCGCGACGAGCCCAAGGTGCTGACGATGAAGGACATCGGGCTGGCCGACGACGTGGGCATCTCGCCGGTCGCCATCTCCGAGCCGTTCCCGCTGTTCACCGAGGAGGCCGTCAACATCATGAGAGGGGAGATCTTCACGAACGACGTGTGGGACAACTGTTTGCACAGCACCGAGTTCGCTGGGTGTCAGCTGAGGGGCCATTGTCCAAAGTAGGTTGTTGACGCTTTTCCCCCTCGTCGTCCATTTCGCTCTTTTTTTTTTTTAAACAATAGAGACCGCCGCAGGGCCAGGACTAGGACCAGGATCAGGGCTGACTCCTTCCTTGTTTGTGTTAAAAAGATATGCCCCGTTTATGTACGATGCCTGGACGAACCCCAGGACGCTGTCCATCGTCTCGAAAATCGCCGGGATCGACCTGGTCCCGATGATCGACATTGACATTGGCAACATCAACGTCTCGGTGCAAGAGCCGCTCAAGAACCACGAGAAGCTGGAGAACCAGTCGAACGACGACGTGCCCGTGACCAAGTGGCATGTCGACAGCTACCCCTTTGTGTGCGTCGTCATGATGAGCGATGCCTCGCAGATGGTGGGGGGCGAGACGGCCGTCAAGACCGGCTCCGGCGACATCATTAAAGTCCGGGGACCACAAATGGTAAGGCATTATTTTTTCTTCTAAAGGGGTTTGACTTGGTTTTTCTTTCTTTTTGTGCGTTTACTACATTACATACATGACTTTGCTGACCCGATTCCCACTGGCAAAAGGGCTCTGCTGTGGTCCTTCAAGGCAGGCATATCACACACCAAGCGTTGGCTGCCGTGGGAGGCGCGGAGCGCATCACCATGATCACCTCGTTCCGTCCCCGTGATCCGCTTATCCCGGACTCGTCCGTGCTGACCAGCATCCGGCCCATCTCTGACCTCTCGGAGCTGTACTTCCAATGGACAGAGTACAGGGTTGAAGTCTTGCAAGGGCGCCTGCAGGTCATGCTGGACACGCTCCGCGAACAGCATCGCGCCGGCAACCCGACGGATGTGGGGAAGATCAAGGAGTTTCTGAAACAGCAGGAGGACTGGCTCTGCAGTACCAACGGGGAGATTGTCCCTGTTTGAGGTTGTTAAGCGTTTCCGTTGGCATAGCGAGGGAGCACACCCATTGGCGGACTAGACTTAAAGATATGGTGTCATGACCAAGCAAGGCGTGTCGGTTGTAGAGTTAACGAGAAGCGGTCCCAGTGATCCGGCTTGAAACCTGTAGCGGTTGTATTAACCGTATCGGATCGTGCATTGCATTTGCATTCGGTCATGTCGAATGCTCTGCTCTGTCAGTGGCACCATGGAAAAAGAATACACTAGGTCGTTCAGGCAGGAACTGTGCTGTAACCTCCGGTCGGCACTAGATGGGTTATCGACCGCAACGGTATCCTAGAATGAGCCTTCGACAGCTCATCCAGGGCGAAGATAAGTCAAGACTGGGCTCTGGAGGCCCTTCAACCGCCAATGAGAACGCCATAACAGCTCCGGACTTTGCTTCCTGTTCAGGCAATATTAGATACGATGCGAGAAAGGGAGCACGCTCATTGGCCGAAGCGGCCTCATCGGTCTGTGACTTGCACAATTTGTACGTGTTCGCCAGAGAGCAGGGTTGGATCGCAAATTGTTGTAGCGGCGCAGAGAGCTCAGGCGTATTGGTGAAGCGCAGTCACGAGCACGCTGTTGCTAGCAAGAAAAGGGCTTCTTCCCAGCCCGGCACTGACATTGTGTTCTGGGCCACACCCGACGCTGGGTCCTCGAACTCCAGGGTGCAAAAGGAGCCCGATAAGGCAAGGCTGTTGTTAGGTGGAATCTTCGCCCTTTCACTCATAGCAATAATTTACAGGCATTGGGACTGTGCGGTGGACTTTGACATTACGATGATGGTACAGATCACCTAGCTCGGAAATCGGCCGACCGAACAAGGGATTCGTTCAGCCGAGGAAGACTGGTATACGCAATTGGTGTTAGCAAATGTGTCTTACAATGACTCAGAGCCAGGAGTCGACAGGAACATGGTGGATCTTACCCTGCCAATCCCAGTCTTTCATGACCCCGAAGCAGTGAAATTGGCCTTTCACGGTGTAGTGTAAGTGCCCTGCTCTTGTCACTGGATCTATACCCTGCCTGAAGGCGGCGCTTTCCGGGAAATCCGACCGTTCTCTGGACGGTGACGCATCGGTGTCGACATATTTTGTTCCTTGCTTGTCAGACGTCCGGGGACTGTTATCGGCGGGTTGACCAGTCTTGAGAGGGCTGCCTTTTCCCGTTGACGGTGAACTGTGCTGTGACTGGGAACGCAGTCCATGCCGTATTTCATACTCGTCCCGCCTCCGCCAGACTTCGGTAGTAATCTCTTTGCATCGGTCGACAATCCCAGTAATCATGCACTTGGACATGACATCCCAGCGCTCGCGCACCCAGTTCCTATCATCATCGTCGGTAGCCTCGCATCCGGCTAGCATCAGGGGGAATGTCTGCACGATCGTGGTGCGTGATGACAGCGGGATGGTAGCGAGGAAGACTAAGCTCTTCGATGCCAGCTCCCAGAATGAATGTGCCCAAGGAAGCTCCGGCACTGCTTGCCGCAGGAGAAGGAGGGAGGCCCATCGATACGCTTCAGCCGTCTGGATCGAATCCGCGAGACTGGTGTTGAGCCCCACCGGCCCCTGCGAGGTTATTAGAGGGGCCCATCTTTCTATAGCCATTCTCAATTCGATGCCTTTGGATATAATGGCAGGAGAATTGCGCTTCTCGGTTCGCTTTCGAACGCGTCCAACAAGTTCTGCTAGGCGGCCGATCATGGGGAACAGTGTGATCGCGCAGCCCATGAGTGGGTCAAGCTGTTGTTTGCTTGGAATAGAGCTGCTCAGCATACTGCAAGCTGCCATGAATTCGTAATCGTGTGAGCTTTGAGGGTCGACGCATACCAAACGAGCAATGACATCCATATATAGGCATGTGTTGGCAAAAAAGCTCAAACGACTCAACTCTGTGGGAAGCAGCCCTGATATTCGCTCCTTGGAGCTGGCCTGTCGTATCAATATTCTGGCCGCATTAATATGGTCGATGACGGTTGCGGAATTCTCATGGTCCCAAGATGCAGCGAGCGCCAACGCCAATCTTGTAGCCACAACTGTCTCCAGCGGCATGTTGCTGTCGTCAGCAAGGGATCTCGTACTCTGTTCAAAATGTTGTAATCCTGGGAGCCGGAGGTGTGACTGGAGCTTGCACGTGTGCAGGCAAGCCATTGCAGCAAGTGCGTGGTAGAGTGCAGAACAGTGGTTAGCTAGAGGCCAGACCAACGTCCGCCATGGGTTCCTTGTTTGGTCTTCTTTGATAGACAGAACGCCGCAGGTTCCATTCTCGAACAGATGCTGAATGGTTTCTCGAGTGATAGATGTAGACTGTGATCCCAAGGTGGATGGTTGGGCATCGCTTCCATCAACGCGTTCGAACGGCGCTCCTAGCGAGACAAGAGCTGTATTATTGCCTAGCTCGGACTCGGGCTGCTGCATGGCTGTGAGACCAGGACCTCGTTCCCATTCTACTTCGGTCCCTCGAAACAGTTCCTCAAACCCGTACATGTTCCAATCGCTGCCGTCAAACTCCGGACTCCCGCCATTCCCCTGAAGTGCCGAAAAGCCAAAAGGTGACGATTGATCTGGACTCCCTTCTGAGCCATATGTTGACAGCAGACGGCCAAAGTCAATCAGGGAAGGCAAGCTCGATAGCTGTTGAGATGTTGTGGATGCTACATTGCTTTTCCCAACAATACCGCGGCTATCGTCGTTGTTCCCTGGGACCGATCCTCCTGGCTCGAGAGCCGTCGTCTTGGTGAATGATAGTCGCGTTTCTGCAGGCCCATCAGCAGAGGGTCGAACAGTTCTTCCAGATCTTCGTTCGGGCTGCTCATGAGATGGTTCAGAACGCATGTAGCTTGAAGCCGAAGTATCGGTGTCCGCGTGTTCGAAGACGAGCTGACTCTCAGTCGGAGTTATTTGGCCCTGCGGCAGTTGAGAAAGGCCATTATCTTTAGATGGAGCAACCGGCTTCCACCTGAGATACATCGGATAGCCACCACAGGAAACTCCACGACGGTTGCATTGCTGGCAAGTTGGCTTCGACTCATCGCATTTCATGCGCCTTGCCTTGCAGGTGATACAGCCATTGCGACTTTTTGGCTGCTTGCGCTTGGAGACTTCCTCGTTGTTCCTAGGCACAGTGCGTGGAGCGAGAGGTAGCAATGGTTGTGCCATGTGGTTCGGCGCAGCAGGATCAGCATTGCGGAGCGGCTCGAATTACAATGGACGAGGTTCCGGTTGCCGTCAGCTGGAGGAGCCAATCTGCGGGGTGTGGCACCAAGCGAGTAAGTTACTTATCAGCCATCCTTCACCGGTGTGATAAGCCGATTCCTAATCAGTACAGCCCGGATTGTGCAGGGAGCACCAAGTAGAGCACCAAAAATGAGAGGATGGCACCACCGTCGAAACCGTAAGCCATGGTTTTGTTCTTTTCCGATCCTGAGTTGGGACCAGGATCATCTACGAACTGAGGTTTTGTTGACGAGGGGCCGAGGAGATGGTAAAAGTACGGTGGAGTAGTCGCACTGCTGTACGTGAGTCTTGCTTCACCGTACATTCATTCGCATTTAACTTGAGGGGAGCACGACTACCGCAAGGTGCAATAGTGTATCCAAACTTAGGGCGCTTCACTGTAAATAACAATGATCGCTACAGTTAGTGACTGGTGGGAGATGCAAATCTCCAAATCATACGAGTTATGGAACAGTCTGTCCATATCAGATACGACGAATACAGCACCTGCCAAGACTACTGTTCCACGACAATGACGCCCCGAGAGTATGGTGCTGATATTCGATGCTCAATCAAGCGACAAACATCAAGGGGGCCGCAAATGACTCCTCCCTACTTCACCTTCACGTCGGCGCAATCCGAACCTCACCCTTCCAATGCGCGACATCTTCTCCAGCACCACCGTCTCCATGCGCAGCACCGTCTCCCGCCAGAGACATTGGTTCGTCCAGTCGTACGAGCACAGCACCGCGCGTTGCATGCCGCCTTCGGAACCGCAGAGGAGGGCGACCGTCGGTGGTCGGGCCGCGCGGAAGGTCGTTACCGTCCTGAGTTCTATCGGTCAGTCTCCCGAGCCACGCTGAACGTGGATAAGCAGTCAGGTAAGTGCAGGACAACATACATAGTATTGGTATCGACGAGAGTGAAGAGCCTCAACTTTGCTCCCGACCGCGACACCACCACAGTGGGCTCGCTTCCGCCCGCAAGCAACGGATCTGTTCCTTCACACTCATCGGCCAGAAACTCGGTATTAACGCGGTGATGAGACATGTTACTCGCGTACGGGGCCCACGAGAGACGTTCCGAGGGAAACCCGAAGATCTTCATCTCGATCTTCCGCAGGGACATGTGTCCTTCGAAGCCGAAGAGCCAGGGTTGTGTGTTCCAGAGTTTCCCGCCGTAGATATGGAGGATGAGCATTGGAGAGAGGAGGACGGTGAGCAGCGCGATGACGACGAAAAAGGCCCCGATGCCCGTTGTGGTGGAGCTACCAGCCGCGAACGCGAGAGTCAGTACGCCGGTGAAGAACCATACCGGGGTGCCGCGCACAAAGTACCGAGCCAGGGCTCGGGACCAAGTTTCGCGGGTCGTGATGGCGACACGTTGGAATCGATCCCAGTGGATGGTCGCGGCGTGAGCGCCGTCCAGGATGACAGTGTCGTCGTGGCCGATCCCCGCGACTTGGCAGTTGGGTTCGATGTCCCAGAGTTTGGCGCCCCAGTAGTCATTCATGTTGGCCCAGTAGTGTCTCTCACGGCTGTCTTGATTGCCATCTGAGTTCAGGTGGCCTGTCGGTTGTTCGGTATGCGCATCGAGCTGATGGTCGTCGGCATCCTCAACAGGAAGGAGACAGATCATCCTCTCCAGCAGCTGATCGCTATCGTTGGCAAGGGAGAGTCGTGCAAAGGCTTGGAACGCCGAGTCAGTAGGGTCGACTTTAGGTCGTTGTCTGAGCAAGCCCATCAGGGCGTACGAGAGGTCGCCGTCCAGATACTTGGTCGTCCCCTTCTCGACGCGGCTTTTGAGACATTCAAGCGCCAGAATGACGAGCTCGAGCCGGCTCAATGTCAGGCTTCCCTCGTAGTTTTCGATCAGTTGCCTGGCGACTTCGCCGTCGTCCCACACTTGGGCGGGGAGCTCCATCTTTGAGATCTCAAGCGGTGCGTTCATATCGCCTCCGCGTGTGTAGACCTGGATCTTCTCACCGGCCGGGCCGAGCAACACCTCTGGCCAAGTCCACATCCTGGTGCCCCATTCTTTGAGAAGATCAAGTGTAGTGACTCCGCGAGGAAGATGGTTCCGCCCCGAACGGCCTACGACCACGACGATCTTCGCCGCTCCGCGGGTCACATCGCTGATTCGATACACATCGTCCTGCAGTTCGTCCTTGTCGGTGGACATGCAGCATTGGTCTGTCCAGTATGCTGCGACCCCAGCATTGCTGGCTGCTTCATAGGCAATCGCGTGGAGGGCCTCTGCGTCTGCGGCGGAGTAGCGGCACGCGTCACAGGTACAACTGGAGGACCCAGTCTCTTGGATCTCCTTCCTCGCGTCACGACAGCGCCGTTCAAATTGTTTTTCGGCAGTGTAAGATACGAAAACGTAGGTTGGCTCGACACCGCCGCCATGAGCGTCAATCCACGCCTGTGGATCGAGAAGTCCCCTGCGATTATCGTCTGTGTGCGCATCCAAGAAACAAAGTAGTCGAGGTCGGAGGCATCGATCAGACAGTCTGAAGTCCTTGGTGGAGCTTATGAAGTGGGGATTGGGTTTCTCGCCCAGATTCTCACGGAAATTTCGTGCCGTAACTGGATACGACCAGTATCGGTATGGCACGGGGTCGTAACCGCCGTGATTGCGAACTTGGCCCTCGATATCGGTTGGGAAGCTCATGAGGAGGAGCAGGCCGATGCAAGCCGGGAGCCACCGTACACCAACGTGAACCCATTGTTCTTGCTTCCACGCACGAAAGCTAGACGGAGACGTTCTCCGAACAGCATACTCCGCCGAGTATGGTCGAGTTGGATCGGGCATATGGGAATATGGCCAATAGGCCAGACGAATGATCCACGGGCTGACGTTCTCGATATAGGTTCTCCGCCAAGTGGTATCGTTCTCGGCGTCGTAGAGATCACTAACAGTTTGGACAAATAGCTTCTCGACTCTTCCATCAAGCGGGTTAAGATAGCGGTCGTCATTCAGGCCGGCGTGCTTCCGCCGAAATACGTCGCGATGCTTCCAGACGTCAATCGGCTTGCCACTTGCAGACCTGTAGTAATGTCCGGGTAGTTGATAGGAATGTGGAATACCCCAGCCAAACCACGCCCGTTGGTGGAAGAATTTTGGGTCAAGCCAGTAGAAACCAGACTTAATGCGCAGCTTGCTCGCAGCCCGGTTGAGAAAGGTGTCAGCGTCGAAACTGTAAGGATTGTCGGTTGCTGCCTCTTGCACCTCATAGTGGTTGGAGGTTGGTTTTAGAGGGGTATTAGGAGCATTGTGTGCGGAGAGGTCGTCATGGAATGACTGTAGATGTTTAAAGGCTTGTCACAGCGCGTTGGCCCAAACCAGGAGTACTTACCACAGTGTTAGTGGAAGGTGCAAAACTGCCAGCATAATGGTCGGATGAAGCACGAGAGTACCCTGTAGTATCGTACTATCATAATCAGCTTCGTCAGCTACGCCGACAACAGGGAGAAGTACCTACGTTCAGTGGGGGTGGTGCTAAGTCGTTAAAAGAAGGCAGCACATATGTTGGATCATGGGCCGACAGAGGTTCGTATGGAGATTCCTGTTGCCATCCTCCTGCAGTCGGTCTGCGCGGTATCCTGGCATAGCTTTGCCGAACTCGCGCAGGCTCCACTGGTTGTGCGTAGGGGTTATACTCGGTCGACTCATTTGTTCGAGTTCTCTGCCCACGGGGTCTTTGTGAAGCCAGAGGGTAGCTTGCAAATCTCAGCAATCCATCTTCCAGTGGGGCTGTTGTCCCCTCTACCTCTCCTCATTACTTTCGACATTCCACCAGCCTTGTTCCTGGCTGCCCTGTCATGACTAACCTCAGTCGACTTACCAGTTATTCCTAGGAGGAAAACGTGCTTACCATGTCTGTGCTGGATTCACTTGATGTAGGTCGTAGGCTGATAATGGCCAATTTGTTTCGAGAACAGGAGGCGAAACAGAAAGCTCAAGAGAGGGGAAGAGACACCAAAGACTCACACCACGAGGTATTTCAGGCTATGTGCAAGATTCTGCCCATCGCCAAGTCTCGCTAATTGCCTGGTATGTGCATGAGAAGCCATAATGCTGGGAAAGATATCAAGACAAGCAACAATCTAGATGCATGCTACTGGAAGGAGAGAGTTCGTGATTGGCTCCAGTCTCGCCTAGAAATAGTTGGCCCCGGGCGTAGGGCCGACACCTCGTGTTCGAGGCTGAATCACGATGCATGATTTCTGGGCGGGTGAGGTGGAGGAGAAGCAAGAATCGTCATCAAGCACGAGTCATACCCTAGGTACAACCAGCGATGAGCACGCATTTGAAATACCTACCTGGGAGCTTGAGTCGTGTTCTCCGGCAGCTTTCATAGAGCCTGGTGATGGATGCGTGAGGTCGTGGTCCAGATTCGGCTGGAATTCTGGATACGAGGAGGCGCCTGCAGGCCTCCGCCACAGACCAACCACGTCTGCAGGAAGATTTCTCAGCCTTGAAAAGACGGCGAGTACCAAGCTCTGCGACCCCAGAGTAAGTTCTGAGTTTTCGAGGTCGGCTGACATCTGAAATCAGAAACCGCAAATGATACGACAAGCAGGAGGAGAAGCAGAGTCCGTCGCAGTTGAAGCCATGGAAGATTCGAATGACGCACAACGGCTCAAATGACTATCTTGGCGCGCTAGCCCGAATGAGCCGGGGTCCAGAAGCCTGATTGTCGCGGTTCAATGTGGTTTCTAAATTGTTTATCTTTGCCCTTAGCCTCAATTGCTGTTACAACGGATGAAGAGGCTTGAAGCTGTGCTCAAACAATGCCGCTCGATGAAGTTGAGCCTGTCTGTATGTTCTTCCACCGTTTGCCGCGACATATCTCGGTCTTACCTCCGTGCATCTCGTACGCTGGTCTTGCCTCCATTTTCTGTGATTGTCGCCTTTTGGCTCGTTCGGGATCGAGATAATGCCTTGAGGGAGCCTGAGGACGTCCGGATATGTGTGGCTGCCGACCCGTGCGGAAAGAACTGGGACTCGAGGCTGGAGTAGTATTCCTCGTGACGGATTCGGGTCATCAAGCCGTTGCTGACAGTAGCAGCCAGCGTAGCAAGCGGTGCCACATACGAACAAGGAGAGAAACGCGCTCGACCGTCTACGAGGGATCAGAGGAACGAAGACATACTGTAAGGAATTAGAAGGAAGGCGCAGATATGTTGTAGGCATTAGCTGAAGAATGCATGAAAACATGGCGGAGGTTTCAGACCAACGTCCGGGCAACATGTGCACTCACAATGATGTTACCAAGACCTTACGCTAAGGAACTTGTCGAGGACGCTGTAGTTGTGTGTTAAGCTGTGCTTTGGAGACCTTCCTCTGGTCACACTTGGTACCCGGTTCGAGATTGACGACGTATCAAGACTGGCTGGCACTCAACGCGGCAATGTACGGTACAAATTTGTCTCTTGTGGGTGGGGAGCTAAAAGCGGTATTCCTAAGTGGCACTGTACCACATACCAGTCCACGTCGAAGAGCACCGACAACGACAGTGGGAGGGAGGTCAGGCAAATACGAGGGCAGAGCAAGATATCGCGAGTGCCAGCCGTGTGAACCCAAGTAACTACCACAGCCTCATCACTCGGAAAAAGGCTGCGGCTTTTGGAGACCCCCAATTGATCTGTCAAAGTTGAGGTCATTCTGTTACCCAAGAGAGTGGTTAGCATCTCCCGTTCGAGGGGGCATCGCGGAGGAGTCACGCAGACGAAGCGCAACGGGGTGAGACATGTTGGACTCTCCCGGATCGTTCCCCGTGTCTTTCGCTTCCATGAAAACTGTTGGTGGCATATTCATCTTCTTGACCGAGGCATATCGCGCGCACGGTCTAGGGGCTGCGGTAGCCATCGCTTGAGCCAAGCCTTCACCGAAGAAGATTCCCTGTGCCAGACTCCAGCGTGGCAAGCCATCGGCTCCCTCACCGAATCAGCACAGGCCTCAATATCTCTTGATACCATCCTGGGAGGCACTCGGCCGAAGACATGGATACTATCAGTGGACGTATTTGGAAGACCGAGGGCAGGTCGCGTTGGAGGTCTCGGCAGGGGGGCCTCCCACGTTTACTCGTGAACGTGACTGGTGCGACAGTTCGTCGATCGACGAGATCATGCACAAGACAACCTGGGGGGTACTGGGTAGGGAGTGTCCAGTCCATGCGAGCTACCGCCTTCGCAACCCGGTCCCAGACAGCTTGCAGTCTTCGTAGTGGCAAATGCCGGGTGGTTGGCTGTAAATAGGTAAACGGTGGAAGAGACTCGTAAGATTAGCCGTAAACAGTCATGCCTGGCCCTGGCGTCAGCTCAGCATACTTTCCCGTTCGGCTTGCCGCGCTTCGGCTGGTTCACGAGAGCTGATGGTCGACTCGTTAGAGTTCGAGTAACGGGAGAGCTCCCTGTAGTCTCACAGGAAGGCTATCCGCAGCCATTCAGAGCTGAGTTCGGTGTGATCTAGCCGAGGTAACTGGACACGAAAACACCGCCGACCACACAGATCGATTGGAGGTTTCGAGCAAAGGCCGCATTCGAGGTGACGCCCGACACTCTGTTCTAGGCGAGCATCGTGACGCCCGCCATGATGCAACCACAGCCCGCAGGCATCTCGCCAAGGGTGTAGTCTTGAAAACCGACGCAGCTGGACGGGGCTGGGCCCACAGAGAAATTGGACGGCCAGGTGTCGGGACCGCTCCGGTACTCCTCCGTATGATAGTGGTGAGCCTTTAGCGTGGGAGGTTGAAGGATCGAAACAGCAGGGTTTCTCCAGCTTTAGCTTGGACCGATAAAGCTGCCCCGGTGGACGCACAATCGTGCTCTGTTCGCGGGGTAAGAGGCTAGGAGATTGCGTTCTGACCCGTCCCGGTGGGCGTGGACACGAGACGAGGAGGGTCGAAGGTGGTGAGAAGGTTGTTGCACTGCTGTCGCGTGGGAATGCGCCTGTCGGTCAGACGCCGCTTCTGAGACGATGTGGGGAATACGCACTGTGGCAATACCGACTGGTAAATGGTCGAGGTCGTCGTGACGAGGTGGTGCTCAACAAATCTCAGTTCGGCTGCAAAACAGATCCGCATCCGAACGTGGCATTGCTGGGATTTGTCGGTAGTTCCATCGGCTCGTGCAGACGAATTTCAGAGTAAAATTGAATTCTGCACCAAAGCAGCCGTTCAAGACGCAATGACGAGGGAAGCAGGCGCGCACACAGCAAGACCAGGACGTGCAACTATGTCATGCGATGCGTGTGTTGAGAGAGCGAGAGCGGAGACTTTCGCGTGCAATGATATTGCTCTATATGAGTATCTAGGACTTTCACTTGAAGTTCTCGTCGAACATGTGGCCTTAGCGACAATCTGGAAAGTATGCCCTGGCAGTAACCCAGCTCGTTTCGCGAACACATCTCAGCTCGTCCTGCATTTAATAGGTGTAAGTGAATCCCTCGAGACCCTCGATGGGCTTGCCACCAGCCCTAGCTCGCTTGTTTGCACGGTAGAACTTGAAATCCAAGGCCAGAGTGATAAGGATGATCAAAGCGCTAGACAGCATGCAGGTGAGGATACCTGGATGATACCCGGGCGCGTCTTGTGAGCGGAAGACAGTGCCTCCAATGATGCCACCAATTCCTCCGAACCCAACCAGGGTTGCAGAACAGAAGGCTCTCTTCCACTGGCCTCGGATGTTGTTGGCCTGCCACGTTAGGACCGCGGGCACATTTGCATTACAGGCGGAGACGGCGATGAAGACCCCGAAGTAGCGAACACCGACATTGTCGACGTAGCCGAGAAGCGGGAGACCTGGGAAAGCTGTCAGCCTTGGATGAAGACATTGTCGCTTCAAGTTTTAACTTACCAATAAGGAGTAGAGCTCCGTTGATGAGGACGAAGGGAGATCGGAGATGCCACCTGTCTCCCAAGACTGCAACGCCGTACATGAGAATTGCGGCCAGGACGTAAGGGGGCGCAATGAGGCACTGGGAAGCTGCCACATCGAAACCCATGCCCTCGTTAAGGATCTGAGGCAGGAAGTAGGCGATTGCGTAAGTATTGGTGGTTGTGAGACCGAACAAGCTGGCGAAACCCCAGACTTTCAGGTCAAGGCCGTGTTTGAGGTACTTCCAGATGTTAAACTCTTCGGGAATTGCGTCGTGTCGGTCTTTCTCGATGCGGGCAACGACAAAGTCGACCTCCTTCTGGTTCAAAAACTTCAGGCCAAACGTTTTATTGGCCTTTTCCGGGAAGTCGACAATGAGAACGTAGCCAACGAGACCCACCACAACAGTGAGGGCTCCCTGGAGGATGAAGATCCACCGCCAACCGGCAATGCCAGGGAGAATGCCTGGTTCGATGTCTGGGTTCGCCTCCGTCGGGCCGTAGTGTTGACCCCACCATTTTGGTCCAGATCCGTGGTTTTTCAGTTGGGAGAAGCCATAAGCGAGGATACCAGCGAACGCAGATGCCATCGATCCGATAAGATAGAAGACGGCATTCCGCTTCTGTAGGTCGTAGCGAGGATACCAACACGACAGCAAATACGCACAACCTGGGAAAAATCCAGCCTCGAAAACACCCAGAATCAGTCGAATGGCGATCATATCGGTCCATGACTTGATAAAGCCACCGCAGGTCATGGTAATACCTTTTCCTCAGTTAGCGATGTGGCTTCTACAACAGAACCGGGTGCAAAGCTTACCCCACAGAACGGTGATGGTCGGTAGAAATCTGCGAGGGCCGAGTTTGCGTAGGACGACCGTCGCTGGAGGTTGTAACAAGACGTAGGTGATGAAGAAGAGGAGGACGATGATGGAATATCGATCTTCGATAAGAACGAGATCGACAGCCATGCCGGCAATGACGGCGATGCCGGTATTGGTTCGATCCATCAGAGAGACACAGTACATGAAGCCCAAGGTGAGCACCAGCCGTCTGTCGATGCGGTGGATGATCTTCTTCTGCTCCTCGGGCGTGAATGCTTCAATGGCAGCATTGTTGGCCTTGTCAGATGCAGAGGTGACGGCGGTATCGGCACGCTCAAGTTCGTTGATGTCGGCACTCTTCTCGACAGACGACCCCTGGACAGGTACGACGGCCGCCATGTTGATGGCTGGTGAAGATGACGATGGGGATGTGTGAAGGAGCGGGAAGTGAGGAAATTGGGAGAAGATGGTGAGTGAGGGAGTCGTTCGACGGGGTGTCGCCTGATCCTATATGCTTGCTACAGTTGATCAACGTGGAGTCAAGCGAAGAACATGGCGCGCTGTTGACAAGACACTAAAGCTGTCTGAAAACCAAAAGCAGTAATGGAGCGCAGTCCATGGCTCGAGAACAGGCTCGAGAATGCAATGCGAGCTCAACCAAGGAGCAAGGATGGATGATCCATACTGTGCGAAGCTGGACACCCGCCCTGAATCTCCGGCGATAGGCTAGAAACGGGACAGACCATGCGGGCCCGTGGATTTGGAAAAGGTACCAACCAGAGGAGTGCCGAAGGGTTGCGATAACCCCAGGTTTGAGCGTCTCGGGTGGAGTCCGGGGTACTTTGCCCGAAGCACAATAGAACGTGCTTTAGCCCATGTAATCGGCCGGCCCAGCCAAAACCGAGAACAATATCCGCTGTAACAAATGTGATTTTCTGGCTTGTTCGAAGAGGCTGTTCGTGTTGACAATCGCTGTGCAATGCAACCCATGACCAAAAAGGACACGAATACAGTGGTAACGAAGAGCACCAAAGCACTCGCAAGCTTTGAGATTGAACAAGAGATCGGTGCTTGACCTGCCGCGTGCAACTCTCAGTCCCGGCCTACCGCCACTGGCGAGCGCCAAACTCTTGGTGATGGCTTGGGAACCCACACCCAAGCAAATGAGTGAAGTAAGGGGTGCAATATTTCGCCCGTCGCTGTTTCTCACCGGAGGGCATTTCCTCTGCCGGACCTGTCGGCTGAGGGCGCCCTGTTGTCTGATCCGAAGCGAGGTTTTGCATCAGCCCACCCTCTCGTGAACGCACAAGGCTCACTTGGCCGATCCAAGATAACAATGGAACGTGGTGGCAAGCTGGGTACTACTGCAGCAGAGTTATGCAAAGAGTGGATTGCTGATGGTGCATGATTAGCTTCTGCTTGGCTGACCCATTTCCTCGTAATCCTGGGGCTGGGGGTGTTCAGTTGGGGTCTCGAAAGCTGGTGTAACGCTCCACAAATTGGGGTGGCAAGGCGGGCACTCCGACGAGATTGACCTTTTGCTCGTGTTTGTCGGGGGTTCCATGTCGCCAAGACGTCGATTCGGTCAGGTCGGTGACGGATCCGTGCTCTGAAGCTCATCATCGACCTCGAATTACCGGTGGAAGAAGTGCGGGGTAGGGAAAGTAACCGCGGCCAAAGTCTCTTTGCAGTCACCGAGGGTCCCTCGGCAGCAGTCGAGAAATCATGTTGGATGAAAGATGGCCGCCTGTCGAGGAAGCTGGCCGCTGTTCAACCGGCCCTGGCAGGATATGGAGAACTCTGCTCAGAGAACATCTGAGACCGCAAGAGTGCCGAAGCGTTTGCCGGATTAGCAAATGCTGCATATTCCATCTCAGGCAAACCTGTCGAGAATTATTCGGGTTGGCCTCGTCGTGTAATGGGTGTTGAGAAGCTGGGCGACAAGTTGCGGACCCCGAGGTTGAAATAAAGTACAGATCTGGAGGGAGAAGGTCGAGTTTAATACTGACAATACGAACGTGGTCCACGATTAATCAACCATGCCTCTCGTTATGCTTGCTAAGAGCCGTCCTAACCGAGGAATGGCACGCCGAAGCAAAGCCGACAACCGTAGAGCCCATTCTGGCAAAAACAGTGACGCTGCAAGCAAAGGCTGCAAATTAGAGCCAATCATGTTACCGAGACGCGTCCAGTGGCAGCCTTGCGCACTGCGCAGCCTTGCCTCGCAGCCTCGCCCGCCCATAGCCTCGTCAACACGCGCTAGGCCTAATCAGCTTTTGTTTACTTTCTCGCTCCATCTGGCTTAGCAACGCTTCCACAACTGATTGCGCAACGAGTTTGCTACACAATACAGCTGCACAGGCCCATTCTCGTCTAAGCGGGGCGCAGTCACACATTCTCTAGTATTCCCATTCTCTAAGACCGCCTTGGTGCTATCTCAGTGTTGGCCAGGCATCCAGTCGCGGATGGTCATATCTCAGTTGCGACGAACCCTCGCTCGATCGACGAACACCCCGATGCCGCTATCAAACCAAGCGATTTGCCGCACAGTCGCCTGAAGAGACAAGTGACATATTTTTTGCAGCGTGTTGACGATGGCGTCGCCCCTACTACCCACGAAATTCCCTTGCTGGTGTCGCGCAGTGTATTCATGGGGCGGTGAAACAGACCGAGATCTTGGATTTATCGAAGGCGACCTGATAGAATGTCTCAACGCCGGCGATGGCTCGTGGTGGATGGGGAGGCTGCACAGAGACAAGAGGATGATGGGCCTATTCCCCTCCAATTTTGTCGCGGTTCTCGGTGAGGATTTCGTGCCCATGCGCCGTTCGATCAGTCCCATGCCAGACCTTCAGAAAAGCGACAGTACAAGCAAGAATTCTCTCGCACAACTACAAGAAAAGAAGGAGAGGGCAAAGTCGCGGAGGCCATTCAATGGATACAAGAATGCCAAAGGCCCTACCGCCAATGGCACAGCATCACCCAAACACGCTACGGGTGTCGACCCAAGAAACCCTCCATCGACAGTGTTATGGCAGCAGAGGCCCCCTTCCAGAGCTCCCTCGAGGTCTCCCTCACCTATGCCGCATCATGATATCAGCTCTTCTCCTCCCCCGCCGCCTCCACCACATCGCATCATTGCGGGCAGGGCTGCCTCACCCGCACCACAGCCTTATGACATGAATGACCGCTATCAGACAATGTCGCGCACGCCATCCCCGGCACCGCCATCTGATAGTGGACACACTCCGCCTATGATTCGAAATGCTATGGACGATGTAATATCGTCCCTGGACGACATGACTCTTGTCCGTCACGATTCAATTCAAAAGGAACCTCACCAGGAGTTCAATCCGTGGTCGCCGGAAGCCTTCGATGACTTCCGTCGCCCTGAAAACCGCCCGGGGCCCAGACCGCTCACCAGCCTTGGACTAGGTGGCGGAGGAAGCTCTTTTTCAGAAGCACGCATCAACTACAGTAGCCGCCATAACAGCCCCGACCGCTTCCAAGATGGTCCGCCTCGACTGGAGAACTACGTGCAAAGGATGGAAAGCCGACTTCGTCGTATGCAGCAAGCACGAGAAGCTCAAGGATCAGATCCACTGGACAGTGACCCGCCAGAGCCTCCACCAAAGAATTCCCCATGGACGTCAAGACCGACTTCATCAATGGCAGCTCGACGACCATCGATGCGAAAAAGAAAATCTGCTTTGGATCTCGGGGAAGACGGTCTGTCAAGGGCAATGACGCAGAAGACGAATTCGACAAATTCAAGTAGTGGGGTGCATAGCACAGCAAGCAACGGGACAAATTTCTCACGCCACACGGCTATGACAAGTCAAAGCATCATGAGCGGTTATTCCGCAGGTGCGTTCAGTGCGACAAGCGCAGGCAGCCTTGCCAGAAAACGGATGGGCAGCATTCGAGACAGAATGGCCCGGCCAATGACGAGCTCCGGGATGAGGAATGAGCAATGGCCACAAGCAGATATCAGGCCGAAGACTCCAACGAGCGGCGTTTCTTTCCACCCAAGCCACGACTCAAGGCAAGGAGCGAAGTCCGCGATCGGCTGGGAAGACGCAACCCGTGGTCCTACAGGCGGGCTGGGAGGATTCATCACGCCAAAGGCCAAAAAACCAGGCTTCTTCAAGAAACTGATTGATACCGCAAAGACCGGTGCCGCAAGTGCCCGGAGCACCATTTCGGCAAGCCAGGCCGGCAGCAATTCGGGGTCGCCTACAAAGCTGACAGGCATAGCTGGCGGTACGGCATTCAACGCGCCTTCCGCAAGTTCGAAATCTAATAACTCTTTTGGGAGAGATGCTGCAAGGGAAATGGGCTTGGTGAGCGGCGCCTCAGCAAATTATATTCTCACCCGCCGTGATGTCAACCGATCGAATACTCCTGGCCCCTCCGAACGACAAGAACGAGCCGACCGGTGCCATATGCTTGACCAGCCCGTCATATGTCCTGTAGAAGAACTGTACGAGAATTTGCAAGGCGACGAAGATGCAGATAGCCGACCCGTTTATGAGCCATTCCAGCTCAGCAATCCCAGTTTCAGCCAAGTCGATAAGGCAGCTCGTTTCATCACGAGCTTCCCAAGCAGCATCACAGCAGCGAGCCTCGCGACAGGCTTCATATGCCGGCCCTACCGTAGTGGCGTACAGCGCCTCCGTGCGATCTTCATCTGGTGCGCTGAGAGGATAAGTTGGGAAGAAGACCATGATTTCGACAGTTACCATTACAACCAGCCGGTTGATACCCGCAAAGTAATTCATACAAAGAGAGGGAGCAGTCAAGAAGTCGCAACATTGGTGCTTGAAATGTGCACGGCCATCGGTATCCACGCGGAAATGGTGCAGGGATATTTAAAGACACCAGGTGAAGACCTTGACCTGGACGCCATCTCCCGACCCAACCATTTCTGGAACGCCCTCCTGGTTGACAACGAATGGCGTATGATGGACGCAAGTCTTGCCAGCCCGACAAACCCCAAGCGATCACTCTATTCTAGCGTGAGCACCAGCATCGCAGAAGCATGGTACTTCCTCACCCGACCCAGTGAGTTCTGTTGGACGCACGTCCCCGTCGATGAGCTCCAGCAACACATGATCCCCAGCATCAGCCCGGACGTCCTCCTCGCTTTGCCAAGCACATGCGCCCCATTTTTCCGACTCGGCTTGTCGATGCACGCCTACGATACGAGTATAATCCGCATGGATGGCCTCGAAATGTGCACATTTAGCGTCAATGTGCCCGCTGACGTGGAAATTGTGGCTGAAGTTGAAGCGCGACGCTACCTGTGCGATCAAGACGGTGATGTTTACGAGGACGCTGAGAACATTACCAAGAAACGCGCGCTCGCACAGGCAAGTTGGTACAGAACCGTGCCCAACACCGAGATCTCCCAGAAAAGATATGTGGTCAAAGCGGTGTTGCCGGGTGATGAGGGCACGGCGACACTGAAACTCTACGCAGGCAAGAAGGGGCTCATGCTCAGTTCGCGGGACATTGTCCATCCACTTGCACTCGCGCTGCCGCTTTACCACAGTGGCGAGAACCCAA
Source organism: Phialophora tarda (assembly GCA_016109495.1). NCBI lineage: Eukaryota > Fungi > Ascomycota > Eurotiomycetes > Chaetothyriales > Herpotrichiellaceae > Phialophora > Phialophora tarda. Next base: position 629,195 of record JADWPL010000019.1, on the reverse strand, counting down.
CTTATGACTTCGTCATGAGACACCCTACGCCCCACGCGACGAGGCAGGACTTGTACGTCGTGCAACCGCAATGCTACCGGCTGGGTGCGGGAGAGACATATGTCTTCTGCGTCAGGCAGCATGCCGCATCCGTGGCGTCCACACCTGCGACCGAGACGAACGGCTTTGATCTCCGACCCATCAGTCCCAATCCGATGACTCGGCCGGCGAGCGCCATGAGCATGACGTCTTCCGCCGCGGGTTCCAATCCGAGCGAGCCTTCGTCCACCATCAATGCCGCGGCGGGTGTGAAGGCCAAAGACAAGCCGGCCAAACTGGCGATACAGTCTCCCGGAGGCAAGATCATACGGTTGAATCGCAAGCATGAGAGCTTACCGCAGGCTAGTGGGCTGAAAGAGGTGGATGGCGAGGTGTTGGGGAGTGTGTGGGAGACGGTGGTGAAGGTTGGAGAGAAGGGAACATGGAGGGGCTTGGTGCTTGCGGATCGGAGTGCGAGATGGTGTGTTTGGGGAGAGTGGGAATGTGTTTGACAGACAGGTCCTGTACTCTGTGTGGACACGCGGATCGTGAGAAGTGCCTTGGCTTGCATTTCGGATTGGGATTTGGGGCATTGCTTAACATAAAAGTTCTGAACATGTGATTTGGCTAGGGGTTTTGGGGTGCTACACTGAAGAGATTGGGCAGTTCTCTATCTGGCGAAAGGAGGACGGCACAGAGTTGAAGAGGCATGTGTTGGCATGTCGGCGTCGATGAGTGCCGTGGCTTGATGTTCTCTTCATTTAAGCTTATGGCTCGGATATGCGGCGTGCACGGTACAGGCTTAGGCTGTCGTCTCTGCTCTGCAGGGTGCGACCGACGGGAGTTTGAACAAGTACGTGATCAGTACAGGTACAGGTCCGAGGCAAGGACAAGTACAGGTCCATTCTAGGAGTTTGACGATTGAATGATGATAGTTTCGAACACAGGAGAGAGGACATAAGTTGAGTGCGTATTCTGGCTTCGTATCCCTCCTGTCATGTCATGGCCATCAAGGACAGGTGACAAGCGTGACGAGAGCTCGCCACGAGATACAAGCCAAGGTCAATTGTACAGTCACAGTCCACAATACGGGTGCGGGAGAAAATCAATACTCGACTGTACCCGGAACAACAATCTTCCCGTCCGATGTTCGTTTGAAGATTTGCCTCGAACTGCCTCGTACTCCGTAAAGCTCTCTGCTCCGTCTCTACTCACTGAACGACCAGAGCAACAAAAGCTATACGGCGCACAAGATCTTCTCGCTAGTGCATCCCATGCTCACACACGAAGACCGCATGTTTATAGGGCAGAATGCCACACTCAAGTAGCTCGAGGCAGACGCTTTGGCAATATCGGCAAAGACCGTTAAAGTCCGATTGTGGCTCGACGCTCCCCGGGAAACTCTCTCTTCTGCCTCGGGTTCTCGCTCTGTCTCAGTGCGTCTCCACGAACATCTCGTCCATAGACGTTCTATCTTGAACCCCCTTTTATCAGCTCGTGCTATTGACCAGACTGATCAACAATCCAGGGCCTCCGCAGCTACTCGCTCGGGGTTTGGACCGGCGGTTGTTCTCCGGCTCACTTGTGGATCGGGCTCAGTCAGAGCGGGAGAGTATCTGGGGTATAGTTATTCCTTCGCACGTGCAGACAACGAGTCAGAGCCGCAGGGGCCTAGCGTATGAGTAAGGTGGAAGTGTCGGAGAAGAAGAAGTTCTATAGCGTTTTCACGAAAGGCTATTTCTCACCCCGTGTGCCACCTCAACTAAGCCTTAGCAGTGGCGTTGTGTTGAGATAGGAATTGCTCCAAGCCTTTTTATGCCAACATAAATAGAGAGAGAGCGACGGTTTCCGGGTAAGACACAATATGGCAGACGAGAGCCCGGATGTCCACGGCGCCGCACATTTCGACCAACTCTCCAGCGTGTATGACGATTTCGTCGGCATCGTCACAGGCGACGTCGGGCGCTATGCCATCGACCATCTCCTCCCCGTCCCGACTTCCGAGACGGTCATCCACGACAACGCCTGCGGCACGGGCCTCATGACAGCGCACTTCCAGCAGGTGGCCTCCAAGACCGGCCGCACGCCCGCCAAGAAGATCCACGCCACAGACTACGTGCCCTCGGTGACGCAGGTGTTGCAGCGCAAGGCGTCGCGCAACGGCTGGAAGAACGTCGACATCGCCGTCATGGACAGCCAGGAACTCGGCTTCCCGGACAGCCCGTTCGATCTCTCCATCATGAACTTTGGCCTCTTCTTCCTGCCCGACCCGCAGAGGGGCGCCGATCAGATCTATCGCACGTTGAAACCGGGCGGCGTCGCCGTCGTCACCACGTGGAAGAAACGGCTTATGATGGACACGATCGCGGCCGCGCAGAAGATCATCAGGCCGGATCTGGAGGCTTTGCACCCGCCGTGGGCGGAGCCCTGGTCGAAGGAGGAGACGCTGCGCAATGTCCTTGTGAACGCGGGCTTCGAGGCCGCGAACGTCAAGATCGAGGAGAGACGAACAGATGCGGTTGTCGAGCCGTTCCTGGCGGATCCCGATATGGTTGCTAGGGCCTACCCTGCGGCCACGAAGGGGTGGACGGAAGAAGAAAAGGCCCGGTTGGGAAAGGAGATGTTGCGAATCGCGCAGGAGGTCGATCCTCAAGGACGAGGGGCCGGCGGATTGTATTCGACGGCATATATCGCGGTCGCGAGGAAGTAGATTTCCAGGCGACAAGTGATTGGTTTACTACAGTAACTACTAGTTGTTGCACATTCAAGGGGCGGAATCAACTTGGCTTGGTCGACAGGAATTCAACATCTGTGTGGATCGTCAGAAAGCGGAGCGATCATTCTCGTTAGGGGAGAGATTTCAACCAACTGACATGCGGAACGGAAAGATCATGATTTTGAACAGATAGGTCGTTGGGTGTGGTGGCTTGCGCTGCTCCCCCTTCGAATCACAATGGCAATGCATTGCCCAGCCTGAACTATACGCGCTGTGGTATCACGAAGCTGGCTTACCTGAACTGCCCGAACTCCGGGAGCAATCAATTGTCACGCTGTGCAGATCCCGACTAATCATTAATCGAGCACTGGTGGCTGAGCCTCAAATCCGGGGACCATGATTGTTAATGCCATTGGAAATCGCAAGCTCTGGGCCTTAAGGCCAGCATATCGAAGCTTGCAAGGTCTGCAGACAGGATGAACGCGGGACGCGACCCTGACTCCTCTTTCAGAAGATCCTTCGCTTGGCACATCCTCTCGCCTCAGCGAGTACGAACGCCGTCAGCAGATTCGTTCTGTGTCTTCGAAAAGGGCAATGCGCTCATCTGATTGAAATCACCAGCGCAGCAGCGTCGTTCCGGTCATGGGTGGGTTTTCCGTCGGCCGCTCGAGTTGGGAGTCATTTCTCTATACTCCGGATCAGCACCAGGAGCCAGATTAAGTTTGGCTTCTCGCGTTGCTTGCTTGGGAAGCGTAAACTCTCGTCCTCGACGACCAATCATGCATCGAATACACTATCCCTTCTTTACATGCCGAAATGCGGGGGCCCTATCCGGAACGCGGGTGAAGCTGAACCAAGGAAATGCTCGTGGCTCTGAGCTGAGATGCTATCGCTGCTTATACGGAGTATCAACTGATATATAAACCTCGGTTATATGCGGTGCTGGAAAGCTTTCTGCTCGTCGAGCGCATTTTGCTTTCTTCTCCTTTCAGATTAAGACCCCTAAAGAGCAATCGAGCACGTCCGAACAGACCGACATGTCAAACAAACCCGTTATCGTCCTCGTGCCAGGGGCTTGGCACGCGCCTGATAGCTTCCACCTTGTCATAGCTGAGCTCCAAGCTGCAGGTTACGAGACCAGAGGCGTGAATCTGGCATCGGTGGGCGCGGAGACGCCGCTCCAGGACTTCTGGCCCGATGTCGAGGCCATTCAACAAGTGCTCGAACCGCTTGCAGATGAGGGAAAGGACATCTTGCTCGTTGTGCACTCGTACGGCGGGGTGGTTGGGAACGAAGCCGTCAAGGGCTTCGCCAAGTCCGACCGAGAGAAGGGGGGCAAGGCGGGCGGCGTGTCGCACATTTACTTCTGCTGCGCTTTCGCACTGCCCGAAGGTGTCTCGTTGATGGACGCGCTCGGCAACAAGCCTTTACCTTGGTTTCAAATCAACAATGCTCAAGACACCGTCACACCGGCAACGCCGATCGAGACATTCTACAACGACGTCAAGGAGCCGCAGAAGTATGTCGACATGTTGAGACCGCACAGTTATCGCGCGTTCGCCTCGAAGGTCACCTACCCTGGGTGGAAACATGTGCCAAGCACGTATTTGCTGTGCGAGAAGGACGAGGCGATCCCAATCCACGCACAGAAGGGCATGGTTGAGGGTGCGCAACAAGCAGGGGCCGATATGAAGGTCGAAACTGTGGATGCTAGCCATTCGCCGTTCATGAGCATGCCCGAAGAGATGGCACGGTCGATTAGGAGGGCCGCGGGGGAGTCGGTGTAAAGGGTCTTGAGACGAAGCCGTGACGAGGGAAATGTGGTTTTGCACTGGACTGGGGCTCCAAAGTGAATAGACAGTAAGGTAGAAGTGAAAGAAGAATGGCAGAGTGATGCAGGTAATCCACCTTCACCACACGGGGTTCGCTCTGATTGGCCAGCGATGACTGTGTTGCTGCAAGGGCCGAGAAAAAGATTCCGATTTCCTCCCTCCCCGAACATTTTCTCACGGCGCAAGCAGTTGATTCCCTTCTCCAGAGCATGCGCCAAAAACCTAACCGCCAACGGTAATACCTTTTACCTACTGTGTGACTCCAGATTAGCTTTTCCAAATAAATGACTGTACTTCCTCACTGCGTACTCTCCTCACGTCATGCCCGTGCAATAGCCCGAACAATTGCCCCGCCATGAATCAGAGCAGCTCTTCTCCCAAACCTCCCTCCCCAGCTGGCAACAACGACGTCTCTTCACCTCCGCCTGCCCCTCCGCCTCTCAAGCCCAAACCTCGCTCCGCCGTGCCGTCATACCTGTTGAATGGCTCATCTCCCCTAAAGAGCTCGCAGCCCACCAAAACCCGCGCCCAGGAACGCGAGAACCTCCACACCTCGATACAGTCGACATATGGACGGCGGAAGACGATAGACCTCACAGCGGAGGCGCAGACCACACAACAAGGCACCATGCCCGCGGGCACATCATGGCTTGGGCTGGAGAACGCGTCAAAACAGCAAGAACGTGAAGGGCAAGACTCGAAGCGTCCTGCACAACTACATACACCCGCTCGGGACGAAAGAGACGAAGCACCCCCCACGCCGCCGGCCTCGACACTCTCCCGCCCGGCCAGCCCTTACACGCAGAGCCCGGCCGTAGACTTTGACGGCCTGTCCTGGCCGTGCATTGGCACGCGAGAACGTCTGGATCAGACACCCGAGGAAGCACAGGTCCGGCTCGACAAGCTAGCCGGCGCAGTGCGGACCATATTTGAGTGTATAGGTGAAGATCCGGACCGCGAGGGGCTGAGGGACACGCCACAGCGATATGCTAAGGCGCTGATGTACTTCACCAAGGGCTACGAGGAGAATGTGCGAGATCTAGTGAATGGCGCAGTATTCCACGAAGACCACGACGAACTGGTTATTGTCAAGGACATCGAGGTCTTCAGTCTCTGCGAACATCACATGGTCCCGTTCATCGGGAAAATGCACATAGGATATATCCCCAACCGGCGCGTGCTGGGCCTGTCGAAACTGGCGAGGCTGGCCGAGATGTTCTCGAGGAGACTGCAAGTGCAGGAACGCTTGACCAAGCAAGTCGCTCTGGCCATCGCCGAGGTCCTGAAACCGCAGGGTGTGGCTGTGGTGATGGAGTCAAGCCATTTGTGTATGGTCATGCGAGGCGTCCAGAAGACTTCCAGCAGCACAACCACCAGCTGCATGCTTGGCGCGATGAGGAGCTCCGCAAAAACGAGGGAGGAGTTCTTGAGCTTGCTGAATCGAGGCAAGTAGTGGGAATGACATGATATGAGACAAGACCACGACAGAATTGCACAAGAAATGAACTGCACTAATAGGCGGAGTTCTGGCGATATTTCAACATGACAAAAAAGTTAGGGTGGCGCCTCAACGGCAGCTTTGGTGGTGGTATCCAAGATTTGAAGCCTTTCGCATGGAGTCGGACGCAGAGCTGGGATAGGAACACGCAGTAAGGGGTACTCCGTACTGTGTGTGACATCTCATGTTTTCGGTTTTCAACGCCTCAACGCGAAATTGTGAGGCTCAACTCCTCTTACTGTACATTCCCCTCAACTCTACGGAGGATATTGGCGTGCCTTGGGGATGCATACAGCATCACGCTGAGCCATCCATGAGCAGAAAACTGCACCGCATAGGCTAGAATTGGCCTTCAGGGTTGAGAAAATTGTTCCAGGTCAAAATAAGCCCACAGACCCAGCTGCAACTGGTGCCATGTCCATCATCGCGCAAATGCACGTCAATGGGCCGCCGAAGCTGTCAGATGTGCTGGTAGCTTTCAAAGCCATCTGACAGAGAAAGCGTTCCCGGGATTCGATGATCCGCTCTTGAAGCCTCTCCGTCGGCCACAATACTTGCCATAATTATAGATAGGGAAAACTCTTGTAGCGCGTCCAAGGCATAGTACTAGACCCTGTAGCGGCCAGCGGACTCGGTAGATACTCCGTACACTTCTTGACATACTCCGTAAGGCCTCTTTAAATACGGAGCATATTCAGGCGTCGCCCTAGACAGCTCTGAATTCATTATGTCCTTCAAACTAACTTACAGCGTATGTACCGCTTATATAACCTCGTCCCTCACACCTTTGATTACTTTTCTTTCCTTTTCGTTCAACCAGTCCCTTCTAGCTCGTCTTCTGCCAGTGAAGTACAAACCCCGTCTCTGGCCTCTCGGACTGCGAGTTTCGCTTTACAGTGCGCCGTATACTAAATTCCGAGTTTGTGTCCACGCGAGCATTGCAGCTCGCAGCCGCAGAAGAGCAAAAGCACGAAGGACCGAACTGACTCATGCCGCTAGGTACCCTTGCGACATGTATCCATCTCTTTACAGGAAGCGATGCACAATCGGACAGTTCGTGACAAGCCCAGCATCGCTCAGGGGCGTGCCATCCGGGTTCGTCACGTAGCCTGCAGCTGCCATGCCCAGCACTTCGAATTCCCCTGTCAGCCTTGTCCGGACTCCACTTTCAATGCTGTAATTTGTCCAGGAGTATAAGTTGAAGTTCCATAGGGGGGAGTAATCTGAGAACAAACATGTCAGGTCAGCATTCACGCAACTCCATAGACAACAGAGCACCTCTGAAACAAGAAAACACTGGGAAGAGAAGTACGGCGTGACATACCAAAAGCAACAGTTGGAATCGCCCCGAGCGTGTTCAGAGGATTTCCCTCTCCGAGGATCGCGCTGTTCAAGCCTTGTCGCCACGGATGGTGAGTCTCGTTGTTTGGCGCCCCGGGAGGCAGATCCTGGTTCGTGTATCCGTTCGTGCAGACGAAGAAGCGTTCGATCCCGCTGAAGAGGGAGTCGTCGCCGCCTGTGCGGATGGCCTGCAAGCGCGGCGCGTAGGTGCCTCCGTCCAGAGTGGCGGGTAAGGGATCCGAGGCATCGGCCACCAAGTAGAGCACCGACTTCGAAAACGAGAAGCCGCGCACCGTGGCGAGCGTGACGACTTCATCCCGAGGGCAAATCGCAAGGACTTGGTCGTGCACATTGCTGCGGAAATCATCCAGCATGTCGTCGGGAATGCCGTCGCAGAACTAATCGCAGACAGTCTGTTAGCACCACCACCAGACGAAGACAGGTTTCGGTATACAAATGGGTGAGCGCTTACTTGGTTCAGATAATCTTCGTCCACGTTACCCGCGATGATCTGTCGCTAGGGGGTCAGCATGAGTCTCAAGAATAGAGGGTGGGGGGGTTCGAGCCGATCTCACCGGAGCGTTATACACTTCGTATCCCGCATTTGTGAGCTGGACCAGTGGCGTATAGAATTGGTCGCCCACACTGCCAGGCTGGACTGACTGGGGTGGAAATGGAGAGGCATCGCCCGGGACGATATTCCGGACCGGTGAGAAGTCGACCATTCCCTTTCGGCCAAAGATGGTGTTGTTGACGACTTCCAGCTGTTCAGCCCCCTTGAGACCGTCGCTGGTCATGCCTTGGGCCGCGAAACGGAGCTTGGGCGCAAAATTGAGGCCCAGCTGCTTTGCGTTGCCCTCGTCCGAAGAGTCGATGACAACCCACCAATATGTGGTGCCTGCTTCCGAGGTTCCCTGATACAAGGGCATGGTGAAGTTCGGTTTGACGCCATAGTTGACGTTTCCATTTCGGAGCAGATCGACGGGTCCGACGAGGTCGTGCTCTTCATACGACGCAAACGGTCCCTGGTATCCGGCTGCTATTGCGGTAGCGAAGGACGGGTCGGCGATGTCGATGGTAGGATCGTCGTAGCCAGAATCCGGGCTGGGTTGGAACTCCGAGGGGAATGATTGCCGTGGACGGACGTTTGCATGATGCAGAGGACTGGCAGATGTCAAGCGGACGGCGACGAAAAGAAGTGCCGCGGCGGAGGCCTTCATCTCGAGGATCAAGCTGGAGATGATTGATCGTTAATGCTCGTCACTGGTGTAGCCGACCCTGGGGGAATACGCTTCCTATTTATCTCCATGGCAGCAGTACTAATTTGATGAAATTGCGACTGTTGTGGTAAGTGAGATGAGGCGCAAGGCATCGCGAAGTCCGATATGACAGTACAGTCTGTTCGCCGTGCAAGATGATTGATTATAGAGGATGGATACATTTTGATTGTCCCGCTGCTGGAGTTGAATAATCGATTGTTACGCTTTCGAGTCAAATGAACGCCACGGCCACTGCATATGGTAGCGGGACGCGATATCCTTCGCTAAGCTTGGCCCGATCCCGTGGGCCTCGATTGACGACGGAATGCAAATCGTGCTGAGATTAATCGGCTCGCCTTGTCTAGGTCCGTCCGTGGCGTCCGTTATAGAGGCAATGACGGTCCTTTGTGATACCTCTGCTTACTGCGGGGGGGTTACTTCAAAGGTGATTACGGATCAAGGTCCTGTAAGCTAATTGGCTTATCCCGGGGAAGCTCCCCGTGCAGCGGTCTACCAGTTTAGCAGAATAGCGTAAATGTTGATTATTGCTCCCGTAGGGGTGACAGCATGTCCTTCACAACCTGCAATTGTGCTAAGTCGCAGCTGTTCCCGTGTCACTGAAATTGGAATAGACTGCGACGCCATGAACGGGATGTGTGCGAGCTTCCTGAAAAGCCCAAGCCCGCCACCTGTGAATGATCCGCTCTCTGAACTCGTGGAGCAGACAATGCTGCCGGGACTGCCTTGAACGAGACTGGGATCCACCACGTTGCTGGGAAATACCTTGTCTGGTAGAATCAATGAAATGGCGAGTGAGTAGAAAACCCCGTGTACGAGAGCGGTGGGATGACGATGACAAATGATAGAGGGAAAAGGGGTTTCGTCTTGTCCCATGAGTATACAGCCGCGGAACGTGACTGAGTGGGAGGAGGGTGTAGAGTGATCCTCCTTGCCTGAATGAGTCAACGGACGCAGCGCAAGACCCAGTTATCTGAAGGTCCCAACGACTGCCCTCATGGTATCGTGTCACCAGGGCAACGGCTTCGGATGTGTCGAGATATACGTGTTAATCCGAATGTCAGCAACCAATGTATACAATATGCTTCGCTGTCACTGATGATCTGTTTAAGCCCAAGACTCAAGATCCCAACATCCTCTTATCACTCCCCTTCGACATTGCCTGTCGGAAAAAGAAGTCTTACGATTGACGACAAACCTGCGAGACCCCATTCTACTGTGTTCCCTCAGGTTTCGCTGCTGGAGACCAAGTCTCCTTGAAGCATGTGCAATATTAGGATATTTTGGAATTTGCATTATAAACATCATGATATAAAATGCACGGCAGACAAACGAAGGCAGACCCTGAATACTTGAGTACTTGCTGCACTGCTGGCTGAGGAGAAGAGCTGGGCTTTCCAACTCCCCTACGCAACAGGTTCCCTTTGACGACGAAGACGAAAAGAGAATGGGGATAGTATTTCCGTTCGTGCATTCGGTAGCTTCAGCAATCCAGCAACGATGGATTGGTCCACTTTGAGCACATGTATTATTGTCTGACTATCATTAGCCCGAAAGCAATTGCAAACTCACAGTCACAATGTTGCTCCTGCTGCAATGGCGATGGTTTCTTTAGGGACACTTTGAGCTCCATGGGACGAGTACAGTAGCAGTTTGACCATGTCCGCTGGAGTCATAAGATGCAAGGCTCAGGTGAACATCAACTATGATCAGGTCGAGCTATCTCGCCCCCAAACGGCCAGGCGTGAGGTCGGGGGCGGCGCGGAAGAACATCGGAGGCCGACGCCGGTGCGGGGTAGAGATGGTTCCCCTCATCTCAGTTCGCCCATCGCCCTCGCTTCCGATAACGCAAAGCATCATGAACGCCTTTTCACTCCCGAGGCACAGATTTCCCATTGCTGCGATCATGTAATCGAGGGGTTGTGATTGAGGCACGGAGATGCACACAATCGAAGCCAGGTACATGTTGTACAGACAGGACTCCACAAAATAATACGGCTTTTGGGCGCCTTTGCATTTCTCATCCTCCCCGTCGTATCACCAATCTTCCTGCAGAGTTTATGATCAAGACCGCCATAGGGACACACTCTAGATTTTTTCCACGTTGCTTCGGATGTAGACTTGCCCACTCAGCAGTTCGCGCTCCGCATATCATCAACGAAATCAGCAAAATGCCTGCCCCTCCCCAGCCCGACTTGCCCCATCCAGCGCATCTCGACCAAGATTCTGCGCTGGGTCGAAAGTTCGGCAAAGAAGTCACGAACTACTTCGGAGGTGTGTGTGCCATATCCCAACAGTTCAAGCCCAGAATCCACTGACCGGACCAGGCTCGCCCATCAACCGAGTGTCCTTCCTGCGTGACGACAACACCTTCCTCGCCGGCGCCTTCTCCCACCCATCCACGAGATTCCTTGTCTTCAAGACACTCTCGCCGCTGGTAAAATCGCCCACCGAGATCCATTATGCCACATTAGATGACCTCAAAGCGCTCCTCCCCACAAACCCGTTCGAGAGAACTGAAAAGGAGATAGTAGACGACTTCGACTCGCGGATAGATCTCCCTCAGCTAGTGTTTCTGGGATTGGACGAAAAAGTCAAGGATGGATACTCGTATAGGAACTTCACGGGTGCGCCGCACTGGGCCGTGGATATCACCCCCAAGAAGACCTTCGAGAAGGTGGCCAATGAATTGAACGAGAAATTTGTGGCGGCTGGGTTAAAGTTCAGCGAAGGCATGAGAGCCATGAGCTTTCCTCCTGATGTCGGTGAGTGGGAAACATCTCCGGAATGATTCTTGACGAGACTGACTCGCTTTCAGCCGCCGAATATGCCCAAGGCCGGCACTACCTGGACTGGAACTTCCGTAACACATTTTGCGGCACCTGTGGGCACAAGACCTTCTCCGTCCACGGCGGAGCAAAACGAGTCTGTCCACCAATAGACAAGGCCGAGACGCCGCAAGAGCGAGAGCCCTGCTCGACAAGAACGACGCTTTCCAACCTCACGTTCCCCCGAACTGATCCCACCGTCATCGTGGCGGTGCTCAGCCACGACAGCAAGCGTCTCCTCCTCGGGCGGCAGAAACGGTGGCCACCCCACTGGTTCTCGACTCTGGCGGGATTCATCGAACCGGCCGAGTCTGTTGAAGACGCCGTCCGCCGCGAGGTCTGGGAAGAATCTGGTGTCAGACTGTCGCGCGTCCTGGTCCATTCCACGCAACCCTGGCCATATCCAGCCAACCTGATGATCGGGGCGATCGCACAAGCCGCCTCGCCCGAGGACGAAGCGATCAGGCTGGAATTCGATCCAGAGTTGGAAATCGCCAAGTGGTTCACCCTGGAGGAAATCCAGGAGGCTTTGACCTACGGGACCAGTGGACTGGGTGACCCAGCGCCAGAGGGATATCAGGAAGGGAATCTAAGGTTGCCTCCTCCGACGGCAATTGCCAACCAGTTGATCACGGCGGTCGTGAAGGGTGGATTTTTGGAGGGTGTGACACCGATCACAAAGTTGTAAGAGAGCTCGAGGCGGTTTTGGATGTGGTGAAAGCCTCCTCGCGAACAGGCTGGTGAAGAGTGATGACCGGTGTCGCCACATCGGAAGGAATCAGACTCCTGCAGTGCTTGAGGTGTCATCTCGCGAATCGTTTGCATATCGGCCCTCATGTCTCCGGTGTTTCATGCTGCGGAACGGAAGTCAAGAGAAGTATATCGTGGGAGCACCAGAAGGAGGAAACAGATAGATCATGGTTCTCATGCCATCGTAGATTCTGACAGTCAGTTGCATAGATACTTTTTTGGCATATACGAGGCAGTCTCTGCGTATAGTCCGAACCCATAACAAACGTTCTAAGATTTATTGCTCCCTCGCCCTCCTTCTATTTCTTAACCCCAACGACGACAAAATGCCTCGGACTCAAAGCGTAATCAAACACGACGTCGACCCACGCATCGCGCACACAGTCCTGCTCCCTCAGGAACAACCACCGGTCCGTGACGATGATGCTCTCGACCACGCCCGCGCTAAACGCCATGAGACTCCAAATCACCGCGAGGTGTTTCTTCGCGTACCCATAGCGGGCCTCATACGCGTCGACCGTGTCGTCCGTGAGATGGCGCGTGAGTTGCATGATCGTGACCCCATCGACGGGATCGTCGCGCAACTTGGCCAGCGCGCCGCGCACGTACGCGCGGAACGTCGCGAAACAGGCTTTGCGCAGGGATCCCACGATCAGCGGCGTGCCCTGGTCGTCGCGGCCCGTGACGCTCCCGCCGGCGACCTGGCTGGGCATGCCCGGGTCGGGACACTGCTTGACGACGCCCACGTCCAGGAGCATCTTCTGCAGGAGCGTGCGGTAGAAGTGCCGGCGGAAGAACATCTCGCTGTCAAGGGGCCCCCAGTTGTAGGGCGCTTGCACGGCCATCATGCGCGCCGTGATGTTGAGGCGGAACCCCTTGCGCGGCGTGTCTCCTCTGGCAGCCTCTGCGTCTGCGTCTGCCTCGACAGGTGCGAAATCCTCGAGCGTCTTGGACATGGGGAAGCCGTGCGGGTCGTAGGCGGCCCCCGTGGCGGCGAGGCGGGGGTGGTTCGGGCGCAGTTGGGGCAGTTTGTACGTTTGCGGGCCTAGCCGTTCGGTGAGCAGGTTGTAGCAGCATCCGATGACGGCGCAGGCGCGGGTCGAGGGCGTGAGCACGAGCGAGCGCAGCGCGTGGTGCGTGAGGTTGCCGCACGAGTGCAGCGAGATGACGATCGAGGGCGGGTGGGATGGCGAGGACGGTGGGAGTTGGCCGGTCATCGACATACCAGCGTCTGAAGATGCGGTTTGGTCCTCCTGATCGTTGGTAGTGCGAGTGCCCGTGTCGCTTTGGTGTCTTCTTGGTGCCGAACAGCAACAGTCCGGAAGGACTTTGGCTTGATTTTGCATCTGTGGGGCCGGAGGGGGCGTTGCAGGATATAGAACATCCTCGAGATGTCCGTCTTGAATGTCATGCTCGATGTACGTCATGCTGCCTTTGCCTTGCTCGAATTCAATGCCCACGATATTCGCCTCTGCCATGCACGGATCTAGCGCCGTAGGAGCAGTCGACACATCCTCCAACAGAGGCTCAGAGGGCGCCGCGATCTCGACCGGCGTCGCCACCGCCTCTATCTTCCCATTCCCATTCCTGTTGCTAAGCCCGAGCTGGCGCTTCCACTCCTTCTTGTTCCGCATGATTTTCTCCTTCTTTGCCAGTTTGGCGTGGACGTCCATACTCTTCGCGCCTGTGATATTGTGGTGTCTCTTCTCAATCGCGACGACCTGCTTGTTGTACGGCGGCGAAGCTAGTGTCCGGCCCAAGTAATTCTGGCCGGATCCGAAATCCACCACGGTCAGGGGTTCCTGGTCTGGAGGTTGTTGGGACGAGAGCTCATCGCACAATTGACCCACGTACGCGGCGAAGTTGGTCACTTCGTGGATTTTCTTGGTCTTCATCCCTACGACGACGTGCGGAGGTAGTTCTGAGATGTTGTCCGAGGGAGGTGTGAATGTTCGCTGGAGGCTATGTTTCCGGATCGTGGAGATATAGTCTATCAGACTTGCTGGAGGATGTGACGTTGTGGCCTCTGAATTCTCTGACGTTCGATCAGAGTATTTGGACAGATCATCGCGCATGAGTAGATCGAGAACTCGTTCAATGTCGACCAGCTCGAACCAGTCACGCCATTCCTGTGGCAGGACCGTGGCGTAGAGGTCGGGCTCCCGAGTCAGGAAGTCCAGGATATGTACACCGCCACAGAGATTGCGGAATAAATCTGAGGTCGTTGCGAATGTGAGGACCGACTGAACATACTCGTCTTCTGATTTCCACGTTGCGTCGAGGGGAAGACGGAGCCCGTCTGGTCGGTGCCCCGGAAAATGGGCCATGGTCGCTTCACGACGCCCCTGTGGCTATCATACAACATTGAACTGCCTCCACGGAGCAGGAGGCTTATCGATTGTTAGCTTTCCAGAGCCACGAGTCATTGGTAGCCTCTATGGTGTTTGGAAAGAAGGACAAAGGAAAAGTAATTCGATGCCAAGCCACTAGCGCGATCTCCGGTTCAGGGCCGGAAAAGGGGCAGCAGCCTTGACAATGGCAAATGAACAGTACGCATGACGAGGATGCCAATGAAGAGATTAGGCAAAACGCGTGATGAAAGCTTCCATAGGATGGCACAGGAGTTGGACTCCGTGCGTCGGCTTCCACTAAACTAGACTGGTGCTACGTGAATGGTCCTGCTTGGGACGGTTCAGTTGGCTAAGTGATCCCGGCGAAATCCAGGTTGAAGTGCGTGGCCTAACATGGAGGAGCCGAAGTTGCAGAAGGCCTGTCACTGGAGGCAAGGAGACGTTGCGCGACCAGATCAATCAGAGGAAGCACCTTCCAAGCGCAGCGATGGTCACGAGAAGTGAGGGCGCGCTTTTATGGCCGAGTACATGAATTGTCGTTGAATGCCTTGTCACTTCGCATATCTGACGATTCAGCAAGCATTCGTCTCCGAAGGTCGACTGCACTTTTTCTGCAGATCTACCTTGCCCGTTTGCCCGCATTCCTATGACAACTGCAAATCAGTAGCCACAACTGCTGGACGGAGGAGCCATCCACTATGTTCAGACCGCTTCCGATGGCAATGGCCTGACCTACAACCGATCGTCCACTTCTTGAATGCGGCGCAGTTCACCACCTGCGGCTCTCGAAGCTGCTTGTACGTGCCTGTCATTGGCGCCCATTCTTGTGTTTTGCGCAGCCTGCGGCTAACTTGGGAATATCGAACCTGCAGCCACATCTCCGTTGCTGACTCTCCCCCAGTCTGTTTCTCACATCTTGTGGTGCTTGCGAAGCGAGCAATAAGCATGTAACCAAACCAGCATTGCGGACGCTTCATTTGATAGAGAGGTCTGTGAGAGTCGGTCCGGAATCGTGGGTCTGCACATTTCGACCAGCACTGTCACACTAACTCGGCCTTTCATCCTATTAGCCTGGTTCAGAACATACTTGCAAACGAGCACACTCACGCATCAAAATTGGGAGACCCCGTCAGCATAATGCCAATCGGTCGGCATAGAATGCCCTGTCTTTTTCCACGCACACTCCGCCACGTGCTTTGTCATATTTTCCTTGTAGTCGCCCCAGCCACACCATTGGCAGTAATCAACGAGCCTATGAGCACTGGGCTTTGTTGGTTCTTGGTTGGTGGGCGCTGCTTGTTTATTGGAGGTATTCGAAGCTTTGGCGTCCGGTTTAGTATCGAGACCTGAGGCGACTTCTGATATAATGTGCTGAATGTCGGCTTCTGAAAAGCGCTTTGGTTCTGTCATAGTCTCAAAAGGCATGGACCGCGCGGGAGTGGTTGGTGCCATTGTGAGTCGAAGAGAGAAGTCGTTGGGCCTAGGACCTTGGAAATGTTTTGATTGCGCGGACACTGAAGTGCTTTGAAGTGAAGTGAGGTCAAGCGCGGCTGCGGTGCCTGTCACCATTCACATGCACGCGGTAGAGATTCAAACCACCGCCACTGCGCCAGGAATAAAGCCAGCTTTCCAAATCAACAAAGCGTGAGGCTCAGTTAGCCTCAGTCCAGTCCAATCCATTCCTGTTCACCACCATCACCATTCGTGATGCCATTCCTTTTTTGACGGTCACCTTCCCCTAACGGATAAGATGCAGATTCACCTTGTCCATCAGTGCCATGACACAGAAACTCGATCTCAAATGCATTTCGCTCACTGAGACTTCGGACTGTCCTGCCTATGCCGTCCACGCCTCGAAGTACAGCGCGAAGCTCGGCCGCGAAATTGCCGTGTTTTTCTTTGACGTAGCGACCATGGACGCTGAGTATTTCCCCGAGCCAGCGAAGTGCAAATTCAAGATGAGGACTATTCTCCATTTGATGCGCTACCAGCATCAGCAGCCGGCCGAGGTACACTCTTGGCAGTCCGCGCACAACTAAGGGGATGGTCCCAAAGGGCACGGATTCGTAGGTCTGCCTCAGCAAAGGCTTGTCGTTCAGTCGGAACGCCATGACCAGAGCCTTGAGAACCTCCGGCTCGGCCTGTGCAAGGAGAGCTCGGATATTCTGCGGCGTGACCTCGACGTCAAGGTCGAAGGGGTCAAAGTCGTCGGTTCCAACGTCGTCCAAGCTGTAGATCAGAAGGCCTTCTGTACTTGCTGCACAGAAGCTTCTCCCCGTGGGCGCAAATTCAACGTCAGTGACCCTCACTTCTGGTCTGAGAGTCCTGGCCGTCGCATCTCTCCCCCGTTTTACACCTGGCAAACTCCGATCGATGCGATCCTCAAGATCGCTGGCTTCTCCTTCTGTGTCGATCATATCGCTTGGCAAGCCATTCGACATTATGGCCGCGGAATTAAGGAACTCTTGCGTCCCGTCCAAGCTTAAGTTCATTGAGACGGTGAACTTCTTGATCAAGGTCAGAGTGCTGATGGAGTAGAGGCATATGTACTTGCTATTTCCGGCAGCAAGGAGACAGCTTCCATCTGCAGAATAGGTGATAGTGTTGAATGACTTCGTCCCTGGAGTTGACGCTGCCGTCCGGCGGGAAGTTAAGGTACGTCCTCCACTGACATCGCGACGACCGTCGACGCCAGACTCTTGGATAGAGGTGTTGAGGTTCCAGAATGTGATAGATCCATCTAGAGTCGAGGCCGCAATTTGTGCGGAATCGGGTCGGATGGCAATGCACAATAGGTCGGACATGAGTTGTAATGATTCTGAAGTTTGGGACCGGTCAAAGACGGACCATACCCGAATCGTATGATCCCAGGAACCAGAGACGAGGTATCGTCCATCAGGAGTAAAAGCCAGTGTTGAGATGGGCCCTTCGTGTCCGGCGAGTTGGTCAAGGAGAGCTCCAGTCTGTACCGACCATAGATGGATGTCAAAGGAATCATGAGATGCGGCGCAGACCACTTCGGCAGATGAATCAATCGCTAAACAGGAGAAGGACAGTCTTTGAGGAGCAGTGAAAGTCCTGAAGTTACGGTACCTGAGCATATCCCATGCTCGCACAGATCCATCCAGAGATGAAGTAAAAAGAATGTTGCCTCTCCTGGAGTAAGCCGACGCCGTCACAGCAGAGGTGTGTTCGGTAAACGTTGCGATGTGAAAGCCGGAAGACACATCCCAGATCTTGATGAGACCGTCGTCGGCTCCAGTGATGATGCGGGTAGAGTCAGGGGAATAGGTTAGGGTCGTCATGGCATCTAGGTGTGAGGATTGCTTGAGGATGTTTGACTCGGAGGCGTGTTCCCACACAAGCAATTGACCGGTTTTGGAGGAGCCCAAAGCCAGCCATTCCCCTGTCTGGTTGACGGCCACGCCCGAGATGGGCGAGGATGCCATTGAGAGACTGTGAATGTTGGAAAAGGATGGAATCTCGTACAAGGAGAACAGTCCATTATCAAAACATACTGTCAGGAGGTTGGTTGAGGGATGGTAGCAAGCACATCTCAGTTTGGCGTTCTGCATGAAATATTCTCTCTGCACAATCCGCCACCTTTCATCGCCAGCGTCGGTCGGGTCCTCGTAATCCTCCTTTGGACTTGACTGGTATTCCCAGCGGAACAAAGCCCCGTCTTCGCTGACAGTGTAGATTGATTCCTGGTCTGCGGAAAACCAGACATTTCTGACCTGCTGTCTATGGCCAGAAAGCACAGTGGGATTGAAGCCTTCTTCTGGATCCAAACTCCATATTCGAGCTGTCAGATCTTTCGAAGCGCTGAGGAAGAAGCGAGAATCGCCCGACCAGCTCAGATATCTGACTTCATCAAAATGACCGCCGTATTCGCGGTGCAGGACGAAAGGCGCAAACTCGAGGTTGCCGTCCGCAGACCCGCCCGGTGTGCTAGGAGTCCTCCATGCTTGTATTTTGCGCCCGATTCCAACAACGAAGTGCCGACAATCCGGTGAGAAGGCTAACGAGGTGATGGGGGACTTGAACGAGAAGTGGTAGATCGCAAGTCGTCTCGGGAAGATGGACAAGATTGCTCGGCCATCCTCGTCAATGGTTAGAAGGAGGTTGCCATCGGGCGTGAGGTCTAGGTGGGTGATGTTCCTCCGATGGGAAAAAGGCAGAGTATAGCTGGTATTCTTTGTGAGGTTGAATACCGTTATTCGATTGCCCACCGGCGAGAGAAGCGAGTTGCCATCGGGGGTGAAGACGAGATTCCCTCGGCCATAAACGGTGCCCAGGAGGTTGGAGAACTGCCCAATTTGTTAGCGTACTGAGTGTGGCTACGTAGAATATCGCACTTACTTTGAAGTCCGTCTTCATCCTGCCATGATTGTATCATCCAGGTTGGCGCAAAATGAACGCAATTTTCCAACTGCGACCTGGAAAAAAGTTGTCGGAGCGATCGTTCTTTCCCCCGACACTAGTTTATTTGCGGAAAGGCGGCCCTTTAAGGTTGTGGGGAAGGCACCAACGAAAGTTGGCGTTTCAGGGGCGCGACTTCTGCACTTTTCGTGGTCGAAACAATTGAGGAAACCCCTAACCACGCTGTCACTCACTCACCCACCTCCACCTCATCGTCGTCGTTTCTTCAACGTCACTCTCACCCGCATCGCCTCTTGTGCTCTTCGCAGACAGTGTCTAATTGCGTTCAAGTTTTGTCATCGAGATGGCACCTCCTCCAGCAGCAGAGTCGGCGTCGCCCATTGGCATTGCCAATCTGCCCAACCAGCGACACAAGATTGTCGCAAAGAGAGGCGCCGCCTTCACCATCATGGTAAGATCGCATCAACACTCAGAGCGCATCACGATTACTAATTGTCATCGTTTTAGGTGGCGGGCGAGTCGGGCCTGGGCAAAACTACCTTCATCAACACCCTCTTTTCAACGACCATCAAGAACTATCAAGACCACAAGAGACGACATGCAAAGCAAGTTGACAAGACAGTGGAGATTGAAATCACCAAGGCTGAATTGGAAGAGAAATTCTTCAAGGGTACATATCACCAGAGACATGTTAGACCTTCGCTCACATATTGCAGTCCGTCTCACAGTCATTGATACACCTGGCTTCGGCGACTATGTCAACAACCGCGACTCATGGATGCCCATCATCGAATTCCTCGACGACCAACACGAATCATACATGTTGCAAGAACAGCAACCCAAGCGGAATGACAAAATCGATCTCCGTGTCCACGCCTGCCTCTACTTCATCCGTCCTACCGGCCACACCCTGAAGCCTCTTGACATTGAAGTCATGAAACGTTTGTGTACACGTGTCAATCTGATTCCCGTCGTCGCCAAGGCTGATACCCTGTCCCCTGCCGACCTGGCCCGATTCAAGCACCGCATTCGAAATGTCATCGAAGCTCAAGGCATCAAGATCTACCAGCCACCTATTGAGGACGACGACGAGGCTGCTGTACAACACGCCCGCGCCCTTATGGCAGCCATGCCATTCGCTGTGATTGGCAGTGAGAAGGACGTGAAGACCTCTGATGGCCGCATCGTCAAGGGCAGACAATATGCTTGGGGTGTCGCCGAGGTGGAGAATGAAGAACACTGTGACTTCAAGAAGCTCCGATCCATTCTTATCCGGACTCACATGCTCGATCTCATTCACACTACCGAGGAGAATCACTACGAAGCCTACCGTGCTCAGCAGATGGAGACAAGAAAATTCGGCGAGGCCAGACCAAGAAAACTGGACAACCCCAAGTTCAAGGAAGAAGAGGAGGCTCTCAGGAAGAGGTTCACTGAGCAGGTCAAGGTGGAAGAACAGCGTTTCAGGGCCTGGGAGCAGAAGCTGATCGGGGAAAGAGACCGTCTCAACAAAGATCTGGAGGCTACTCATGCTGCCATCAAGCAACTCGAGCAAGAACTGGAGCAAATGCAGGGTAGCGCGGTGAGGAGCCATGGTCGTCGCTAAGTGTTCCAATCCTTCAATCAGACGGGGTGCTTTGCAATGAATGAGGCAAGGGTTCCGGCAATTCTTGCTTCGGGTGCTTTGCTTCAGGGTCGGTGTGTATAGCGTGTTCTCTTGAGAGCTTAGCATGGGCTACGAAAATACTTGTCTAATGTCACTTGTCCTTTCTATCCTTTACCGGAAGGCCTCGTCCTTCAGTTGCCGCGTGATGTGCCCATTCGTGCCTCTCCCACCCATCGGGTCGTGTCCCTTCTTCGTGGTGCCATTCTGATCTGCCACTTTCTTGTGCTGGTCAGCCTCAGCCCATGCGGTGGCTGCAGCGTCCACGTCGGCGAAGCCCTCGTCCACCTCGACACCGTTATCCTCTTCAATTCCCATCCACGCATGCATCTTGTCTCGCTTGAATGCCTCAAAGTCCCACTCGTTGGGTTCCAGCGTCTCTTCACTGTCCTCGAGCCAGACGTACGTTTGTGCTTCGACTTCCTCTGCCACGGCCGGCTCCTTTTCATTGCCTTCCGGAGCAGCTTGGTCCAACTCGACATCCTTCAGGACTTGTACCTTTACCACATCTCTCTTATACGTCGGCCCCTCAAAAATGTCCAAGCGACGAATATCCTGCTCGTTCAGTCCGGTGACTAGACTCCCCCTTACTCGCGAGCCTTTGTGGGGGATGATGGCAGGGTAATCGGCGTGCCGGACTTTATGCCGACGGTAGTGCTGCAGCATTGCGGGCCGGACGGTGATGAGGTCTTGTTGCCATTTTTCAGGCGTGTGCGTGCCGTGGATGACACGGTGAAGGACGCCCGGCGCCATGAGCGTTCCTATCACCATCTGGTCAGTCCAGGCCCAGTCCACACGAGCATGGAAACCTACCATAGAAGAACGCAGTGTATTCGCCCATGCTCAATTTCGCGCAGTGTGCACTCTCCGTGATTATGACTTCGACTGTAAGATAGGGTCCAGCGTGGCAGACGCCTTCTAGAAGACCGATTGCGGTTCCCCCTCGCGGTCAAAATACGCAGGACAGGGTACCAGAGCTGCAGGGTAGAAGGAGATAAATCCGTCCCACCGTTTGCTATCGCCTCAAATGCGACTCGGGTGTTGGTCTATGATTTATAGCCACGTTGGCGTCCAACAGCATGTGATACCTTTCAAATCTAGTCCACCGTGAAACTCATCGGATCGCGAACGCTATGTGAACAGACGAGCTCATCAAGAAAGTATTGTCATCCGCCGCATATGCCAGCCATTCTCCCACAAGACAGACGCCCATCTCCGTTCAGGGCAGACAGAGGTCTCAGCCTCGTGGCGTCCACCTCCTCCAAGGACTGGTCAGGGTGATGCCGCTCTGTGAGCGCTGTGGCTGTGCATCCCGACCGACGCTTGGCAGATGCCCGGAGCCATGCCCTGAGCAGCCTGAGTCTAGCCATGAGCGCTTTGCGAGGACCCATATCTCATTTGAGAGATCGAGTGTACTAGTAACCCGCTCTGTATCTACTTTGCGTTGACGCAGAGTGCATGCGGTGGATGGATCAGATACCTTTTTGGACTTGGTATTTGCGAGCAGTTACATTTGGACGCCGGAGCTCCCTTGCAACGGTTCACCAGCCCCCTTGGTTCTCACTATGCCCTCTACGAGAAGGTTCCGCTGCATCACAAAGACTGCACTCGAAAATGGCCGATCCCCTTTCTCGTCCATCCGGTGGAACAGTGCCTGCTGATTCAATTCAAGTAATCCTAGCAGGGCTCCCAAATTCTGCAACCTCATGACAGGCGCCCACAAAGATGAAACAGTGTCTCTGACAATCATCTAGTGGTTCTCGAACGGCAACCCGGCAGCTTCGCGTGCAATGCCATATATGGCTGCAATCTCGCTGTCCGGACCTTTCTCTGCAATCAACTTGTCAACATATTGCTGGAGCACTCCAACAAGTTTAAGCTCCATATCACATTGGGCGGCAAGGGCCTGCGCGTATGAAGAGTCCTTTTTAGCAAGCTTGGCCGCCCCGAGCAGCATATCCTTGTCACGCCGGTGGTAATTCCCACTGACCATGGCTGCCGAGTATGCGCTGAATGGATTGGCCCCAGGAAAGACGGCCGCGACGAATTGTTGTAGCTGCTGTGCGCCGAGTCCGGTCTTTTCGGCCAGCACGAGACCTTCTGACAGCAACGCAGCCGCATTCAGAACAAACGTGTTGCCGACGATCTTCATCAATGAAGCCTGGCTGGGAGACTGACCCGAGAAATCAATCACTGCCTTCGCCATCACACCGCCGCAGTAAGGTCTGACCATATCGACCGCCTCTGTGCTTCCGGCAATGGCCATGTTGCACTGAACGGCTTCTGCCATCAGGGGGCTGCCAAAGACCGGGCATGCCACAAACTGGGCCCCTTGTGCATTGACGAGGTCCGTTTCTTTCGTACTCGTGTCTGGGTGTACGGTGCTGCAGTCAACAATTACCTTGCCCTTGACATCAGATTTCAGCACCTTGGCCAGGACTGCCATGACGGCTTCATCGCTTGGTAGGCAATAGAAGATGATATCTGCATTTGCCACGGCGTTGTCAACCGAGCTGACGCTGGTCGTCCGTCCTGCAGCTATCCTCTCACCAGCTTCCTTCAACGTACTTTCGACTATATCGAATATGACGACCGCCTTGGCCAGAGTGGATCTCTCTGCAAGGTTTTTGCACAAAGCCTACATTGTAGAGGAGCCGTGTCAGTCAGTCTGGCATATCTGTCACATCTGAACATAGCAGAATCTCAACTCACTGCACCCAGTTTTCCCAGTCCAAGCCAGGCCACCTGAGGATTTACCGCAGCCATTCTCTACAAGGCCAATAGCACATTGACATGTACTCGCCGGGGACCCTCGCGGATAAGATATGCAGATACCTCTCAGCCTTTGACTGCGACAGCGTGAGACCCTTAATTGTCCTGTCACAACACTTGTGGAGCCTTCGGTTCACCTACACACTGGAAAAGTATCCAAGTCCTCAAACGTAGCTTACCGGATTCCCTGCAACCGCACAGTTAAATCTCGGCATCGACCCGAAACTCTGTCAACCAGCCCGGGAGCCATTGCCGAAGCAGAGATCCTTCCTCACGACCTCCAAGAAATTAAGCGAATTCGTTGTATCCTTAGTCGGGTGGAGCCCGAGTAATGGCATTGGTCTTGCAATGGGGATGGGCTAGTTGGTTGACTTGACCTCGGGGGCCCCGCGTTCAGATCAGAGAGGCCGGGGGCCCTCCACTGGAGATCAACTGTCCAAAACATACATTCCAGCCTTGAATTTGTCAAGTGAAGTTCTGGGCATCATCATCGTGTGGAAGTACACGACGCATGCTGAGGCAGCCGTGTTCGGTTGCCGCTGAGTCTGGACACCCGGCAACGGAATCCAGGTTCAAGCCCGCCTAGATCTGAACCATATGGCAAGAGTCTATACTGGAATATATAACACGGAACCTGGTAGGTTTTGCAGAACTTCCAGGGCCAGCACACGTCTATCTGCCTAGAACTTTCAGGGACACTTCATCTTCTCTGCGAATGCAAATGCAAATGCAAATGCAACAGCAACTCGACATGGACAAGGGCGACTCCGAAGCCACTCTCACATTGGAGTCTGTGGGGCCTGACTCAAATCAACTCACTCCTAGCCACCACGATTACCTTCTTCAGAGGCATGGGACTCTGAATCTAGAACCACTTCCATCCCAGGACCCGGCCGATCCTTTGAATTGGCCGGATTGGCGGGTATTCCGTCTCTTTTTCCGACAGGTCTTTGCAGATGGACTGACGCCTCCCTCTAGAAAAACCTCAATCTCTTCCTGGTGTGTCTGCACACCATGGTCGCAGCAGTCTGCTGTACCGGCCCGATCCCGGCGATCGAGATCTGGGCTCACTTGTATCACAAAACAACAACTGATGCCAGCTATCTTGTCAGCGTGGTGGTATGATTGTTGTACATCCACATGGCACAGTCTCTTGTTGCTGACGCCCATACATAGCTTGCAATGCTGGGGTTCGGTCCGCTTGTCTTCGTCCCTCTCTCCAACACTTTCGGACGCCGACCTGTCTGGATTCTCACTATTATATGCGCCATGCTGCTAAACATTGGAGTTTCACTCTGTCAAAGTTACGGAGCTCACATCAGCTTGAGGATCCTGATCCCATTCTTCTTGTCCCCGCCAATTGCACTTGGGGGTGCCGTTGTGGCAGAAACCTTCTTTGCTTCCCAAAGGGCAACCAAATTGGTGCGTTAAACCCTGGATTCTTGTCGTTAGTCACTCAGCTGACCGGTACATCCAGGGCTATTGGACGTGGGTGACATACCATACGTACATCTTGCGGAACCTGGCTAACATTTCGACGAAAGGCTCGCTCTCAATATGGGGTAAGATATCCAGCTCCACAATGAGTCATGAGCACAAGTAAACTAACTCGGACAGTATCCCTGGAGGCCCATTTTTGATGGGTTTCGTTATTGAACGGCTGTCATGGCGATGGATGTACCGAATCTTCGCAATTGTAAGACACTTTCCAGCAATCTGAGGCTCAAAATTTGCTAACGACGCCAGATTCTCGCCGCCGAACTCATTCTGTTCACCGTGCTCAGTCCGGAGTCGCTCTACATCCGGAGAGTGCCTGACGACCACGACCTAGCTAACAACGGAACCCCAAGAAGAGGCTTCATTGGACTCTTTCGACAAATCAACCCCAAGAAACTGGGCTTCAGAAGCTTCCTCGAACCACTCTTCATGCTTGGCCACGTCAGGATCTTGGTGGCAACAATTGCATATGCAATGGTCTTCAACTGGGTCCTCGTCCTGCTGATGGTTGAGGTTTCACCGCTTTATGGCATATATTTTCACCTGGATGCCCAACAGATTGGCATCAATTACCTCTCTTTCCTTGTTGGGTCAGTACCACGATCCTCCCTGCAAGTCAACTAGACGAATGTATTACTGACGACGAACCAACTAGCGAGATACTAGGAGACCAAGTCGGCAGCCGACTGTGCGAATTCGCCCATCGACGTCGAGTTGCTCACAAAATCAAGGCCGGCAAGGCTGTGCTCCCAGAAGATCGTCTCATATTTGCCCAGATCGGCTTCCCCGTGATCATCGCCGGTATGGTTGTCTTCTTTGTGCAGGTTGCAAAGGCAACGAGTGGCAAGCCTCCACACCATTGGAACATCACACCAGATATTGGGATTGGCCTCGCAGGCTTCGGCGCCCAGATTGTCACTACAACCATTTTTGCTTGTAAGATACAAACTGCCCCCAGAGTCCAGGATCACCAGATGAGATCGCCCTCCTGAAGCTACAGCTGACTCTTGTCTAGATTGCATCGATGTCTACCCAGGCTCTCAGTCTGCTTCGCTGGGCGCGGCCATCAACTTTGTTCGTCTCGAATGGAGCTTTGTAAGTCTTTGGTGGCGCCACTACTGTACCACGGAAAAGTTCCTATTACTGACCACTTGAATTTCTGCTAGATTGGACCCTTTTGGTATCAACATCTGATCGCGGCATGCGGACTTAGAGGCACAGTTGCTGTTCTGTCAGGCTTGACCCTGGCTTGCTCGATTGTCCCGGTCGCGGCCCTCCAGATCACAGCGTATCGCGGACGAAACAAAAGACAAACTGGTACGTGATGCCAAGACATTTTTGGGAAATGGTTGACCCTGGAAAGAGTGCTAATGGGGTCTGCTATTCGGCGAATGATCCAGTTGGGAGGTGTGAAAGGATTCTTCGGCTGGATTTTCTTCCATGACCATTTGTCAAGCGGATATCTCGTGAAAAGAGGTCTTGTTGGTCTTGGTCGGTGTTCCATTACAATGTTGGTGGATTTCAGCACCTCTGGAGAAGCCGGATACATAGGCAAGCCAGGCAGTAAGGGACCCTTCGTAGCAACGAATATGACTGACTACACTTTCATACTGTCCGTCGTCATGATCCGGACCGTCACAGATCCCGTAATTGACGAGCGTGGGCACTCCCAATCTCCTAGACTCAGGCCTTGTGTGTAACAGACGCTCCATTTCCAGAAGAGCTTGGTACCTGGTCCAAAGGGATGCTTTCACACTCGAACTGGGAGCCTCTAATAGTGCACTGGGGTTGACGCATATCATTGGACTCGGCTTTATCTCAGCAAATATACCTCTTGTTCAGCTTTGTATTCAA
This sequence comes from Phialophora tarda, assembly GCA_016109495.1. Classification (NCBI taxonomy): domain Eukaryota; kingdom Fungi; phylum Ascomycota; class Eurotiomycetes; order Chaetothyriales; family Herpotrichiellaceae; genus Phialophora; species Phialophora tarda. The sequence goes on along the minus strand of JADWPL010000019.1, from coordinate 602,415 downwards.
GCGTGATGACTCATGTCACTAATACTTGAGGAGCTTTGTATTCAGTGATGGCTCATTTCACTACTTGAGAAGCTTTGTATTCAGTAATGGCTCATCTCACCACTACTTGAGAAGCTTGATTTCGTGGATATCCTCCTTGGGAAGCTCCTTGATAGCCAGCGTCCACACGCGACGATGTTCAGCACCCAGCTTATAATTCTGCCGCGCGCCATGGATTGCTTGGAGCGCCCGGTCCTGCATGACATTGTGGAACTCGGCCATGATCTTCTCCAGCGCTTTGCCCTTGGCCTTTGTATCGCAGATCTTGGTGATGGCCTTGGCCAGGTCCACGGCGTCGTGCAGCGCAGACACACCGCCCTGTCCCCGGGCTGTGTGGGGGGAGGTAATGTCAGTAGAGCGGGCAGGTGGCGGTTCTTAGTTATCCGCTTGAATATGAATACGTGGGCAAACTTACTCGGCATCATCGAATGAGCGGCATCTCCAATGCATGTGACGCGGCCAGGTTTGAAATCAGAGCCTTGGAGCTCGACCTCGTGAAAGGCGAGGGGTGGTAGCACGATGCCTTCGACCGTGGTCTTTTCAATGGGCAGACGAAGCGATTGGGCGAAGGAGGCTGTCTGCTTTTGAACGAATTCGAGCAGTTCCTGGGCCGTGGCACTCTGCGTCCAGTACGGCTCTACCGGGTGGAGGTCCTCCCAATACAGCGACCAGAAACAGTGGGCGGTCTTGCCGTCTGGGTCCATGTGGTCGATGGCGGCGAAGAAGCTTCTCTTGTCATCCTCGGTGGTCGTGACGGTGTAGGCTGAGTGCGCAATGTTGAGCTGATGCAGCAGATCGTCGCCCGTGACCTTGTAATTGCCAAACAGCGCACGGAGAGGGGGTCTGTCCTCGTGATATTTGTCCGTCACATATTTCAACACTGGAGCACCAGCGAGGTATTGATTTCTGGTCAGTTGCCTTTGCGAGTTCGGATTGTTCGCGGACCCAAAGGTTCGTTCCACTCACATTTACTGCGGGCGCCGTCGGCGCCGACGAGGAGGTCACCCGTGGCGGAGCTTCCATCCTCAAAGTACACCGTCACCTGGTCGTTTGTTTCCTCCACCTTGGTGGCCTTCTTGCTCCACTGGACGTCGTAGCCATGGGTCAACCATTCGCGCAAGCGTAGCCGGTTGGCGCGGAAATGGTCCCTGGTGCCGTCGTCCTGGATGCCCCACCGTCTGGAGTCATCGCCGGCGTTGTACCACGCGAATTGAAGCGTAAGATCGACTGGGTACAGGTGATCGATGGCTTCGGTGGGCGGCATGTCGTCTGGCATGTTTGGCACAAGGTGTTTGTGGACCAGGTTGTGGGTTCCCAACGACCAGCCTTGGAAGCGAGCCTCGGGACCGGGATCACGTTCGAAGACCTCGAATGAGATTCCTTGCTTGCGTAGAATTTGAGCAAGGGCTGGGCCGCCGAGACCAGCTCCTATGATCAAAACATGGGGATAGGAGCGCTCCATCTCTTTGAGACTGCTTCTTGTTTAGTCTGTTGTCTGTTTGGGTGTTGAGGTAATAGTTCATTGGAATTTCCCCCCAAGATGTGAGGACAATTGGGGAGCGTATCTTCTCATCTGTATGGGTTTCTTTTGTACACTTTGGCGGATAACAAGGTTTGCGTGATGCGAGAACGAGAATGGTGGATGAGTACGAAGGCCGAGTAAGTGGTCCAGAGCAGCCCTTGCAGCCTCTCTCCACGGCTGGAACAACGACCATGGGGCTCCATCTTCACCCCAGAAAATGTCCCTCCGTCAATCGAAGCACGACGCCGACGAAGTGGTGGGGGTGCCGAAGTTCACACCTGTTCGGGAACATAACCGCAACTTCGTTTCGCGCATCCCGACCGTACGATTCGACAAGGCTGTACTGTACGAAGTCTGCATCACTTGAGCTGGCCGGGCGCTTCCCGAGGGCCGACTGTTATTGGTTCCTATCCGTCTTCGGTAGGTCGGTCTGATGGGAACGACCAACTTCACTACTTGCCCATGCAGGCCGGAAACCCTTCGCTGGGCCAGAAAGCTGGTTCGTCCGGCCTGCGAAATCGTTGCCTGGGGGTAGTGTTGCGACTGAAAAAGCGGCCACGAGTACGTAGACGAGAAGGTGGGACAGCCGACTAATATCACAAGGTTTTCCAGTCCATCTAGAGAAAATGTTTGACTGGTTCACGCTCCAGGAGCGATAACAAGTTGCACCACCACACAGGGCACAATGCGCTCGCTCGTTCCATTTCAAGCATGTCGATTTTCCCGAAATACTCTTACGCCGCCCGTGTCCAAGCCTCGTGTCTGTTGGGACGGCCCTCAAGGCCTGTGGAGGCGTGGTCTGTCAAGCGCACGGCCATCCCTTCGGCCAGAATCCTATCTCAGGCACACCTTGTCGGCCATTGTCTTTCTTGGCCTCGGAGCTGCGGGGATTTCGGCATGGCAGGCCATGAAGGCTGAAAAGAGCTCTCACCATGGGGGCGTGCAGCCAAAATATGCAAGCCGATCCCAGATGGAAAAGGTAGATTTTTCAATGAAAGAGAAATCCCTGCTCCCACGGTTTCTGACAGCCGCCGCAGGCCATCACCGAGATGAGGTCCCTGGCGGTAGAAGAGAGCGTGAGCACCGACGAGGAGATCCTGCTGGCACACGGGTTCTCCGAATGGTCGAATCACAATATCGACAGGTTGCCGATTGCAGTTGTCTATCCACGGAGCACAGAGGAGTGCGCAGAGATGGTAAAAGTGTGCTACAAATACAAGATTCCCATTAGTATGTGACAAGAAGAAACCCTCCGATTCTGTCTCGGCTGAATGCACGGCTGCTGACCAGCACTGCGACAGTACCGTTTTCTGGCGGCTCCAGCGTCGAAGGTCACTTTGCTGCTCCTTATGGTGGCATGTGTTTCGACTTTTCGAACATGGGGGAAATTCTGGAAGTACATGCCGAAGAGTAAGTTTGTTCGACACATGCTATTGGCGGTGGTGAACATCAAACTGACCTCGTACGAGTATGGATGTTGTTGTGCAACCGTCGGTCTCGTGGACGGACCTCAATTCGAAACTCAAAGACTGCGGCTTGTTCTTTCCAATCGATCCAGGCCCGACGGCATTGGTCGGAGGCATGGTCGGCACCAACTGTAGCGGCACAAATGCGGTCAAATATGGCACGATGAGAGACTGGGTGGTCAATCTGACGGTCGTGCTCGCCGACGGCTCCATTATGAAGACCAGGCGACGGCCTAGGTATTTGTCCTTCGACCTTCCCGTCCATCCAAACACATATTCTAACCCTGTTTGATTCAGAAAGTCGTCGGCGGGCTATAATCTGACTGGCTTGATCGTGGGATCAGAGGGCACGCTCGGGATTGTCACTGAAATCACCCTGAAGTTGGCACCCGTCCCGGAGAAGACAGCCGTGGCCGTAGTCACATTTCCCTCGATGCGAGCTGCGGCTGAAACGGCCATCGACATCATCCACAAGGCAATTCCCATAGGAGCCGTCGAGATCCTGGACGAGGTTCAAATGAGCGTTATCAACCGCGTGAATGGGACTCATCGGGTCTGGAAGGAGTTGCCTACGCTCTTCTTCAAGTTCGCAGGCTCCCAGCGTTCGGTCGAGGATGGGGTCGCTCAAGTTGGCGAGATCATCAAGCGTCATGGTGGAAGCGACTTCGAATTCGCCCACGGCGAAGTCGAGCAGCAGAGGCTATGGTCAGCGAGAAAGGAAGCCCTCTGGAGCATGTTAAGTCTCCGCGGCTCTGGGCGAGACGTCTGGTCGACAGATGTTGCAGTGCCACTTTCACGTGTGGCCGATCTAATAGGTGAGTCGGTTGTTTTCGTTTTCGTCGAGGCTGCAATTCGAGTCCCAGGTGCTGATGTCGAGGAACAGAAGTCTCTAAAAAGGATATGGACTCCCTAGGTCTGTTTGGGAGTATGCTGGGACATGTAGGTGATGGCAACTTCCACGAGACAATTTTGTTTGACGGAGTGGAAGAACGGGAAAAGGTGGAAAAGTGTGTGCGCGATATGGTGCAACTTGCTCTGAACATGGAAGGGACTTGCACGGTATGTCTGGCAACACCACTTGCGGCAGGTGGGAATGCTGACTCGGGCTGACGTTTTCTCATTCCAGGGTGAGCACGGAATCGGTCTTGGGAAGAAGGAGTTTCTTCAAGAAGAACTGGGGCCGGGACCCATTGCTGTCATGAGGTCCATCAAGCAGAGCATAGATCCATTCTGGCTGATGAACCCGGGCAAGATCTTCGATGCATAGCGGCCCGCTGGTTGAGTTGAGGTAAACATGGAAACTTGTTGGAGCTCGGAATAATTTGAGGCGGGACAGTCGAGCTCAGCACAGTCATTCTCGCCTCAAAATCATATCCAGCTGTTGTAGCTTGTGTCTGGGAACTGCCCGAGGATGCCAGTGACCATGCCACTGCCGAAGGAATTCTGCAAGTTTTCTAACAACGGTAGAAATCCTTGCGTGTCGCCAAAGTTGTCGAGATCCATTTCGTTCAGACCCGCAGAAGCTTGTTGTGTTGGACTCCACGACTGCCAGTCACCCGGAGCAGGTCTTGATAGCTCACCCATGGAAAAGGGATCTACATGTATTGAAGAGGAGGTCATTGACTGAGGTAGGATACCTGTTTCGGGATGACGAGTGGATAACGTCGTGCCTAGCTGGATATCAGGGGGAAACACTTGACACTGAGATGGGTACTTTTCTGACCTTTCGAAGTACTGAAACAGCGTTGCCTGATGGCTTGTAAGGCCATGGCACACTGTCCTGCCATTGGATGTTTGCGATTCAATGTTTCAAGAGTCTCGATCGCCATGTGCCACCAAGCATTGAACCTACCATCCCCGATGTTGGTATCAAACCGGTTGTCATTGGCGCCGAGAATCAAAATGATTGTGCTAGATGCAATATCTGCGATTGACAAATTAGCTTTTCCCTGTTTGAGACGAGTAAAGAATGCTGGGTCGGGCTATAGTCTCACAGTAGATAGCATACCACCACGCGCCCCAGATCCCCTTCATGATTGCATCATGAAGCAGCTGAATCATGTCGCAAGAAGTGTGATAACAGGCGAGAGCACATTGGGACTCGAAAACGAAGGCAATAGGCTCCATTTTGTTCTCCGATGCTCCGCTTTGCTCGTCGGAGCTTCTCCCATTTTGTTGTGGCTGGGCGCAGACCTTACAAAACGACGGTCGAAAGAGCATTAGTCTGGCATGTAGTGTTCTGGGTCAAGCAGCATTATAAGTCAAATGCGTTTCTCTGTTTCTCAGGAATCACAGTATCTCACCTTGCTCGGAGGACATAGCTTTGGCGCAGGAAGTCCATCTCAAGCTCTTGTTGATCGATCCCTTGATCATCACAACGCTTCATTTTGAGCTGGTCAGGCAGTTGTGCTTCGAAGTCCGTCAACGAAGCGTCAAGAACAGCTACGGCGTCGAAGGCGATTGACATCATCGGCGACGATTTCGAGGAAGACGTCTTGCTCCCAAGATCATTTCCTACCTGATGGCTGTACAAGTGTTGAAGGATGTCTGCAATAATTTGGCCGAGCTTGACATTTTCCACGGCGAAGGCAACTCGTGATAACTCTCGGGCTGGCTGACGACAATTATCTGGGCCCATGTCCAGATACTCGTCGTCGATTGCGGAGAAGAGGGGAACTTTGGGAGCTCCCAGCAAGACGGGAAATCGTCCAAAGGTCATACTCGTGATCCTGGAAGTTCAGTCAGCCCAACCTTTCGAACAGCGCGAGTTTGGAAGCGGCCCACCTGTCATAAAAGACGCAGCCATGCCACGCCCTGCGCCTCATTTCGATTTCCAGAACGGTGAACTGTGAGTCGTTGTGGCTGAGATGCAGCCCGAGGCCTTGAGCCATTGCGCAGACGGACGCCACCAGACTCCACGTCTTGTTCACTTTCTGGGTGCTTTGCAAGTACTCTATGACAAGCAACAATGTCTGAACCAAAGAGAGAGTAGGATCATCCAGGAGATCGGTATGGAGCAGGCCGAATGCCCTATCCATGAAATCGGCGGCTGCGTCTTCGGGCTGATCAGTGGCTGTGTTCGAGCCCTCACAGCCAAGGGCAAACGCAGCGTTCAACGCCACGTTGAACACATGGTCGGGACAATCTGGACCACCAAGGCCAACTCGAGGCAAGGTATGGGTTGGTGGTCTCGATGCGCTTCGTGCCCATAATGCTTCATAGGCCTTTTGAAAGCTCTGTTTGTGAAACCAGGGATAGTACAAGTGATTGTTGGTCCAATACTGACCCAGGAGGTCGTCAGCTACCGTACGGGGTGGCAGTGGGAGCCACAGCCGGTTCCTTAGGGCTCCCGCTCTTGCTGGTCGAGAGAAAGAAGTTCTGTGACCCAAACTGACGAGAGGCTGTCGAGGACCGTTATGGTTGGACCGTTCTCTTGCGGGATTGGAAGGTATCGAACTCAGTAAGGAGGCGACGGATGATTTGCCGTAAAAGGCTGGATCTGGACTCTGCTGATCCGAGTCGATCGAGTAAACCACGCCCATCGCACCAAAATGTTCTTTTTCGTCAACACTTGGGGATGGAGGAGAGACTTGCGAATTTGCTGGTTGCGATGCGTTGTCGTTATCATGGAGCGACGACAGCGGTAATGCACTGACCAACTCTCGAGCGGGTTGGGGACCGGATCTTGAGGTTCGTGTCGGTGCTGATGAGTCAGTTATCCTCGTCGACGTGGTGGTGGTCTTGTGGGTTGGTAACATAGATGTTGATCCAGTGTTTCGGCCATCATGAATATCCGCCAATAAGTGCTCATGGCCTTCCAAAGCAGTTATGTCGAGTTCTAATAGTGGATTCACTGGATCACGAGCGCTGTTCTCGACGGGTTGTGCGCTCTCCGTCGATGATTGCTGGGTGTCTTCCAGCTGACGAATGCGATCATGGAGTATCTTGATATACCTGCCAGAAATTGTCGGTCAGGTTGCATTCTTCATCTTCTCAATGTTGAACTGGACTCACTCTCTTTGGCTGTCGATTCTCCCAGGGTTCATGTTGGTGCTATACACACATTGCGATTCCGTAAGGCCTCGCATCTGGCACCTTGCACAGACTGGCTTTGTGCCTGAGCAGCGCACCTTGTGTTCCCGACAGAAATCGCATGCCAATGGTGTCCTTGTGTGTCTCTTGCCCTTGTTGTTGCCCCGGGCATTTTGATGGACCTAGAATATGGACCCGTTAGGCCTAACACGGACAACTACTACCAAAGAATGTACATACTTCGCGCGCAGCGAGCGACATGATGAGAATGACTCGAAGCTTCAGCGCCTATGTATCGATAAGCGGTCATCACACAACCGATCAGGCCGACATTGAGAACGGTATCACTGAGCCCAGAGTGACCTGGCTGGTAGATGATTTTTCCCCCCCAGCAAGGACCCTGTTCGCTGTTCACTCCTCCACACCAGCCCAGACCGACCCCTAGGATAGCCGAGCAGCACCAACTGACAGATTGGCGGAAAGCAGCGAAGCAACACGTACCAAGGGTCGAGAGCGAGGAGACGAGTACCGGTCGTGATGGAGGATCCCAGGAAAGCCGGGGTCCCCCGCAATGGCAGCCCAGATCCTGCTCGTACCCCACCAATTCTCCAGACCTCAGGGCCGCCACTGTGGGCAGAGAGTGAAATATTCGCCCTCGGGAAGCTGCCGAACAGCCAATCGGCTCACTGGGCCCAGACGATGTCCGAGCCAGGGCACTCGAATGCGCGACCTTTCCAAGCCTGTACTCGTAGGCAGTGGATCTCGCGCCAGAGAGGCCCCCAACAGTCTCTTGAGGCTTTCCCGTGGTTTATGGAGTCACGCAAGTGAGGTCCGCGAAGGCAGCAGGTGCCAGATCCGGGTTATGCACTGGGAAGCAGACCCCGGTAAGCTGTCGCGGCACTTGTCGTGGACAAGATAATTGACACTAGTATTCCACGAATCTCTCGATACAGTGGCGAGCGAAAATCCAGAAAGAGGCAGATTCAAGAGATCGAGATAGTTCTCATTCCTTTTCAGATATATCACCTCTTCTGCTTGAGTGCCATTGACGTTAAGTGCTGTCCTGACGTATAGTGGCCACCCCCGGTGCTAGTGATCTTCGAGCACACGACATGGTGAATGCACTCGACTCAACAACATGGCCGCCAACACCTGTTCCTCCAGAGGTGAAAGCTTTGTTGGCCCGTTTCTTTGACTTGGTCGACACCCCAGACCCAGAAGGCTCCGGGAAGGGGATAGCGGACGAGGTCTTCACAGAAGATGGAACACTGATAACTGGCAATGGGACATTTCAAGGGAGATCAGGTATCCTATCTACATATCTTCCATATGGCTCCATTACTAGGGGTTCGCATCGCTGACAACATTCATCCAGAAATTGCTCGAAGCCGACTCGATGCGTGGAAGACGACGGCGTCCCGGAGACACACCTTCGACAGGGTCTATTCGGCTGGTAGCATGGGAGACGAATTGATCTTGTTTGGCAGAACGGAATCAGAAACAAAGACTGGCCAACGCTTCAAGGGCGATTTCGCGGCAAGAGCACTTATCAAGCATGATGATTCAGGAAAACCGAGGGTCAGTTATTGGCATCCATTCAAGGGCCATGTTCAGTCTGCTAGAGCAATAGAATGAACACTCAGAACCCTCCTTCCATCCAGCCTCGCCAACCCGGTTTAGGCAAGGTAGTAACATTGTGGGAGGAATCACTGGAGGTTATGCCTGGTTCGTCTACGTGATGGCTTTATCAATGTTCCACTCAGTAGAAGACCAGCTTGTTGGCTATCTTTCCGATCTTCTCGATTTCAACTGCGACTGTCTGCCCGTCTTTGAGCCATACGGGCTCCTTCATGCCAGCCACAACACCGCTGAAAATGGTCAGCCTTGTCATATCGTCTGTGATTCTCGCGACTGCGGTCCAAAACATACCTCGGAGTGCCAGTTAGGATGACAGTGCCCTTCCTCAGAGTCTTGCCGATGGTCAAGAAGCGAATGATGTCCTTGATACCAAACAGGAGATCGTTGGTTGAACCGTTTTGTCGTAGGTCGCCGTCGACCCACGTACGAAGCCAGAGGTTTTCAGCGTCGCCAATGGTCTGGGGAGACACGATGACAGGCCCGATGGGAGCGAATTTGTCAAAGGTCTTCGCAATGCCATGCTGCCCGCCATTGAGCTTGGGGTCGAACTGCCAATATCGTGCCGGTAGATCGTCCGCGGCTGTATAACCTAGGACATACTGGAGTGGATCCTCCGAATCTGTCACATCTTTGGCGTCCTTGCCTACTACGAGGGCCAGCTCACACTCATAGTCGAGAAGTCTTGCCTGGGCATGCACAGGCACGTCCTCATACGGCCCCGCAAGTGAATCTTGTGGGCCGCCGTTAGCAGAACGTCTGACACTGAAGCATCTGTGAAGAGAAAGCAGACCTGCATGTTTGAAGAAGACGATTGGAGCCTTGGAGAGGGGCAACTGGGTTCTTGAGCTGCCGACTCCTCACAGGATCTGGCGGACAGACTCACATTCGCTTCTTCTGCATGTTTTTTGTAATTCAATCCGATTCCTATGATAAGTGGCACACTGGCCAAAGGACACAGGACCTTGGGTGTATCAGTGAGATGTTTGCTGATTCCTCGCCAACACACTCTCGAATCGTACCTCGGATATGACGGCTTTCTTACCGGACGGGCTCAGATCAAAAGGACTCGAGCCAACGAATGTCTCGACTTCGAGGCCTTCCAGGCTCTCTTGCCAGGTATCGCCGGCCTCGCCGTAGTATATCTGACCGTCGCTCGCCCGGAAGCGGACCAGTCTCGAGAAATTGAAAACCATGCTGCCCAACGAAAAGATGCAAGTACGAAGGTCAACGCAATTTCACCACGACAGCGATAGAGACTCCAATGCTGTTGCGTAGACCAAATGGAGGTTTCGCGTAGGGTGTTATTCGACAACAATTGCGACGAAAGTCATGCACCAGCAATCAATTTTATTTGGTACGAACCCGGGTCCGACTCGGGACGCTCCCAACATCAGGCCGTACGTACCATCATGTCTAGACTTGCCGGGCCGCGTTACCGAACTGAGAAGGAACCCGTTGATGCTCCGAGTTTGAGATCGCCATCTTGCACTACCGTACCAACGCCGTCATCGGAGTAGAGCTGGAGCCTACCTTGCTTGCTAGAACACTACGGGCGAGAGGATTTGAACCATTTCTGAAGGCTGGCCAAAAAACCCTGAGGTCGTTCGAAGACAGATTTTCAATACTTGACTTGGACCGATCGCGGCTCATGTTACCGGTTGTCGATAGCGGCCACATTCGTTAAATAGAATCTTATCCATTAACCAATATCCCATCGACATATGAGTCTAGTCAGCCTGTTCTGCAGCTCGTTGTTTCCATCCGTGGAGCAAACCGACTAAGTTTAATCTCGTTCCGCTCCGCCATTATTTCAACCCAAAGGGATTCTTCCCGCCCCTCAACCATGGGTTCAACTGTATTGAGGAAGTCGTAGGTACCTCCCAATATCGAGGGCGCTATGCCTTGGCTGATCTTGACAGGGGCTCTTATACAACATCATTCGCTTTTTTTGAAGCCATTTGGGAGGTGTGGACAAACGATACTTCGGCCCCTCCGTGTACATTATTGTTGACCAACTATGCCAGGCTGGAATTACTCATTGTTTCGTCAACCTGGGATCCGACCACCCCTCCGTCATCGAAGCGATAGTCAAGGGCCAGAACGAAAAGAATGGCCAGTTTCCAAGAATCATCACATGTCCGAATGAAGTAAGTGTTCATCGTGAATCCGACGACCTTCTGAGACCCTCCTTGACAGATTTCAGATGGTAGCCCTATCGATGGCAGACGGAATGGCACGGCTCACGAACAAACCACAGTGTGTCATCGTCCACGTTGACGTCGGAACGCAAGGGTTGGGGGCAGCAGTTCACAATGCGTCGTGTGGGCGAGCCCCCGTCCTCATCTTCGCAGGCCTATCCCCTTTTACATTCGAAGGTGAGTATCGAGGCTCCCGCACCGAATACATCCACTGGATTCAAGATGTGCCCGACCAAAAGCAAATTGTGGCCCAATACTGTCGATACGTCGGAGAGATCAAAGGTGGTCGAAATGTGAAGCAAATCGTCAACCGAGCCTTGCAGTTTGCCACCAGCGATCCACAGGGGCCAGTGTACCTATACGGTACACGTGAAGCAATGGAAGAGGATGTGAGTCACCTTAGGGGGTGATCTCTACTTGGAAATCCAACTGACGTTTTATAGATCGAACCTTACCAATTAGACCAAGAGCTATGGCACGCAGTCGAACCGGCAGCACTACCACGAGACGCAGTGAAATTGATTGCGGACGAGTTGGTCAACGCGACAGAACCTCTACTCATCGTAGGGTACACTGGCCGGAATATCGAAGCGGTGCAGGCGACAATTGCTCTGGCCGACAAAATCCCCATGCGGGTCTTGGACACTGGAGGCTCAGACATGTGCTTTCCTGCAAATCATCCTGCCGCTCTTGGTCTGCGGTACGGGTCGGATCCGGCCATCACCACGGCGGATTATATCCTCGTGGTCGACTGTGACGTTCCCTGGATTCCAACACAATGCAGACCTCGACATGGTACCAAGGTCGTCCACATTGACATCGACCCGTTGAAACAGCAGATGCCAGTACACTATATACCTGCAACTCGGCGGTACAAGGCTGATAGCGGGACTTCTCTGGCACAGATCAACGACTATCTGGATTCGAACCCTCAACTTTTGGCGACTTTGTCCAATGACGTCCACCAAGCTTTGGCTAGTAAACGAAAGGCCACCTATACCGAACGATGGGCCAAGATCAAGGACCTGGCTAAGCTACCTAAGGACCTACACGCAGCGATAGACCCTCATATCCTTGGAGGTCAGATAAAGAATGCGGTCCCGGAGGACACCATTTTTGCTGTTGAGGCAGTGACTCTCAGCATTGCCATCTCCGACCAGATCGCCGCAACTCTGCCCAAGTCTTGGATCAATTGTGGCGGCGGTGGACTGGGCTGGTCCGGTGGCGGAGCGTTGGGCATCAAACTCGCATCGGACTTTGAGCATCGTAACATCCAGGCCGGAGATCTCAATGGGACTCATAAAGGAAAGTTCGTATGCTGTATCGTCGGAGACGGGACTTTTCTATTTTCGGTCCCTGGATCCGTCTACTGGATTGCCCAGCGATATAGCATTCCGATTTTGACCGTGGTCCTGAACAACAAAGGATGGAACGCACCGCGACGATCGATGCTGCTGGTTCATCCCGACGGTGTAAGTCCCCCATGCCCACACAAATTCTACACTCGAAGTTTATGGGCTAACTTGACGGGACAGGAGGGAAGCAAAGTGGACAATAAAACCCTAAACATCTCTCTTGATCCCACTCCGGACTTCCCAGGGATCGCGAATGCGGCTACCGGTGGCCACGCGTGGACTGGTACGGTGAGTAGCGTGGCCGAATTGGTGGATCAGTTGCCGCGAGCTGTCGAAGCCGTCAAAAGCGGTATCTGTGCGGTGCTTGAGGTGAAGCTCGGAGAATACAAACCACCAAAGGCGAGTACGTAGATCTTTTGGCCCGTCTGATGCCATTCCAATATAAAAAAAAGATTCACCCTCAACGAGTCTTTGAACGCTTCTACCTCAATACTGTGCGGACTCGACACTTCTGATCTCGAGCAGATGAAGGACTGGACTGGTACTAAGGGCTGACGGGGCGCCCGCGCTGGCTCAACCGTACGAGGCCTGATTGCACGACGTTATCAATATCAACTTTTAACTCCAGCAAACAGGTAACTAACGGTGAATGCCATGGATGCTGGAAGCTTATGTCTTTAGTCAGAGATAGAATTCACGAACCCAAGGTCAAAATAGTATCGGAAGTGTTCAAGGACATTCATTGTATGTTGTATTTTATGGCAGGGCTCCGTGGAGAAGTCCATACAGCTAGATTTTCTTCACCCTCACAGTGCCTGGACTTGCTACTCATGCCAGCGCCCATTGTCATGCTCAGTCACCAAGGTAATGAAGATGGGGTTGCACAGTAGCAGTGCACCAGTCTCGCTCGCAAGGACAGCCTTGGTCTCCAACCACCAGACTCTCCTGAGATCACCATGTTTTTGCATGCCATTACTTCCGCAGCGCAGGGATTCTTTCAACCTTGGGGAAAATCCATTTCTTCTCGAAGACTTCTGGCTTGGGACCAAACATGCGCACTATTGATGCAGGGTCAGTTCTTCTTCCAAAGCATACAAGTCACGGGAATCTCACAGCTCATGGTCCAGTTGGCGCCTCCGCTTGGGCCAGGAAGCCAGCTAGCACCGAGTTAGCCACGCACCAGACACTGGCATCATGTGCCTCAAAGAGACAGCACTTACTTATCAAGCCACTTGTCAGGCGGAGTGATGTCAGCTGGCTGCATGAGGATCTGGAACGGCCCATCCTCGCGTTCGGAAAGGAGTGTTCCATCTGGATATCTCAAAGGGCTCCTGTCGCCACGCGCGTACTGGCCACGCTCGTTGGGGACGAACCACTGATCTTCGTCGTAGATGCTCAAACTCCAGTAGCCGGAGGAGCGCACCGGCGGCTTGCTGGAGAAGCTGAAAAGATATGCCTCGTCTGCTTCGAGGCGGTAGACACCGTAGTTGTTGCCTCCCGGGGCGTAGAAGGGCAGGATACCAATGTCTGGCGTCTGCTGGAGGTAGATGAACTTGGTCAAAAAGTACCGTCCGGTGTAGTCGGAGCCGTAGACTCCGGTGATCCGAGGAGCGGTCATGCTCCAGTCGTTCCCCATGTTGTCGTTCACGTTCTGTGATTTGGCCCAGGCTTGGGACTCTTCGTCTGCCAACTTGGCCACCTTGTCAAGATCGGTGCCCGGTGGTTGGACGAACTTGCCGTCTTTGATGCCAGCCTCGGCCAACTTCGCGGCGACCCATTCTCTGTCCGCAACGGTTGGCAGGTTGTATGGTGCGAGGGTGGCCGTGAGCTCCAAGGTTGCCTTCACCAAGCTGGTCGTCGAAGAGACGCTGTATTTGGGCTCTGCCCACATCTGCAGGTTGAGCGGCGGAGCAATCGGCGGGCCCGCGCGCTCAACAGGCTCTAGGATGATCGCATCCTGCCATCCATGAACAGTCTTGACATCCGTGGTCGTGTTTCGGAGCAAGAGTCGCGTCGGCAGAAATCCATATGGCGTTGAGGAATTGACATAGCCGGTGTAGCCGTCCTTGACACCCTCCAGCTGAACGCCGTGGTTGTCGTCGGTGCATCGAAGGAGATATTTTCCCGGTGGATACTTCGGTGTCAGGCTCCCAATGTTGGCAAAGTTGTTGCCAAACCTGTACCAGTGCATCAGTAGGTCGCACGGTAGCTTCGATGATGGAGAAAATGCTTACATGTCGTGGAAAGGAAAGTTCCAAAACCGCGTGCCCATGTCAGGCAGCGTCACAGCCAGATCGGAGCTGGAAAGATCAAAGAAGATGTAGGTATACAGAGTGTCCTGATTCGGACGAGGAACTTCTTTAAATTCCGGACCAAGGAGCTTTCGCTTATGGTACGTATGGTTGGGTTTGGCATCAGGAAATCCGGTGATGACTCTGCCATAGTAATAGAATGGTAGGCCATACTGTTCGCCCTTGTGTCAGAGCGCTTCCATGAGGAAAGATGGAGCTCAGGCAGCTTACCTGGAACGCGAACGACAGCGCAATTTCGGCCATGTTGATTTGAGATTCGACGAATGTTTTGGAAAAGCAATAGCCTGAAATGCGTGCTGAATCATCTTGCGACTTGCGACTTCGTACTTTTCAGATGCTTAAGTACCGTATGGTCAAGACACAAAAGGCCACTCGGCACTCAAAACCAGGCGGAGGAATCGTTTCGGTCTCAGTCTCGCACCGAGGAGCCCGTCTGTACGACCGATGAGAACTACCGATGAGAGTGCTGCACCGACAGCACCTACCGAGAAGTGCACAAAGGATCGACGGCCGTTGTCGAGAGCGTGAGCCGAGTACGTCTCGACGGCGCACAGGTAAATGAGAAGCAGCCAGGCCATTCGGAACTTTCCCAGGACATGATTTGAAGTATAGTCGAAGGAACTAACGAGGCCGAAGAGTGGAACAGTGGAGTCGTCCTGTGTCCGGATGCTTGCCGAGCTGTGTATGGAGACACCGCCACACCAACCATGAAAGACTTCGGGACCGATTTTGGCCAAGTCCAACTCCAGTCCGGGGTCGTCTTTTGGTCCAGGGTCGTTTCTTGTCAATTAGTCCAGCGGGCATGACTCCAGTCCCAGCACAGAGCCCGAATGGACGCCCAGAAATGCGATTGCGGTGCGTGGAGAGCAGAGACAAAAGCGAGCATGCTGCGAGCCCTGCGAATTCCTCGTCCTCGTCTGTTCCCGCCTCCTGTCCGTCTATATCTTGGCCGTAGCTCCTTGCCTCTGATCCACCGTGTTCGAAGACGAAGGAGACTTATCTCGCCTGGCCGCAACCGTACCCTTGGAGCTTGTGTGCGATACAAGTAAGATGACGGTCGACAGCAGCTTCAAGCGCACCCTCGGCATTGCCATGTTCGCTGCCATTGGGACATTCCTAGTCGTATGGCTCCCTTGACTCTTCGTACTTGTGTTTGAACTTGAAACTGACCACTCTGCCACCAGGGATTTGATACCGGAATAGCGACAACGAGTCAGTTCTCCGTGTCAGCCGAATGATCGAGACTAGAGATGTCTAACGAGGTGCTTTAGCCATCGCCCACAAAAGCTGGGTTGCCTACTTCGGCCATCCCTCTGCTGGCATGACCGGTGCGGTAGGCAAGCACAAGCTTGGGTCTTAAGCACTGGCTAATCCCGACGTGTTGTTCAGGTGGTCGCCATGTACATTGCTGGAAACGCCATCGGAGCAATCATGGCGTCCTTGCTTTGTGATCGACTAGGACGGATTCGATTCATGGAAGTGATGTGCGTCTTCGTCACCGTCGGGACCATTATACAAACCGCAGCGGTCAACTTGGGCATGTTTCTGCTCGGTCGCGTCCTTGCGGGCATCGCGGTTGGGTGAGTTGTGTGCCAGACATCCACGCTATTGACTGAGTCCACTGACGGGGTGAAGTGGCTTCACCTCCACGGTTCCCATCTACCTCAGCGAGATTTCGTCTCCAGCAAACCGCGGCCTTATCGGCGGCCTCGCCGGCTGCGGCATCACCTTTGGAAACTTCTTGTCCAACTGGAGCGGCTTTGCCTGCAGCTATGCCCCGTACGGCCCCGTCCAATGGCGGGTTCCTCTCAGTATCCAGATCCCGTGGGGGATTATCCTCATTTGCGGGCTTTTGACATTCATGCCACAATCTCCGCGTGAATTGGTCAAAAGGGGGCAAATCGAAGCTGGCCGTGCGGCATTCACCAGGCTTCGCCCCGACCTCGGGAGCGAAGAAGCCATCTATCAGGAGTTCTACTTGATGTGCCGCCAGATCGAATTCGAGCTCCATCGGCAGATGCCGTGGCACGAGGGCTTCAAGACTTTCCGACATCGCATTCTCATCAGTATCGGCACGGTGTCTATCACCAGTCTTTGCGGATTCAACGTGGTTGCGGTGAGTCTATCACATCTAGTACGGGTGTACACGTTGGGGGCAAGGTGAGGCTAACGACACTGGGCTCTAGTACTATCAATCTATTCTCTACGCCTCTCTTGGGATCCGGAGCCATATGATCCTTGCTCTGGCCGGGATTTATGGCACCGTGGCCTTCACTGTCAACGTGCTTACCACCATCTATTTGACCGACCGGTGGGGACGGAGGAGGTACGTATACGCCCGTGAGCGGAACAGCGGCATAGGTATAGCAAAGCTGACATGTGCTGTTCAAAGGATGATATTGTGCGGTGTGGGTGGCATCATCCTCGTCGAGATCTACTTGGCTGTCATGCAGCGCGAGTTTGCCCAGTCTCACAACAGCGTCGGCAAAGGCTTTGCGGTGGCCGGTATCTATGTTTTCTCCATCTTCTATGGTACGTTCAACTCCTCTCCGGCCATGCACTGTTTCCTCCCGAGCTCATCATCTCTGCGGCGCAGGCGGTATGCTGAACAGCACCACCTGGCTCTATGCCGCCGAAGTCTTGCCCATATCTCTGCGGGCAAGGATCGTCGGCATAGGCTGTATGACACATTTCATCATCAACATCGCGCTCACCGAAGCGGGTCCGACTGCGTTCGCCAACATCCACGAGAATTACTACTACGTGTTCGTCGGGTGTAGCACTGTGTTCTTGGTGCTCGGCTACTTCTACCTCCCGTAAGACCGCCGCCTCCTGCGCTTTGGGATCATGAACCCCAGCTGACACGAAGGTTTTCAGCGAAACCAAGCAAAAGACTTTGGAAGATATCGCAGCCGCGTTCGGCGACAAGGTGGTGGAAGTCGGTGAAATCGACGTTGCTGTCGAGGGCGCACGGGGAGAAACCAAGGTCATGGCATTTCATGTGGAGTAATTGACCTGAACTTGAACCGCCAACCATTTCCCAAGAAAGACGCCTATCTCGGTTCAGGGCAGAGGGCTCAGCCTCGTGGGGTCCATCTCCCCTAAGGTTTGGGACAACCCGCTCGCGCCTCACCTCGGATCGGGCCAAGCGTGATGCCGCAGACATTTTCCGACATATATAGTAGGTTCGTAATGGCGCTTTGAACTCACGAGCAAGGTATATATCTATGGTAATGGCGCCAGATCTTTCCATTCGAGCAGAACTCAATGCAAATCGATTGGATCCAGTGCCATGGACCATGCCGTAGCAACCAGCCACATAACCCAACCTCCGTCGAATTGTGTTCTTGTTGTCAAGGTACAAGATCCGCTTTGACTTTCTTTCAGTAACTTCCCATCCAGCTCGGCCATGGCACGATCCAATCTTTATAGTCCTGAGGATTGAGGCAGCAAAGGCTGTTCATCCATTTCTTTGGTAGGATCCGACCCAGGGAAGGAGGGCTGACCTCCATGGAGACACATGTTGCCATGTTGGTTGCCACCATTCTCCCTTCTTCCCACACTTGACTACTTTGCTGGATAGATGTGAAAGCGAATGTGGGCAACTGCGGACTTGCCGCGTCCTCTGCAACGAACACACTGAGGTATGGCCTGAATCCCTCGGGTTGATACTCGCGCGCCAGCCACAGCACCTGGCGAAGGGCAATCGCGCGGCACACGCGCTTGGCCATCAAGATTTTGAGGTGGTACCAGGACCAGTATTTACTTTTCATGCAACTCGCGGGATAATCTGCGCAAGAGAACTCCCTCAATCGCCGAGCGAGAGCCTTACAGCTGCCTGGATAGTCCCTCTCCAGTTGCGATGCGAAAATCTGCAGTATCTTCTTCTCACCTTGCGTTAGCACAACAATCTCATCCGGATCATGGGTTTCTGAATTGTTTTCCAGCTCCTGATCAGAGATGCTAACTGTAAGCTGTCTGTCCAAGCACGATACCACCCCTTTAGTGACGATCCCACTCGTTGCCACTCTTACAGACGACAACCGGCAATGTTGGATGAAAATCAATTCGCGTTTTGGTATTGGAGCATGGATCCTCAACTTCTCGGAATGGAAGCACTGAACGATGGTTCCTTGCAAAACATCCTCCGGAGCAGCATTGTGGGAAAAGATTTCCCCATTCTGGACGAACAAGGTCAGAAGCGCAATGCTTAAACTTTCGTTGACTGCGTCCAGGACTTTGGTATCTAGCCTTGCGGTGTATCTGCAACAGTTTGCTGCGATGGCCAGAACATCTGAAGCAACGGTTATCCCTCGTGAAGTGATGTCATCGATGATTGCGGGTGACATTGCTGTTACAGGTGTAACGAAATCTTGCTGAGCGGTGATTCGATGTAGCCAAGTGTACCGTCTGGCAACCTTCAATACTTTCGAGTATCGAGCGCGCGTGACTGCATCGGCGCTTTCTATAAAGGTCAGGCAGAATTCGGTCACAGACGTTCGGAAGTTGAAAGGGGAAATTTCAATCTCGCCCAAAGTATTGCCAAAGGGATCCTCATTCTTGTCATTCCTGAAGCGGTTGCCTCGATCGACAGAGCAAGGTATAAGGAGCACCATGTTAGTGGACGCGAGAAATTCCTCTTGAAAGATCCACGCTCGCTGCCACCAGTCGTCTTGTATGATGGCTTCAATCACATCCAGAACTGAATCTTCTTGTTCAATCGAGATAGGGCGCGGCCGACTTTCAGCATATAGCCCGTCCAACAGATTCCTTAAGTGTTGTAGATGGTCCAGAGAGCCGATTGCCGTGAACAAGAGCCCAAGTGAGCGATGTCCATAGTGGTACACTAGATCCATTGAATTTATTGCCAGCTCTTTCTCCAAGGGGTCATCTTGAGTGATGCACACCTTGTCGATCCAGAAAGGGGTGTCTTCGTACTGCGGATTGCACGCTCGGTAGTTGAGCACACGGTCAAGCACAACATCTTGCGGCATAACAACGCCTGGCGGATGTTCGGGAAAGAATTCGTAGCGCTCTGATGCCGTTTGCTGTCCATGAAGCTGCCACGGACAAGACACTGCAATGTAGACTTTTGACTGACAGTGCTGGAGCTGAATTCGTGCGCGTGGGCTGTTTGCATCCCCCTCCGCGGGCTTTCTCACTTGAATACATCGTTGCATTGATTTCTTGTATTGCCGAGCCTTTGCATTTCGGTGTGTGCGAACAACCCTCCTGAGCAATGATGAGTCGAAACCGGCATTGACTGCATTTAGTGATTGATCAGTATCATGCCTCATGTTGTTCAACAAGCTGGCGTTCAACTGACTTGTGGCTATCCTAACCAAGGAGTTTTGGAAGGCCAAATTCACCTTCTTTTCTCCGTATCCTCATGCCGGCATAGCTGTGTCCTCCCTTCCCCTGCATATCGCGACTAACACCATCTTCGACGTTGCTGGCTTGCTGAATCGCTTTCAATTGGGGGCAAAACAAGTGGCTGAAACCGACTAATTGATTGTTTTTGTGGCGCGATAAAAGCGGCGCGGCTGCGCTGAGTCATCCCACCACGTGCCGCCAAGGACTTCCTCTTCCGTACCTCGTATTCTCTTCTGTTCTTCCTCTTTCCTACACAGTACGGAGTACAGTATCAACCTTCAGCGGATCGTTCCTGAAATAATCGGTACTTTTGCCTCGCATCCGGCCCCTGAAAATGCTCCTCCGGCGGCTGCATTCGGTGGCACTCGAGGTGGCTACCCACAATGGTCAGTAGCGCGCCTCGCGTAACCGCCTTTGTCGTGTGGCCACTTTTTTTGGTCAAGATGTGACTTGCATCAGCCAGCCACCAAGCTTATCCACACCCGGTCTCGACTCGAAAACAATTGCCGTATGTCCCTTGTGTTTCTTCGAAAAGCGTCAACACTCGGCGCTGCGATGCGAGATGAGCAGAAGCGATTCTCGAACGGGCGGCGACGAAAAAACAATGGTCTGTTCAAGGGCAAAGCCCCCCCGGGTACTTGCAGCGTAGCCAGGCAGCCACACTGCTGCAGGCTCTCTCAGACGCGTCTGAATGTTGGCATGAAGTTTGTCTTGAACTCCAGGATTCCCAGAGCCTCTGCTCAAGCCTCTACTGTCCCTGTGTTCCGTGGTAAGCGACTCTAGCTCAAATCCTCTCCGTCTAATCGACTGCCAATATGGGTGTAGGCGAGGTTGTTACCATAACGTCTCGGCCCGCCAGCGAACACGAGCTTCAAGAACAGAAACCACCTCTTTCGGATCGCATGCTCAATGGAACGCGCTTCTGGGCTTCAAGATTCTTTCCTTGGTCCGCAGACAATGGCGAGGTCAAAATGGAAGATGTCGCCAAGGCACGATATGTTCCGTGGCTGGGTCTCTGCGCCATGGTCCTCTCTGGAATGACAATCCTGTTTTCTTGGATCGTCCTCAAGGTCATCAACGGGCACATGCAGAAGAAGGAGTCATACTTGAAGCCCGCGTCCTGGCTGTCTGCAATCCTCTCTGGCAACAGCGTTCTCCTCCACATTGCACTTTCCGAGGGAGTCACCACGGCTTGGTGGTTCATGGCGTCTCGGAAGAATGCAACTGTGCGGGATATCCATGATACATGGTCCATGGGCCAGAGCCTCTCCGCCGTCCTCCTTGCAGGGAAACGGTTCAACTATGTCGCACTGGCAACTCTTTTCGTGGCATCCATCCCCCTCAACGGTATGACCTCTTAAGGCCCTGAATGAGATTTTTCGCTGACTGGCTTGGATCCAAGGCTTTCTGCTGCAGAACGCCATCACCACCGTACCGAGTGTTCTCAACACCACTAACATAAAGATCCCCGTCGGAATGGTGAACGAGTGGCCAACTGGATTCTCCGCATACCTATCCGGCGGGTCGTTCAGCCGTTATGGTGATGTGTTTGGCGAGGCGATGCAGCTGATTGATGGCGACCGAGGTACCTACTGGGACGACACGTATCTTAACTGGGCAGACGATCCTGACTCGTGGCAATGCGGCGGCTACGACACTTCTGGCACCTGTACCGGCCGAGTCGTCGCCCCGGGCTTCTTTTCCAACTGCACGACTTCGTACGTGCATTACAATATGGACCCGAAGGATCATCCGAACCAGACCTTCACCCGCACAGTCTTGTCCACTCATATCGACTGGGATGTCGAAACACCCAACATCTTTAATTTCTCCAGCGTTCTCAAATACCTCGCTGCCTGCGACGCCCAGTATCTTGTGCGCAACTGCACATTCCGAGCGGCACGGATTTCATATCCGTTCCAACTATTTCCCGCCGATCAGCTCGGAGACCATGCTATCCTCAAAAAGAACATGGTTCAAGACAGGGGCTTCAACCTTGTAAGCCTCAATGTCAACAGTACCTACAAGAATGACACATTGGTATCCTATCTGGAATCAGCATCCGACGTTGACTCCGCCAGCAGCACGTTCGGTGGCGTCGCGCATTATCTGCAGAGCGTCTTCAATGCCGAGATGGAGTGGAGCTGGAATGGAAGCATCTGGAGTATCAATACGACTGGCAGGCAAGCCGAGACTGCTCTGTTCGACACCGCGAAGCTCGAGTACGATGATGAGACTAGCGACTACCCCCCTACTTCGCTTTCCAGTCCGAACTTCTGCAAGAACACCCTCTACAACATGCGAAGCGTTGATCACAATCTGCAAAGTACTAACCTCACTGTCATTGAGGACGAAATGCGCGATCGTCTCAGGAATCTCATGTTCATGTCTAGCGTCTATGAGTACGAATACAACTACCTCATGGACGATGTCTCGACTCCACCACCCCAGACGGTGGTGGGTGAACGCACCGCGCCGGTTTTACGGTACAAAGTCAGCTACCGCTATTGGGCAGGCTCGTTAGCGGTAACTACCGTGATCATCCTGATGATCGCGCCCACGTTCTGGGGCTTTTGGCGTCTGAGGGGCAAAGTGACGTTGAGTCCTGTCGATACCGCGGCGGCTCTGGACGCACCCTTGGTCCATACAAACAACGAGGTGGTCGATCCGAGATCACGGCTGAAGGAGATCGGGGCGAGGCCGCTCTACTCTGCGGGTCGGGGTGCGTCGGGTAGCAGTTTGATGACATCCTAACCTTGGTTTACGAGGAATTTTGCAATTTAATGTCGCTTTCGTTCAGTCTTCGAGCGGCTTGCAATGATTCTGTCCTCGGGACATTTGTCACCTTGTGCATTTGAAGAAACTTAACCTTCCTATCAACCGGATTTTGTCTCCATGAAGGAGTGAATCCGTGGCATTGGCGGACGCCTCCGTTCCAGCCCAAATACCCCACCATCAACGGGGTGCCACCTAATTAGTTACTGCTCTCTCGTGCTCTCGACGTCGATTACCCACTGACCGGTCAGGCAGCACACTGCAGCACGTCTGCGATGGGTGAGAATTACCGAATCCACGAAGGGCGATATATCGTCTCGCGCTCAGCGTATTTTGCAGCACTGAGGCTCTAAACACCAAGAGGCTGGCTGAACTCTATCCCGAACAGGATCCGGTCCAGCCTCATGGCAAAGAGCGCGCACACCCGTTCGACTCGAAGGGTGTGACCATGTCACTAGTAGGCCGACACTACACTCCATATTCAACCAACAGCACCAGAAGCGATGTCTCCTTCGGGAGGAACACGAGGAAGCACAAGCGAGAACGGGTGCTTTGGGGGTCACTTGTCCGGAAACACAATAGTCACTAAAGCGCCCGAGGGAGCTCGAGTGTCGCCCCCGCCGTTGGGTGGGTGCGGGAAGGCTCGAAGCGGCTTAGCTTGGCACTAGCTCCGCGGCTGCTTTTCTCGATTAAGCTCCAAACCTTAAAGCTTCTCGACTCTTTTCAACTCTTAGCGAACTCAATCTTCATGGCAAATTCACTCAGAAACATGGCGAATCCACTTGAAGGGCACAGCGAATGTGGCTAGCGTCCAAGCTATCTGTTCCCGTTGGGGGCCGAGTCGTGTGTCTAGCACATCCTAAGCGCGAAAGGTGCTCTTGACCTGCTTTCGACGTCCAACTTGTCTCGACCAGAAGTCGCCTCGGGCTAGCAACACTCAGCCTGATGACACCTTTTTCTACACGCATCCCATCAAGCTCGACTATGCTCACGATGGCGTGAGCAATGTAAGCATTGCATAACGTGCCAGTCGAAGGGTAAGGCTGTGGTACTCATGTTTTGTGATTTGATATGCGCTGTGAAGCAGACGCTGGAGCTTCGAACTTCGATCGCTGAAGGTTCGAAAAGGGTATATCACCCACGGCACCAACTCTATCCACAGCCTCATTCCAGGGAGAGGATTTGTCAGTCCATCCGATACCACGCAGCTGCTCGATGCATCGTCCCGCAAATCACCACCTCGATCATCCCCCCCTTTTGGAACGCCCTCGTTTGACTTCGGCTGCCAGTGGTCGGGACTGCTCGGTTATTCTGCTTTTCGACCGTGACGAATGACGTCTCGGCGATATGCTTCCGTGGGCTGCTTCTTGCCACCGAAATGACGGTTCGACATCCCGACAAGTTCGATTCAGCGACTGCATGTTCGTGTTGGGACAGGTACATACTCTAGTCCCTCCCTCGCTGGTGGCTTTTGAACTTTGGGGGACTTTGCCTAGTAGGCTACTTGACTCTGCGCAACTCGATACAGGCCTGAAGCCTCATATCCACAAGAGTGAGCCCCTCGGAACTGCTTCATCTTCGTTTCTCAACCGCATAGGTTAGATCGCTCTTGTCACCATGACTTGCGCAAACACGGCGTCTCCTTTACTCTTACGATGGACCAACATCACGGTCTCATCCGACAACCGTGCCCTCTCTAGAGGTATTGCTCTGGAGCTCGGTAGTCCTCCACAAATTCTGTCGCTAGTCCCTACTATTGGCAACAACAATACGTTTGTTTTCAACGCCGCGGACTGTGTCACATCGACCAACGACTCGTGCATTGGGCCTAAAGGAGGGGTCTTTGACCCTTCCAAGTCAACAACTTATCGTCAGGTATCCCAAACCACGTGGAATGGTTCACAGACACGAGAACTTGACGAAGGATCGTATATATACTTCAACGACTATCTCGGTGTCACATCAAGCTCTACGATTTATGGCTTTCCAGTATTCATGGACCAGTATGGCCGTAAGTATCCTTGTTATTGGCACATGCCCCTGAGCCGAGGCGGTCCTCGGAGAGACCGATGGACGGTGGTTGATACCGATTCCGAGAGGCGGTCTTGTTTTTCTCATGTCCTGACAATAAAGAGCTCAGCTAACGAACTTCCACTTTTCCAGAAGGTGCGGTACCATTGAGCTATCGTTACGCAAATTCCACTAACCCAACCGCTCGGGTCAGGTTTTCAATCAGGCCTTGGACTGGGCCCGTCTTCGACTTTCTTGAACGCGACAGTCAATGCAGGCGATGCACCTACGACCTCATGGGGCCTCTGGACGGGAAGCCGCTCGGTCGACAATCCCATCGACGGTCTCTTGGTCATTGGCGGCTATGATACTGCTCGAGTGGCGGCCGATTTCACCGAGTTCAAGAGCCGTCAAGACTGCTACACATGCACGGAAATCGTCAACATGACCTATGAATGGGACGGAGGGTCGGCATCGCTTCTCTCAGCCTCCGAAGTGATGCAGATCAGTATTGACCCTTTTGAGAGGTCCCTCCCAGTGCCAGAAGACATCTTTCAGACCTTTATGAACGTTTCTGGAGGTTATTGGGACCCGTACCAAGGTCTCATTGCCTACCCGGTAAGCAATCCTCCAACCGGCAATCTCTCAGTCACTCTACAGGGAGGTTACCAAACAACGATCCCAGCGTCAGAGCTCTTCATTGCACCGAGAACGTATAACTCGGCTGGACAATACTCGATTTCAAACGATTCGATACTGGTCTCACATATTCAGAATGGCACCGATCCTAAGCTACTTATTGCATGGGGGATTCCCTTCTTGACAATGAATTATCTTAAGGTGGAGTGGGACAGGGGCGCGTGGAGTTTGGCTCCGGCCTACCGACAGGACTTCGGTGCTATCGGCGGAGCTCTCGTCGAACCTTTGTGCACAGGACTTGCTACACCGAGTCCCCCAACCAGCCCCACATCACTACCACCAAGTCCCAACCCCACCAGCACCGGTTCAGGTTCAAGCTCTGCCGGCGCTGCAAGCGGCTCTGCGACCCCAGAACCACATCACACAAACGTCGGTGCCATCGCTGGCGGGGTTGTTGGGGGAGTGGTCGGCCTCATTGCCATCCTAGTCCTCGGCTGGCTTTTCCTTCGCCAACGCAAACGCACAAAGGCGGCAGAACGACGTCTAGATTCCACTCAACCACACCCTGGGGTGTCCACTGTCTATGGGGATAAGTCCGCAGCCGAACGCACGTCGACGTTCACGGCAGCATCTCCTACAGAGCACTCCGAACTGCCCTCGTCACCCACCCAGCAGCAGAATCCTCATGTAAATCAGTGGTTGTCAGGACAAGAGAATCTTCGAGGGGAGGCAAGTTCCCTTCAGTTCAAATATGCCGAGCCGCGCGCTAACTTCATGCTGGATAGCCGGTGATGTCACATAACTTGCACGAGCCCGTTGAAATGCCTGTCGCTGCTCCGTCTGAGAGGTACTGATGTGGAGGCGCGAGTAATGGGCATAGAGGCTTGCCGGAGGCCAAAGGCAACGTCGTAAAAGACGATGTTCGAGGATGAACCAAGCAGCAGCTACTGCTCTCAGGACGTACTTGAAGGGGACAGTGTGTTCCGAGCCATGTATCTTGCTTGAATCAACTACGGCGCTACTGGACTATCCGCAGAACATAGTACTGGGTGTCCGAAACAGATTCCATATCCCAATAGAGGATGACGCTGTCCTCGATAGGCCCATGATTGACCAGAATTACCAAGCCCGCTAAAGTCTGGGCGACTGCTGGGATCCAGTCGATTCGGGATCAAGCCTGCATAAGCTTCACGCTTCTCTTCTTCTTTCCAGCTAAAACTCACTCTAATGCAAGCACCGCGACAAGATTCAATCGCGGCGCGGCTCTCTCTGCCCTCAGCCTCAGCATGCGGTTCAGGGAAGGCCAGCCGTTGGATCGAATGGCTCGCTCGCTCCTGCCTCTGTTTGCCACCACTGGGGCCAAGACAGACGAAGAGGTCTGAGTTGTCGCCCAAGCCCGTGTTGCTTTGTTTCCATTGCTAACCACTTGCTCTTGCTTGGACGCCTACTCTGTACAACCTGCTCCCCCAGCTTCTCGGACCCGCGTAGATTTCGGCACGCTGCCTCACCATTCCACATGGGGCAGGGCTTCCCTCCCGCACCAACCTTTGCTAGCGTTCCCCCTCCAAGGCAGTCTTCTGCAAAGATGGCTGAGTTCTAGAATCGCCTTGCTCAGCCTGATGCGATTTTGGGGGCCCTTCAGCCTCCCATTACGCACGAGATCTCGGCTGCGATGCTCGTGTCCAGGAACCACGGCCACTATAAAGCTGGTGGTCTGAAGACGAGCTCCCAAGGGTCGTCAGCTCGTGCCCAGCTCAATTCAGTGCTCTACCAATATCTCTGGCGGCAACGATGGCGACAATAAGGCTCAACCTTCTTCTTCTACCGCTCTTCATTTGCCTTTCGGCACAAATGCCTCTCTCCAACAAGCCCAGGAGCCTACAGCGACGCGGGTATGAAGTCTCGCAATTCAGCTCCAGCCTTACGCGCGCCGGCAACATCATCGACAACGAAAAACAGAAATACCTCTTCCCCATTCAGATTGGCGGTTCGACATTCAATATCGAGGCTGACACGGGCAGCTCCGATACTTGGATCATCCAGAGTGGGTTCGAGTGCTATGAATCCTACGTCAACGCCCAGGGATTCGTCACCTCCGAGCCCGCGAGTGAATGCAACTTCGGGCCAAGTTACTCGCCTGGGGACGAGTTTTCACCCATCGATGGCATTGTTCAACTCTCCTGCTACGGCGAGACCACCGAGGACACGTTGAGATGTGTGGAAGGCCCTTTCGGCTATGCAGCTGTCAGTATCGGCGGGTTAGACATCCCGCAACAGGTCATCGGTGCGCCGAACATGGTAAGCGAGCTCTGCATTGGAGCGCCAATAGGTCTGGTCTAACACCGTGTGCCGCAGTCGTCGTTCCCTGCTCGAGGACTCTCGGAGCAGTCTGGAATCCTGGGCCTGGGATTTCCAAGTCTCACAAGCGCGTACGACACTGGGACCGGAGACAGCGTGCCCTACAGCTCCATTGTCAACACCATGTTCAACGTGGATACATTCGACCCACCGCTAGCAAAGGCATTCAGTATAGCCCTGTCCCGAGACGCCTCCAACAACGGCAACGGTGGCGTGTTGACCTTTGGCGGGCTGCCCGACTTCACCGACCCGACCATCAACGCCAGCTCGACCTACACCACAGCTCCGTGGCAATACGTGGCCAGTCAATCCACAACCGATCTCTCGTTCTATTCGATCTATGTCGATAACATCGTGGTAGGCGACTCAACCGTCGACGCTGGCCTGCAGATCATCGTGGACTCCGGTGCGAATGCCTTTGAAGTGCCCGACGACACGGCGGACCTGATCAACAGCTACTGGACCGGAGTCAACCATGACGGAACACTAGACTGCAGCAGCGCGACTCTGACGGTGGATATCGGCGTCACCATAGGCGGCACAACCTACTACATCGACCCCGTCGACCTGATCGGATGGGACCCCGAGACTGACACCTGCTACACGCTGGTTTCCACCACCGTGGCCGATTACTATTCCATCAGCGACCCTTTGCTCAAGAACGTGGTCGCCGTGTATGATTGGGAGGACGAACTGCTCGCGTAAGTACAGCCATTGATGTGATGGAACAAGCAGCTGATATGATCTTTTCTCTAGCTTCTATCCCAGACCGATATACGAGTCTTAGGAGGAGTTAGTCCAGCGCGCGAGCGAGTAATTAGTGATGTGATGCTCTGCTCTCGCACACGATGGCCGGACCCTTCCGCCTTATCCGCTTCGCGTTTCGCGCCTTGGGTTCTTGACGTCCTTGTCGTCCAGCTTGCATATAATTTATACTCGTACCGATACTGGCAGAGGGGCGAGGGAGCAGAAGTGCATAACAGTATATAATACGAGAGACCCAGTCCACCCTATACGGTGTAGGCCAATCGCGTAACATGTTGGGACGAAGCTCGGAAAATAATGATTAATCAAACAGAGCATGAATTATATACTCATAGCATACATGGCGATAGTCGCCGCGACTCGCCTTGGACGAACCTCGAATGATTGAATTATAACCATATCGCAAGGAACGTGAGTCTATTCGGCAACGAGGGAGCGAGCAGCGTTTATCCCTACACGAGAATATCCAAGAAAATCAAGATTCAAGAATCCATGACCCAATACTGAGACTCACCTGGTTAGTGAACGATTGATCAAGCGGGAAGAGGATAATCCCATGGTGAGCATCAACACACTCTCTGCAACGCCATGATGTGATCCCAGTGGCCAGCAGATGTGTTGCGCAATAGTATGCTGCATGCCAGACCACGCTGGTGATGCAGTATTGCTGTACGGTACGAGAAGCAGAAACTACAACCAGAACCGGTCGAAGCATTCACCCCTCTCACCCGCTCGCTCATCCGATCGCTACTCACTCACTCGTTTAAAGTCCCCAGCCGAAAGCACTATTGGCTACTCATTAAAACTCCCAGCCGAAAGCACTATTGGCTACTCATTAAAACTCCCAGCCTGGCCCGTCGTATAACTGCACGCAACGCACCCGGCCTGCGCACTCAAAGCGACCTCTGAGTTCGTACTCCCGCTGCCCACCACATCGCCCGTACACGCCACCACACCGGCCACGCTCGCGCTACTGGCGTAAAAGTCGCAGGTCGCGTCGGAGAATGCACCCCCTGACGACTGCGAGACGTCTCCGGAGACGAGATTCGCGGAACTGATGGGCGACGAGAGGACGAGGGTGCCAGCCCCGGAGAGCGGGCCCGAGGGGTTGAGGTTCGCCGAGTAGGGAAGCGCGAGGGAGATCGTCGACCCGGAAGGGGTGGTGCCCGTGCCGACGGTTATGGAGGTCAGGCCGAGAGGGAGATCTTGCTACTTAGCCAGGAGGGGAGGTTAGATATTAGGTGACAGACCTAGGCTGGTGGTGAGGGCCGATGGAGAGGGATGGAATCCTTCTTTAAGCACAAGGAAAACGTACTCGAGCGGCAACCTCATCGACGGAGGCGATGTTGCAGTCTAGACCTTGAGGGTCGCCGTCGGGGAGATTACAGTCGTCTTGGAGCGGTGTGGACTGGACGAAAAGTGATCGTTAGCACTGGTTGTCCAGGGGCTATGTGCTCTCAGAGTGAGATGGGTGAGGCTACGCTCATCGGGGGTTGAGGGTGTAGAGTTCAATCAAACACAAGGATTCCCGAAGCAGAGACAATGTACATACTCGCCGTACAGCCACGGTGACAGCTGAAAGGTTGCAGTCTGCGCCTTGTGGGTCTCCTTCAGGCAAGTTGCAGTCATCCTGAAGAGGTGTGGACTGTGAATGAATCTAGTTAGTATAATTATCGGAGGACAAAATCAACGCATGCTTCGGTTGTGGAAGCCAGACGGCGGGACGGGAGCGGGGGTGTGGATGTAGGGGCCGAAAGGGTGTGAGACGTACACGAACACGCAAAGCCGCAGCGGAGACGTCGAGCGTCCAGAGCGCGAGGAGGGCGAGAGTGGTGAACGACAAATGCATATCTCCGAGTTTGGTACGTTGTCTTTAGGCTCCTTGCTCCTGTACTCGGGGTATGATGTGGGAACTCTGCTATTGTCTGAGAACAAGAAACCAGGCGTTGGCAGAGTTGAGTCCTTCGGCCACCGCGGCGTGCATTCCAACCCTGCCTTGCGTCTTTATACCTGCATCACTCGTACGCCCGCACGTGGCTGGCTGAGATCCAGCTTGGGCAAGAGCTGCAAACCATCGAATGGGCATTCATCGAGTCCAAAATGACAGTCAGATATTGTAAGCTTCCTCCGTCACCGGGATGATATGGTCAGCTTCGTATCCTTCCACAGGAGGGATGGTAATTGTATAGGTTGAATGGAAAATGGGATGCAAAACTTCAGGCGGAAGTTGCGAATCCGGTAGATGTAGAATTAGCCAGTCCTTCGGAGGTCGGCCGTGTCGACGTCTGGGCGCGCTGCACGTGGGACGGAGTCAGACACCAGTATGGTTGTCCGCTGCCATTCAAGGTCATTTATGTGTCGATGACTTAAGCACCACCGAGCCCGTCAGCAATCTGACGAGGCTGACCAGTACGCCTCGTGTTCCCGGTATGCACGTAATACGCATTGCTGTGTTCCGCCAATTACGTGGCAGGCACAGCGGGCAAGGCTGAACCCCTACCGTCACCAAACGAAAGTCCAACTTGGGGCATAGCTGGCGAAACCAGTAGAGCCTATGTCACAGACCATCGTTCGGACTGCAGGCCTGCAGGACGGACTGGCAACTCAGCACGTTCTTGCTTTCGGTCGACGTGCGATCAGTATTGCAGCGAGGGACCTTGGCATCCAATCATATTCGTCGATGGTTTTAGGATATGGTCATGCCCGCATGTGGAGTTCGCAATATCCCTGAAATCAGCGAGGTTGACGATTGCAATCGCCATGTGCGAACTGCGCATATTGTGGTGTCGTTTTCCGGGGATCTTAGGACAGAATATAAGGAAGGGGTATTTACCGACTGAAGGAAATATCGTCATCTTGTCCTCTGCGAATAGGCCATTGACAAAATTGCGTTAAACTTTTACCGCCAGCTGGACATTGCCGCCTCCTCAAATCCGTCCCAGCAGTTTGTTTACCCTCATGCGGGTGGAATTCTTGAGACCAGCGCCGCAAGATTCTTGTACATGTCTTTCAGATTCTCGCCCTGGACAAACAAAATTAGACTTTGCTGCTCTGTGCCTGCTGGCGTAAGCCGAGCGCCGCAAACTTACCGTGTTTGAATCGATCCAGACCCCAATCTCGTCCGCATGATCGAGGTAGCCAGTGACACCGAAATGCCAATACTTCCCTCGCACATCCGTCCTGTCCTCGGTGACACTCAACTTCGCCAACGGAAACGCGTTTGAAGCCGATATATCCTTGATATCTCCGTTGCGAGGGCCACGCATCGATATGGTGTTCACAATTCCATCGTTGAGAAGCCAATTTTTCGAGTTATCACCTATTATTTCGCGCCGCGAGGCTGAAAGCGTGGGATTTGCCAGTGGGTCGCAGCCACCCATTGCGTAAACGGTTGGCAATATCAATGGAAAAACGTCTTTCTGCGGGATATAGCTGCCAGGCCCCGGCAATTTGAGCTTGAACTCCTGATCTTCCAACAACTTGTTGACGACATCAGCCGTCGCCCACTTGAAGAAATCATGGAAAGTCACGAGGCTCTGAAATAGGGGCCAAAGTATGGCGCTGGTCAAGCTCTGACGAATCAGGTCAATACCCCAAGCAGCTACATGTCCGCCGGGGATGTGTCGAAGAAAAGCTTGAATAATGTCGTAGATCGATATGGGGAACTTTGAGAGCGCAGCCAGGATCCAAGATGGCCAGGACGGGAACGGATTGGTGCAATGAAAGGAAAATGTCAAATACCAGACATGCGGTGATGTCTTCCCGGCCGTTTTGTGGAGAGCCTCGACACCTTCGATGCTGTTGTCGTAGAAAGCATTGCGCTTGGAATCCAGCCACATTTTGACAGGACCATCCGTCCTCTCGAATCTTGCACGCATGTCTGGGAAAGATTCACCATCATTGCGACGAATCCCCCAATGGTCAAGTTGCAAGTCGTATGCTCTTTCAGCGGGCTTCCGGAAAGACAATGTTGCGAACAATCTGCCTATAAGCCTTGTAGCGTCGTTTCCCGATTTCTATTGTATCTTTGGGTTAGACTTTCGAAAGAATTCAATCCCGGTGAGCACCCACCGACAGAAGATCTTGTATGACATCTGTGATTGTAGACCCTTGGTATGGCGTCCCCAACGTTGACACTGAGATTACCCACTTATCACTACCTTCTTGGCTTGCTGGGAAGGACCCATCTTTTAGGAAGGCGATCATTTGGCGGACTGTATTGCCGCCTTGAGAATGGCAAATGAAATGTGCTTGTTTTTCGGGACCCCATTTCCAATCCGCATCTTTCCAGGATTTGGCGGGAAGCAGGATGGCCCGGCGACGTCCACTTGTTTGTGTGGTTACTGCAGCGGTGCTGGGGCTGTTACTGAAATGTTCGCCATAGTTGACGTCGAGGTCGAACTTCTCGACAAGTTCGCCGGTATCGGGATTCACTGTGCTGAAGCTGGCAACCCTTTCAGCTTGGCACCTGGCCATTAAGGGGGGCCAGGTCATACTCGCCCGCGACGAGCTGTGTGCACAGCTCACAGGCCCTTTCCCAGTTTGACGATAGGGGCGCAATGGTTGCAATGATCACCGTATAATCCTCCTCTTGCAACATTCGGGGCAGGTCTTCCACTCCACCCCAGTAGTTGACAGCACCCAGTAGTGGCGGGCCCCATCCGGAAAATCCAGGCACTGTCACTGCTTAGACGAGGCCATGCTAGTATGGTGGACACCCACCGAGAACGATTGGATGCTGTTTGTACTGCTGCAAGTTGGAGAATCCACCAGCAGGCTTGAATTTATCGACCACTTCTTTCAGCCTCGTGAGGCCGTTGGGACCAGCGGTCTCGTCCATTGACCTATACGGCACGATGGTAGGCGCCTCGACCAGCGGCTTCAAATCAAGTGAAATAATTCCCACCTTGGCATCGGTGAATGTGAGTTGAAAAGTTGGAGATCTCACGCCTCACTCATGAGCGCGGCTCGAGGCCATCTTATAAGGCTCCATCCTAGCATGTCGAGTTCACATGCCGATGAGAGTGAGACGCCTAGTCAATTACGGACATGATGTGCCGGCTGGATCACCACCAAGACCTTTGCCATCGTTGGACATGCAAGGGTCTTGGACAGAGTGACCGACGAATCGCAGGGGCAAGGTAGATTCTGCCTCGTATCCTTACACTTGGCGGAGGAGGGCGTGCGCGTTTGACTTCAAAAGCCGCAGATACGGGAATCCAGAAAGGCCGATATCCAAGCCACGCCACGACACTTGCTGCTTGGCGGGCCATGTGCAACAACGCCGCAGTCCTTTGTGCCCGTGATTGTGAATGGCAAGAGGGGGAAGGCAAAGGATGTGGTGAGTAATTGAGAAGAGTCAAGCGAGGAGGCTAAACTTAGCCATTGTCATTTAACGAATGACGTTAAGGTACCCAGTTGGGTTCGGCATCGATCGTCATTTGAAGCCGATTTCTTCTATCACTTAACACTTAAACGTTGTCACGTCCGCTTACCAGCTCTCAGCCTCAATGCGTTTTCCGAACAGAATCGCACGACGTCCCAATTTCAGTATTTTGGAGAGCCCAAGCGTTGTCTGACGTCGATCTAAACATCAAGCACACCGGGGGGAACGGCTGGGAACAAGTCATCCGCATCACCAGCTATCGCGTTTCACTTAGAAAAGAGGCATAGGGGAGAGGAAGTACATTGAACGTCTAAAAGGTTCGTGTTACTAAACGAAACGCCCGGCTAGGAGGATATCGATGAAATACGACAGTGCTGAAAGTCATAACCTTGTTCCCACCAAAGCAAGATGCCTCTGAGCATTCCCCGATCAGGTTTTGGCAAGCTTAGAACAGCAATCCACCGAGCAGCAGCCCACCAAGCAACCCACCGGCAATTGGTAATCCATATCCGCCACCAGGGTAGGCCCCGTAGGGACGATTGTAAGGATAACCAGGGCGGATGAAGCGAGCGTTGGGATCGGCGTAGGCTCCACTGGCATATGGATTGACCCCATAACCTTGTGGTCCGTACCCGCCATATCCGTAGCCTGGACCCCCCGGAGGCTCAATATAAATGTTCTTGCCGTCTCGATCCTTGGCAAAGAATTGCGGCTGGCCGGTTATCTGCGCTTGTTGCATTGACCGTCTGAGTTTCATGTGTGCTTCGTAGTATTGTCTTTCTTCCTCGGCTCTTCGGGCGCGATCACGGACTCGCTCGTCGTGCGTGGAACCGGTAACCTTGTCCTTGAGCTTTTCACCAAAGCTCTTCTTCTGCATAGTCTGTTCCTTTGAGCTTGCAGGCCTTGCGGGCAACTCTGGTGGGAAGTGCTCCTCTTCAGAATGATCCACGGAGTGTGATGGTGAATGGTCTGCGCGCCGCCTTAGCTTGTCCTCCTCTTCCTGTAATCTTTCGCGTTCTTCGCTGCTAAGGCTCTTGACTACGTCGGGGATATCGAGAGGATGCTCCCAGTATGACTTCGGCGGGTCCTCGTTTGTGTTGACGAAGAATTGGTGGTTCTCCTTAGGGTCGTATTGCCTTAACCAACCTTCAGGGAGCGGTCTCTGGAGGTCTTCCATGGACCTACGTGCTTGCGCCGGAATTCCATTCTTCGATGAGGGGACTTCGAGATGTGATGATGCTTGCGGTTTGGCAGATGTGGTTGAGGAGCCCGTGGCCTGGGCATAGGATGGCGGGGCTTCTGGAGGCGCCGACATGGTGATCGAGCGAGTACGTAAGGAATGATGGATGTTGATCGAATGCGAGGAGAGGTAGATATAAGCTTCTGACCCCCTGCTGCCTGCAGAAAGTGAGAGACAGGTTGAGAAAGAGGTGAGCGAGGCGTGAGAGAAATGCAAATGCTGTGAGGCTGTGCAGGGCTGTGAGAGTCAGTGACGCAACCCGCAACCTCCCCGGGACAATCGGGAGCCGCTAAGCCACCGGCTTAGCAGCCAATCATCGGCGTGGAAACAGGCATTGTGGCGATCCTGCTTGCCCCGCTGATCCAATTTGAGCTGCTTCATGCGAGTCCAAATCTGACTACAAGTTGCTCAGTGCTCCCCTGTCCTTTTTTCGATTCTTTCGTGCCTCTTCAAAGAAGGTTCGGGCCTCTGCACAGCAATGAGGCACGAGGTTGCATCAATGAAAACTTTGGGAAAGAAGACCATG
This sequence comes from Phialophora tarda, assembly GCA_016109495.1. Classification (NCBI taxonomy): domain Eukaryota; kingdom Fungi; phylum Ascomycota; class Eurotiomycetes; order Chaetothyriales; family Herpotrichiellaceae; genus Phialophora; species Phialophora tarda. The sequence goes on along the minus strand of JADWPL010000019.1, from coordinate 566,781 downwards.
ATGGCTAGGTGCATAGTGCTCTCTGCATGGAATGAGATCGGAATCGAGCGTTTTTCAAACCACGACTCATGAGACATCTGATTTTTATCCTCTATTTTTTGATCTTCCGTAGCATCACTCAGTCTTACTAGGGAGATATTGACTTGTGCCACCACCCACCGCGACTTATTGCAGAGCTCCGCGCGCGGCCGGGAAGAGCCATTTTCAACCATGAACGCTACCTTGACCTGCTTGACACGATTCAAGAGCGTGTGTCTGAGCTGTACCGCGTGGTTCGACGCCACCGCATCGAAAAGCCGATTGAGTCGGCATTCGAAGACGCCCGTGATACTCTCATAAAGCAAGTGATTGTTGGATTCGAACGCGCTAATATCTCCAGCTACCAGAATGTCTGGATTACACAAGAGCAGGGGCAGGCACGACTTGAGTAGTTTTACATGTCAGGGGAATCTTCTACGAATGTCTCGATTACTTCGATTCTAAGCGAACCATCAATCCGTCGCAATTCACCTCAAGCCAACTTCCGAGCACGCCAGTAGGCTTCGAGGGACCTAAGGGCTTGCGCAACCCGTAATCATCAGCTCGCACGGAGCTCAAAGGTTCCTATCGACAATCCACACGTCAAAACGCACTAATTTGTACATGTACTAGGCTCGAATCTCTCGCGATATGGGCCCTTTCGATGGGTTTGACATTTGCAAAATTCCCAACAATCATTGATCTGGCGAGATAAGGCCATTTCCAGTTGCTCTACTCGATCTCGTCGCGGGTCAGCTGTACTTCAGCTCTTTTGAGCATTACAAGGACATGTCCACCTTGGTCGGCCTCTTCGATGGAGAGCGGCCCTTGCCTCACAAGCGAAAAGCTGCCAACAACAACTTCGTCTCGTCTGCCTGTCGGTAGCGAGTGACTCGACAGAGTGTTCCTTCAAGCCAAGTCTGGTTGGTTGGATCAAGTCGTTTATCACTATTCAGCGATTGGGAATCGAATGGTCACCCACACATATGTGCCGGATCTTGAAAGGCCAGATCTTGCACGGAGAGGATTTCGAGGAACTGGACGGGTTGGAGTATGGACACGATCTGGTGGAGAAATGGTGGACCACATTGTTGATGAGAAGGATGAACAGCATGACGGCGGGAATCTGAACGCTGGGCAGGCTGGGATCAGCTGTAGCGAATGTTTGCTTCCAGGGTGACTGGCATACATGAGTGCCCTAGGCGAGAAATGCCAGTTGGACAACCTCAAGGTCTGATCAGGTCCCAAAAGGAGCCCTGGTTCCAGAATCCTCTTGTGACTCAAACACACAGTTAATTGACATTGACATGATTGAGACAGGCCTAAAGCCCGCAAGTCGAATAATGCCTGTGTTGCTGGAAATAGTTTGTGTCTCATCCACGTCACGACGATGGATCACGCATTATTTATGCACCCCTATTCGATGACCTGGCCACCTATTCGCTGTCGCAGCCGGAGTAAATTCACTAGTTTCTCGTCCTTGTACTTGTCATTAAGTAGCCAGCAAATTTACTGTGTACTCTACTGTGGAATCAGATCTTAGAGCCAGACGTTAATTAGATCATTGCCGAAGTACGAAGCACAGGTACGAGGATGCGTACCTAGGTACGTACCGTGTATTGTGTACGCAATATATGGGCACAGTATCCTATCCTATTCCGGCTACCTCGTCTTTGAGATTGCTACGTTGGGCAAGTTAGCGCTACTTGCGGAGTACCCAATGCAGGGATCAACTTAGGGATCTTCCCTGTCCACATCCCACTAATGCATACTTCTTGTTTCGACGTACAGAGTATGAAGGATAAGTACCTAGGTATGGAGGTGAAGACGGCCAATATGTTACCTGTACGCGTCATTCCGATGTACCCGTGTAGTTCTAATATCGACTGTGGTCAAATGTGAAATCTCGCCATGTCTGTCGGAATATAGGTATATAATCTTTCCAGATTTGACCAGATCTGACCAGATCTGTCGTAGCACTTTCGCCAAACTGCTATACTATCCGATCAGAGAGATCCGACCTTATCTAACTAGGATGTCATAGCACTTTCGTCAAACTGCTACTATATAATCTGACCAGATCCGACCAGATCTGTCATGGCACTTTCGCCAAACTGCTATATACCCGGAAACCTTGGTCGTGACATTTTGGAGAAAATGCCACGCGTATTTTGTGGCTGGACTGTCGCCAATTAATTGGCAGGGAGGGACCTAACCTCTACACTGTACTGACATAGAATCCCGGAAGGCATGTTTCAATATATACCTGATTGATGGCTTACATTAGGATATACCAGATTGATATCGGTGGTTACCTAGTTACCTGCTGCACCACGGGACCGACCGCTTACGGACACTGAGTATCTGATCTATCTTCTACTGCCTTGCCTACCAGGTACCTTGCTGGGGAATATGGCGTCCATTCACCCTGGATCAGACCTAGCTACAGACAGATTCCACTCTCAGAGGCATGGAGCATGGAGTTTCACTTTTCCTCACGACGCCGGAAATAGCATGCCGCGTTCGCTGCGTTGGCTACAAGAGACGCAAAAGAGGACGGTTTGAAGGATGTGGGCGTGGGCGTGGGCGTGGTGGCAGCGAGGCTAGGGCTTGAAAAGGGGATTTTTGAGTCACTGCCCTCTCAATTCTTTACTACTGTAGTATCGTTGCAGCTGTGCGGCGGAGGGTTCAACTGATCGATTAACTCGGTCCTGATGCAGTTACGGGTATCGTTTCATCACAGCGATGGTGGCCAGATCAAGGGGAATTGTGTGTGGATTGATAATAGACACGAGAGCCGCACGAGCACGGAATCGCCTGTACATGGACGGGTATGGATCTACTCTGGGGTTGCACATAATACTGTAAAGTTTGAAGGGGACGAGAAAGGACAGAGGTATTAAAACCATTTCTTTTACTCTTGACATGCACAAAGCAGGCGACAACGGTGCTAACATGGTGGATGAGAACACCGAATGTATCAGGCGACGCAGGGCTTGTTGATGTCCAAGCCCGAAGGATGAAGGAATCAATGATTTAATCAATGACCCTTGACTCTGGAGTCGACTCCCGATCCGCGACGCACTTGCAAGAGACCGGCATCTAAGCATCATATGGATCGACAAAGCGAGTCCGTGTCTCTGCAGTGTTTATTCATGGCCGCCCCTTTCTAAATGGACGACTGCACAAGATCCTAAATTCACTACCTCGCATCTGCCGGAGATGTTGACTTGTCGCCATCTTCGTCAAGCAGGATCCTCCACAACCGTCCACCCTGCCCGTCATGCCCGCCCCGGAACTCTTGCCCCACGATATTCACCAGCACGACGTCCGCCCTGGCACGATCGAGGAAGGCCGCCTCTTCGGAACCCCGAGGGAAGCAGCGTTTCCATTCACTCCAGATGGCGTAGGCCTCCTGCGCCCACGCGCGGAAGGATTCGGCTTCAATGATGGTCGGGGTGAGGATCTCGCGGCTGGGGAATACTCCCCACGTCACGGCATTGACGGTGTTCACGTCCGAGGAGGCGACGGTGCTGGCTCTCGCGCTGTCGCTGTCATTCTTGGCAGAGGTCGGATTTGTGGTGGTTGTTTCCGCCGCGTTGGTCTTCTTGCTGATGCCGTTCGTCGTCCCCGCGGCGTGCCGCGCACTCTCAAACATGCCCTGCGCGTCCGTCTTCATCCAACTGAGGACTTCGCTCCCGTAGCTCTGGAGCCGGCCTTTCAGCCGTGTTTCCCATTCGTCACGACTGCAGAAGAACTCCACGAAGGCCTTCTGGAACACGAATCCCTCGCCTGGTGGTCCCCATCCAAATATGGGATGAGACGAAGGAGCGCCATCCACGGCCGGCTGAGACGCTAGCGTCCAGTAGTTCTGCTTTGATATCAGAGACAGCAGTTCCGACCTGATCACGTCGGTCTCTGCTCTCAACGCTCCCGATGAGTCCTTGCTCGACGCCGTGCCGTCGCTACCGCTGGGGTCGATGTCATCGCTCCACGGCACACCCACCAGATCACCGGATACGTGCTGTTTGAATATCGCCGTTATGTCCCCTAGTGATCTCGGATGGCCCCATAGCTTCCTCGCCATCAGAGGACTGACCTTTAGACTTGGTCCGTAGCCGTCAATTTCCCCGAAAGCCGGCGAATGACTTGGACCAAATCGACCGTTCGGGTAGTCGTCCCACGTGGCTTCCCTTCCCAAGGAGCCCTGACCTTCAGATATGAGGAGATGATGCCGTCTCGTGGGTGACGACGCGGGGATGCCGGTTCCTCGATCTCTTGCAGAATGCTGGGCTGTAAGGTCCGAGCTTCGGCGGGGAGGAGGGTCACTGTCTCCCTCCGGCCGAGCTTGCGCGGGTGATCGGGACTGCCGCTCCAGTATGACGCGGTTGTGAGGTTGTGCGTTGACCGAACTCTTCCGCCGTCTGGAGAAAGCAGATACTTTTGTCTGACCTGAATCTTGATCTGCTTGGCCCTTGATAGTAATAGCGGGACCGTCTCGCTTATCATCATCGACCACGGCATCCGCATCTGAAGATGAATCTCCGTCTCTATCTTCAGTGCTGCCCTCCGAACTCACAGGTGGGATCAAGCCTGTCCTCTCGAGAATAAACGCCACACTCTTTTCCAGGTTCAGGGTGTAGAAGTGGAAGCCCCTAGGCACACCACTCGGCTGAGGCAGAGTCTTCATCTGCTCCACCAGCTCGCTGAGCACATCCACGCCGACCTTTTTGACAGCCTCGTCATCTGACTTGACCGCCTCGATTCGTTTCGAGATTTCCTCGGGTAGTCTCGCATGACTCAGCTTCGTGATTCGCTTGATGATCTGGTAGGACTGGATCGGCATGAGGCCTGGAATGATCGGGATCTTGTCAAATAGCCTCTTTCCACCCTGGTCTGCGTAGTTTCTCAGACGGTCCTCATATTTCCGGTACGCGTCCATATCGTACGATAGTTGTGTCATGATGAAGTCCGCACCCGCAGAGACCTTGTCCACAAGGTACGGCAAATCGTGCTCAACGCTCTGTTTTCCCTGTTCCGGGTGACTCTCATCGGCGTGGCCCTCGGGATACCCAGCGACGCCAATGGCAAAGTAATCACCATGCTTCCTTCGAATATATCGCACCAGATCGACCGCCCAGGTGAATTCCTCATTACTTCCTGTGCCTCCACCGCCGCTTCCACCCTCTATTTCTTCCGTCGACGCAGCATCTTTGTATTCTTCCCGGGGCGGATCACCTCTCAAAGCCAGGATATTTCTGATCCCGACCTCCTTTGCGGCTTCCAGCGCCTCGTCCACCATGTCTTTCTTCATGTTGGTACATGTCAAGTGTAGGACAGTGGTTAGTCCCAGTTGTCTCTGACACAGCTCCGCCAGCTCCAGCGACTTCGTGGCTGTCGAGCCACCAGCACCCCAAGTAACTGTGACGAACAAGGGACGTAGGGCAGTGGCCATCCGGGCCAGGCGAGATTGGAGGTTCGAGAAGCCCGAGGATGTCTTGGGAGGGAAGAATTCGAGAGAGAAGTAGTACGAGGACGGATCGAGGGAGGAGAAGAGAGTAGGAAGCCGGTCATCGTGCCCAGATGCCATGGTGTCGTTGGTGGCCTGGAAAGCCAACTTGAACACACGATAGGGATGTTTAGAAGGGGAAGTTCAAGTTGGCTGTCGTGTACCACTTCACTGGCGTCAGTCTTCGCTACGGCGCGGGAAAAAAGCTGGAAAACACTTCATTGAAGATTAATTAGAAGTTTCTTGTCGTCAACCACGCAGAACAGGCTGTCGTTCCCTGTGCTGGAGGATCGACGTTGTCGCGTTTCCACTCCCAGAACAGTCAAAATTACCCCGCGAGAACTTTTTAGCAGCCTCGAAATACTCGATGACGCCAATCGCAGGGGTGGGTCGACTAACCAATAACGGTAACGCGCCGAGGCACACGCGGCAATTTATCAACTGCCGGGCTGCTGAATGGCCCACCGTAGTTCCACGTGACACTGGATGTGGTGCTGGTAGAGTTGAGAAGATAGTTGTAGCAATTCACTACTGGTCCCAGATCTCACAAGCCTGCCTGTGGTAGAGAAGGTGAGAAGATAGTTGTAGCAATTCACTACTTATCCCAGATCCCCCACAAGCCTGCCTGCGTGGCCTCCGCCGTAGTCTAGCTTCCATGCGGTCTTGATCCGAAGAGTAAACCCCCATGAACATACAGATGTCTATTTTTGGCGCCGCCATGAGGGTTGAAATCCATACAAAAGCCATCCCGAAAATACAAAGCTGCCCTTGAGCACTGTTGGTTCGCGCTCTGACTCTTCAAAGCCACCAACTCCTTTTCATGACGGTCAAAGAGGACAGTTCCAGCGCAAGGGTATCGATATTTCAACAAAACGCCAGACCAGTTCCGAGCCCCCACTAAGTCTGCTCGTCCCCGTTGATAAAGTCGTCAAAGTGTTTGGATACGTTATCTCCATCCTCCAGCTCCGCGTTGTCGTTGGCCGAGTCATGGCTCGCACTTCGAATCATGTCCAGCGCCTCGCTCGCATGACTGGCCTCCTGTTCTAGACTTGGTACGGCATCGTTACTGGCGTCTCCGTCTGGATTGGTCATGTCCATGAACATGTTGTCGGACTCGAAAACCGGCGGAGACGCGTCCCTGGTAGAGTCTGGTACACTCTCAGATGCGTTGGCGAGTCCATTCCGGAGATCGTCCTCAGCGTCAAGACCGAGCCCAGCATTTGGTCGAAATAGCGGGAATGATGGGTCGTGGTTTCGTCCTCCTGCATTGTCTCCGCCAAAAGTTGGCATCATCGGATCCCGCAGCCCATCTTGCGGTGGATCCCTGGTCGGACTGAACAAGGAAGGCGAGTTGGGTGAGAACGGAGAAGGTCGGTGGTCTGCGTATGGTGTCTCTGACATAAAGCCAGCTTCGTAGGTCCTGCTGGGTCCTGCGTTTTCATTTGATTCTTGTCTCTGCATTGCAGAGGAACCTTCCGCATTGCCGTTCTGCCCAGGACTTGCAGCAGAACCGGGTGCCGATGGTGACTGAGTTGATGGCTTGGGCAGGAGAGGTCCCGTAACAAACGATTCTTGCGTTTTTCTGCGTACATACGTTTTGGTCCGTAGGTGGGGAGGCAGGTCTTCAGGCTTCTCGACGCCCAGTTCCTTCATCAGCTTTTGCTGCTTTGTGGGGCGCGGCTTTCTTGTCGACAAGCTCTGATCCAGAATTGGCGGTGGCTCGGGAGCAATGGGTTGCCACTTGTGCAGCTCTTGCCTGAAAACGTTGGTCTCATAGGCGAGCAGTACCTCAGCTCCCTCAATCTTCCGCAGGTAGAAGAGCATTTCCGGCATTTCCTCGATGGTCCTGCACAGCTGGTTGCCGCTGGTATACTGCATGAGAAAGTCACGGAACGCCTGGGCTTTGTCGATGATTCGTTTCAACAGCTCTTCCTCCTCGGGTTGGAATGGCAGATCTTGGATTTCATCTTGCCAGGATTGGAGGTCTTCCAGCTTCGGCCGGGCCGCGTCTCGAGGTATCTTGACCCGCCAGTCACAGATGGGACAGGTAAACGTCTCGCACTCCTTCACTTTGCCTCTGGCTAGCTTCAAACATTTGGCATGGTACCTGTAACAGATCAGCAAAGAGCCAGCCGTGTCAAATATTCCACTCACCAGTCGTGACAGATCTCGCACTCAATCATGAGTCCGGCCTCTGGCTGTCTACAGATACAAAAGACAGGTTTCTCCTCGTCACCAAGAGCGCCCTTCTCCTGTCCGTCGGTCGGTGTGGCTTCTCGCGATGCAGGCTCAACCGGAGGTCTGAATGTATCGTTGAGATCGAAGCAGAAGCCATTCTTTTCCTCCACAAACTTCATGTGCTGTTCCAGAATGTGAAGTGGTGCGTTGGCCTTGCCGAATAGCTTCTTACCCTTCCTCATCCAGTCTTCGTGGCGCCTCAGCTCTTTCTCTAGGTCGGCAGCACCGTGCGGTTTACCATTGAGGTCTTCCAGGCTCTTGACAACGTCTCGAACATGAGCGTACATGGGACGCTTGCGGAAGTCCGGATCGTGACTTCGTTCAACCAAGGTGATGATCTGGCGCTTGGCTTCGCGGTTCTTGGCAAGGATGGCATCCATCTGCTCCAAGGTATCCTTGTTGACAGGGAAGGCTTGAGTCTGGGTCTGGGCATGTAGCGATTCCAGCTGAGGGTAGTGGACATCCTCGGCCCCCATAACTTCCCTGGCCTTGATCTCCCAAAATTCGCCTTGCCTAACCACTTCAGTGAGGAAGAGGACTTCAGGCATCTGTGGAGCCGTCTCGATCTCGCTGGCACGCTTCAGAAGTTCTTTGCATTCGTCGAGAGTCTTGGACTGCACCTCCTTCTGGACCTGGCGGACCTCCTCGAGCCAATGCGTTCGCGCGTGGACTTGTTCCAGGCTGGTCAGTTCGGGCATAGCAGCCATAAAGCCGCGACCTTCGTCAAGAATGGTCTCCAGCTCCTCGGCCGTGGGATTATTCAGGCCACTCAAGATGCGCTTTACGGTGGCTCGCCACTCGTCGATCATCGTCACCTTTTCTTTGAGGTTCTCAAGCTGGGGTGCGCTAAAGCCGAGTTGCTCTCCATCCTCGATGAGCGCCTTCATACGTTCCAAAGTCAACTGTGGCTCAGCGTCTTTCTCATCTGTTTTGCCGGTCCGGAGCGAAGAGCGGCGCCATGCCTTCTCATTCTTGCGCCGGTTCTGCTGCTTTCGCGTGAGGTACAGGTTCGCTTCATCAACCCACTGATCGCACTTCTTAACAAAGTCGGCCAGGTCATCCAGGCCCTTTAGAGGATATGGTATCTTCTCACCTTCACTTAGAAGTGTGTGCATGGCCTTAAGCGCGGGTCGGGCATCGTCGGCTAACAGTGCATCAAACTTCGCTTCCCATGCCTCGGGCACATTAGCTTTATCCACCACTTTCTGCACAATGCTGCTCAGCTCGTGGTTAGTATACCGCAAGAGGAGACTGTGATTCGACCCCTTCAGACGCTCCTCTGGGGTGTCTGCGCAGCAATCGGCGACTTCGGGGTGGAGCAAGCACGTCACTTTGCCATTACGGTGACATCGGAACTGCGAGAGATATGAGAATGCTTTGCAATGACAGCACTGGTACTCTTCCTCCTCAAGCTCGGTATTCTCGATTTTGATGATCAAGCCGCAAGCCTCGGAGGGTTGCTCAGCCAGAGTGTCGAACGTGCAGTCGTCATGTGGGGAGTGCCGCTTGTGCATGGCCACAAAACTCTCACGTTCCGCCAACTCGCGATTTCGGGTTCGTTCCAGAGCTGGGCCTAGCCACTTGGAAGTCTTGATTGTTGTGTCTGACGCTGCTGCCGTGAAGAGCAATTCGTCGTGCGAAAAGCATGGTTGACGACGGAACTCTTGTAGCCGCTGGACGCCTGCTTCGCCAAATGGCTCCCAGTCCGCAGGAGCAAAATTGACGGCTTCGTTGAAGTTAAAGCCATGGTTGAAGCCGGCATGATATGCTTGAGGGAAGGTGATAACGAATTGACCGGCACGTTGATCAAGCGCGTAGACCTCAACTCCGGCCTTCCTCAACTGATTGGGCGGAAGGATCGTGACCAGCTGAAAGAGCAAGTCAGGCTGCGTCTCAAACAGCTCCGGGACCGCTTTCCGCATGGCGTCCTCGAAGCGATAAGCGTCCTTGCCAGGAATGCCATACCAGGTTTTGGTAGCCCCAAAATGCTGATAATTCGCTGAATAGGCATAATGGTCCTCGTTGTGCCAACAAAAGGTTGAAAAGCACATGCCGACATACAGCCAAGGAACCGTCATGCCCGAGATATCACCTTTAATGTGTCTGAACAGTGACTCTTCCAGAAATGGCATGACATTCAGATTCCACAGGTCCTTCGAGTAAGGGTTGAGTGGATTCTTTTCGACCGTCGGGAAGCCACTGCCATGTGTGGTCGAATGAATGTCTGCACCGTATTCGACTTCGACTGACTCCGTGATGTCCTCGACCAGCCTCCAGAATTCGCGTTCGACGTCGTCCTCGGTCGGCTTGCGTTGCGTGTTGGTGACAGGGTCGAATTGCATCCGGGCCGAAAAGTAATGCTCCTTGAAGTTGTTTGCCTTCTCTTGGAACTGCTTCAGAGAGTAGATACTACCCTCCTCGAATCCGTAATCGTTAGTGCCGACTAGACACTTGGGACAGTGCCAGTCGTACTCTGGGAGGGAGGTCACCGCCGGGTCGACACAGTTCCTATGGTAGCCCAACTCGCAGCTATCGCACAGCAGAATGTTCTCTTTGTTGTCTGACTTGCCGCATTTCTCGCACTTCTCCCCATGCCTCCGCTGTACAGGCTTCGCGCGAACTTGAGGCGTAGTAGGGCGCATCGCAGGAATATGGTTGCCCGGAATGGTTGGCATCACATCCTTTTTAGGCCTCTTGCTTCTCCTGCCGTCAGGGCCATCCGCCTCGCCATCCATGCCCTCTGAGCCCGACTCGCCATTAAGACTATCGTGGCTCAGGGTCCGTTTCAGCGGGTTGGAAGTACCGTTCGGCATTGGACTTGCTGTGTTACGTATTGTCGTAATTGTCGGTCCGTTGATAGGCGGGAAAGACGGCGCTGGACTTTGGCTTGGTGGCGGCACGCCGTTAACTTCCTTTTTGACGACGGGCGGCGGAAGGGTGTTGACAGCAGTGAAACCCGAGGGACCATTCACCGCGGTGAACCCACTATTCACAGCAGTAAAGCCAGAAGACGACACAGGTCTCGGTTGCGTCGCCGGAGTCGGTGGCGGTATCGAGGGCATGGGTGGCGGCTGTTGAGAGGGACCTGGGGCATGTTGCATCTGTGGGGGAAGGGACATAGCCGGTTGAAGGTTCGGTGAGTTTATTCCCATAGCTGGCGGGGCAGATTGTGATAGAGGCATGTGGTTGAGCATAGGGTGGGGAGGCATGACCGAGGGCGAGTAAGATCCTCCATGCTCGTTCGAAAGTTGTTCCTGGACCCCGGGTTTGGCATGTCTCAGCCACTCTTCGTAAGGATAGAGCCACCGCTGGTAGGAGTTTTTGAGCGAGGTCGAGAGCGAGGACATGATTTTGCCGCTGTATCCCAGATCTCGACCAATTTCAGCCCACTTCTTGTCCTTGCATACCCGCTCAAAACCACCTCGGACTTCGACGGCCTTCTTAAGCTTGTACAGATCGAGCGGACGCTTGTCGACAGATGGGAAACGGTTCAGATGAGCGCCATATTGTTTGTGGAATTTGGCCAGTTGGTCGAGATAGTTGAGGTTGGTTCGGTTGCCTGCATAGATTGTAAGGTCGCGCTCGTCACATACACCATGAAACATTCTCACCTCCTTCGACGAGATTGATCTCCTGACGTCGAGTTCGAAAATGGAAGCGCTGTAGGTATGTCAGTGATGCTCGAACATTCTTTCGCCGTCGCTCCTACCTCGGTATCAATAGCAAAGTCTGGATTCCAGCTCTCAGGCGGGATGATCTTGCAGATGCCAAACTTGCTCGCCTTCTCAGATATACTGCGAATGTATTCCATCGGGTCTCGAAATTCGGCCTCGGTCGGTCTGAAGGTAGGCGCCTCAAGTAGATCATGAGGTCTCTTTCTCGTTGGCGGATCGCGACTTGAAGGATGGCCTTTGCGCTCGACGGATCGCATGTCGAGCGGCTGTGCTCGACGAGCGCTGTAGGGAAAAAGGGGAGTAGCCATGCTGGCGGTGGGTGCACCAGCCATCCTTGATGCCGGGCCCGGTGTCGCTGATGATGATTGCTTTGCAGCCGCAGCCTGTGGTGCGACACCACCAGTTGAAGGTGGAACGACCATGACTGCGACAGGTCGGGGGAGATCTGACCAGGCGCGGGATATGCTTATTTTGATATTGCCAGAGTTTGTCGGCAACCAGTCGTAGGAGGGTCGAAATCGGCAGATGGAGGATGGATACTAAAGAGACAAAGCTTAATCGTTGATACAGATACAGCGAGCGGAGGAACGAGTGGCAGGCGGGTGCCAGTGAGTCGGCAGCGGGTAGCCTCGTATGGAGCGCAGGCTTAATTTGGCTCGAAGGCGAGACTCGCTTCAGAGTGTTGTGAGAAGTGCTGGCAGCGCACTTCTGACCGCCGTGGCTCACATGCGGCACTGAGCAGAAAGGCCTGGGCACGATCGTGTGGAGGAGGAAAACATAGACAAGAGAAGCAGAAGGATACGCCCGGGCAAGAACGAGAGAGACGAGAGGCTCCCGAACAAGAAGCACAGGGTAGCGCAGGTCCCAGCCGAGACACGATTGGCTGTTCCTGCAGTCAGTGGCGTGTGCTCACGTTCGGGCGGACCAAAGCTCTCACTGGTGCACACAATGTCCCCGCTGCGCTTCTGAGCCGAATGCTGCGCCGTGCTTCCTCTTGTGTCAACAACCCCTCGGCAATGGCAATGCAAAAGGCCATTTACGGCATATCGCTACTCCAAAGGACAAAGTCAACGGTGTCATGGCTCGTGGAGGCTCGGATAGACTATTGGCAATCCGCTCACGTTGTACAATCTGTAGCGCCTAATATCCGCAGTGGGGCGAATCACAGATCGCCAGGTTCCCCTCGCCTTTCAACGCGGCCTCAGTGTCAACAACAACCTCAAGGCAACGCCACAGAAGCATACCATCTCGATCGAAACATCAACTGAATCCTTTTGACATCCCCAGATGGAAATCAAACCTATCCCCGCTTTCTACTGTTGCTACCTCCTCCGCTCGACGGTTCGCCACGCGAGCACCTATATCGGGTCAACACCGGACCCAGCGCGTCGTCTTGGCCAACATAATGGCAAAGTCAAGGGCGGCGCTGTTCGCACATCTCGATCAAGCTTACGGCCCTGGGAGATGGGCTGCATCGTTGCCGGCTTCCCGTCCAACATTGCCGCCTTGCAGTTCGAATGGGCCTGGACCAATGCTCATCTGACCCGGCATATTTCTCTCGAGCAGCGCATCTCATTTGCCACCACACGCACCAAGACTTCGAAATCCGGCAAAGTGACCAACAGACCGGGTAGGCCAAGGAGTTCATTGATCGAGAGGTTGTCCAATCTCCATCTTTTGCTGCGAGTGCCCTATTTCTCCAAATGGCCACTTGAGGTTCGCTTCTTCAGCGAGGACATGTTCCGGGCGTGGACGGCCTGGTGCGGCCGCGTGGACACGCATATTCGGCCTGGTATAAAGGTGATCTTGGATCCAGCGCAGCCTCAGGAGGAGGAAGAAGACGAATTTTCTTCTGCCCAGCCCCAGGCGAGCCAGAGAAGGAAGAGGAGGGCTGAGCTGATCGGAACGGGGGGCCCCCATGGCGTCGACCCGACATACGCCCGACTGAGAAGTGTTTTCGAGAAGAGCCAATTTCTACTCGACGACGGCGATGATCAGAAATGCTCTTTATGCGCTGCAAACGTCGACCTCCACAAGAGTCTTTTTATCATCTGCCACGCGGAACATTGCCAGAGCATATCTCACGTCACATGTTTGGCCGATGCATCACTGCAAAGAAATCGGTCAGCCTCATCTATCGTCCCAGAGACGGCAGTATGTCCTTCATGCACAAAGGAAAGCCCTTGGGTGGAGTTGATGCAACAAGTCACATTAAGAAACAGAGGAGTGAAAGAGGTAAAGAAACTCTTGGGCAGGAAGGGGAGGAAGTCCACAGCAGCAGTTGCGGCGGACATCATGGAGACCTATAGTGAAGGCAGCGATTCGGAAAGAGAGGAAGAAACACTTACTGCAAAACACGTGGTCGATGAGGAAGATCTACTCAGTTCTGATGACGACGAGAGATTATCCGTTGCATCTACAGATTCGTTCGTTAGCGGAACTACCGATCGCGACGCTGGACGGAAGCCAAGATCTGTCGCTGCCGCTGGCGAGCATCCAAAAGTAACGCTAGAGAGGGTGATAGAAGATAGCGAAGATGAAAGATGACCAACCTGCTGATCCCAACGTCCCTCTTCCATTCCCTTCCTTTCATTCCTTAAGACGCCGTGTCAAGTAATGGTCCCAGCTTCTCAAAGTCGCTCGAAGCCCCTGGAGGATTCTCTATCACCCCTTGAACAACGGCTTGGATGTCAACAGCAACCTGGTCGATGGTCCTGCCAGCGTCGACTTGATAGACCGTGATGTCCAGTCTGGCAAACAAATCCTTGAACAGAGCCCGAACACGCGTTTGCATTTCCTCCTGCTCGTATCTCTCAGCTCCATACCCACCGCGTCTGGCGGCATCTGTAGAAGAGATGTCTAGGAAAAACAGTAGATCAGGCTTGAGGAGTCCGATTTCCGGATTCCAAGCCCAAGAGAGTGAGAGATCTGGGGTGTCTTTGGCGGCCGAATACACAGCTCCGGAGAAGGAGTACCGGTCGACTATCACGTTCATCCCACTGAGCAGATCCGACCTGATGGAATTGATAGCTTCCCATCTGTTGGCGCTGAAGAGCAAGTGGATAGAGTGGTCGTCTTGCTGGGCTTGGCCAGTCAAATAGCTATTGATCATCTGTCCTGTCGGCGTTGTCCGGTCTGTGAAATGTTACCAGCTGAGGCATCACCGGCGCGCCAGCGAACAAACCTGGAAATTTGGTGTACCGAACCCGTTGACCTTGCAGTCGAAGGAAGTCGAACAGGCGTTGGCATTGACTGGATTTCCCTGAGCGATCAAGGCCTTCAATAACTATGAGCAAGCCTCTTTTCGAAGCGGCGGAACAAGGGAACGCCATGCGCGCCTCTCTATGGCGATTCTTGGGTCAATCCAAGCACGGCTATATGGAAAAGAGAGGGCCAGCACGCGCGATAATAGGAGCTTGAACTGATGTTGTGACGGTCAATTTCACAGGAAGTTGTGGTGATCGCGGTGATGAACTTCGGTGGGCGTCCGGTTTCTTGCTCCGGGGCGATCACTCGATCACTCCGATCACATCGCTTACAGTCACTGTGTACGTCTTTCCCACTGTGTCTGTCTTATAACCCCGAAGTCGGACCGGCCACGACAGATGAAACCCCTCAATGTGTTTCCCAAATACTACTCACTCGGTTACTGCTCGGTACATAGTGCGGTAGAGATTGAGAAAAGGCACACGATGAATAAAGCTCGCCTTCGTGCACCGCATCATAACCTGGTAGACAGCTTGTGCAATTTTCTAATGTCTGCAACTATATCTTCATATAACCCACTTGATTTCTGCTTGGAGGCAGTCCGTAAGAAGGAGCAGACCCCCGTAGGTGCCAGAGGACGCTTCTGCACTGGCATGGTAGGCGTAACCGTATCAATGCAGCTGGTCTGTTGGGCATGATGGCTTCGCCCACTCTGTCCATCAAGATAGCTCGAAGCAGCCCTCACGAATGCCTGATTCCAGCTCACTAGTCAAGCAGAATCCACCTCTTCTCACCCTCCTTAGCACTTCTTCTCTCTGCTATCCCCTCAACGGTATGCTTGATTGCATCTTTAGTGCATTTCGGAAATTGCGTCTTCAGTACCTCGAGCAATCCCACCTTTGTCAGAGTGCTCCCAGACACTGCCGCTTTGAATGCTGGCAGGAGTTCTGGAGGCACCAGCTTGACTGGTTTTCCGGCTGCGTTTGCCTTTGCTTTGACCACGAGAATATTGTTCTCTGATTGACCAGCGTTCGGCGCATAGTTCTGGAATGCCGACAGAGACGCCATGTTCCCACTGTTCGGATCAACAGCCGTCAGGGGCAGACGAGGTGGCTGCATCGCAGCACATTGTTGTGATTTCTCCTCTCGCTTTACCGGACTCTTCTTGGCGATATCCGACCAGTGTGCTGGCGAGTACGGATCGATTGGCAATCTGGTCGAGTCGTGCAAGACGTCCATGTGATAGAGCAACAGGTCGAATCCGTTCTCCGGATGATTTGTTCCATCTTGCCAGCACAGTCCACTGCACTTCGGTTCCATGTTCCCAACAACCAGCTGCCGTTTTGTCACATCGCCGTCGTCGTCAAGGAAGTCCTCCATTTCCTCGTCACCATCTCCGTCCTCTGACTTCTCATCATCGTCCAAGATCTCTTCATCACCTTCTTCCGGTTCCTGCCACTCGGATTCGCTGTCGTATTCATAGTTTGTGTCCGGAAGACCCTTATACGATGGCTTGATGGCGAGTCTTCGTGTTGTGCGCGGTGAAACAGGTCGGGTATAGGTTCCTTGGTATGCAGGCCTCACATCCTCACGGTAAAACAGATACTTGTATGGAATTTTACCAAGACGGCCTGTGGGATTTGTCATATCAATAGGTACAGTCTCTGAGCCGTTCATCTCGCTCATGATCGCCTTGACGGGTCGGACTCGACGCGTCCGTCGACGTTTCCGGAACCGGACATTGATTTTCTCGGGGATAGCATCTTGATCAAGTGTTAGTCCGTTAGGTGGAAACGTTCTACTTGACAAGAATCGATTGTATGGTGCAAGTTGCATGTGCTCTTTGATGAAAAACGGCATGATGAAAGGTCTCGCGTCATATTTGTTGTGCTTGGTGGACGACGGCTTGATATCCAGAAGCGGAGGTTCCATATCGACGGACGCAATCGAACTTCTCCGGGATGGAGTGGTGCCTCGAGAGATATCCTCGCAGTCACTAACTGCTGGTGGAGTGGAGGCAACTGCGGGTTTTCCGAAGAATGCCCCGAGCCGCATTTGAGCCTGTATAACTGTTAGCATTGGAAGTGAGCTGGGAAACAAGAGGACATTGTACCCTTTCTTTTTTGAGAGACTCGGCCTCTTTTCTCTGCCTCTCTGCCTCTTTAGCTTGTTTCTCTGCGTCTTTCTCACGCTTCTTTTCTTCTTTCACTTTGCGTAAAGCCTCTTTCCCTTCCTCTTTGCGTTTTCTCTCTTCATCTTTCTTCGCTTTTTCCTCTTCTTTCTTCGCTTTGGCTTCTGCCTTTAACCTTTCCTTTTCTTCTTTCTCGGCTTGTTTGATAGCCTTCTCGGCTTGCTTCTCCGCAAAGTTTTGTTTTGGCTTCTTGCTGGGTGCAGGCGCCATGTCGGTATCTTTGGCTGGACTAGCGGTAGGCGAAGGGCCCAACTCAGTCAACGGAGTAAGCTGGTCACTTGGCTCCTGTGAAGTGGTGGGAGACTGCAACACAGTGAGAGGACTACTCTCGGGCTGTGCTGTAGGAGCGGAAGGAGAGTAGTCGACCAGTTCTCCTTCGTGGTTGCGTTTCTTCGAGGGTGTTGGCTGAGCAGTTGGCAGGGAGGGTGCTGCTTGCGGGGCAGGAGCGACATTGGTGGTCATGTTGGACTGGGGGACAAGAAGGAATAGATATCGAAATACAAGTGATGGTACAGAAGAGCTCAAGGCATTGAGGCGCGGGCTGCTACTACCCTACTGTGGGCGAAACAATGTCGTTGATCACTTCACTGCAAGCATTACAGTACAACGCAGACCGGGAAGCTGTTGAACGCGGTGACGCGAACGCGCCGCGCCAAGCAACCACAAGGCTTCCAAACAGCCTCGTTCAAACACCACAGGCAGTTTCCACACAGGCGGCCATTTGCTATGGGATTTCTCTTCTCAATTTTGCCGAGTCACTTTTCGGATACCCTGGAGATTGCGGCAATAGAGTTCGAACCATCTCATTTCATCAAGAATCACGCATACAACGATCCTCGCCTCGGACTTCGCAAATACTGCGGCGGCGCAATAGCTAGATACGGAACGCGCTCATTCGCCCTGAAACTAACATCATTTGCAGAACCACTGCGGAATCGGTCATCCGCAGCTCCTCGCTGGTCGACGACTTCTCCTAGCCTCACTTCCACATTCTGCAGCATTTTGGCACGCACAACGCCATCCAGCGTACTGCCTCCCTTTGCGAATTCGAAGAATTTCGAGTCTCTTGTGAGTGAAGAACAGTACGATAAAACATCAGGAATCGTTGTGTGGAAGGCGCACCAGATGGTGCAGCACGCCGCGAGCAGCATGATCGCTATCGCCGCGCAGTATACGCCAATCCAGCGCCATGATACCACGTAGATGTCAAATCCGTCGGCATAAAACGCCGTGGTGTTTTGATGGTCCAGAGCATATTGCATGGTGTCGGCACACGTTTGACTTGCCAGAACCCAGGTATTGAGTAGTTGACCGAGCCGCCGAGAGAACTGCTGTGCAGTCACGTTTGAATAGTCGGCGTATTCGCGGCCATTTCCACTTAGAATGAAGGCGGAACTCGTATTTTGGAGGTAATACTCGCTCAGCGAGGAGTATCCCGAGCTTAGCAGTGGATCGGTTGCCAGAATCCACTCCTTAGTGAGATAGGTGAACGTTGAGGGGAAACTGAGCGTTGTAACCGTTGACGGTGCATGTTTGTTGGGCGACCTCCGTTGTGCCTGTACTGAACAGAAAGGCAGTTGTGAATCAGCCACTGATTGGCAAGACACATTG
The DNA here is from genome assembly GCA_016109495.1 of Phialophora tarda. Lineage (NCBI taxonomy): Eukaryota > Fungi > Ascomycota > Eurotiomycetes > Chaetothyriales > Herpotrichiellaceae > Phialophora > Phialophora tarda. The sequence continues at coordinate 548,333 of JADWPL010000019.1, read as the reverse complement.
GACTCAACATAGATCTGGTTAATTGCACACCGAGCCACCCACGGACCTCGAGTCTGAAAGAGAAAAGTTGCTTGCGGAATGTTGGCATCCGAGACGTTGACCAGCTGCTCAGGATAGCCGTAGAAGTAATCATCCGACACGAACTGATTCATGCCCACCTGCCAAGAAGGATAGATGGCGAAGTCGGCCGAATCGACGGTTGTATTAGGTCCCGAGAAGGTGCCGTTGACTACAGTGGTTGCGTTGACGTTGATGCTGACCTCCTTTTCGTCCTTCGGTCTGTTGCAGTCTAGATTCATGTAGGTCGTCTCTATCACGAAACTGGAGTTGCGGTTGGCCAACGAAGCAACAGGGACTCCAACGAGCGAAGAAAATGAGTCCTCGGTCAGATTCGACCGCGAAAGGGGCACCCAGCCGTTGGCATCTTTTTCAGTATTTTCCGTCAGCCATGGAATCTTAACGTTGCCAAACAGGTCCGTCGTCCCATTTTTCATTGTGGTCGGACCAAGGACTGAGCTTATATAACTCGGTTTCAATGCCGTCAGCAATGAGTCAACACCAGAAACGGAATCAAAGACCTGATTGGTGATGGTGTTGACGTAGCTGACCAGATGAGAATCTGCGGTGAATTCTCTACCGACGGACACCAGACGCAGTGATGCCTGAGAGCCCAGGGGAGAAAAAGTCCAGCTTGATAGTAGAACCAAAGTCATGACGTTGAACGCTCGAAATGACAACTGAGTGGTAAGAGCAGTGAAGAACGTGCGGCTCTGCATGATTTGCTCGAGAAGACCGAGCGTTATGCCGTTTTCCAATCGCCATGTCGCCAAGCGTTTGAGTGTCGAGCCTAGCACTGCTGCAAATAGGATGGTGAAGAGAGTCGATGCCTGTACGCATTAGTTTAGCACGCCTCGCTTCTCGATTTCAGACATACCGTGCTCGTTGCCTGTTTTATATAATTCGTATCTGACTCCGTGACTTTCTGACCGTCGAACTTCGCCATCGTTACAGCCAACCACAAAAATGGCACTGCCACCAGTAAGGTAAATGAACAGAGGAGAATCTCAATGAGCAGGTCCGTCCCAAATTTGCCCACTCTGCCTGAGCCGAGCGTTGTGGTGGTTCGCTGCGGAGGCTCATTCTGAAATTGAAATGCTCCGCTGTTGTACTCTTCTTGGGGTTCTAGGATGGGATTGTACTGCGCGGAAGCAGACTTTCGATGAAGCGAGCCGAGTGATTTGATCGATTGTCGCGTGTGTGGCCTGTTGCCGAATCCATATGAGGCGCCATATGGACTGGGCAGCTCGATGAAATCGGACATTTACCAGCTGGTCGGGCGGTTGAACAGACCAGATTCTCGCGTCTCGTCAAGGGCAGCCAGAACTGGGCAATGACGGCGTGTCAACCATGGGCAGCCGCTAAGCTTCACGAGAAAGAGATTGCTTGGATATCGGCCGAGTAGTACCCCGTACGGAGTATCTACTCCGTAGATGCAATGGGATGAGTTTGAAAGACTGAAGTCAAAGCGGGGTGCCTCTCTTGTGCAAGTTTTTGCTGTATCAGCAGCCTGAGACAGTCCATGTCGTGCAACGTAGAATGATATAATGACGGGCTGGCGAGGCTCTCTAGGCCACAGATCTTCGCCCCGGTGCCGTTTGTCTCAAGCGTTGGAGCCCCGAAAATAGGGCCAAGAGGGCGTTGAGGCCAAATTGGCCAAATGCGGTAGGCGGTACTCCGTACGGAGAGTTGGCCTAAGGCACTGTGACATCGTCCATACTGTATGTACAGTAATTAGGGAAAGCAGCTTGCCCAAAATTTGGCCTGCAAGGATACCGGTGGGCGGAAGGCCGTGGGAAAAGGGCATATCATCAAGTGACACGACGACCTCGCGCGGAGTGTGGCAGATGGTTCCCATGGCGATCTACCAATGTATGAGTCGCACAGTACGAGTATGTACTGGACATGTACATAGCTGACACCGATAAGCGATCTCCCGCCACTAAGACCATCGTTCAGGACTGAGGGAGCGGATTGAGATAAAATAGCAATCAGCCACTATCGGAGATCCTTCTAACCTAAAGCCATTTTTAAGTTGCCCGCGCTGCCTCTTTAGGCCTTGGGTAAGACTTGGGGACCCTTGAAACCAAATTGCTCGCCCTCCGAGTTGACCGTTCATTGACACTGCTGCTCACCAAAAGCTAGAACTCGCAGCGTGGGCGTACGGCCATCCCATATGTATATTTTTTCCTGGCTTTTATACTGTTTTGGAAAGGAGGTGGTGCATAGAAATTGAACAGAAGAGGTCAGTTCGTTGATACTATCCCAGCAGCTTCTAGCTCGGACACTAATAGTGACACGAATCCATACGACGCTGGGATTTCAGCACACCCATCGATCATCGCGAGCTGCTGCGGCTCACTCTGACTCCGTCATCATTGACATATAGATCGAATTCCTTTCGTAGCTTCAACCGCTGTCGATTACCTTCATGTCGCCATATGTTCTCAAGCTGGCACCGTGATAACAGCGGGGTGTGCAGGAGTACTCTCTGATCCAGCTCCAGGCCGGGGCACCCCAGCTGCGTCTCGTGCGTATGTGGCTCTGGTTCGCATCCCCTAAATCGTCCCATAACCCGGAGCGCCACCTGACTGAACTCTGTCGCTGTATACGCCTGGTGCCTGGTGGCCGGTCAACTGCCCCAGTCTTGCTCTCTCCCTCCTGTCAAAATAGACGTATTCGACGTAGAATGCGTGGATGTGGCCAGGGATGTAGCCGAGGAGGGTCAGGCAGATGTTGATGAAGAAATCGGCGCCGCAGCCTGCAACCATGAAGACGCCAACGGGAGGGACTTTGTGAGCAGAGTATTAGCTGGATGATTCAACAATAGTCACGCTTTCATGAGTCGAGGGAGGCGAGAAGGCATTGGAGAGCACATCACTCACTGAGAATTGTGATGAGAACGATAAGAAGAGCTGGAATGGTGTCCGACATTTTCAAGGTATTCCTCCTCCGGTCGCTCTCGACTTGGTAGTTTGTTGAGGATATCTTATCTCTTTGATGAGGATCGCAATTCGGCTTCAGGGAGCTGGAGGTTTGTTGTACTGGAAACTTCAACTTCAGACACAGGCAGAAGCTGGGGCTCTTGTCAACACGCGGGCGTCACCCCACGTGAAACAACAGGGGCGCCCAGTTTCATGCAGAGGTGACGTAGACGATTGTGGCTGTGCGAAATGCTGTGGCTGTGGCGATGCTCCCGCGAAAATTGGCGATGGGAGACTCAATCACGGTCACGGTCACGGTCACGCTGACATTGGCGAATGTCTCTTCCGACAAGGGATCTTTAACCGATCCCTTGGTCAAGCCTCAGTAAGCAATACTCGGAGGCTTCTCTTCACGCTCGAGGTCTGGGAGGTGCAAGCTCACGTACGAGCCCATCCTCATCAGTGTCTGTCGCGGCATGCCATACTACCACTTCTTCCTTCACCCTCGCTCCCCTGGTAGAGCCGTTCGTGCTTTGATCAGTCTGTGATTGGACCTTCATAATCATTTGTTCCCTGTCAGCCGGCTGCGCTGTGGTACAAGGCATACTAAAACATTGCAGGCCGGTGGGCTGGGATGGGTCCCCGTACGACATACTTACTCCGTAACATATCCCCACACCACACTCAGTCTTCGCTTACCTTTCCGTACCTATTAGCAGGCAGACATCGGGATCCCGTGGACGGTTGATCGCGCAGCGGCCAAGAACTCAAGGTTTGCCAAGTTCGTATTCTTTTCAGCTTCTGTTGTTCCCGAGGCTTTGGTCGACCACGAAGGGAGTTCATTCACGCGAAGTGGACTCAAGCAAGTGGACTACGTGAACCGAGGGGCCCCAGGACTCCTTGCCCAAAAGCACGCTTAACTTGACATGGTCCTTCCATCTTCTCAGCTATGAATGAGCCTGCATGCTGCCTTCTTGTCACGAGCTCCCATATGTCGACTGGAGCTTCAGCCCTACGCCACGCTGCACTTTTGCAAGCGACAGCGGTAAAGTTCAAGTACGGTCCGTGAAACTATGAAATGGGTGCGAACAGCATGAGGATCGAGCCCCAATCCTCTTACTTTCGTCCTGCCCTTCGTTTGGGAAATCTTCCCACCTCTGCTTACTTTGTCATTGAACAACACTGTTCCTTGCTTACTCGACCGACAGCGCTTGGTCATCTCTCCTTATCGGCCGGCTTCTGAATTGAGGATACCCCTTGACCAGGTGGTAAACGACACCTTTTCTTTCAATCCGATCTGGAAATTATAATCCAAGCCCTCTGGCACATCAACGGTGAACCTGTCTGCTCCAGCCTCGAAATCCCAAATTCACAAAACCAGAAGAACCTCATCGATGGCACCCTTTCACTCGAATCTCGTCGTTATCAATTCGAATTTGACCCCAGAGCAGAAAAAACGTATCTTGCGGACCAGGATAATCGGCATCAGCGTCGGCCTTGGCATTACAGTCCTCGCTCTCGCAATCTTTCTGTACGCTCGCTTCCGACGCGCCCGCCATCGTCGAAAGAACGCCGATATTGGCCTTGCCGAGCAGGTAACGCCCGAGGACCGCTCCGTCGCCGAAGCTCCCCTTATGCGGTCGGAGAAACCGGAAGAGACCAAATACCACGGGGACGGCGCTGACGAAGCGGACCGGGACCAGAACCAGGGCTTACTGGCAAATGCTGAGAACCCTGCGAACGGGTCCTGGGACGAGGTCCAGAGACCTGCGAGCATCGCGAGCTTCAGTAGTCGGCCGATCCATTACGAAGAGTATCAGTCCCAGACGGCCGGTTTTGCGGGTGCAGGTGTGGTGAAGGCCTAACATCAGACGTGAACAGGCAGAACGGACAGCTGTTAAGCAGGGATGTAATAGTACGAGCAACAACAGGCGTGAAGAGATATTTCCAGAAACGCACACTTCTGTCATGTCAGGTATTTGGAAACGTACACAGGAATTTGCAGTTCGAGAACGACGAGTCTACCTCTAGTCGCAGTCGGGGGAAGAACCGGTGGCAGAAGACGAGCCGTCAGTGGGCAAAGACCAGATGGCTTACAGTAGTTGCTTCATCGCATGGCCGGAACGGAGGGCTACACAATATTTCTTGAGAGTACGGAGTTCTGTATACAGTAGGGCCGATCAGTTCACCCTATATTTTTCCTTGGGTCCTCAAATCGGCAGTTCAAGCCCAGGACCTTCCTTTATTATCCTGCCGTTGCTTCCATCTTTTCTTGCAACTCCTCCTCCTGGGCTCCGAGTTACGGTAGCAACCATGGCTCACTGGTCGAAGTTTCTGGAATTGAATCTCGCCAGTACGATCTGGCAGCGACACGACAAGCACGTAATTGTCGCTGTCCCTACCAAGGACCGAATCTCAAGGAGCGCGTCGCAATGTTGTGACCAACATCACCATCAGATATTACAATACGCATCTTTCCCCCAACAGAGCCACCCAACTTGCTTTTCTTCGCTCCTCTAATGAACGGCCCCGTCCGCACAAACGACCGCCCGACATTTCCACCCAGTGAACATCCCCTGTCTCGATCCCCCTACATTTCCGGCGGTATGGTGCTCCCGTGACGCAGCGTACTCGTACATACGTACCTACTGTACGTACACCATCCCGCCGCCCGATTGGCCAACCCTCTTCATTCGGTGCTGAGCCTGTTCTGGAAAAAGGTACCTCGTACCCCCCGTTCGTTCGACTTAAGTAAGCCTTGCAGCGCGACGGCGTCCCTGGGCCTGCACTCGCAATTTGTCGACCAGTTCGGTCGCTCAACGAGCGCGGCGAGAGCCCTACGCCGGCGCGAGTTTCCCCCAAGCTGCAAAGGCATGACTAATGCTGGGCGAAAACCGAGGGAGGGGGCGGGGGGAAGTACGCCGTACCAGGGACTCTTTATATACCGGCCTGAAACGCACATGCGCATGAAATAAGATCACTAAACACCAACATCTACACCAACAACAACGCCACTACTACCCTCTCTGGACTCCGTACTCTGTTCGCACACGTGGCGAAGAGCGGATCGGGCACGGTGCAGCCAGGCGAGCGAGCGAGCCGAGCGATCGTCTATCATCACCCCAGCCAGCCAGTCTGCATCATCAGTGAGTGTTTATACGTACGAATTGGTATTGGTTTCGGGATTAGTATCAGTATTGGCATGTACGAGTAGGCTACGAGATTACGGGACACAATGGCACGCATCAAACTCCTCTTCCTCCCCTCCAAAACACCATCAACCCGCAAGAGCAAACACGAGCAGGAACTGGAAGTCCAGGAAGCGAGAGCCCACGCCGCGAGCATTGCGCATCACCGCGCCGGAAGGGGGGGCAACAGCCGCGGCGCGGGCCAGCAGAGAGAGAAGTGTCGAGACGGCGACGGCACGGTGTCGGCGGCCTCGATGTACTCGCGTTGGCTACTGCCTGTTGTTGCTGTCGTGGAGAAGGGTGGTGCAGCAGCAAAACGGGACCTGCAGGACCAGCAGCAGCAGCGGGATCGCAACGTGTTAGAGGCCCAGCAATCGCAGGGCCTGGCGTGGATCAAGACCGGACCGCTCGATCCGTTCCTCCGACTCCCTGTGGACTTGGACATCAAGGAGCGGAACATGTTGTTTTACTGTGAGTGGCTGCAGCATTTTCCCTCCTCTCGTCTAGTCTACAGGGTTTACTTGAGTACTGTACCGATTCATGCAAGGTACGAAGGACAGAGGATCCAGAAAACGAATCGTGGCTGGCTGGCTGGCCGTGGGCGGTTGAGTAATCGCCCATCACTAATCGCTTACCATTTATTTCCTCTGTACTTGCACCACCTACCACTTCCCCGGTGGTCTCTGCGTGGGATGGTTGGCACTGTACCTTCACCCACTTGCATACTGCATACTGCATACCGCTGTTCTGCATGAGGGCCCTTGTTCGCTAGCTGACACTCCCCTGCCCACACCCACAGACCTAGACACCACCCCGCGGTTGGTGCACGGCGTGAAGAAGAACCCGGTCTACTGCCCCGTGCGGGAATGCACGGTGGTGTCCATCGCCGACAGCCCGCTCTTCCTGCAATGGATCATCTTCATGGCGGAGATGATGACGGGCGCGAGCAAGACGGCCATCTACGCCCGCCGCGCGGCCATTTACGCAGAGACACGCAAGGTGGTGCAGACGCCCGCGAACCTCCTCCTCGACACCACGCTGCTGCACCTGGTCGTCGCGTCGCTGGCCGAGACGCGCCTCGGCAACGTCGAGCTCGCCGACAAGCACTTTGCCGGCCTGCTGCAGCTGCTGAGGCTGCGCAACGGCCTACGCACTTTCCAGGAGATCCCGCTGCACCTGGGCTTGGGCATGCTGCACGCCTTCGTCGTCGGGCAGGTGCCCCTGTTCCGCACACGCGGGGAGCTCCTCGACGCGCTGGGCCGGATGAGCGTGCCCCGCGCGGCGAGGCCCGTCCCGCCGAGCATCCGGCGGTATTTCGAGCCGTTCTGCTTCACCGGCGCGCACATCGGGAATCTGCACATGTTGAATATGATCATGGCGGCGGAGCCCGACGGGTTCATGGATCGCCTGGTGTATAATGTCACGGGGAGCGGGGAGACGTTGACGCCCGTGGCCATGACGTTCATGATCGGCCAGTCTGCCGTCGAGGTCGGCGAGTGGTTTGGGCCGGATCCACTAGTTCGGTCGTGGGAGACGATCGAGTTCGTGAGGTTGCTGGCCCATGCGATCGTGTCGAGAGAGGCGACGGCCAGGGCCTTGTCGAATTGGCTGACGGGCGCCGAGTCCGCGGATGTTGACTTGAAGGCCCTCAAGGCCGAGATTCTGGACGAGTGGGACATGGCTCAGGCTCTGGGCGGGTTGGTCCATTGACGAGCTGTCGCTAAATTATGCAAGAGGAGGGCGAAGGAATCGAGTGATGCACTGTGCTTGGTCCGGCACAACTGACTCGCAAAGACGAGAGACGCACATTGGTGATTCTGGCTCGAGCATAACTTAATAATTAAACATACCAGAGGGATATGCCGTGTCGGATAGTCAACTACGCTCCCCTAGCCTTTCGAGGGTATCATTTACTCCTGTTCCTGGATCTGAAAAGCGTCGCCCGGTAGACAGAATTGTAATAAATCCCCCCTTTCAAGCCACTAACTCGCTGATACCCGTCCTGGGAGCCTGATCCAACAGCATCATCAGCTCGGCGTCGTCTTCCTCAACCGCGTAATCTCGCACGGTCTTATTGGCTCTGTGGTCTTTGAGCGTCGGGTCGGCGCCCGCCTCGAGCAAAACCTGCACGGTCTTGCACCGTCCTTTGATGCGCCTCCTCTTCTCCATAGGGTCGGCTATGTCGGCCTTGACGACAGCATGCATCAACGCCGTCTTGCCGAATCGATCTCGTCCGTCGATGTCCGGGTGATGTTCCAGCAGCATCTCGACAAGGACGGGGTCACACCGTCGGGAAGCATCATGGAGGAGCGTATTGCCATGCCACGTTTGAGGGAATTCTGACGGCAGAGGAAAGTCCAAGAGCTGCTTGACGATGCTGTGGTGGCCCTTTCTGCAGGCGACCATGATCGGCGTATATCCCTCCGGGTCACGGACGTCGGTCTTGACGCCCTCAACCGCCAATAGGAGGCTCGTGATGGTTGAAAACCCGCGCTCGGTCGCTTGCTGCAACGCTGTAAACGGATCCTTGGGGTTTGATAGGGTGTACCCGGCTTGGAAGGCGATGGCGTTGACGTCCACGCCCTGCCTGATCAGTAGATTGACTTCCTCGGCATGCTCCTCCCTGAGCTCGCAGAAGAAATGGAGAGGTGAATATCCTCGCCCCGTTTTGGCCAGTCCACGTCCGAATCCATGCTTAATGTTATCCTTGAGCTCCGGCTTTCGGATCACCATGTAGCCCGACGGGTATGTCTCGAGAAACTGGATCGCGACCTTTACTGCTCGATCGAATCTCTTCTCTTTGCATAGGTCGGCTATGGCTTGGAAGGTCGGCTCAAGGGTTCTGCTCGACGAAGAGCGGGAAAGTCGTCCCGTGGAGGGCGTTGCAATCGATTCGTCGTCGCCGCTCATGGATAGACCTCTGTCATGGGTTGATGCTTCGGAAGGCGAGCTGACACCTCGAACCCCGAGCAGGGTGGCGACATCTGCATCTTGAGGATCGTTGCATGTCGTCGATCTTGACATGGAAAATCTCTGCATATTTGATGTGGATGGCGACTGTACTATGCCAGATTGTGAAGAGCGGCCAAGGTGCCTGAAACGACGCACAAAACTCGACCGCGGCACGTTTGGTAGATATTCGTGTGGAGCAGATCCAGGAGCAATGAGTTTGGGTACTGAGCGTGATGCCTCCTCCGCTGTGGTCAGTAGCTTATCCGTTGACACCGCAGGCGTCTGCTTCTCAGGCGTCGACAGAAACACTTCATAACCTTCGGCCTCCTCCTCGTCCCCCTCCTCTCCTCGTGTTTTGTATATCTCAATGACCAGGCGCACGGACTCTAACGTCATCTCGTCCTGCGGGCCAAGCTCTTTCCTGCGCTCGGTAAATGCTCTTAACCCTTGTTTTTCTGCATTGTCAAAGTCGCCCTTCAGCACGAAAGCTCGACCTAGCATGTGGCTCGCGGCGAGTGCTTGCAGTTTATCGGGGCCCCGAGCTGGCATGGATCGCTTTCTGTCCGATAGTTTGTCGTCTGATGAGATGCTCGGAAAGATATCAGGCTGCATGGCAGCAACGGGCTCAAGCAGGGCAACCGCCTCGTCCAGTTTGTCTTGTTTCAGACAACACTCGGCCAGCATGAGCACTACTTCTGATGGCTGAAAAGATATTCTCCCATCAAAGTCATGGTCCTGCAGAAGAGCCAATGCTCGCCGAAAATGCCTTTCTGCCTTGGCATGCTCGCTTTGTTCAAAGGCCTCCTGTCCTAACTTTAGGTGTTGTCTTGTCCTCAAAAATTCCACTTGATTGTCGTCTTCGATATTGCCTGCAGCGTAGCCGATACTCCGCCGACCGTGCCCGCCAGTCTGGGGACCTGGAGGAACCATGCCTGCGGAGGGGGGCTGGATCCAGCCCTCCACATGGCTTCTGTGGTCGCCAGACGGTGGCAAGTCATTCACTGAGTGCTGGCGTCCGTCGAGAATGTCGGGCTCAATGGCAGGAGACATGGTGCTCAACGAGGATCGCGTGCTGGCGGCAGCAGATGCGGTCGTCAAGAACTTTTTGGCGAACGCAATGTATGTTTTCATTCCGTCATCCTCGTCCAGCTCCACGTTGTCCGAGGCAGCGATAGTGGTACCGCCAAGGGTCTCTGAGCGAGAAGGGAAGCTGAGTCGTTGGACAAGGGCTCTCATATTCTGTTCTAGAGACACCAGTTTCAGGTCCAGAGAATTGTGATGATCTGTTGTCATCCCCCTTTGTTCGAGTTGGAGCATAACACAGACCATCTGGATGGGCAACGACAGAGCGGCATTGAAGAATTGGATGCGCTGTCGTAGTCGCGAGAGCTCGCCAGAATGTAGACTCTCGGTCAGGTGAGCTTTGATTCTGCGTGCGAAGCCTGATGCCTTCGTGATCTGGATGAGTATATCGTTGACCCGTCTCATTGTCTTCTTGGAGTCATCGAGCGCGTCTTTGATCTGTTTCCACAAGTGAAAGCCGTCAGAGGTTTGGCTGGCAACCCGCGCAGCCTCCAACAGAAGAGGAGACGACAAGCTCTTTTCGAGGCCTTCGTAGGTCGCCCGAAGAGCACCGACTTCATCGCAGAAGGAGCTGATCCGAGCATCAACAGACTTGATGTCGCCGCAAATCTTGATGATGGTAACGGTGCATTGCGCACAGGCACCAGCTATCTGGAGTGCGCCTGCTGTTAACGAGAAGGGATCCATGACACTACCTTGTCGAGCGCGGATGATTCAGCTGTGTACGGCGTCGCCACGATAAAGTGAGCCATGTGTTGAGCCGCGCGGACGCAGCCAGAGGAGTTTGGTGAATGGATTATCGACGGGTGTTGGCAAGTAGGACAGGACCGACCGCTCTTCAAAAGATGGGGAGTCACCACTGAGCCTCCCGAAGCCTCACTTTCCTGTGGGGGCAGTGCATGCGCCATGAATGCACTTCTGCCTTGTCGGGTCGAGAACCAGGGGTCATGGCCTGCAAGCGACAGCTCTCGCAGGGGCCTGTATCACGCGAAAGCAACTGGTGTTGCCGGGCGCTCATCCACCCCGCGTGCTCTGCCTGTGACTGAATCGCACAGGCACCGGATATTGCGGGGACATTCGGAACTCGGCGCCCTGCCCCCTTCGCACCCCTGTTGATTGCTCCCTCTCAGACCGGTTTGGTGAGGGGCGAGCATCACAAGAACACACACAAGAAGGCGCCAGCGAACTATTCTTGACTTATGCGATTGTCGAATAGCAGAGATATGATGCAAAGTACTTCCCACATCCGGTGCAATTTATGGAAGCAGTTAGCCGTGGCTTACCAGTAAGACTCATGGAAGCATTTTCGAATGTTCCGTAAGGCTGCAGATCGTAGCCTCCCGAATGTAACGATATCCACCGGTTCAGACACATGACCACGCCGTTGATGAGCGAAAGGGAAGAGCCAAGCTGTAGGGATCGGCGTCATAGTCAGGTGGTTAACTACTTTCCCGAGCCGAGGTAGGATAGTATCGTAGACGAACAATCGGGCGACTTGTAGTAGGCAGAGGGGCAGTGCCTGCTGCGTGGTCGGAGGTTCATCGCTACTGCAGAGGAAGAGTAAACTGTTGTGCGAGCCAGGCCGTTGGAAACCCGAAAGCACATCCCAAACCCGAGCTCGACGGGCCCGAAAGGGAATATCGTCTGCTTGTCACTGACATCTTCCCCCGGTGTAGTGAACAGTTGGACGCAAGCGGACACCATATCGATCCTTATCCATGTCCACGTGCAGCAACCGCCTATCAGTAGACTTGCACACATGTCGAGATATGCTACACTTGTGACCACCGACAGGCAGCCTCTCAGCACTGGTCTACACCTCGTTCCCGGAACTCGTATACGCGGTTGACTCGATTGTCGCTGATCGGGGCGGGCCTTGCTGATGTGTCCAGGCTAGTCGCTTCAATAACAGCTCGGTCCCAGCGACAAGTCTGACATGAGGACCATCGCTTCAATCGCAAACAAATACGTGGGGACAAAAGGGTGTCGAATGAACATTGATGCCGACACTTCAAGTGCGATCGCCCCTTACAACAGCGGTGATGAACGTGAACATTCGTTATAACAGCCCTTTCCTTGCCAGTTCGACTTTGCGGGCCGCCTCGCCAGCCTTGAATCCTCCCTTACTGGCACATATCGCTATGCCATCCCCTAACTCGACTTTATCCTCCACGCTGGGGTGCGGACAAGGGCAGTGGTGCGGGAAGTGGACACAAGCGAGAGTGTCCGGACATAGATATTTGTCGCACGTTGCTAGACGGTCGAGTCAGTAGATGTTGCCGATTGGGCTAGAGGTGATCAAGGAGATGTATCAAGTCTGGACCAGGACGGCTCTCGCCGTGTATGATGACGACTCTAGAGACCGCGTGCTGGAAAGGAGAACTCACCACCCTCCCAGGTTTGACGATACCAATTCGAATCACTGGCTACATTTTGTTTCTCCTGAGGAGCCTGTTGCTGCTGGTGGCCGCCGTGGAAGAACTGGTCGAAAAACTGGAATTGCGCGGAGGCCAGGCCAACAAGAAGGAGGACTATACTCAGCGGTGCCTTCATGCCGGATGCAACGGGAGTCTCATGCGCTGATGATAGTAATAGGGAGGAGATGTGAAAGAGTGAGAAATGATACTGTGTCTCTTCTCCTTGTACGCATCGCCCAATACGGTTAGCGCCACGGAATCTCGCAATGCAGCTTCATCTTTCAATGTTCTCAATGTTTTCCAACTCGATGCATTTCAGGCGCTCATTCGCATCCACCTCTTTTCCTATCACTTCCCCGTGCCCCGATCATGCTGCAGCCTCGGATATATAGGCCCACTGCGGCCTCAGACGCCTCCATTGCCGCCCTGGCATCGTCGTTGAACGCCCTGGCTCTCTGCTCAAAGCACGCCCATCTCCAACCGCGAAGCTCAACAATCTTCGTCCGCCACGCCTCGCACGCCCAGCAGGGTCGAGCAAACGGTCCCTCCGACTCCGCAGGTCGAAGACTAGGCGCCAAAAAGGGCTCCTCGGAATGGGTGCACCCGGGCAACATCATCTTCAAGCAAAGAGGTAATGCGCAGTCATTTCTGTCCCGCCCTCCCACCTCCACAGCTAACCACCATTATTGCAGGCACGAAATGGTTTCCCGGCGAAAACGTCGGCATCGGAAAAGACCACACGCTCTTCGCCCTCGAATACGGCTATGTGCGATACTACCGCGACCCTCTAAAACATCCGAAGCGGCGCTTCATCGGCGTGGCATTGGCCAAGGAGGGGCCGGGTTCGCAATTACCCACACCGCGCAATGCACCCTCGCGAAGGAGACTGGGCATGTACGCTGCGTCGCTGAGACCGCCGCTCGAGGCGCAGAAGAGCGTGGATGAATCGTTCCTAGAAGCCCATTTGGCCGCTAGCAGCGGCAGCGACGGCAGCATCAGCAGCATCAGGACGCCAGGCCAAGTGGCCCTCAGATCGGGTCGTGTCGTGCCTTCGCCCGTCCCCGCACCACCCGCGGCATTCAACAGGCAGGGAACATTCCGCGAAGCGAACGCATCGATCGGTCGAGCAGCGGAGAGGAAAGGCGTCAAAGTTCGGGAATATGATCGCAGTGATCGATGGCTAGCCTGGAGGAAACGAGCATTGCGCGTGAAGAGAGGCATGACGGCCAAAGCGGCCCGAGGGACAAAGAAGACGAAAGGCAAGAAATCTAACAAGGGGCCCAAGACCGCTCAGAGGAAGAAGTAAAGCAGAGGTGACGAGGGGGCGAGCTGGCAGAGAACTGTAAAACTAGAGGTGACGGGCTCAGCAGAACACCCGATGTGGGATTATTCTCTCTGCACATCAGAGTGTTCTATCAGCTTTACGCCTTCGTGACACAACAGATCCGTTACCAATCGAGGCAGGAGAGAACATTGCCCACGGTTCGTGCCTCCAAAGCGCCCCCCTGGTTGGGCTATGCTTGCGCCGTCTATAGATTATTCTCCGTCTTGAACTTATCCCACGCCTCATTGAGCGTACTAAACACGGCTCCCGCAATCATTCTCTGCTCGGTAGTCGCATCCGTAGGAATCTGGCAACGTTCAATCGTCAGCTTGTGGGCAACATTCTCTCTCTTCCTTGATCCACATCAACCTAAAATGTAAGAGGTGAAAGCACGTACCTTGTCAGGATGAACCCGCCCAATCCCCTTCATATACTGCACCTTGACCTTCCCTGGAAGCACTAGATCCGCCATACTGATCTTCTTCCATCCGCTCCCTTCCCACAGTACTTGATCGAGACTGCCCAACAGGGCGCGCAGATTATCCTGCTTGCCCCCCTTCCAGGAGTTGATGCGCGCGTCAATCGCATCTGAGAGGCGGAATTTCTCGTCGTCCTGCCGTTCAGAGAGGGCGTTGGCGGCGCGGAGTCGGGAGACCGCCTCCGCTGGCTTCGCTGACGCCGGCTCGTTTCTCCGGGACGCCGGCGGTGCGGACGCTGGCTTTCGCACTTGCGCGGCCGCTGGCTTCGGCCTTGACACCTGCGGATTCGCAGCCTTCTCGGCCCTCATTCTCCCTTGGATACTGGTCGCACCACCGTGCCCGCCCTCCACAGCCTCGCGCCACACGCCTGCCGCTTCTGCCCACTTTTCCATTTGCTCCAACGCTTCGGCTTTGCGCATGAGCGCTTTGCCGTAATACTCGCGCATGGGTTTGAGCGTATCATCGCTCGTGGCGAGCGTCTCGTTCTCACCTTTACTCGGGCCGATTATGCTAATTGCTTTGTCTGCGTCGATAATCGCGGATCTGGGTTCACCGGTTTTGAGTGCTGTGAGGGCGCGGTTTGTCAGAAGTATGATTGTTAAGGGGTGAGAATCCGGGAGATGGGAGAGCGAGGTGGCGTAGGATTGATGGGCAGAGGCGTAGTCACCGCGTTTGAAGTGATCGTTGCCCTTTTCTCGCGCGGTGTTGCTGGCTTTTAGTGCGAGGGTCGAGACGGACGGGATTTGGCGGGTTGGGGGTGGTGGCCGGACTTGGATGGGTGGTGTTGAGGCAGGTTTCGTGGGCCGAGTTTGGGGACGAGGAGGTTGGGGCCTCTGTGCCATTGATGGTGCTGCTGGGCGTGAAGGCTTGGTAGCTGAGTCTTTGAAGCTGCCTTCCAGTAGGTCTGGCTCTGGAGTGGATACTGGCGAGGATGAAGCAATCGGTTGAGATTGAGGCTTCCGTCTTCGAGCGGAGCTCACATATGCTTGAGCTGCTTGCTCCTCCGCGGCTGCTCTACTTAGACTCCCTTTCAAGCCAGCGGCGGGCGACTGACTCTGTTGCCGTAAGAATGCCGGCTGAGTTTGCGGAACGGTCTCTCTAAGTCGAGACGGCATGGCCGGAGAATGGTCGCGCGAACTGTCGGCACCGGGGTCGAAACGTCTATCTGGCCGTTGTGAGGAAGCTGACGGCTTCAAGGGTGGTGTTGGTCGGCTCCCTTCCAGCATCATCGCCTCATTTGTCAAGTCTGGTTGAGCTCGAGCCTCGGGGCTTCTTGTCCTCCGGCTAGGCATTGGCTGAACCTCCTGAGGGCGTGGCTGATGCTCCTTCCTGGCGGGTCGCTCTCCAGGTTCCCGCATCCACTTGGGTTGACTGCCGGCAGACTCGGTGTCCGAATTGAACTCCTGCACTGCTTTCTGTATTTGTTTCGTGCCCTGCTTCCATAAAGAGTTGGCGGTCTTCAAGAAGTTGGCGCCAAACTCAGCTGCCATTTTTTCAATATCCTTGTCCTGCGCAGGACCGGCGCCCTTCGATCGTTTTTGCATGGTCTCGGAATCATCCCAGCGTGGTTTTGCCCGAGATTGTTGTTCTTCCGCCCATTCATCCACTCCTTGTCGCTGGGCGTTTCTGGACTGGGTCTTTTGACGTGCTTCGGCATGTGCCTGGTTGAGAAGGATGCCTACAGCAGCCTGAACGTCAAGCCCAGACTCGGTAGCTTCTAGAGCAGCTTTGGACTTATCTGGGGGAAATCCCATATCGACAAGTTCGGCTACAGCCTTGTCTTGTGGGTGCAAATCGGAAGGGTCATTCCTCGCAGCTGGCGGTGGAGATTCATGCCGTTGTCGAGCAGACACCGGCTTTCCCAACAAGCCTAGCACATCGTCATCGTCGTCTACCGTCGTCGCCGTGGCCGCAGTATCAGCTCGTCGCGGTCCAGCCTCCGCTAGCCCGAAGGGGTCGTCATCGTCATTATTCGTAGCATCATCCCTCTGCACAAGAGCAGGAACACTCCCATTCTTGGCCGGAGCAGGCTTGTTGAAAGCAGCAAACAAGTCCTCCTCATCATCGTCGCCGTCTAATGCGTTACTTCGTGTGCTCGTGGCCTGGTTCTTCGTGTTACCAACGGCGGGTGACCCGCTTCCGCTACCCAGGCTGTTCCAGAATTGCTCGTCACCTCCGGCGTATTGGGCAGTCAACTTCTGACCCTGAGCCTTCTGCTGCTGTAGTTTTGCCTCCGTCTGCCTCCTCTGCTGTTCTAGTAACGAGAGGTTCTTGTTCGACGTGGACCCAAAGGAGACAAGGTTCGCGAAACTGTCATTCGCAGGGGTTGACGGTTTCGAAGATGGCTGGCTGGAAGGTGGTTTGAGCGGGGATACACGTCCAGAGGCCGGAGGAGTGGGCTTTAATGTGCTGAAGGCAGAGTAGTTCGAGGTCGAAGTCGACGTTGCTGGCTTCTGTCCGTTGACTGGGGTCGAACTCCAGTTCAACCCCGCGATGTCGTCCATGGGTGCGGCGAGAGCAGGACGGGTCCATTAACACGGGTTCATTGCGTTCTAGAGAGTAGGTATGAACCGATTGGTGCTGCGAAGAGACAAAACAAACGAGCGTTGAGAGCATGGCAAGAGTGTACAATCTGATCACTCTCGATGGTGCGCTTTGAGCGACACACTTGCGCCACAGATGTCAACAGCCACAATCACAGCCACAGGGCAGTGAGCCGAGACAACCTTGTGCTTCTCTTGTACTCCGTACCTGGGCTCTATTTCAAGGACAAGACCTCTAAGTTAAGTATGGATAAGCATCGACCTCACGCATCCCCTGCCTCTCCACCCCATGGTCCCATCAGTCAACGACACTTCTTTGCAAGTTCTCATACTTGCCATGTCCATAGCATGAAAGGGCAACTCAGATCGCCTTGGATTTACCACCTCCCATCCTTGCTGCGGCTTACCCCGAGGGGAAAAGAGTACACTCTATACAGGACAGCGTAAGTTTTACCGCAACTCCGCATGGACTGGCAGACCACGCTTGCGCGAGCCACAAGGGGGATGGACGGCGGCAGCTAGGTCTTCAGAACAGGCACACCCGGAATGGGTTTAGAAAGCGTATGACCGCATCCTAGCATCTCCCAGGATTGCTTGGCCCTGCCATGGGTGCAGCAAGCAACCATTTCAAGCGCAGGCAACCCCATCACATCCTACTATCTTACATCATCAAGCTTTTATACAGAGGTGGACTCGAATTTACTTGCTCGTGTAGAGGCATGATGGGGACGTAAATGTGAGGAAGACAAGAGACGTCCCTGTCTCGAAAAATTTAGAGAAGGGAAGGGCAAAGCTGTGAGACCGCGAATGAGAAGGAGTACCCCCGGCGGTGTAAGGATCGGAAACTATATTGTTCAGAATGACTAGCAAAGGCGCGCACCTCTCTTTTCAGGAGACAAGTTTACCGGCTGGATGTAGTTCTAAGGACCGGAGACTTCAACCGGCATCACCATAGGCTCAGCGGAGTGTCAAGAATGCAATGGAACAGCAACCCTGTTCCCGCATCGACCCCTACAAATTGGCCCATATACAAGCCGGCAAAGCATCAGCGACCTGCCGTCGGGTGGCTTGTAAGCCTTTGCTTGCCTCTACCCATCACAGCGCCATCGGCAATCGTAACGCATCCGTGTATAGCAACAGGTTATCAAATCATTCGGCCCGGTTCCTCACCGGCCTGGCCTTCCAGACCATCGTGAAGACGTAATATTGGCGTTTGGGTAGGTCGTCCTGGACAGGCTGCTCCTTCAGAAAGTGATATTCATCCTTCAGGTCTCGCACACCTTCCCATTGAGACTGTTTAAGCTGACCACTCCATTCGAGAACAAAACCTTCCCAAGCCAGTGGAAATTTCCAACCTTTGGCTATTTCGACGACTACTTCGAGTTGTGACTTCTTTCTCTCGTCAATCTCGAACTCCAACACAAGCTTGCGTAGGTTAAGAATTTGGCAGATCGATCCTCCCCAAGTCCCCTCGATCATTCGCTCCTTGATGTAAGCCAAGTCCGGTCGAAGCGGCTCAGCGAGCATTTCCTGGCACGAGGTACGATGAGGTCTCCATGGGCAGATTCCAAGGCGGTCGCTGGACCCCGGCGGTGATTCCCAGGACCACCAATCCGAGTGACGAAAGGTCAAATGGAGACAATACGTTTTGAATGGGAACCTTCTGGCATCAGTCGTGATGAGCTTCTCCAGATAGTACTGTTGGGTAAAGATATGAACGGTCTGTATCGCCTCTTTCTGGGCTTCATTCAAGCTGAAATACCAAGAATCCCAACGTGCAGTGTTACGGTGTTTCTGGTTAATCTGCTTCCAGGGGCCATTAAACAACCAGAACAAGTGTTCATTGGCCGAAATGGGGAGCAGGCGAGTCTCGCGATAGATCTGCTTGCATGTGAAAAGAAGAGAGAAGTTGATCTTTTGGTGGTAATGATACTGTGGTCTGTAGTACTTTCGATCGGCCCGATATGGTCTGGAGAGGTCGTCATCCGCAGTCAAAGCAAGAGCGAAGATGTTGACTCTGATCTCGGCGGGGAGCGAACACAGGCGACTCTGCGTTTGATCGTTTTGCACGGTAGCCTCCATCTGATCATGCGTACGGGTGTGGAGCAAGCTTTCTTCGTATTCGCTGCACAGTCTAAGTAGATGTGAAATTTCGGATGAGGAGCCGTGCTTGTCGCCGTTGGAAGTTTAAGGAATGTTAGGTGTTTCAGATCTCGAGAATGAAGTGCTAACTTGGCTATCGATCAGAGCTTACTCTTAGCTTGCACTCTGGTCTGATAGTAACTATGGGCTGAGCTGAGCCTACCACAGATACTGACAGGGGAAATGGTGTGGGCATGGTAGTGAGGTTCACACGTCGTTTAAATAATACGTCTGGTGTTGTCGGTGCCTTGCGGCCAGCGTTTGCTGAAACACTGCTGCCTACCCGTAGTGGCAGATGCTCCAAAGGCCAGGGCCACAGACTCACAGGTACGTACCCGGTACCCCATGTGCCCAATCTGCTTGGGGGATTGAGGGGCTAGGTCGGTAAGGATGCTCTGCAATACTCCGTACATGGGTTGCGTGGCGGCCACGCGCGAAAGGATCCAACAACTGAAAGGATTATTTTCGGCCGCTACTCAACTGCTAAGGTCGATTTTGGCGCGCTGCCGTGGAGGACAATCCTAGTCTAGGCTAGCCTAAAGGGCCTTGGGGCCGAGGAGGGGCGCACCCGAGAGCCGCCCCTGCTTCACGTCCACCCATGTTGTTGCCCGCCAACATCTCGGGGGCGCTATCGTCTTGCGCCATGCTCCCGCGTGGTTGCCGCAATCGAGACGACAGTGTTCGCTCGCCTATGAGATCCCCTCCGGTTCTCCTGAACGCTGCATATCATTGAGACCTCAATCAAACGCGGTCGACACCTGTGGAAAAAGGCAGCAAAGATGTTGCTAATAGTAGAACCGAGAGCGCCTCGTTGCTGCTTCGTGGGCTTCATCCAGAAAATCATTCTCACCTCACTTCGTTGCTCTCATTTCCGGCCTCTTATGCCCAATTCAGCAAATCGGCACATTGTTTTCACTTTCTCGAGTCATTTCTCGTATTCCACCTGGCTCTTCCCAGTCATAGGTCAATCGTTACAATTTTCTCGCTCCAGTCTCGTTGTGGGAAGGTTGCTGCTACCTCAACACGTTAAAGTATTCCAAAGGCGTTCTTAAACAGTGTTTTAAATTCGACCTACCTCAGTCAGTTTCCTAGTACCGAGATCCTTTTGCGTTGCCGTCGGTCATCATCTAGAAGTCACGCATGGCCCGAGCCTCCATTTCAACTATCCCTTGCAACTGGAGTTGCGATACTACTTCCGCTTCGCCCGCCTATCGGCTACCTGCATTCGAGGTCCGCTGTGATAGGCCATAGTTGTCGGTAGGCCTTCTCCGCCATGAAGGGACTTTTCAAAAGAAAGGACAGCAAACCTCCTCCAGACGGCAACAAATCAGTTCTGCGGCCCGCTGTCACTATTGAGCGTATCTCGAACTACTCCCATAAATCGCCAACACTCATAAGCTCGAGCTCATCTTCGCCGTCATTGGGAGGAACCATGCCTGAAATCACTATCCCCGCTCCCCCTGACCCACGGTCAAAGCCAGCGGCTTACCTTCGAAGCATTCATGCTGTTCGAGAGCGGTCACGATTGGTCCTGGATGAGGCCAAGGTCAACGCTCTCAACCATTTCGATGTCGACCTGACTAAGTTTAAGGACACTGCCGACTACGTTGTTTCCATCATCAAGGTATGTTCAACGCCCCAGCCAGCATCAAAACGGGCATTGAACTCTGACGATTTCTAGCGGGACTTTGCAGGTGACTACGCTTCAATACCGCCACATGGTCGGTGGCAGCATTTCGAGGTTGGCGGAAGGCCCAGAGTGACTCAGCTACTGCAGACGTGGCCTACTTCAATCGATAATCAGGAGAGGGCTCGCCGATTGATCGACCTGTTCCTGGTATCAGTTCTACTCGATGCGGGAGCGGGGACTAAGTGGTCCTACAAGTCCAAAGAGTCCGGCAAGGTGTACGCGAGGAGTGAAGGCTTGGCCGTGGCGAGTCTAGAAATGTTCAAGGCGGGTGCATTCAGCAGTGACGCGACCCAACCTCATCAGGTTGATGCAGCAGGCCTGAAGAAAGTAACGGTCGAGACTCTAGCAAGGGGCATGCAGGTATCAGAGTCAAACCCGATGTCCGGGCTCGAAGGCCGCACTGGGCTTCTGATTAGGCTCGCTTCTGCCCTTCAAAACGGGGAGATCTTTGGGGTTGACGGTCGCCCTGGGAACATGATTGGTAAGCGTAGACGAGATCCGCCAGAGTGGGCGTCCGCTAAGCGCTACAGACTATTTGATATCGCATCCAACAACGCAAGCGGCCTCCGTCCCTGTCGTCCTACTACCAACACTGTGGAGTGTACTCATGGATGGTCTGTCAAGCATATGGCCGGCGACGCGGACCAGCATCCAAGGTGTTCCTCTTGGAGATGCCTGGCCTTGTGAAGCTATGCCTAGGTCTCCCCCTGCTCAACCTTGGGAGACCATTGTTCCTTTCCACAAGCTTACACAGTGGCTTTGTTATTCGCTGATGGTTCCGATGACCAAGTTACTCAATGTTCGTTTCGCGGGTGCTGACTTGATGACTGGCCTTCCTGAGTACCGTAACGGCGGCCTGTTGGTTGATACGGGTCTGCTCACTCTGAAAGAGCCTGATAGACAGCGCGGCTTGAAGATCTACCATGAAACAGTGGGTGACGGCAATGCAGTTGAGGTGGTCCCGACCTTCGAACCCAGCGACGATGTCATAGTTGAATGGAGGGCTGTCACTGTCGGCTTCTTAGACGAGCTTCTCACCGCTGTCAATGCGGGCCTTGGTCTTCAAGGCCCTCAACAGCTGACGTTGGCACAAATGCTCGAGGCTGGCACTTGGAAGGTAAGTCATTCCAGAGGCCTTTACAACTAAGTCTAACAATATACTATAGGGAGGTCGTGAAATTGCGCAAGTGTCCCGGCCGATCACCAAAGGGCCCCCGATTGGTATCATCTCGGACGGTACGGTCTTCTAAGTGGAGATCTGTTTGCATGCTTGGAAGATGATGTCAATGATGAGCTTTCTACGGCTAGACAACAGAGATTATGAGACGACGCATGCAACGACGATGGCTTAGTATATTCACTTCTTGGAGGCGACATCAGGCACCGAAGCACTGACGTCTATTTAAGTGGGCGGGAAAGGAGGCACGAAGGTCGAAGGCAGGACGAGAGGGAGCATCATGTCTGTTACTCGCTGTCTGACCAAGGCACAAGCTGAAATGGAATCTGGAGGACGGAAGGCAGGAACAATTTCTGGGACCATTCGTTTCTGTGGGCACTCGAAGTCGACCGAAACCTCCTTTTGTCGGTGCACCAGCGATCGACAATGACTTATTAGCAAGCTCCAATTATGTCGCTTTGTGAAGCACATTCTGCAGTGGTGAAGCGCGACTACCGACTGCCGCCCTCCATCATTTCGTATTTCATAGTAAAAGCCTCTCGGCCTTGATTTTTTGTGTGGCCCATGCCTCGCGATTCTACGCACTCTTTTCAGCCTTGCCTTCCCATCGGACCTCCAATCTTCAACGACTGATGCCGTATTCGTCGCAACCCGGTAATCACATAGGAGTGGCATATTGGAAAGCCTTCCTAATATCTCTCAACGCTTTCCAAGTCGGTGTGGCCGCGGGCTCCTATAAGTATCTGGCCAGTTGTTCCGTCCCTCCTTGCTACATCTTTCGTGATCGTCACAATTTGTGCGCTTGAGGTCCATACAGTCCTCCGCAGCGCAGTGGTATCTTCCCCAGCTTTTCTCCCCGCCTTGCTCACTTTCGTCTTTCACATCGCTCAGCCGCCCGAGACTAAGCTTTCCCTGCGCTGAGAGCGCGATCCGGCACGATGGACACGAGGAAGAGGAAGAAGAAGGTGCTTCTGATGGGTAAGAGTGGCTCAGGGAAGTCATCTATGCGCTCCATCATCTTTAGCAATTATGTCGCAAAGGATGTTCGACGGCTTGGAGCTACGATCGATGTGGAACACAGTCATGCCAAGTTCATGGGCAACCTGACTCTCAATCTGTGGGACTGTGGAGGGTATGCGACCTTTCCTTGCGCTGAGGTCATGCAAGTCTGCTGATTCCCGCTGCGCAGCCAGGATGCATTCATGGACTCGTACCTCAACGCCCAACGCGAGAACGTCTTCTCCGACGCCGAAGTCCTCATCTACGTCTTTGACATCGAGTCCCGCGCCGTCGAACAAGACCTTGAGACGTACAGTCAAGTCATCAAGGCACTGAAAGAGTACAGCCCGAATGCACACGTCTTCTGCTTGGTACACAAGATGGACCTGGTCCAGCACGAACTCCGCGAGAAGATATACGAAGAACGATGCCAGATGATCGCCGCACGGTCGGAGGGGCTCAGTCTCGAGACTTTCGCAAGCAGTATATGGGATCAGACGCTTTACAAGGCCTGGGCGGGGATCGTGCACAAGATGATCCCGAATCTGATCATCATTGAGCGCTTTTTGGAAGCATTCGCCAAGCAACTCAAGGCCGAGGAGATTGTCTTGTTCGAGAGGTCAACCTTCCTCACTGTCACGAATGTAGTTACACATTTCGGCGAGGACAATGACAACGTCGACCGACACGAGCGTATATCGAATATCATGAAGAGCTACAAGCATACGGCAGCACGAAATACCAGGACGACGGCGGCAAGTGCGGGCTTCCTCTTGTACAAGGTCCAGACGCCACGGTTCAATTGCTTCCTTGCTAGGTTCACAGAGAATACGTACATCTTCGTGGTCGTTCCCCCAGGAGAGGCAGCGTTCAATTGTGCGGTCTTGAACACCATGATGGCGAGAGACGCATTCAGCAAGAAGACTGGTGTGGAAGGATGAGCTGTTGGGAGGCCCGGCCATTCACCTCAGTTCAATCAGTCCGATCTATCTCGAAACAAGCTTGGTTCGTCCCCAATATTGGGCACCCCGAGGATTGAATCCTCATGGTATGCAGCCATGTTGCTGGGCTCCGAGATCATTGGGCCAGAGGTATATCGGTCTATCACTTCTAAGCATCCGGCACCGCGGCACTACCGAGGGGATTATGCTTATTATTTGGACGTCCATGACGGCGAGTGGGCGCTTCGACATTGCCGAGGAAGACTCTTCAGAGCTAGAGGACAACGACCTTTCGCGATCACATGATGTCGACACCTCCTCAGTCCCGACGCCCTCAGCTCCTCCGCTGCAAATACATGGACGCTATATCTCCCAGAGCTCGGCACCAAAAACTGCTGGTTGGCACGCGACACTCCACTCCTTCTGTAGGCCTGGAATGCTCGCACATGGCAACTAGTTCGACCCCAAAGTTCCGACATCAGCACTCCAGTCCCTAGGCCTCAGTAGCCATGAGGGGCACACCCGAGCTCATCTGATCAATCAGCCGATTGGAGGGGATTTACACTAAGATGTCCCTTACTTATAGCGGCTCAAATATGTTGAGGGCAAGAAGATGGAAATGTCAGGGGTCGTCTGGCGGACTATTCACATAAAGAACGACGGGCTCGTCGGTCATAGGGAACGTTGGTTTTGGGCCGATATATATATCAAAGAGGCCGACGAGACGAGTCGGGTATGGTCAGCGTCGCTCTTTGTTCGACCCGAGATGTTCACCAAGACGTGCTGATCCAGGATGTGACATTTGTCTCACTGGCCACTGTCATGGAAGAGATAGCGTGGTATTATGGTCCTTAGATATGGTGTGTGCACTTGGGCATACACACTTGAGAGCGTATTCCGAATCTCGCACATCGACTCACATTTGCCTCACTCCATCCTCACCTGTACACAGTAGGTTCGTACATACGTAGTACGGGACCAGGCATCCGTCATTGGCCAGCACGTGACTGATCTCCATGCCAAGCCCTCTCGGCCGGTTTTGCTGGGGCTCGCCAATTTTCTTTTCCACCTCAGCTTCAATCTTCCGCCTCCACCTTCGTACTTCCGTACGACCTGTGGACATCCTCGTCCGTCCCTCTGCGTACAACTTCGATCGATCGTTGGAATAACCCGAAATTAGTACGACAGGCTATGCGTTGACTGCTCGGCAACAGCTATGCCCAAAGAACGCCAAACATGCACCGAGTGCTCTATGCGCCGGCAGAAATGTGATCGGAACTTACCCTGCGGTCGTTGCGTCAAGCGGGGGGATGGGGATAAGTGCACCCGGGAGTGGCCTGAAGGTGGTTATGATCCAAGGAAACATCGAATCTATCCCCGGTCATCCGCCGCAGCGGAGGCCAGTCCTGCCTCCACCGAACCGTCGCCGGCCATTACCCAAGTTAATGTTCCAGATTCCGCCGTACATCCGTCTCTGAGGACGCCCAAGTCTGTAAACTCTGGACCCAGTCCTCGTGAACCGCCAGCAGTCTATCCAACCGTGCTCAACCCTCAGCCGACCAATGGTCCGGAGGCTGGTGTCGATAATACGGCCTCTGTGCTAGAGTTCCTTAGCTGGGGTCGGAACAAATTGTCCGACTACGACCAGAAAGCGCTGGAGCTCCTCAAGGAGCCTCATCAGACTGGAAATGCTGCGCTTCCCAAGGACAGTGGATCCGATTGGGATATATCAAATGGCTTTGGCGGCACTGGTGCTGCTCAAGTCTCGTTCCTGCAGTTGTTGATACCCAGCCGCAAGCAGGTTTTCCAGCTGGTCGAGTATCATGTCAGTTCGGTGTTGTGGTACCATGGGTGCATCTACGGTCCGACTTTCTATGATGAGCTGAAGGAGGTGTACAAGGGCCCCAGCGGAATGCAAGTTAGGAATATGGACCTTCGCTGGACTGGCTTACTCTTCGCCGTGATGGCTGGAAGCATGACGTGCGCGAGCGAGCAATTGGCCATGTCCTGGGGCTTCAAGAAGAATGAAAGAGCGAGACTCACGCGGCAGTGGTACAAGGCTACCGTAACTTGCCTAAACCTCGCAGACTACATGTGGCGACACCATATTTACTCTGTTCAAGCAATCACGGTGTTGACGATGTCAGCTCATATCCTCGGATTCAGCAACACTCAGAGTACCTTGTTGGGCGCCGCTGTTAAGATCGCTCAGGGACTTGGATTGCAGCGGCTTGGTCCTGAAGACGAGGCAAACGTCGCTACCGGTACACTGACTCCGTCGGCACCGGCTCTGCGAGACAGGGTTATCAAGCGTGAAACGGGTAGGAGGATCTGGCAGCAATTATGCATCCAAGACTGGTTCTCGATCCCTTTTTCCGAGATGTACGCCATCCAGAAACTTCATTTCACCACACTGAAACCCATCCATTGCGACGATGACACAATGGAACTTTTACCGGCAGACGTCCCAAGCATGACGAGCTTCCCGACGTTCCTTTGCCACATTGCAAGCTTGATGCCTCAGATGCACGATGCAATTATCTCCTCAAATACTCTATACACTAAATACGAACAGGTGCTGGACTACGATGCACAGATGCGGTCCCTTGCAACGGAAGGACTCCCGCGGTTCTTCAACGTCAGGGAAGCAATCCGACCGGAATGGCCCCCCTGGGTGCCGTGGGCCAGACGAAGCTTGACCATCTGTTTCGCTCACAAGATCATCATGATCCACAGGGCCTTTCTGGGCCGAAGTTTCACGGAACAAACCTTCGACTTTACTCGGCGGACGTGCATGGCTGCCGCGAAGACGATACTGAAAGAAGCCAGGCAGGCCTACGATGAGGAAGGGCCAGTGTTGTGGATCGATCAGGCTTTCATGGTCGCGGCAGGAATAACCCTTGCCTTGGACATTTTCCACCGAAAGCCGAATGAGCCCGAATTCGAAGAACACCGAAAGCTGGTCGAAAACACCATTTTCTTGCTTGGAAAGTTTGAGAATAGCATGATCGCGATGCGGGGCATCCGACTGCTATCGTCTTTGCTCGCCGAGCAGGCTCGCCTAACAGCTGATCAGACTCTGGAGAACTATCGAAAGCGTACGCACGATAGTATGAGCGGAGACCGCAGCCAACCCAAGCGGCAGAAATTCAATGTTCCCAAGTTTGTCGAAAACTTCGTCGGAAATGACTCGTTCACGAATTCCTTGCGGACCACTAATAGAGGCGTCGAGCCTTCTCTGGACCTCTACGAGCCGACGGACTCGAGATCACGAACACCCGGCTCACAAGACCCGATCACGACCTCGGACCTGGGGTACGAGACGTTCGAACAACTCTTCCCTCCTCATACTGGTATCAGCAACAACTTCCTTTTCGAAGATCTGCTGAATTTCGACATCCAGGAAACACTCTGAGCTGGAAAGGAAGAGAGCACAAGGCTGTGCGAAGAGTTGCCTGAACCGATCCGATCGACAACGTACGATTATCGGCGGCGTCTGATTGGGGGATAAGTGCGGGGCAGCGTTGGACAGCCTTATCGGTTGTACACTGATGACCGCTATCAGTTCAGGGTTCTCGGAACATCAAGTGCCCTACCGATCTGTTTCGCTTGATGTTGCTGGAGGGAACATAAAAGCGAAGGGTCCCCTCCCCTCTGGGCGTATTGAAGAAACTCCATCAACGCGCGTTCATCTTTATTCTAATACTGTAACAACAGAGGCGCAGTAGGCTATCTATCCTGCAGGTCTCAACAACTATTCCCTTGCCGCATCTGAACCTTCCCACAGCAACAGAGGGCGGCGCAATGGCTCCAGAGAAAACCAAATACGTTGACCGCTCCATCCCCACCATATCTCTCGCCCACTATGAATCCCGCATGGACGAAATCACTTCACAGCTAGTTTCCGCCGCCGAAAACGTCGGCTTCTTCAGCATCGTTGACCACGGTATCACCGCAGAAGAAATCGACAACATCTTCTCACAGTCAGCACGCTTCTTTTCTCTTCCAGACGAAGTCAAAGCCAAAGTTCCGTTCTCCTCCGCCAACAATGCCGGATGGGAGAAGAACTCACAAGTCCGGCCATCCACTGGCGCCGCTGATCGGAAGGAATCGTACCAAATGCAATTCGGCAAGAACATGGAAGGAAAGTGGCTCGACGATGACGC
Source organism: Phialophora tarda (assembly GCA_016109495.1). Lineage (NCBI taxonomy): Eukaryota > Fungi > Ascomycota > Eurotiomycetes > Chaetothyriales > Herpotrichiellaceae > Phialophora > Phialophora tarda. The sequence goes on along the minus strand of JADWPL010000019.1, from coordinate 520,251 downwards.
GCTCCCTGGGTTCAAGGACTCGGCGCTGGAGTTCATGTGGAAAGCGCAAGCTGTGTCAGAGAGACTGATGGTATGTTTGGCCAGGGGTCTCGGATTCCCAGACGACTATTTTGTCAAGGCACACGATGTGAAGAGATCTGAGAGTCAGACCGTGGCTAGATTGCTGCATTACTTTGAGACTCCCATGGTGTCCAACGGAGAGGTCTGGCACCGTGCCGGTGCTCATACCGACTGGGACCTTTTGACGCTGCTGTTCCAGAAGCAAGGGCAGAGTGGGCTCGAGGTATGTTCCACCTGCACAAGCTTACACTGTCCTTTTGCCCAGTTGCTGTTGCTCAAGGTGATCGGCTAACCCTCCACCTTAGATCTGTCCCGGTCGCGAAGCCTCCACCTCCTTCGCGCACGGCGACACCTGGACCAAAGTCGACCCCTCCCAAGACGCCATCATCTGCAACATAGGCGACCTTCTCATGTCGTGGTCCGACGACCGCTTCAAATCCACCTTCCACCGTGTCAAGGCTCCCTCCGAGCCGGATGACTACTACGGTGAACGCTACAGCATTGCCTTCTTCAACCAGCCGTGCAGAGATGTGATGATTCAGGGTCCGCTGAAGAAGTATCCATTGGTGACGGGAGAGGAGTTTACCAGGAACGCGATGAGGCGGAACTTTGAGGCCTTGGAGAAGAAGAGATTCGAGAAGGAAGAGGCAGAGCTTTTGGTGACGAGGGAAGGCATCAAGGGCGCGAACGTGCACAGTGTTGGGAAGGTGGTTGCTGAGATTGGTGCCTAAGACGGGCATGAAGTCTTGTCGCGGTGGCCGAGAGAGATATTGTTACGACGTGCGGCACCTGAGCCGAGATTATCGAGTTACACAGGATGCTTGATGAGACTCCCTGAATAACCAATTCGTTCCGCTCCATCAGTGCCCATTGCCCAATGTCGATTCGACCTTGTCAATTTGTGAAACCAACGACCGGCAGGTCATATCTAGAGCAGTGATCGATCCGAGCCGGAGAAAAGGAGATATAACTTTCTTCATTCCCTGGATCTGGATCTGGATTCAGGTTTGTCCTGAACCCGAATCAAAGGCAGACCCGAACATGCACTCTGACTACGTACCGACTACAGACTCAAACTGACGATTCTGCTGTACTGCCGTACTTGTACCGTTTTGAGTTTCATGACCATCTATTTATTGATAGGTATTGTACTACGATCTCTCTGCGTGCTGCCCAGCCCGCGCCATCTTCGCCTCTCACATCCAGCAACGCCGCGCAATTGCCATGTCATGTCATGCCACGCCATCTATGTCCACTTCCGTCCCTGCCTTGCCCGAGTGATCGGTCAACTTAACTTCAGCGAAAGACACTACCTGCTTACCTCCCACTTTGGCTGTGTGAGTGTCTGCGTGTGTCTGTGCCTGCCTGCCTGCCTGCCTGCCCGCCCGCCCGCACGCGTAAGTACGTTCCCCCGTCCTACCGCGCCGCCTTGATATGCTGCTCATCCTCAAGATGCGTCGTGGGCGTCACTTCAAAAGCCTGGCCAGTCGCCGGGTTCTCGATTGGCACGCTCGGCACCAGCACGAAAAACATGCGGCAGTTCTCGCTGCTGACGTTCTTCCAGGCCTGTGTGGGCGCGTCGGACCGCACGGGTATGTCAGTGCTGGAACTCTCCTTGTGTGCTTCGTACCTGTACTTGTACTTGCGCTGGCTCTTCCTGCTGTGATGGTGTAGTGTAGTGGAGCGCAGTACAATCGAAACACGAGGCACGTGCAGTTCGGTACGGAGAGGGAGTAAGGGATACGGATAGATAGATAGATAGGTGTGTAAACGACAAACACGGAAATAGTGGGCAGGGACGGTGACAACATTCGTACATACGTGATCTGTCCCTCTTTGCACGCAGACATCTCCCGAATGAAACACCGTCTCGCTCCCATCGTCTAACACCATGGTGATCGTCCCGCTGAGGACGACCCCGAAGTCCACGCTCTGCGTGCGGTGCGTGATGTTCACGCCGTCGGGCGTGCTGCCTACCGCGGGGACTGTGCACCATGCGTTTGGAGTGCGGTTAGCAAGGTTCCATGGCCATATACTGCACATATAGACTGAGACGCAGAGCAGGCGCTTGCAGCTTTGCGCAGGTCATCAAGCCATGAAAGATAGTCAGGAATTAGTATGTGGAGTGTTGGACTGTGACGTACAGTCCACGATCCTCGCGACCACGCCGCTCTGATCGACCAGGCCGATTTTCTTGCCGTGCACGTCGTACCATGGTCCTTGGACGTTCGTGGCGGGGAAGCCTGTCGTTTTGAAAATGTTCGTGAACCCCGGGATGATGCCCTCAGGAGGCGAGCCGGCGGGGTCGAGCGGGTTGGCGGGCGTCAGGGTTGTGTCGGAGACGATGGTGGATTTGCCGGCTTGGTCATGGCCTATCGCGATGGGAGAGGTACAGTAAGCAAGGGTGCAATAGACAGGGATGGTGACTGTCTGGGTGAATGGGTGCATAAACAGACCGGTCACGACGCGGCGTGTTGTGGGGAGGGACATCTCAAGTGTCGGTTTTGATGGAGGCGTGGGTGAGGGAAGCGGGCAATTAAGTATTTAGGCAAGCCTACGGTCGAAGTACTGGTGGTGGTGACAATGGCTGCGACACTATCAAGATACACGCCGGACCGTCTGGGTAAAGTAAACAGAAATGATTGCCTGCCGATTGAGTGAGACAGCATGCTTGGTGTTGATGGATAGTTCACACGTATATGACCAAATGGCGGGACACCGAAACTCCCCGCTCAAAAGTGGTGGTACCAACGCGTTTTCTACTCCCTGGTCTCATCAACAGCCTTCAACTCAATCTACGAAGCTAGCTGTACTTACTGCGGCGCAAGCGAGGTACAATGTCCAAGTTGATGCCTACACTCGGTCACTCTCAGAATCAAGCGCGGCGAGAGGCATGATTAAACGCTCGATACGGACCCAAAAATTTTTACGAGTTAACAATCGGGCGCAACAGCGTCAGCGTCGGCATCACGGCATCAAGAAATCGGACAGTCTTCAGAAATGGCAACGCTAACTCGCTAGGTATTGCTGAAATATTGTACAGACGCCGCGGAATAGCGGCGATTCGTCGAGCGCTCTTCAGGGAAGATAATACAACCGCGCTACTCGTTTGTGAGTCGAGAGGAGAGATACTGTAGTCCTAGCGAGCACTTTCGCGCCCAAGTCTTTTACGACAACACTCCCCGTCATTTCTATGACTGTAACAACCTCGCCACAGCCTCTCGAAACAACAACCTCGCGTATATCAGGTGGAAGGCGAGCAGAGGACCGCCCACAAATGGTTTGTCGAGGCTGGGGTTGCAAGCGAAACATGTGAGTGTGATCCTCAAACAAGTCGATGGACCACCCTGGGCCCTAGAAGCTGAGACACTCGTTTCGGGGGGTCCGTACATGTCATCTGGCCGATCTGCTCGGCTCACGGACCAGCGATGGAAGCCCGAGAAGCTGGAGCGGTCGGAACCGAACCCGAAGTCGATATATTTTTCGCGGGGGATGGGATCGGCGTTAGTGTCATGGCTGGGATCGTCTTCGCCGGTCTTCGTATCGATGACTTGGAAGCCCCCAAACAGGACTGAGCCAATGCGTGGTAGTCGATCTCTGGACAGTTGCCGACCGGTCCAGATTGAGTCTGCTTCTTTGACGTCGGGAAATTCTACTCCCGCAGATCAGAACAAATAATGGGATCTAGGATCTTGACATGCGGTTACTTACGGGAGAAGCTCACTAGTCTCCTGCGCAAGGTCTGAAGTACCAGCCTCTCCGGCGTGAGAACCCACCCGCCGAAGAAGCCTTCGATGAGATAGGCCAGTATTCGCTCATCGGATTGAGCACCCTTGGCCCGAGGAAGGTCTATCACGATCGATCGAGAATCATGTGAGCCGGCGTGCCCTCTTGGGTTGACAATGGTATATGCTTTGGATTTGAGACACGACGGCGGTGCATCGTCACCTTCGGTCACCCTGGTCGGATTGACGATGGAGATGTTATGGTGTACCTGGAAGAGGTAGCATCCTAATGCGACAGGAATGAAAGCCGCTAATGGGCGCAGAGCTTTGTTCATGTCAGCTGAGGTTGACTGTGCTTTGCCGTCCACGTTGCATTGCCGACATCCAGAAACGGGGGCTAGACTCCCGAAGTGACATGAATCAATATCCAGAGGGGACTGCTGTATTTGTATCGATTGAAGCAATGCTTCGATTGATCGTCTTCTCCAGCTTCGGCCGTAAGCATAAATAACTCGAAGCGGAGAGTTTCGGAGACGCTTCAGGGCCGGACCGAGTCAGCGACTTCAAATCGCATTTGGAGAGATTGTTCCGAACGATACGAGCTGGAAATCACAAGCCACAGCTTGGAGATTTGACGATAGACGAGATGCACTTTTGATTAATGCCTCGTCAAACTATGCTACCTGAGCCTGTTGCATTGGACAGCTCTCCGTGTCAACCTGCCTCCATGTCGGGGATGTTCCTCTCCAGTAGGTACTTTATGACCACTTAATTTCAACCACTCAGCGCCTTTGCTATTGCTGAAGTGAAAATGAGCCATGATAAACCTGGGTATGCTGTTACCAACCGCAACCCAATGCTCCCCTACCAAGCCTAATGACGATAAGCTTCCTTCAAGATAAGGCTCCTGAAGGGTATCTTCGTGTTGCCTCCTGCGCCCGAGCACCATTGCAGCAACTGTCCAACCGAAGCTCACATTTTCACCTTTTGTTCATGTCATCTCGTTCACAAGAACGCTGCCAGACCCAACAGAACAGCGCCAGCCACGCCGAATCCGGTTGGCATAACAGCAGCAGCGTTGGTGGTAGATGAGCCAGTAGCAGAGGCAGCAGAGGCAGTCGCAGAGCTGAGAGCTGACGATGCGCGTGATGCAACCGAGCCAGCCTGACTCGTTACTGCGCTCAAAGCAGACGCCGCTTCGGTGGTGATGCTACCCAGGATATTGTCGGCATTCGAGGTCAAAGAGGAAAGACTAGCGGCGGCTCCAGTGTTGCCTGTGGCGGCTTCAGAGCTCAGGCTGGAAAGGGTTGCTGAGAAAGCTGATTTGGCAGAGCTGAAACTTGCGGCGATGGATTGTTCGGCATTTTCTGCTGAATTGGAGGCAGAGGCGGCAACATTCGATGCGGAATTCGAGAGCGATGCAAGTGAGGCAGCGAACTCTGATGAGATGGAGGATAATGAGCTCGCTACGGCTGAGGGTGTTGGCGATGAGCCGGGGGTGACAGTTGGCCCATCGGAAGTCCCTTGAGCCAAAGCCGGCACGGCAAGGAGAGCGGGGATGATGATGTTGAGAATCTGCATAGTTGCCACTGATGGAGGAGTGAAGTCTATTGAACAGGAGTCGAATTGGCTTGAGAGATGTGTCCGAGTGGAGGGATAGAGAGGTTGCGTTGGATGCAAGAAGAGAGGATGTCGGAGTAATATCTTGAAAGACAGATGTCGAGGCAGGAGCTTTTAAGGGGAAAATGAACTCACGGCAAGCAGCTGCTTCACGTCACCGAAAGTGACAGAAATCGAGACACAAGTGGCTCGTGTGACATACAGGCATTCCTCACTGCATCGAGGGGTTCTTATCGGTGTTAGGTATTCACTGGAGCGCCACAGTCCTACAACCTCGACTCGTAGGTTTGGTCACTCGACCCTCTTTGCATTTTGGTAAAGCTGTCAACCGCATCCCTCAGCTGCGAGATGCACAACAAGTTCACTTCTCAGCTGAAGTGAGTGGCGAGCCGGGTGGTGGTTGGTTGGAATTGGAGCAAGCCCGCGTCGATCTTCATGTCGTCATCGAAGCCACTGGCCCTGAGCACAGCCAAGGCATTTTAGTCATTTTAGTCCCGCTTTGAAGCTCCGTTTCGGGGTCATGAGCCACATTTACGTAAGCAGTCAATGTGGCAGTTTTCACTTCTCGAAAATGATCTTTGCCTCTTTTTCCCCCCTTGCAACCCAATCTTCCTCCTGCGGGCTTGCTGATGTCGACATACAAAGTCAGACTCGTTGAGTGCGACAATCACTGTCAATCCCTTGAGAACTCCGTCGGTCACGAAAACCAGGATGGATTCTGTCTGTTATATTTTTCCTGCCTTCCAGTATCCTATGGGCAACATTAACGTTGCAGTCGAAGGAACCTGTCGCGTTGGTGTAGACTCTAAAGCTGCAAGGGGACAGTGTCCATCATCTTGTTGTAAGGCTCCTCAACCGAGACCTACCGTCGATCGTAAAATGGGCCGTCGCATATCCCCTGCCTGTGGTCTGTGGCACTTCTATCACAATGATACAGGTAGCGCTTACATTTTGCATGCTCGGTACGGCCGATCGAAGCTCGTCGTGTATCCATCAGTAGCAGTCAACCGAGATGGAAGGACGTTGGCTTCCACAACCACTCCGCCGTCGTACCGAACTTGGCATCAACAGACCGTTGTGAGCGGACTATTCAAATGTATCTCTAGTCGTGATACCCAAGAGTCGTTGTAGGAATGGGACGAGGCACGTGTATACGGAAACGCTATAATTGGATAGACGGCCATCTTTCCGTCCTTTTCATGCAGGAACGGAGGCGTCCCGTTGGACGCTCAGCCACCCAAGCATTCTCCTCACCGGGCCGTGCTGCTCCTATTGGCCGGTGGCTTCCCTTCGTTTGGAAGCTGGATGAGAATTGCACATCCTGCTCGTCGACATCATTCTAGGAGTACGTGAGCGTGGGATCCAAGGCGCCGAGGTGATCATATATTGTAACATCACGCTCTTTTCGCTTCTCTGTCTTTGTGTTTGGCCTGCTCAAGGATTTTGCCCCGGGTTGCTGTGGTCTCACTCCATCCGTCAACATGGTCTCCTCCCTTTTGCTCTTCGCAATTCCCTTCGCACTCCGAGCGAACGCGGCTTCGATACCTGCCTCAGCACAGGCTATCGGCTTGGACATCAGCGCCACCCTCCAGAACATACTGGCGAATACCCAGAAAAGCACTGCCTACACGTACCCAACTGACTTGACGAGGGGAATTGTTGTTGTAAGCCTCCCACTACTGGAATGGGATGTGTATCCCGATGATGGATTTCGGACCGAGGCTGGATGCGCTGCTTACATCTTCCTGCCCACCTTATTTCTCTCGTAACAGCTGTTTCTTCTGATTGCTGCAGCTGTTCTATTTGATCCTACCGCTGACACATCTCCCCAGAAACCAATCCACTCACACAACGACTACTGGCGGGATGTCCCGTTCTACTCAGCGCTCTCCGTGGGCTGTGCCTCGATTGAAGCCGACGTGTGGCTCTACAACGACACTCTCTACGTCGGCCACGAGACCTCGGCCCTCACAGCGGCCCGCACGCTCGACGCGCTCTACATCCAGCCTCTGCTGGACACGCTGCAGCGACAAAACCCGTCGTCACCATTCGTCACTTCTCCGACCAAGAACGGCGTGTACGACACCTCCTCAGGCCAGACTCTCCTCCTGTTCATCGACCTCAAAACCGATGGCGCGACGACCTGGCCCGCCGTCGTCGCTGCTCTCCAACCGCTCCGGTCAGCGGGCTATTTGACGACCTTCAACGGCACGGGCGTTACTGTCGGGCCCGTGACCGTCATTGGCACGGGCAATACGCCGCTGGATCAAATCGAACCGGTCCAGCAGAGAGACTACTTCTTCGACGCGACGCTGCATCTCCTGAACTCGACACAGTCAAACATCACGGCTGCCGTGTCTCCTGTGGCGTCCACGGCGTTCGGTTCCCAAATTGGCCCCGTCAACGGCACCACGTTGAATTCCACGCAACTCGCGACCCTGAGGAGTCAGATCGCTTTGGCCAAATCGAAGGGAATCTTGCCCAGATACTGGGACACGCCCGGTTGGCCGATCAGCACCCGCAACGCGGTATGGGGGACGTTGCTCGAAGAAGGGGTAGGACTGCTGAATGCCGATGATCTACCTGCAGCGGCGGGCTTCGGTGCATATTATGGACTATGGTAAATATAGCAGCAAGGACAGTCTGGCGGTCTGTGTCTTGCGGTCGGGCGCGTCCTTCATTGCCTGTACAGATGACGAAATCTCACGACTAGAATCCCCTAAACTGTGGGTATATTTTGGACTGTCAAGTACATGAACAGTCATATACAGAGCGATAGATATCTTCGATCCAGCTACGTTACTTGTCTTACCACCCACATTGCTATAGTTTCCCTTTCTCTCTCTTCTCGAAAGCTCCCTTTGCCGAGACATTGTAGTCTTGGCCTTTCTTCCAACCCATCCATTCCCTCAGCGTCTCTTCGCCACCTTCACCGGGCGCCAAAGCCCTGCCGTGCCACGGCATATCGACCTTTCTGGCCGGCGACCCCGTGAGCCCGACGATCGGCCTGTGCTCGTACCCGGCGGCCTCCATCTCGGCGTGCTCGAGCACGGGCGCACAGCAGGCATCCGTGCCGTCAAAGACGGCCTCCCACTCCTTGCGCGTCTTGGACTTGAACCGCGCCGTGAACAGCTCCCGCATGTACGGCCACGAGCGTTTGTCCAGCCGGTCGAGCCCGCCCGGCACGGCGTCCTGCTCGCTCAGGCCCAGCCCCTTGAGCAGCTCCTGCCAGAATTGCGGCTCCAACGCCCCGACGGACATGTACTTGCCGGGGTCCTTGCACTCGTAGCAGCCGTAGTAGGGTGCGCCGCCGTCGAGGGTGTTCGTGCCTCGCTCGCCGTTCCACATGGGCAGCTTGGTCAACAGCCGCGGGAACGTGCCCAGGTAGCTCACCCCGTCGACCATGTTGGCCTCGACGACCTGGCCCTTGCCGCTTGCCGACCTGTGGATCAGGGCCAGCAGCACGCCCGTGAAGGCCGCGTGACCCCCGCCGGCAAAGTCGGCGAGGACGTTGCCCGGGGCGAGCGGCGGCTGGCCTCGCGCGCCCAGCATGGACAGCACGCCCGACACGGCGAGGTAGTTGATGTCGTGGCCCGCCATGGCCGAGTATTTCCCATCCCGGCGGAACCCCGTCAAGCGCACGACGATGAGCCGCGGGTTCTTCTTCAGCAGCACCGTCTCCGGGTCGAGGCCCAGCTTCTCCAGCACGCCCGGCCGGAACGGGTCGATGAGCACGTCGGTCTTGGGGATCAGGGAGAGGAGGACCGCCAGCGAGGCTTCGTTCTTCAGGTCCAGCGCGATGGACGACTTGTGGCTCGTGAGGAGGTCGTTGCTGGCCGTCGCGGGGCTGGGCCGGTCGATGCGCAGCACGCTGGCCCCCCAGTTCGCGAGGAGGACGCCGCAGAAGGGGCCTTTTTTTTTTGGCACAGAGTCAATACATGTTCAGCAGTTCCTCAGAAAGGGATGACCAGCTCATGGCATAGCATTTCATGTGTGTGAACAGTACCTGGAGCTAAGCCCGCGAGCTCGAGCACTCGGACGCCCGTCAGCGGTGGTGACCCAGCGGTCATGTTTGCTCAGCAAAGCAAGTTATCTGTTCTCTCGAGAGCGTTCTTCTGTACCGGCGCAGACTACGGGAGCATTTGCCCATGTCATGTCATGCACGCACGGTCTCACCTGCGCGCGTTGAATCGACCTACATTATATCTCCTCCGCAAAGGACAATTGTAGCGGCGTCGGGGCAGCGGGACAGCCGAAACCGAAGTGGCCGAGGTTCTTTAGAATTTGGGGAGTCGGTGCCGAAGCTTGAAGACCGAGCGACGGCTAGCTTGGCCTGATACCGAGTACATACCTACATTGCGCTCTCAGGCTCGGCCCTTGTGGTATGCGGGACAGTCGATTCTCTCAGCTTGATAAGAAAACGACAACCAAGATAGATTGGCCAAGGGGTTTCACATTTCCGGACATTTTCAACGATGGCTGATGGTTGATGGTCCAGCCTGGGAAGTGCCCATCGGCCCGAAGGGTCAGGCTTGCCTTCACGGTTTGGATGTCGGAAGATGAAAGGAAAACATAGAGTCCCTTATTGTTCGGACATAGGGATCTATCTAAAGAGCAGGCCATATGGCAAAGGCTTCCAAGGCTACCTCTTTCGCCATGGAACCGACACAGGCGATGAGCTCTTGACCGTTCCGCGGCCTTATCTATTTCCGGTGTCCGCCTATACTCAGTATGCCATGCCAGAACTTGCAAATCCTCGATAAGCTTCCAATGGATCTGCGACCAGTATAATTAAACCGAGTTTACGCCAATGATTTCACGGCCACCATCTCTTAGCCCATGCATGCATGTCTGGCAGCGGATGTTGGCTGGTCGACAGAAGGATTTCCAGGCCTTCTTCCACCATGGCCACGGCGCCTGCTCGGCCCACTCCTCAGACGGCATCTCACTCGTTCGCTCGTGATATCGATCTCCTGCAACTTCTTGAAAGCAGGGCGCTTCGACATCTTCAAGGTCACCGAGTAACTGTGGTGGGAACTCACCAGCCATCATGGTAGGGTGGACGCAGTCTCACTTGGAAGTAGGGAGGATGAAGATGCGAGGGAGGAGGCCAGTGCCACAACGCGGACGCTGTCGGGGGTTTATGTATATGCAGCCCGGTCGACGCGCAACCCTGACCGGGAGACGGCACGAGACGTCTTTCCACAATAAAACACACGGGGCTGTTGATTCTGCGTACTAATCAAGACACCATAGGATGGATGCACAGAAAGAATGGATGCCAGCTGAGTTTCTAGCCTCGAAGGCAAAGAGCATGGATTAAGGCAAACCTGGCTCCGAGTTAGGATGGCCGATCATTTTGTTCTTTTTGCTCGACGGACCAGTGGCTGTGTAGGTCGACTAGAGAACCTCGAAACGGCTGAGGCTTTCCAAGAGCGTATGGCTTAGATTGACCGATTGACTTACAACACCATGAAGCTTGAACAGTGTACAATAATGAAGACGGTATACTGGGATCCAATTTTGCGAAACCCAATCTCTCTAGCGATGTACCGTGATTCTCTGCAATACTGCTGGTGCCTAAATTGTATTTAAAGACATGTCCCTCCCTCGTGCCTCCCTCTGGTTTGGCTGACTGCGTCCAACGGGCACTCTAGAACGATGTCATTAGTTGAAAACGGGTGAGCGACTGTGCTAACAATGTAGCCTGAAGGTTGTACGGGGCTTATATGCCATTGGCAAACACCTTGAATTTTGGCCGAGTAAAAGGAGAGTAACGATGCGAAAGGAGGTCCAATACGACGGGTCATAGAGAGCCATAGCCAAGATCCGTGCACCTCCTCACTCACCTTTTCCTTGAGTGAGCGTAGCTCGTCAATCCGGGCCGTTGTTTGCGCTCACCTGCTCTGCCAGATATTGGTAGCATCGGCCAGGTCCATTTCTTGTCATGTCCTCCAGTTTCATCAACTGTGCATTAGTATGGAATCTTGGGCGAACGAGAAACGCCGGAGCAAGAACGTTGCTGTTTGTAAGAAGTCAACAGTTCTTCTTCGGTAACAAATTGAATCCCATTTGGGCTTGTTGGAACACGCAGAACGCTGTGTGGATGTGCTCAGACTGATCTGCGTTGCCGGACGGGCGAACACAGAGTGTGATGGTGAATTTTGCTCTGGTACATAGATGTCGTACTGCCATCGGCCCTTTCGGCGTCCCGAGTCGTCTTTTGTTCTGGCGCCGGCTGTTGCGGGGTGAACTAGATCGAACAATGTTCGGTGGTAGATGCTCTTTGCCGCTGACCTCCTAAAGCACATGCAGTTTAAGCAGGTTGGATCATTGAGTACGACCAATCCCGCACATACTGTAGGCTCGAGGGTCCGGAATAGCGTGTATCGAAATGGGCCGACGAGATGAAGCTGGAGCACATGTCCATCCGGCATCGTAAGCTGATAAGCACAACCCGGTGGCGATTCTATGCTCGCTCACTCGACGAAGGGCTTATCTCCGCATCCATTGCTCCTTCGAAGTCGGGAAAAGGTGAGGGTTCAGGTTGAACCTTGCAGCGCATTGCAGCACATTGCATCGCCTGAATGCACAATTTCAATAGACCTCCTCAAACTAGCCTAGAAGAGATAGCAGAAAGAGGCGGTCAAGACCAAATTGATGTTTCGGGCCTTGCTGGCGATGAAGTGGAATCATGATGCGCGGGGAAGCGAGGCGACAGGAACACTATTTAGTAGTGAAATTGAACGAGCAATTCATGCACCCCACGCCCACGTGCGTGGGTTGCGCAGGAGATGAAACCCGATGGCAGGAACTTACCAACCGAAGCCGGCCACGAAGCAGAAAATCAGGGAAACTATCTATCCAACCGGGTTGTCCGGACGTCGCAGCGCCTGCTCAGTCAAGAAATGGTGACTACAGGACGCCGATGAGATGGAAAATCGGATGAATGCCGAGTGAGTTGAAGTGACAAGGCGGAGCAAGGCTGATAACATACGTATGAGGATGCCGGATACAAGTACTTGGGGGTCTAGAGAAGGCTAGGATTTGCTTGTTTGCTAAGAACGTGATGAACTCGGCCAGGAGCGTGCCCTGATGATGTCGACTCTCCTGCCCTGATCGACCACTAAACAGCCCTTGAATCCTTGTCTCTTAGTGCTGTAACCTCGAGCAACCCGATGTTTGCCATGTACGAATACGTCCTACATACTGTCCTCATCGCCCGGGGAACTTGTCGCCATCTGCAGGGGTGCAGGCACCACACTAGTTGCGACGCCTGCCCTGCAGGACCTCCCAAAAACCTGTTCTGACTGTCGTGATGAAGAGTGATGCAGCAAAATAATGGGTGCTTGGGAGCTCAACGGCAGTGCGAAGTTTGAGGCTCTATTGCCTCCCTGCAATTCTAGCCAGATACATCCTGGCACGGGGCTTGGTTGAGAGCATTGGGAAGTCCATTGTCTCAACTATGACAAACGCTGTATGAAATGCCTCGATTCTCTCACGGAACTGGAACCGACCAAGACTGGCAATATCAAAGTAGCTTCAAGCCTTCAACTCATCTCTCATTGACATCGGTGTTACCTGACCTCTTCGTCTGGTCTCCCAACTCCATTACCAGTAGATAAAGTGCACGCACCGATTATGCACTCTCATCATGAGAAGGCTGCCCCTTTGTCTCGTCGTAACATGCTCGTTCAATGCCATAGCCAACCCTCCAAACTGCTGTACATTTCCATTTGTATGGTTGAATCAAATCACCAACCATGCCGCGCAATCAAGAGCCCCCAGAAGCAGAAAGCCAAACACAAGTGGCAGCTTAATCCTAGTCATCGTCGAGATCCGGATTTGCAACGAATAACCTGACTCCTGACTGGCCCATACTCATTGTCCGCTCGTCCACACTCCCTCTCCTTCGTAAATCCTCTGCCTTCTTCGCTTGTTCAAGCGCTCGCTGCACGGTACTGGGCCCCGAGAGATCCCTGAGCTCGCCAAATGAATCTTCGCTTTCGTCCCCGCCCGGTATCGATTTGTCTTCAAAGTAGTCGCGCTTCTGTGAATCCTCCGGTGTCTCTGACGCTTCGGGAATACCCTGGCCCGGTGAACTTTCACTCGGTGGCGTACTCGTGCTGCTGAACCGCCCGGCATCAGGTCGAGGGTAGCCGCTGCGATATTTCGCACTGTTGGTGCTACTTCGTCCGCTACCTGACCGGCCGTGCACCATGCTATTACTTCGTGTTTCCTCTTCTTCCTCGTCGCCTAACGCCTCATTCGCGCTTAATCGAACGGGAACAGAAGCACCTGTGAGGTTCGCGGGGACGTAGCCAGGGGCCTTGGGGACGCCGCCATGTCGAATCTTTCCTACCACGCCACCAGATGATATTGTACTTGTTCGAGCACCGTTATTCGCACCTTGAACTTCAAGCGCGGCGCGGTGCCGAGCGGCTTTTTGTGCGGCCGCAATCCGAGGATCGATGTTCTGTGCTCGGTCACACCAGACAGTTGCCTTCTGTCTTCGCATCAATGCAACGTACGAGGTGGGGCTGTTTGTTGCTGTTGAGCGGCCTGATGTTGACCGCCGGGGTAGGCTTGCGGCAGATGCGGTGGTGCCTTGTCTGCGCATGCTCATGGTATTGCTGTTTGAGGTGGAGGACTGGCGTGAATGGGAGGAGACGGAGCGGGAGTGGCCTGCACTTGCGCTGGGTGTGGTAGGAGTTGTGGTTCGAAAAGGCGCTGAGGGATAAGGGAGCGTATTCGAAGAGAGAGTTCTCGTGTGTTGGTGATTGCTAACCATTCGCGCCGGCGCTATTTGAGCAGTGGTCGCGGTGATGTAGGATTTTCTGTCGGGTCGAGTGAAGGCACCGTCAGCCAGAGATGGCGCGGGATGAGGAGGCAAAGACAAAGAGGAAACCGGCTGTGAGTAAGTGTACGACAGCGTGGGGTCTGGGATTGTCCCAGTCACTGTCAACACGCTCATCGGTCAAGAGAGTGTCAAAAAAATGAGAATCTAAGGTAAAAGCAGATTGCTCAATGAGGTTTTGAAGTGTAGATTGGTAGCGATGCGGTATGCGTGTTGGTAGTGGAGCAGCCTATGTCTTGCTGCGAGGTAGTTTTCGTCGGTCGGATTGCTGCAGGTTTGTATTGGTCGAGGTGGTCTGCCTGATGCAAAGAGCAAGGTAGTCTTGAAAAACGGTTTGATGGTGGCGAGTGTTCTGCAGTAATGGTGACAAAGCTATTAGGTTGGTATGTGTGAGATGAATCGTCGTGGAGGAAGCTTGAGCGCTGAAGAGTGACGAAAGAAGATGGGGAAGAGGGAGATTTGAATCAAGGTCTAGCTAGTCGATAGACGGAGTAGGATAATGTGAGGTAGTGTTTCGCCCTGTCCTCAGATTTGATCCTGGTTCTCGTGTCGCTAACCCCTCTGAGCGGACAAGTGCTATAAATTGAGTCCTCGCAGCACCCAAGTCGCATTCCCGGGCCAATGGTGACGACGGATAGGGGATCCGCGGAGTGGGCATCAGAGATCGTATGCACACATGTCCGGGCGCGAGTCGATTGGCCTTCTTCTTTCCAATGGAGGGAGCAGCCTTACAGGATAAAATGAGAGTTGGAGGAGTGCTGCAGTGTGGGATGAGCCCTGTGCAAGGGAGTCTTGGAGCCTTCAAGGCTTATTTGGGGCAGCTCGAGGATCGTCAATTGAACCGGAAGCAAGGATTCAGGCTAACACCTTGCTTCTGAGAAAAGTTGACTGGTGACTATCCTCTTTGTCCTGGATTCTGAGGCGCCTGCCGATAGCTCCTCGAGAGCCCGTGCACAGGCCAGCGAGGCCCACGGCGGGAGTTACGGGCAAGAAACAGGCCTCAGGTCATCATCTCAGCTTGGTCGGGAACCCGCTGTCTATTCTCCCGACTCGCAACACGTGGGGCCAGAAGAGAAACCTGGGATCTCATACGAGGGCCCATGCCGCTTCGTCCCAGTTTTGCGAGATGCACAATCAATACGCAACTGCACGGACAAACGCCATAAGCGTGCAGGTTCATTCGCTCGAGGAATTTTATCCTGCGGTCCGCTGTCTGTCACTCGCGGATCTCATTTGACGTTGACTCACCCCAGTTTTTGGAGTCGCCCAAACTCAGCTGAGCCGCGATGCAACCCGCCACTCAACGTCACCTGAAAGGCCGTCTACTTGCCGAGATAGGCCTGCGAGCGACATTGGGCCAATAATCCAGCCGTCATGTGCACTCAGGAACGAAATTTGGGTTGAAATTGCTCGTTCGGGACAGTTATTGTTGTTCACCTCCCAAAGTCCCAACATGAATACTACCACCTCCCCCCTACAACGGTCTCATTCGTCCAGTCATCTTCATAATTTTCATTCCAACATTTTTTCAACCTCACTTGATGCCACGCACTAACGAGCTTTGTGGCATGATATATGCAACGACGATTACTCGTTTAGACCTTACCCAGGAGTGAGACGGACGGACTCCTGCGATGCAATGCAATGATTAACCTCGCATGTTGGTGGCATGTCTCTTAACCTTGGGATGGCGCTCATCGTCAGAGCTTTGCGCCAGCAGTACGGAGTACTCCTCGCAGCATGTTTAATTGCTAACTTTTCTGTCCTCTGGAGAGCGGAAAACGACGCCTACGAGTTAAGTCCAGGCCGAAGATCTTCACTGCACAGAAAGTAGCATCAAGCGATCCGTGCGAAGAGGATCAAACAGCAAGCCTGTTGTCAGGCTGCTCTTTCAATAATTGGATCAGCGGTACGTCACGGCGTTTCAGTTGTTCTCCAATTCGGCCCGGCTGTTCCAACACTTCTTACCTCCCGAGGCAGCGATCCACAAGTCCACCTGCGCTCCAAAATGCCCCAGTTATTCGTTTGGAGGACGTCATCCCGGCAACCATGGGTGCCATATACAGAAGGAACAATGGTGTTCACTCACTGGCTAGTCAAAGGCAGGAGTCCCACGAACATGCCATGATAAACTTCACGTTCCTGATCACCCGGCAGGTCATCAGCGAAAGATCCCATGTTCCTTCGCTGATATACCCGTCCCCTCGGCAAGGGAAACCTCGGGAGTCCGAATATCAGGCAAAGCTGCTACTTGATCCGTTAGCTGCTTAATTACAAATCTTCTCTTATCTACTCAGTAGTTGGACCAATTCAACAATGCGACCTGCTTCTCGTTGCCAGCGGCATACCTTCAATTGGCAACTCTGATCACATTCAACTGCTCATGCGACCTACTCAGTTCACAAAAGGTTTTGGTACAGGTGATTTTCAGCTCTGGGTGTGAGCTGGCGGAGTGGCAGGACGTCTTTCGCCAACGACTAGCCTCTGAGCTCACCTCTCGCGGGACGATGGGATTGAGACTGTCACTTTGTCGTGAGTAGATGCATTTTCTGAGCACCCGGTGGCGATGAAGGAGTCTGTCCTTGGAGAGGTACCTTGCCAGTGCTGGCACTGTTTGTTGACTGAACTTTGGGCCTCCCGGGTGGTAATCTGACAGGCTGTGAACGAGCTCGCCTGTAATTGACACGCTCACCATCCTTCAGAGGTCAAATTCTCATGAGTCCTCTGCTGTCACAACTCTTGCGTGTCTGACACATGCATAACTTGAGTATTGTTTGACAGGGTTGCGAAGTGTTGCCATCGATGTTGAATTGACAGGTGATTGAAACAACGTGGTCTTTCTCACATAAATGGAGGTATCAAGGTCTGTCTCATCAGCCGTTGGGTTGATACGTCGAAGAAGTGCCCCTTCAATTTGAAAGTTGTTTGTGTATCACCAGTCACTGTCACTCGTAGTACAAGGATGGGTGACAGTCAAGTCGGATTGCAGCAACCGCTGCCAACAGCAGGTTCTTGACAATTGTTCTTAACGACCAAGTCTCGGACGTTCGCAGTGGTGGATTCGGAGTCACAGCTATGAAAAGTTGTCAGCACAGTCTTATCATATACACCATCTCCTGAGATCCGCTATTCCTTCCGTCACCGCAACTTCAGAATCCAGGACAAACGATGCAAGAGACATCATCGCGTGAACGAGCCAATATCCCTGTACCAAAGTCACCAGTCAGTTCAGTGTATCAGTTCAGCTGAGTAGCAGGCACATGGTGTTTTAAACCTTCCGATGATGAAGAAAGCGCTGATCGAATGGGTTTCACTTCGCCTCCAGCTGAACGGACACGTACCAGGACGTGCGGATTGAAGTGGCAAGCACTGGTGTCGGAGACTGGTACCTGTAACATGGACGCAAGTGTTTCCAATAAGAAACACTCGAAGTAGAGTTGGCGAATAGAACGGATTTCGAGACGTAGAATGCAGTGCCAGCGCATCATCCGAGGGGCGTGGGGCTGGTGCAGGGGGCTGTACGCAAGTGACACGGTCGGTGAGTCTCTAAAGCGAACACATGGCGGAATGATCTTCGGGTTCGAGATCGTTTACTCCGTAACATCTTAAAAGCTCGTCTGTGGTCCAGTAAGCTTAATCCCAAGGCTCGACGTGGCCATCTCTGAGAGCTCCATGGGAGGACAGGCGAGAAGGGTCATGTTCTGCAGCATGTCGGCAGCACCACTCAAATGCTGGGAAAAGTCTCCATTGCGCCGTGATAGGTATTCCGGACATTTTCTGCTGGCAGTTGCTAGGGGTTCTATTTCCCTCAAGTGACTGCAATACCGGTGTACTACTGTCGCGTCGACGGTGGCGCGCCTATGCCCGGGTGACATTCGCCGCCTTTTCAGCCACTGCTAAAGTACCGATGAGAGGCTGAAAGGCGATCAGTCAGGCTGCAAAGGCGAAGTCGTACCATTTCATTCGCTGTTCTCCCGTACCACTCAGGACCGGCTGCTGAACCGTCGCCACATCTGCTGGAAATCCGGGGGGGCGAGGCCGTGGCCCTGTTGGCCTCTTGCGCAACCACCGGTGTGTCGAGCGAAAGTCTAAGGACAGCCGGGCCGGAGCGCAGCTTTTGAGCTCTGAGAAGCATGTTGAGGGGCAGCGAGTGGTCGCTGGAGCTCCTGTCAAGGAGGCCTGCTTAGCCTTGACTAATGCATGCATTCGCTGGCAACGTCGGCAGGGCCTGCAAGTCATCCATCATACCGCTCCGCTGTGTTGTACTGCGAATTGGTGTGCGTTGTTCTTTGGTTCTTCTAGTCCTGTCGCTGGTCCCCGATCAGATAGACCCCAAAAGTCTGT
This sequence comes from Phialophora tarda, assembly GCA_016109495.1. NCBI lineage: Eukaryota > Fungi > Ascomycota > Eurotiomycetes > Chaetothyriales > Herpotrichiellaceae > Phialophora > Phialophora tarda. Next base: position 501,645 of record JADWPL010000019.1, on the reverse strand, counting down.
CTGGTCCATATACGCGCCGTGATGAAAATGTGTTGCGGCGTTCATAGCCTCGCGGATCTCTGTGTTCCAGATTTCAATCGCAGGTGACTGAGAGTTCGAGTTTCATAGTGCCCGCATTGGGCATTTTACACTCCCACAAGCGAGAGAAACTCCCCCGCATTACTGGCCTGCAGCAGTGACTATTGAACTTGGCCTTGGTCGCTCTGCGGTACGTGCACCAGTGCTTGTACAAGTGAAAGTCGGAGGCAGCCTCCTCAACTCAAGTACATTCAGAAGTTCGAGAAGGGGGGACTCAGAACTCGAGTCTTCCTGTGCCGCGACGCCTGAACGCTGAAGCTAAAGTCACATCACATCACACGTTGGGTTGCGAGTCACAAGTTGATCCTCGACTCAGTCCCGAGCGAGGACGTACCGCACCCACTCACCCCGACGCCTCACTCGCCTCGCATCGCGAGGATCCCTCACTTTGCCGCGCCTGGTCTCGCCACAGTTCGAGCTCCTCTTCCGCTCCTGCGATCTTTGGCTTGAGCCGTCTGCGGTAATGGAATTGGGCAGCGTATGACAGGACTACCTGGGGTTTCCGGTGCTGAGGAAGGTCAAGCTCAAGGTCAGGGTCAAGGTCGGGCCCAGCGCGTTCAAGGTCAGTCACCACGTCTCTTCTGCCCAATGCCGATTTTTCTTCCGTTTTTCTCACTGTGTTAGCAATAGATTCCTTTGCTATTCCATCCCGACCGACCGATGACAATGCTCAAGACCATGCCGAACCTATGTCTAGACCCGAATTTCCAGAACCCAGATCCACGGGTTCTCCTCCGCTCAGGAGCTCCGTACGGCAAGCTCCTGCCCACTATGCCTCGCGAACGAGTCGTTCCGAGGAGCAGCACAAGAATATACCGATGTTGAAGGTGACAGCGAGAGCCACCAGCGGATTCCGCCAGGAAGAGGCCGAGGACTCAGATGCGGAAGAGCCTACGCTGGGTGCTTCCATTCGCGAGCTACCCTTTGCACATATGCGCATTCACTTCGAGGATTTTGCGCGACAGCTCCGCTTGCACCGACACCATGAACACCGGAAACGAATGCTCTACCATCAAAGGGATCGGCTTAGGAACGCAATCGCACTCTCTGCTCGCCTGCAGCGCGTCGGATCCTGGGTACATGATGGCCTCGTGCAGATCTCTCAGCAGTCTGACCCGAGCGGCTTCACAAGGGTACATCAGCATATGCAAGACTTGGTCAGTCTGTGCCAGGTCCAATGGCACCATGAGGTCCATGCCCTTGATGCGGGCTTTACTTCGAAAAACTCAAGCAAAGAGCCATTCTTCGCTAAACTCTCCACGTCCTCTCGAGAGGATTGTCTCGAGTTACTCCATACTCTACGATGTAACCCCCGCTTCTTGGTGGAAAGGTTCAAGGCCATGAACCCGGACCAAGTCAAGGGCCTTTCTACTTCACCCAAATTCAAGAACCTTCCCGAATCGGTTTTGGTGTCCTTGTCGGAGAATCGCAGTCGAGAGTCGCAGCGCAGGCGCCCGAGATCCTTTCTTAGGGAATATGAAGACGACGCGCAACTAACAAGAAGCAAGGCCTATTCCAAGGAGCTCGAAGACTACGCTTCATCGTTCGAGAGATCAAATCCCTTGTCATTCCTTATCCACAACGTTTATGCATCCTCGAATGATATTGAAAGCCACGAAGGCCAACTTCGACTGTCAACATGGTCTACAATTTGCGCGAGCTTGTTCACAGAGTCTGCGCCAGCGTTCGAAGCCATAATTGGCGACGTTTTGTCCGCATTTGCACATTTGCATGGTTGGCAAATCAAAGAGCGTCTGCAGATGTTCCTGATGGGAAGCTTACAACGTGGTGCATTTCTATACAATTCCGTCGAACCTTCGATCAGCACAGGCCGAACTGATATGAGCATCTTCGACTCATTCTATAGTACGCCTCAAGCACAGGCATTCTTCGACACAGAGGTCAAGGAGCTTTTCCAGATACTGGGGTCAGGCGACGGAGGTATCCCAAGAGGTGCTCTACGTCTCGGACGTGCGATTGTTGGGAAGTTGCCCACCTTGCAGAGCCAGAGCGATTTCCGTGGCCAATTCTTCTTCAGATGGTTCTTACAGGATTTCCTTCGTATTGCAATGTCGTTCCCGGAGGTAGGAATCCATGTACCCATGTTCTGATTCAGCTGACAGTGACCAGGATGAAAATATGCTCCTTCAATTTCACATCAGCACTCGTGCTAGATTTCACCTCCTTCATAAATTGTGGGAGCATGCCAATGCTCGTGCTACAGACAGCGTCAGCTCCATGTAACATTTCTTCCCCGGCAACGTGTTATCATGCCTCTAATTTTCCTCTCAGGCCTACCCAGCGAGTCGATGAAGACGTTCGAAATTCAGTTAATTGGAACATTGGCCAACTGTCTGCCGACCAGTGCATCAACCCCTACCAGGCTAGCAAGTCTCTGCCCACTTCTCTCGGGGGTTTCCAGTCGCCATACATCTCAGTCTGCGCAGCCGACATTGCTCACCTCCTCGAGAAGTTGAGGCCACAAGCTATCTACACCTCCAGCCCATTTGAGCAGTTTTTAAGCTCCTCCCAGGCAACGTTCAACTCGCAATACTCACGAGCCACCACAAAGTTCGACAGGCTATGTAGACGCATACTCGATTTCATTGAACCTGGCCACTCCTCTAAGAATGTTCACCCTTGTCAAGAAAGTTGGGCTTTACTACTAATATCGCAGGAGGGAAATCTGTCGGTTGCAACAACGGGTCTGTCTAGTGACATACCGAAGGCCGGGGATGGTTTAGGTGATCTTGACCCCGCCCAAGCCGCCGTGCTTCGCCTAGCAGAGGCCCCAATGTCTCTACGTTCCCCAAATGGCGTGCCGCAAGCATCAAACGGGAAAGCAAATGGTCTTGGGCTCTCGGAGATGTTCGCTGGGGAGTCCAGGACTTCCCACATTCAGACGGACAGTCTCACGTCTATGTACTGGCAAAATGCACTGAACTACATGCGGACTCATTATCCGTTGACAGTGCTGACAGGTGACGATACCAAGGTACTGGGCCCACTCATCCAGAGACTCAATGGACGGCAAATCCTGCTCGCAGATGAATGCCTGCGGCTGGAACAAGAAGTGGCCGATCTGGAAGCGTGTTACGCCTCTGCGAGAACAGCCCTAGCTACAGCCTCCGGTTGGCTTGATAAGCTCCGTGTCAAACTCTGGTACGCGATGTTCGTGATAAGCTCGGATGCCTACGACAACGCTCGCAATATCACAGTCGCACTGAATAACATGGCAATACTTGCTCGGCCAGGTGCTATGGCTAGACAGGAATACGGAGTCTCACAGGAGCCATCCCGACCGGGAAGTTCTGTAACCTCAGCATCGTCTATATTTGACCAGCCAAGGATCGACACTGAGGCAATCATGAAAGCACCCGCGGAGTATGGTGGGCCTAGGAAGCTCTCAGATGCCCAGATCGAGAAGACGAAGAAATGGCTCGAGCGTAATAACGTGGAGAACTTCTGTCGAGGAGAAGAGAGAATTCATCGATTCTGCATGGAGGTCAAGCTCCTGATCCGGAAGCTCGTCGGAGACACCATTGCTGCCAGCCCCGTACTGTGGTCGAGCGAACTTTTCGCGAGGGAAAAGAGTCAGTACGACATCCATGTGGGACTCTTTGGTGGCACGAGCACCAGACCGCCTAGTGTGATGAGTGAGCCACTCTCGTCCACTTCTTTCCCCATGCGCCCGGCATATGCAGGTTCAAGGGCGTCGATATTTGGAGGCTCAAGCAGGCTTGGAAGAGATGGTTTGGGCAGCGATATTTCCTCCTACATCAGTTCGCCAGGACGCGCTACCACGTCCACAACCCTGGAGAGTGCCAGCATCTGGTCACGTGGGCAGTCCAATTCCCGGTCTGTCACTTCAATTTCGCAACATTCCAGACCTGCTTCAACCTTCGAAGGGAGTAATCTGAATCGATCGGTCGACCGCAGTCAAGAGAAAGCCAGTTTCCTGGAGACTCTGCGGCAGGATTTGAGCTCTTTGTTGCTCTCCGACTTGGCTTGCCCCGTGTGGAGTTGTGGAAGCGAAAGCGACGCTTGGATGGACGCGATCTGCCAGACCCCAAGTATCATGGAACGGCTGCATCAGCGCTCTGCATTGGCTCGCTTATTGCCGCCAGCGAACGAGACAGTAGCATCTACAGGATCGAACTCGAAAGGCTCCAGGAAATACAAACAGCGAAGTCGCAGTGCTGCACCACATCGATCTTCCTCGGGCGAGCACGAATGCAGCCCTGAGCTTGACTCCGTGGAAAGGGAACTACTTGGTGGCGTTGGGCAAGCCGAAGTTGGTGCCTTCCCCTATTTAAGCGCGTTCAACGACATCCTTGGTCGCGTAAGAGATCATACGGATCCCGTTCTGAAGCTCAGCGCTATCCGCGATTTCAAGCTTTTGTCGCAGAATTTCTACCAAAATCGGAGGACCGGACCTCACACATCTCGTGTGAAACCCACGGGTACTGCGGGCGCCGAAGACGGCACACGACGTCGTAGCCTCGACCCGAGTTCCTTGTCAGCAAATCTACGCCGAAAACAGCGCCAGAAGATGTCCCAGGGACCAGTTGCCGCGACCACGGAAAACGAGGAGAATTTCATAGTTCAGTCACTCAAGGAACTCCTCCATGATTTGCGACCCAAAACCCTCTTCCGGGATCTGCAATACATTGCGGCATTCGCATCGTCGGACAACCTGGACGACCCGGAGCTGGGGCAAGCATTCCTTCACATGGGACTGGCAGCGTTGGCGTGGAAGGATGAGGTCTGTCGAGGCATGGTTGACGTCGCAGATCGCATTGTTGCCAGCGATTCAATCAAACGAAACGTTTCGAGCGCCAAGAAGAGAGAGCCATCGGTCCTCAAAGCGATGGAGTACTGGATTGTTGGGGCTCGGGAGGGCAATGCTATCGCGCAACGAGAGCTTGCGAGTCTCTACCTAACTCACCCCGATGTTCCGCCGATCGTCAGTCTACCACTGACTCTATCTTCGGATATTTTCAAAAGCGAAATGATGTGGGAAGGGCAAGGAGAATTTCGACGCAACAGTCAAGCACTTTGTCTTGCCCTGCACTGGATGCAAGAAGCGGCAAAGAATGGAGACGTGGTGGCGCAGACAAAACTGAAGGAGCGAGAGGCCGGCCGTTCAATTCGATGAAGACCACTGTTATTATTATCACAATTCTCCGTGGACGGTAAGCCAGGGACTTTGTCCGTCTGTTTTTGGGTGGCTTGTCTGTCTTTGGTGGCTTGAAGGAGCTTTGACTGGATTACCTGGGGTCTGGGAGTTTTGGCTCGATTTTCATTGTTGGTTTTCCATGGGGTCGCAACCTGAAGTGATTTTGATGATACACGTGTACTTGTGCAATGGGTGGCCAAATTGTTATTTTGATGATGATACCTCCCTCGAAGGAATGTGGATCGGTCCGAATCAGATGCACGGGATTGGATCAGATCAGCGCTGGCGAAACAACGGAGGCATTTGTGACAGCTTTGACACGTTATCTTCCCCGATGGACGGACAGATGGATTGACAAGACTGGCTGCCATGTGTGAGGAAGTTACTCGCTGGGTGCTGCATGCGAGAGTTGGGTAGAGACGCATTATCTCCAGATACAGACGCCGCAGAATGCTAGTCCGGGCTAGTCCTGAGCTTCCATGTACCTCCGTACCGTGGGGGGTAATGATAGGCTCATTCCATGCATGTATGAGCGCTCGAGCTGCTCAGTCCTTTGCACTCTCCCAATCAAGTCAAAGCCCAACCTGGCCAATGCCCGCACGACGCCTCGCAGTTGACGAGTAGCAGTCTGGACTCCAGAAGATCAGGTGCCACTGCATGCCCTCGTGGGCCAATCGTCAGGAGGCCATGGGAAGCACAGAGATACGGCTACAGGTCAGCAGTGCCAGGCACAATGTAGCGGGCGGAGGGAGCACAGCATCAAGACAGCATAGACTGATGGGGAGCGGCAATTATACACGATGTGGCCCATGGAGCTGTGCTGGCGCACTCGCAGCTGAGTAGAGCCTAGTGGCGAGTGAAAGACGCTACAGTATACACATTGCGCTGGCATGAGATAACAACCATTGGACTCTCACACTAGAATGCAGGACGCAGTTCGGTCTTCCTGCTGGAAGAGTTCGTCACTGGCCACTAGCGGGAGACCAGCTTCCCATCGGCAAAACGAACGAACCGCAGAGTCAATCTCAAATACAAAGGCCAAAAGAAAAGCCCAAAGGCAGAATTTTTCCCTGAGAGATGCAGCTCGGGCTCGCTTCAAGGCTGGAGGTGACCGGCCCTCTGGCATGGGTCACCCGGGGGGCTTTTGAGAGAGACTCACGAAAGAAGCGAACAGCAGCCAGATGCATGATGATTCAGGTTGCCAGTCGGCAAATTCAGACGTGAGTATGACGTTGCTGTCCAGGTGGCGCGCCGTCGGGAGCGTGACGTGCTGATGACAGCCCTGCCCGCCGCCTCTTCTGTGTCTCCGGCCGCAAAGTCCGTGTCATTTGAAGCGCATTTTTCGGCGCATGCTCGCTTGTAACTGCAGCAGCCCTCATCTTCTGCTCACATGTCCCTCGCACATGCTCTTGTTTTCATTCCACCAAGCACTTGACCTATGCAACAACGAACATCTGTCTCGTATATACATGATCATCGCCCCATCACCGCGTCGAACATATCACACATAGCCCGCACCTCACATACCACACGGAGTCCTTCTCCAATTCTACTAATTGGTGTCTCTCTCAACCCAATCACCTCTGCCTAGACAACGCCCAATCTCCAGTTTAATCGTACCCACCGCTGCGACTTGTCATCCCCAAGAGGAAACACTTCTGTGTATCTCTTCACACTGTCGAGGTTGATTGTCGCTTATTCGCCTGACTGCAATCCGCGTGACTTGGTGCCGACCGAGACTCAACCTTGGAACCTCTTTTGATCGGATCCTGGCTTCGTAACTACACTCTACAACACCAACTTCTCCTACAACCTTGTACCAAGGCCGAAGCCGGTTACAATCTCAACCAGGACCTGAATCGTCACCGAGCACTACACAAAACCCATCAAGATGCCAGCCGAAGTCCGACAATCTCCCCCGCCTTTGCACCACCCTAGCTCAGGCAACATCCGACCGAAGGGTGATCCCCTCCCAATAACTACCCTCGCATCAAACATGTGCTGACCAAACGATCTGCAGGTATCTTGAAGAACCCTTCCTTCTCATCTGCAAGTGGCAGGCCTGGATCCCCGGAGAAAGAGCACTTCCAAATTCCACCCGCGACCCCGCTCGATCCAAAGGAAGAAAGAGAACTCGTTCTGCAGAACACCCTTCAAAATGCCGGTCACCGGCGCTCATCCTCCGCCGGCAGAAGAGCCTCAGCCTCTCGCCGACACTCATCCGCCTTAGCCGCAAACCAAGGAGAAGACGATCCAGAAAAGATCCGTCTGAAGTGGGACGAAGCAAACCTGTACCTCGCGGAGCAGGAATCGGGCGGGCGCATGAAGATCACCGAGCCAAAGACTCCCTACCAGTATGGCGATACAATGATGGAAGACGACGACGAAGAGGACGTGGCTATCGACCCTCGCTTTGTCAATGTCGATGAAGTCGAAATGGCCAAGGCCCCCAAAACAAACAAGAAACATCGCGAATCTGAGATCCCCGGTCTGGAGCTGGGCGAACCGGAAGAGGAGTTGTCCCCGGGCAGTTTGGCTCAGGATGACAGGATTACTCGTGGCCCAAGTAACAGCCTGTCTAGAGAGTCGAGTAAAGAGAAGCACGTTAGTGTCAGTGACGGAAGTGACGCCGATGGGATCAAGGAGCCAGAGGGTATGCCTTCAAATGAGGAGCAAGAGGCGCATCGCCAGTTTGAGGAGAGGAGGAAGCGGCATTACGAGATGAAGGATATCAAAAGTTTGCTTGGGTGAGTATGCCGCTCTTCCTCTATTGAGCCCCGTCATTCGGGTTGCTTATGTTCCATTTTGCAGACACCCTGAAGAGCTTGAAATGATGGACGACGACGATACACCCGTTCCAGCTGCGATGCCGAAAGATTTACCCGAGCGATCAATCAATGGCACTCGTTAAGGGTTCCTATTGCCATCCCTAGCGCGCTGCTTACACATTTCTGCCCGCTTGATTCCGCAGTCAGATCAGTGAACAAAGCTGAACCAATGCATCACTTCACATCCTCTTCCTCTGGATCCGAGTATAGAAAAGCAGAGGCAACAGACCGCAGGCACGCACAGGCAAACACATTGGCATTGGCATCAGCCGACAGGAAAGGGAGTATTCAGTTGATGAGGAGTGGATCCAAAAAGCCAGGGGACGATTTTATCATATGATTTCTGACGGACATCAGCACTCATGAAGGCTCAAACACATGACCGGGGTGTTGAAGGTACGGATAGGGATCTCATTTCCTTTGTCCCTTGAATGCATGGATGATTCATGAAAGCATGGTATTACACTCAACATCCGTCGCTTGACAACGGCAGTTTGAGCACGGCCACACAACATTTAAAAAAACCATTGAGATCAGTTTCAAAACAAACCCCTTTCCCTTTTCATCCCGCCAGAGGGCTTTTCGGTCTTGGGGTCCCTACACTTGACCTGTTGATCCTATTGGCTGTGAATCTGAATGTGTTCCCAGTTTTGCGCGATGACCACTGGCAAAAGAATGCATGCGGACAACCAAACAGAAGTACTCGTACATCCAGGAAGCGTGCGGCATGCTCGATTATCCTCCAAAGCCGAGAACAACTGAAGCCAGGAACTCGATGACTGTAACCGTACAGAGTACATTGTGCTCTTCCGCCGAAGCCACTGAACCACAAGAATCAGGACGAGCACTGCACTCTCGATTATATTGATATGGTACATACAGTAGGCTTCTCCCGAGTGAATAAGTAAGTATAGTACGGAGTACAGTACAGTATAGTATTTAATTTGTCCACTCTCGCTGACGGAGAGCGCATTCGCGCCGCCCCTTCTGTACACCGTACATTAGCACATAGGACATAGGACATAGGACATAGTATCTAGATTAGAACCTAAGATACGAGTCCTCCGTAGGATATCTGGACCTTTTATTTCTTCTTATATTGACCGCGAGCGACCGTGGCTGTCCACGTGCTGCTTTCTCTGCCCACCAGCTATACAATGTCTGGACTGGGGAGGCTTATCCAATAGGTACTCCGTGCCTCACAGCCGAAACAGTGTTGGGCCTGGTAAAGGTCTCTTTGCTGCTTGCTGTTGATGTTTCGCCACCCAGCGCAAAATATGCCGTGGCGCATTTGACCCAGCCATGAGATCACGGGTCTATCATTTCCCTATCCACAATCTTCCCAAGACCAGACTCTGCGCAATATCATCGTTGCACATGATCTTGACTCCTGCGTGAACGTCAATCAGCTCCTGATTTGTCTCAGATTCAGAATGAGCCGAGGCCGCCGGTCCTTTCTTCGATCTGCCTTTTCTGTGACTCTTCTGCTCTTCCTTGGGCTCGGTCACCTTCGACCAGAACAGTTTTCTTGCAGCCGAAACATCGTCTTCACTAACAAACACATAATCCACTGGGTGGTTACTTTGTTCGGCAGACTGAACAAGCACCTTCGCACCGCTCAAGTATGTTTCCGTATCAACCTGGCTCGGTCCGAGCGTTCTGATCAGAGAAAGGGTCGACTTGCGCTCCTCTTCAATTTTGCCCTTCCCCGTGACGACAATAACTCGTGAGTTGGAGAGCAACTTGGGTCTCAGATCGAGCATTTCTCTCGCCTTCACGTCTTGAACGCTCGATGGAAGCTGCAGATCCCGTGACCTCACGGCGTTCCCGAGCTCTTTGCATTCCCCAGCAGCAAGGAGGTACGAGCTCCAATCGGCAAGTCTGCCTGCCTGCACACTTGCCTCGACCCATCTGCCACTGAGACAAGGCAGGCCAAGTGCCAATGCTTGGACGTACTTCACTTTGCGCGAATGCCTGCCTGTGAGAAGCGCAGTGAACCCGAGGTCGGCAAATTGATCCCTAAGCTGCATGGAGCCTGCCTTGAAGAGGTCCGTGAAAGATTCTTCGAGGATGATGCCGCCATTCTCTTGGACTAGAGCGGCAAGCCTTTTCTTCGTGTTTTCCTCGTCATGAGAGATTGCGAACGCCATGTTGCTGAACAAGCCGTCGGCGGGGCCGAAAATTGACGAGACAGGCGGGATTAGAACTGTGATTCCTCGCCTACTCCGTGATGGCGGCATCGAAGGGGAAGAAGAAGATGATGTTGAAGATGCTCGAGGCACGGGGGTCGACCTGCCTGTCGGTCTGGCTTGGTAGGGAGAAGACTTGCACTCGTAGATTCGGTCCTTCATCTGTGCCCACATGATCGTGTCTAGGTATATCGCCGACACAGGCACCTTCCTCACACTTTCAGTCGAAATATCAACTGGTAGGCTTTTGCGTTGCTTTGGTGCCACGAGCAGGGTTTGGTAGCCGCGAATATCAGTCATGACAACCTGATCAGGATCGACATTACTTTGTGAAATCCTGTCTTTAAACCCTCTGATGACATGTGAGACTTTTGGAACGCCTTGCATGTCTATCTTGACCTGGTCGCCGATTCGCAGGTCCAGGCTACGCACGCCATGTTCATCAACCTCATCGGGATCGTAGCCTTCCCACTGGATTGTAAAACGACCGGAGTCTGGGTCGGATCGACCGAGGCAAAGGGCAGGGTGGTAAGTCCGGCTCTTGCCATTGAAGGCGGCGAACACCATATTGGACGCCACCGGGTCATCGCCAACAGCATGGGCAACTCCCGTGTCGCTCTCCAATTGAGGCGGATCAGGTACAGGAATTTCGTCCTTTAAGGCGGGAGGCTCTGGGCTGTCTTGTGGCTGTGTTAGAGTGCTCGGCGGGGAGACTCGTGATGCGGGATCGCTCTCTGTCAACTTGAGTCGCTTGTTGGCATTGGCCGTCCCGTCTGATGGAATGCCCGTGTCTTCTACCTTTCGCTTGAGCTTTGCTGTGGGTCTGCTGGCAGAACGTACCTCCTGTTCTGGAGACTCGGGAAGTTCAAATTGGGAAATCCTCCGTCGAGGAGCTGCACCGCCGCTGCTGGAGTTGCGAGCGCTCAAACCCTTTGCTGTAGATCTTCTATCTCTCCGGGGATATGTTGACAATGGTGGCGCAGGCGGCATGAAGGGTTCCCCGATACTGTGTTGTGAGGGTGCTTCAACGCAGTTTTTGGCTCCATCCTGGTTCCCAGGAGATCCAGAAGGCCCGCAATGCAGATCTGCCCGAGCAGAGACTCCGCCCTGTACACGCTCCGAAGCAAATTCTGGCGGTCCTGTCTTTGCCACTATGGCTGAAGTCCGTAGCGGAGTAGGACTCCTGTATACGTCCAAGCGCAGGTGTGCATCCGCGTCGAAGCTGGACTGCGATTTCTCCGGGGATGGGTCTCCTTGAATGTCTGAAAGGCGGAGTCGTCTCCTACCCGGCGGAGTGGTTTGAATTGGCGGACTGCTCAGTTCGACCCGTGCAGGCTGGTGAGCGACTGTGGAGGAAGGCTGTAAATGAGTCTGGGCTGTTTCAAACTCGCCCCGACTATCAGCATCGCCGGTCTGTGGCGCGTCCTCGGACGCATTCCCACCCTGGTCCTGTGCTTCATTCGAACTTGTCTCTGGGACCGTGCTGTTTGGCGGCTGGCGCGCTTGAGAATTCGATACAGGTGCAAAGGGGTTGATAGCAGCGTCATCTTCCTGCTCGGACGTTGATCCCGTAGCTTGAGTGGGTAAAGTGGCTGACGGGTGGTTTCGACTTATTGGAGCAGTTGGTTGCGGTGAAGTCTCTGGGGACTGGGGAACAAAATCAAGAGCGTCATCGGCAGGGGATGACCGAGGAATCTGGGTAACTGCCTGCGGTTGTTTGGTTGATCGCTCCGGTTGAGAATCAGCAACGGCGAAGGCTTGTGAGCTGTCTAAAGCCACTGATATACCTCCTTCGTCGAATCTCCGCCCACGTCCCAAAAGGGGACTTTCTTGCACCTGAGAGGGCGGGGCTTGGGTAAGCCGGTGCAGTTGAATCGTGGTCGCGGGTATTTGAACAGCCCTATTCGAGAAGTTCTCCTTGTCTTCTTCATCAACAGGCGCCGACGATTGACTCGAGTCCGTCGCCTCAACATCTTTGTTGTCCTCCTGTTCTGTCTCCTCTTCGCTCTCTGTCACCTGAGACTGAGGATTGTGTCTCGTTGGACTTGATTGTGGACCCGGCCTGGGCTGCTTCGAGGATCGCATCCTGATGGGAGACGAACGTCTAGCCGGAGGTCGGATGGGCGACGATTTGGATAACGAGGCACCTCGTATGGACGGTGCAGGAGGCGATGAGGACGACAGCTGTGCCTGTATCCTCCGATTTCTCTCGCGCTCCCTTCTGTCTCTAGCATACCAGCTATCCTCCTGGATCTCCAAGTCGTCCTCACCAGAGCTTCCGTCTTCAGCGTACATATTCTCGAGCTGTTTACGAAGTGCATCTTCCCGGCGAGCTTGCGACTCCTTCGACGATATATAGTGATCAAGGGGTTCGGTTCCGGCTCTATCAGGTCTCTTGATACTAGAAATAAGCCGCATGGTTGATGAAGGAGTGGCTGTCATAGGACGTGGCTGCAGATGGATATCTGGTGAGGGCCGGTCTGACTGGAGATCCCCATTACCGACCTTTCCGATAAACGGAGAGGTATTCGCTTGGGTTGCTCCAAATGCCTGGCTGAGACCCATTGGGATGGCGTTGTCCTCGCCTCCTCGTAGTAATGGCCGTGTGTTGCGTGGTAGATCCGGACTGTCAATGATCTCTCCATCGTACCTTCTCTTCTTGCCGGCCGTCACTGGCGTCTTGAACCGTTGGGACTCGGGGAACTGGGAAAGTGCGGCGTGTGATTGCGTGGGAGAGAAGTCAACCTCGATAGGTTCCGAGTCCTCCTGCCCATGCTCGTACTCCTTGATGTCGGAGTCAGTTGCGCCAGGAGCCTGATCTCGCCCTGACCGTTGGTCGATGGCAGCTTCAGGCTCCTCGCCCTGCTCCTCGTCGGCCACCTCCTTCTGCTTCTCAAAAGAGGACATCAGGTCAACGAACCCTATATCACCTTCGTGCTGGGTCACTCCAGCGTCATCTTCTCTGTCAGAGTCCCTCTCGCAGTCCTGGTGCAAGGCCTGCTCTTGTTCCTGCTCTTGAAGTTGAAGTTCATTCCGGCTCCTGCTTATAATCAGGTCATAATGAGATTGGGACAGCTCTTGTGTTGCATCGTCACTCGATTGACTGGTCATCTTCTGCCGCGTCGCATTCGGTTTGTCAGAGGCGGGTGGAGGTGGAAGGTAACCCCATTGACTTTCCACATTGGACTGGAATTGTGAGTCTGGAACAGTGCTGGGCAGTTGCGCGTCTGGCGTATCAGCTTGCGGAGGTGATGTCTGGTTTGTCGCTGCAGTGATTTGGACGCGGTCTAAGTCATATTTTGAAGAAGGCTGCTGGCCCTGCGACTATGGCGTAATTAGCAGCTTCCGACAACTTGGGGGCACGCGATGGCCAGGATATATACCTTTGTTTCTCCAAGAAGATCCCCCTGAAGGGCCCTGATGTCAATGTTTAATAGACTCTCTGTCGCCATTGATGCTAATGGAATCCATAGATTGGCTTATGCAAAATGACCCCTGCATAACAGACGATGAGAACTGAATGATCCGCAGAAAAGAAATTCATGGTCAAAGAAGTCGCGGGCGCGAGCGCGTGCCACTTAACGATACGCGATGAGCGGGGCAGCAATGGCTGGATCGTCGGGCTTCACTAGTCCTAACGGATCTAGCCTTACCTGCCTCTTTGATTAAGCTTCATTCACTGGCTGAGGGTAACTTGACTCGACACTCTCGCCCCCTAGCATTCGCCTCACAAGCATTCACACAATCGTCACATGCCTCTGTCCACCGGTTTGTGTTAGGAGCTTTGCACGACTGTTTTCTTCTCGGCCTAAATGTCTCCCTGCGATATGAAGTGTCACGGCCTACTGTGTCCTAGCAGAGCGTCTCACTTCCGTCACTCTGACTTCTGCGTTCTGCCACATGGCAGTGCCACCTGGGACAACAAGCATGGGCAAGCATATGAAGGCTTTCCCTACCGAGACCTATGCTGGCTAAATGTATCTCTCTAACTCGAGACAGTGTAAAGCATGGACAAGCTGGAGCACGGGCCACGGTTTGCTAGCATTCTCGACGCAGGCATGCTTTCGACACCTTCATTAAGCACTGTGGCCCAGAGCTGTGTGCCCGAGATGTGCGACCAAGCAGCATCCCATCTCGTGCAGCGCTCAGCCTGGTCAATTAGAAGAAGATAAAGTCCTCTCACTACCACCATGTTTCCTCCCTGTTAGCCACTGCTAATTCGGAGCGGCATAGTCCTTCAGAGCTGATGGTATTCCCTTGCGAAGCAGCTTTAGGGATCAACAGTTGCTCATCGCGAGGACAAACTGCGGCCTCGGCATCATGAGTGGATGTTCTAGTGAATGAATCCTCTTTGCGCCGTGGACTTTGGCTACTTGGATGGGTACCTCAAATGTTCTGGCAACTAGACCACAGTAGGACCTCCCCAACAACACCACTCGACCTGGTTCGGTCCTCCAAGCAAGAGACACGTATGAGGTCACCACCTCGAAGACATCTGAACCTTCCATACACCTTCAGCATTGCCGCAGATACTGTGGACACCCAACCCCGCAGGCACTGCGGTTGTTACGGTCAGCGACATCCCGTGGAGTCGACTTGCGAAGTCAGACCTGGAGACGTTGTGCCCCTCAGGCGACTGCGTCGAAGATTTTCAGGACTACACATGGCTGTTTGAGACATTTCCATCAGGCACCTCCGCAAATGGCCAGTGTGTATGGGGGAGCGCCGAACGGCACCGACAGACTGAACTTCCCACAACCACTGTACCCACGGGATGGGTTTCGCTTTTCAATCAATATCACCAACTTGGGGTCTTGGAACACACTGGTCCTTATTCGATTTCTTGCCAACCAAGTTCTGCCACGCGCAATGGGGCTATTGCTATAGAATACTCCGAAATCACGACAAAGCCGGCTTCGGCCGACGTCGTTCCTGACACGCAAAGTTTCAGGCGGGCCGGTCCTGTGGGTAATAATCGTTCTTATCTTTGCAAATCTCGTATTCTCACCAAGAATCCAGCGTGCTTTAGTCCTGGTATCTTTAGTCTGATCCCTAGGGTCTTTGAGAGAAACAATCGCGTTACTAAGCGAATACGCTCTGGAATCTGGCTACCATCGGGAAAACTAGTCCTTGCAACCTGATGACCGGTCGTCATGGGTTTGTGGCATTGGCCCGGAAGTTGCGGTAGTAGGTAATTCAACGTCTCGAAGCCGCTTCATGCATGGGAAAACTCAGTTATACAGTATTTCCTTCTTGAATAAGGCTCATGTATGTATAACGAGTAAGACGCACCACAACCTCCAGTTTGGTTCCCCTGCCTTCCCGCGCTCTTCACAGCTTCCAGGAGCTGTCCGATCGAAATGCACGCCCCGAGTCCGTATATTCTGCACGCTAAGGTGTGGGAGGTTCCACGAATCGCGCGTGACTCCCTGGTGGCCGTGGTTCACGGAGCTCTTCTTCTCACTTCCCTGTTCGCACTAGCTGGTTTAGACGGGTCATCAGGGTAGGAGAAGTGGCTCTTTGACTGCGGCGTTTTGCTGTACTGTGGTATTTTGCAGATTGGGCCGGATATTCGTATTTGATAATCTGGTCTTGGCTTGTGTCGGGTGAAGATCTCGTGGCCCAACCCTGCCTATATCTCCGGAGGGGGCTACCACCTCCTCTGATGATTCTTGACATCAAGTGGCAAGGACACAACACATGGGACAACTCCTACGTTCAGTCCGTGCAGCTGGGTCCGAAGCTACGAATCGAACTCGTCCTTCCATTTGTCATGGTCGTCCAATGATGACTACAACTTGATGAACTGGTCGCCGAAAGCGTCTAAAGGGAGCTGCGGAATATCTGGGCCTGACTGATCAACATTGAATTCTTGCAACGTATCCCACAAGGTAGGGAGCCACTGGAAACCTCCGGGGCTTTCGAAAATCGTCAGACTCGGACTGGGAAGCGTTCCTGCCGCAAGTTGCGCGTCGACTGACTCGTTATGAGTAGACGGAGCACTGAGTCTTGACACTACGGAGTTTCTCCTTTGCGAGGGCGAGCTTGGGCAGAGGACCGAGAAGCGCTTGATGATTTCCCGCTCTTTGGAGCCAGGTGCGTGGTTAGCAGCGTCTCGTCCTTCATGAATCAGGGTCAGGAGACCTAAGGAGACGGTCTCGATCAGTCCGCTGCATAACCCACGTCGCTCAAGCAAGAAAGTGACTTACGGAGCAAGGCAGTGCCTATCCTCCAGAAACGCGAGTAATGCCCAAGAAGTAGTTTTGATAATTCGTAGCTTTGGAAATTGGGTTCCTGTTGGTATTCCAGAAGAGCGTCCCAGGGATTGATGACACAGCAACTGATGAGGGGGTGATTCAGGGGAATGTACTCTGGCGGCCAAACTTGCGAGATACGGACCAATCTCGAGTAGAAATGTTTGCCGAAAAGACTGGCTTCCCTGGTGGCATCGAATAACGGGTCTGAGCCACTCCGTGACCATTTTATACGCTCGAGAAGGGTCTCGCATCTGCAACTGTTAGAAAGCAATCATCCGACATGTCCACAATACATACGATAAAATCATAAAATGCGTTGATATGATCCAATTACCATCACCGAAGTTATTATCATCCATGTTCAAAGACCGTAGTTGAAAGTCGGCGGGAAGAGCAAGCTTGAGACAGGCTAGTGCATTTTCAAGTTCTGCTTGGTGCTCTGGCGTATTTCGTCTAAGCTGTCGTGCTGTATCGGCAAAGCATGATTTGAGAAAGTTAGTGACCAAGTACCAAGCCCGTGGGTTTTGATTCTGACACGCTTGTAGACTCTTCCATATTCCATTGGGGTTTTGGATGAGAAAGGAAGACCGTAACGGAAGCCTATTGAACCAGTGATGATCCGAAGCTGGTAGGAAGACCTTTATCCCTCCCCGTTCAACGCCGTACGGTTGACAGGAGAATGTAGAGACAGCGCAGTCGAGCTCATAGATGACCCACCAAAGCCTGCGAAGCTCTTCCTTATGCACCCAGGTGTTGACGTCTTCAAGTGCCACATTGTGGTAAGCCTCGTCTTCATTGGCTCTGCGCTCGTCGTCGATTACATCAAGCCCAAGGTCATATGCAAAACGGACGCACAGACTGGTCAGCAGCGATCCTGCTGCGGCCTGTCCAGCAGTCAGGTCGTAAAATGCCAACATGACGCATCCTTTTACAAAGTCAAGGGCCGGCTCTTCGACGATCTTCAGTATGCGATCTTTGATAGCAGCAGCGCGCTCCGCGAAGATATCACCTCTCGCTCCTGGGTCCATGTCTGGGAAGAAGTCGGATTTGGAAAACCTTGCTGCTAGTGCAAATATGCAATTGATCAACACTGCCTCGGGATCGCTGGCGCCCTGTCGGTCCAGGAATTGCATGCAATGTTCTTCAGTCCTGATGTATTTCTGATAAAATTGCGGACGATGTAGTATCGGTAGCCACTGCTGAATGGTGTTGAAGAACATGTTTATCCTGTACTGGGTCAGTAGCTGCATTGAAGGCGCACAGAGGAGACTCACAGCTCACAGGCCACGGCGTTCGGAATACACCAGCCGTTGTCCTCTGACGTGATCTCAGCAGGTTCTGCCCCATCACTCGAGCGAACTGTCTGCTCCACCAGAAAGGCATCCGGGGAGGGAATCACAGAGTCAGTGCTCAGCGCAGATACCTGAGTCTGAGACGAGTTCTCCAAGTCTCTTCTGTTTAGATAGCCATCTTTGGTCACCGTGCCCGACTTAGCACCGTGTTGCTGGGCGTCTAAGGAAGGGCCTCGAAAATGGCCTTGATCGATTTCACCTGCGCTGATCGTATCCTGTCGCCGGACGGAGACTCCCTGGGCACCATCGCATGGTGGGCGTCCATCAGCATCTCGATCGTGCAATTGGCCATTGTTTGTCTCGCCTGATGAGATATTGGCCACAGCAGCGCCGTAAGCCAAGAATCCAAGTGATATAGCAAGAAAGCCTCACCAGGTGGAGAATTTACCCGACTGAAGCTGCTAGCCCTGGCTTTCTGAGGCCTTCTAGTTCGAGCCCGACCCGTTGACTGTTTCTGCCTGGCTGGAAATGTGCAGGACGCCCCGACTCTGGCGCAGAGTCCGCAGATTGGGTGCCGCATATCACCTAAGGAATCAGCATAAAGCCATGCAGCACATAGCCAAGTGCGAATAGACTGACACTTGATCTTTTTCCTGTTGTCAAATATTGTCAGCAACAGGGTTGGTGCATTGTTTGAGGGTTAAATAGCTTCTGACCTGTTACATCCTTGACATGCCCGGTTCATGGTAGGAAGGTGAGGTAGGGATGGATCTGCAGCGAGTGAGTGCCAGGTGCCAGCCATGGCTTGAAGACGTCGTTGGTCCAAGTGTGAAACGACGAGTCGTCTTCGAAGGATGTCTGCTAGATCTGCGAGTGAGATTGTGCTGGCATTCTGTGGAAGAGATCAACGAAGCCAAAAGGCGGGGAAAGGTGGCCTCCACCATCGCTCCAGGCTTCTTCAGTAGCGAGGCCAACACGCGGGACGCCGCAAGCCCGGGTTCTCATGGTGAGCTTAGTAACCATTGGCATCTTGTTCGTTGGTATGCCTGTGATGGGTTTGTTCAGGTCCACTTACTTGAGCCTTCGTTGAGTCTCTCTTTCCTGACCAGCTTTGGGCTCTTGCGAGGAGTGAGCTCCACCGCAGTCATCACAATGAATGACGCGTGACGCGCGGTCGAGCTTTCAACTCTCCCTCAGACAACCGTCAAGATCGTGTCTCCAAACGGCTTTTTCATGCTATTCGAACTCTATCAGATGCCGAGAGACAAGAATCCCTGTGTTCACAACGCCTCGAGAAGAATTAGGGATGCAAAGTAGTTGTCGTTCTCCTTCCTTTAAGTCCGGATACCGAGATGCCATCAAAGAACTAATCCTTAGAGTTGTCACCGCAGCCATTGCCAATGCCATCTTGGGGCCTGAACCGTCATATTATCAGTGCCCGGCTGACACTCGACTCATCCTTTTCGAAGAAATGTCCAATTCGAGCCTATCGCCGGTACATGCTGGCATAGCCGTGGGCCTGAGCTGCCCGAGCCAGAGACTATTTACAGCGGCGACCACCACAGTTCCGAGCGAGGTCGCCTAGCTCTCTTTGAGAACCATCGATATCTGCGCTGTTGGGGTGTGGCAGCCACCACAGAATTAACCCGTGCTTCTGACTCTTGGCCTGGCCGGCCTTGCCGGCCTCGCTGCATCACTGGTCAGAAGAACGGCGTAATCGCTTGTTGCGCAACTTTCCCGTACCCACTGCTTCGCCAGATGTGCAAGGCTGAAAGCTACTTCTCCAGGGTCACACCCGCTGGAGAAAGATGTCCGGCATATTGTCTGGGTCAAGTCCTGATAGAACTGTGTTAGTCTTTGTAGCCTCATCTTCATGGCTACCTTTATCACCAGCTCGGCTCTCATCGCGTGTCTCGGTCTCATCATCTATGGAGTTCTGTGCGTTGGATACAGAGGATCCAACTATCCCCCAGGCATGTTCTCCGGCGGTCGTCTCGCTGGTACCTCAGACTGACAGGCTGACAGGACCACCGACTCTCCCGTTCGTGGGCAATGGCCACCAGATCCCAAAGAAAGGTGCACATTTCAAGTAGGTGTGTTGGCTTCGATCAAGGAATCCATCGGCCTGACATGTCTGTTCAGGTTCACGGAATGGGCGCGTCAATACGGTGGCATATTTTCGCTAAAGCTTGGGACAGGAACTGCCATTGTCCTGACAGACCGCCGGCTGGTTAAGGAGCTTATTGACAAAAGGAGCGCAATCTACAGTGACCGCCCGAACTCATATGTCATTCAAAATCTAGTCACAGGTGGTGACTACATGCTCACCATGAATTATGATGCTGATTGGAGAAAGCTGCGGAAGCTTATCCATCAGCAGTTCACCGAAATGATGTGTGAGACAGAGCACGTCAAGCTGCAAAATGCAGAGGCTATCCAGATGATGCGTGACTTCGTCAACGAGCCAGAGGATTTCATGCTCCACCCAAAACGATTCAGCAACAGCGTCATCATGAGTATATGTAGGTCAGATGGCTATTTGTTCTAACTTATGACTGATGTATTGGTCGGCGAGTGTAGTGTACGGTATCCGAACTCCAACGGCGCATACGAAACACATGGACAGACTCTACGAAGCCCTGGGGCATTTTACACACATGATGGAATTCGGAGCGACGCCACCGGTCGACTTTTACCCATTTCTCAAATACATTCCTCAGCAACTTCTGGGAAACTGGGTGACCCGAGCCAGATCGGTCCACCATGAGATTCATGGACTCTACGGCGACTTAATTGAGGCAGTCAGGCAGAGAAGGCAGAAACAGGGCCGCCAAAATTCTTTCATCGATAATGTGCTCGATAGGCAAGAGAAGCTCAACCTCACCGAGCATCAACTCTGGTTGCTCGCTGGGGTTGCGATGGATGGTGGCTCCGAGACCTCCGCCGCTTCCATTCTTAGCTTCCTCAAAGCAATGGTCTGCTACCCAGAGGTTCAAAAACGGGCGCAGGACGAGATTGACGGGGTCATGGATGCCAGCCGCTCACCTGTCTGGGCTGACTACAATGATCTTCCATATGTCAGTGGAGTCGTCAAGGAAACCATGAGATGGCGCCCTGTCGGTGGACTCATCCCGCCTCATGCAACATCAGAAGGTGAGTATGCAAGAGTTTACCTGATCACCCGGCCCGCGGAGTCTAACACCTTCCACCAACTCTTGCAGATGACTGGATCGAGGGCAAATTCGTTCCAAAAGGAAGTCTGGTCTTTGTCAATGTGTGGGGTTTGCACCAAGACGAGAAACATTTCCCAGATCCGGACAAGTTCGACCCTGCAAGATACTCCGGCCGTACCCTTCTAGCCCCAGAGTACGCTACGTCCGCAGATTATGATTCTCGCGATCACTATATTTACGGTCAGTAGCCCTTTACTTTGCTCGCGGACTGAACCCATTCATTAACATGATATCAGGTGGCGGTCGGAGACTTTGTCCGGGCATTCACCTGGCCGAGCGCAATATCTTCCTCGGCATCGCCAAGTTGCTGTGGGCTTTCTCGGTGGAAAAGAAGACTGACGAAAATGGTCGACCCCTGGAACCGGACACCGATTATGCCACAGGGTGGAGCGAAGGCTTGGTCACATGCACCAAAGACTTCCCGTGCAGAATAACTCCCCGTTCTGTGGAAAGGGTCGAGACCATCATGAGAGAGTTTGCCCAGGCAGAATCAGAGGTCTTCTCAAAGTATGACTGACGACTGGCTCCATAGAGGTGGGAGACGGCGAGCGGGAAAGACTTTCAGTCTTCTCGGAGTTGCCGCGTCCGTCAGCAGGAGGTCACTGATCGCACTTGGTAATTGCTATGCGGACCCAACGATAGTATCTGACGCAAGATCTTCTCAGCTTCTTTCCGTTAGATTGAATGTGACCAGATTGCAGGTTTGAAGACTCGGCAGGGCGCCCACAGGTCAGGCCCCCAACATGGTAGGGGGCGACCGGGAGACCGAACAAATCCGATCTGCGGCTTTCCTGAAAGAGTAATTCACCGCGTCCTCCGCCTCCTCTAAACCGGGCTGAGCAATCTTCGTCGGGCGTCCCTCCAGGTATGGAATGCTGTTACAAGCCAGTAATCGCCGAGGCCGTGCTCATATTGATATATTCTACACGAGTCCAGCGCAGACAACAGTGTTCAGATTGAACCGTCTTCAAAGTCAAGTTGACAGAAATCTTACCCCAAAGGCAAGCATCTATGGGTTCCTTAACCTCTCTCCAGACGCTCCCGCTCATTATCGACAACAAGCCTGTTGGGCCAGAAGGCTCTCAGATTGTGACCAACACCTCTAGCAAGCTGAAGACAGAATACATCAGATATGTCAGCGCCACTCCGGAGGACGCCGTGGCCGCAGTGGAATCATCTCAAGCTGCCTTCCGGTCCTGGTCTCAGAGCTTGCCACGAACACGTCGGACGGTTCTGCAAAAGACGGCAGCTCTGATTCGCGAAAACACAGCCGAGTTGATGAAGTTGCAGATCGAGGAGACCAATTGCCCTGAGGCGTGGGCGGCGTTCAATATCAACCTGGCGGCATTCCATTTAGAGGAGATTGCAGGCAGAATCACGACTGCCCTAACTGGCGACATCCCGGTGATTCAGGTATTGCAATACTCTGATACACTTGGCTTATACCGGGGCTAATTTGCTGGCTCTCACACTAGACTCCAGGCCAGATGGGTTTTGTGTACAAGCGGCCGATTGGCCCGATACTGAGCATTCCACCGTGGGTTGCCTCTATCTTCCTTGTCCTTACATGACTCAAAATCGCTGATTTGAACAATCCAGCTGGAACGGGGCCATAGTTCTAGCGGAGCGGGCCATCGCCACACCCATCGCCGTGGGCTGTACAGTTGTGCTGAAGGTGTCGGAGCAGTCTCCGAACACGCACCACTTCCTGGCGGAGCTGTTCCGTCGCGCAGGACTCCCTCCTGGGGTTCTGAATGTCATCCAAACTCGCCGCGAAGATGCCGCCGCAGTAACGGAGGCGGCGATCGCCCACCGCTACCTCCGCAAAGTCGAGTTCATAGGGTCCGCCGCAGTTGGAAGCCGCATCGCGTCTCTGGCCGGCAAGTACCTGAAGCCCACGCTCATGGAACTGGGCGGCAAGGCCGCAGCCTTGGTGCTCGAAGACGCCGATCTCCAGCTTGCGGCCCAGGGTTGCGTGCACGGCGGCTTCATGCACAGCGGACAGATCTGTTTCTCGACCGAGCGCATCATGGTAAATAAAGCGATTGCCGAGCAGTTCATTCCCGTCCTCACCAAGGCGGCCGCGAATTTTCATCCAATGGAGCATATCTCCGAGGTGGGCTCGAACAACACGCTGCGCATGTTGAAGGACGCAACTTCCAAGGGCGCCCAGGTCATCTACGGCGACGTCAAGCTCCTGGGCCCCACGAAACTACAGCCCGTCATCCTATCGGGACTTACGTCCGACATGGAGATCTACGACAATGAATCCTTCGGCCCCGTCCTCGGACTGTACATCGTGGATAGTGACGAGGAGGCCATCGACCTTGCCAACTGCACCAAGTACGGCCTCAGTGCCGGAGTGTACAGCAGGGATATTGCCAAGGCGTTGAAAGTCGCGAGCCGCCTCGAAGTCGGCCAGACGCATATCAACTTCCCTCTGGGCACAGGGATGGACGAAGCCACGTTGGGTGTCGGGCTATCCAAGGCAAGCGGCTGGGTCAAGCAGAATGGGAGTTACGGGCTTGACGAGTTCCTGGAGCTGAGGACCGTGACGGTGACAGATCCGGCCGAGTTCGCTGCCGGGATGGCACAAGCTCAGGCCCAGGCACAAACAGAGGCTCAGGGTTCTTCGTAGTCGCTCATCACATATAATGTATCATGACTTGGCTTAGGTCGCGAGGGTCGTTTCCTGCTAAGCTCAATCCACGGGGTTCTCATTCAGTGTGCTGCCCTCCACATCGTTAGCTACTGTACCGGAGGCCTGAATGGACGACGGATCTTCCCAAGCGCTCTCCTACTTGCCTCACTGCATTCGTGCTTGCCTGTTCGAGTATCCGGCAATCGCGGTGTATGCGCGGCGCGGCAGACAGCCAGTGTCAACCTCAAAGCCCAGACTTCTCGGCCGGCAGACGGAGTACTGTAATCCAGCAGAGGGATAGGACTGACGGCACACTAAGTTTCCAAGTACGTAGGCAGTATTACATCCTATCTCCGCATGCCGGGCGACACGATCACCAAGCCTCTTTCCCCGCTTTTTGTAGCTAGTCATGCATGACAGGGAGGCAAGTAGGCCAGGGTTCTGACCTCGATATGTACCCCGTCTTTCCGTCTCATCTGCAATTGAGCTCCGACTAGTAATTTGTGACTGACTATCTGACTGTTACGAGTACTCGCTTTCCGGTAGAGTTGAGCTAGCTAGCCTCCACAACAACCATGAAAGCCCTTAGGTATCACGGCCCCCGAAATCTCAGTCTCGACGACATAGATGATCCGGTGTGCGGGAGGGATCAGGTCAAGGTTAGGCACTGACACCGACACCCGCGACGTGCTCCCCCTCCTGAGTGTGTCTGTGTATGGTGACTGGCGAGGGCTAACTTTACTTATTGTATGTACTATAGCTCAATCCAGAGTTTGCGGGCATATGTGGAACCGGTGCGTGCGTGCGTAGACGAGATCCTCAAACTCTACGACTGAAGCTTCGAGAAGAGGAAATGCGACACAGCGAAGGTGTTAAACTACATCGCATCATTTACTCATTAGATCTCAGATCTCCACGAATACCTGATCGGCCCGCTGATCATCTCGTCCGAGCCTCATCCTTTGACGGGCGATAAAGTGCCAGTGACGCTGGGCCACGAATTCAGTGCAACTGTCGTGGAGGTCGGCTCAGATATCAGAGACCTCCAGCCCGGCGACCATGTGGCCGTCTATCCCATGATGTCGGACTCGACGTGTGCAGCGTGTCAGCGGGGTCGGCCGAACTGTTGTGCCAAGTCGGCGTCGATCGGGTTTCATGGTGAGTGAAGCCCGTCGCCAGCGTGCAGACTGCTGACACTGCAATACCGTATTCCAGCTTCAACGACTGGTGGATTTGCTCAAAGCATCGTGGTGCCTCGAGGCAACGTATTCAAATTGCCGTCGACGGTTAGTCTCGAAGAAGGTGGTAAGTCATTCCTCATTCTTCCTCCAGTGCGGAATATATCATCCATCAAACCAACCAGCTCGCGTACGCCACGAATGGGTACACTGGCTAAAAGCTCTACCCTCCACTCGCAGCCCTAGTCGAGCCCCTCGCCGTTGCGTGGCACGCGGTCAAGAGCAGCCCCCTCCAAAAAGGAGACGACACACTCGTGATAGGAGCCGGGCCCGTCGGCCTGGCAGTCATTCAGGTGTTGAAAGCATGGGGCGCTCGCAGCATTGTGGTGTCAGAAATCTCGACACGCAGAAAACAACTCGCCAGCGAGTTTGGAGCAACCCATCTGCTCGACCCAAGGGCGCCAGATATAGTGGCAATGTGCCGGGAAATTTGCGGCGGTGAAGGCCCCGCGATCGTGCTCGACGCCGCCGGGGTGCAATCGGGATTGGATCTCGCTCTCACTGCGTCGCGGCCGGGGGCGACGATCGTCAACATCGCGACATGGCACGAACAGCCGCGAATCAACTCGCTTGCCCTTGTGACGGGGGAGAAGAAATATGTGGGCACAATGGTGCACGTGAAGGAGGATTTTGCGCAAGTCATCGAGGCGGTTGGTTCAGGTGCGTAATTTCCATGTGTGTTCAGCGCGCGTGTCACTTCCTCGTATGGCGCTCGCAGTGGCGCTCGCAACGGCAGAGGCAGGCAATCAAGTGACTGACTTAGCCTCCTGATTACTTAGGCGCAATTCAACCTAAAGCGATGATTTCGTCGGTGATTCCGCTAGAGGATGCGGTTGACAAGGGATTCAAGGCGCTGATCGCGGATAAGGATAGCTTGGTGAAAATCCTAGTCAAGGTGCAAGATGGCTGAGCATGGGCAGGAGGCCGTGGCTGCAGCGCACGAATACCTCGTAACACTGTACCAGCGGGGTTGCGAACGTTACGAGGGAAGACTTGAATAATTTTCCCTGAACTCGATCCACGTTCGAGGGACAACCGGTTGAGTTTGTGATCGCGGACTGAAGTAGTGTTGCCCGTCCTTACCGTCCCCGGGTTTGCGGGGCAAGCGGGAATAGGGGAAAGGTGGGGTGGGGGGTTTACTTAAAGAGTGGACCCGGCAATTTTCCTAAGTGGGTTTAGTTTAGCCACGACTGCAACCCCGTTCTGCCGTTGAACTCTGCCTCGCGTCGGTCTCGATAATCGCACTCGTACTGATTGTGCATGAGGCTTTTGGTTCTTCTCTGCGACTCGGGCGAGAGCATGGCTTCTCGCTTTGTATTCGCCGCGTGTGCTGCTGTAAGCTCCGCCCCGGTATCGCGATGAGGTAACTAGTGCACCCATGGGTGAGATGCCGCGGTTTTCGACGTTATGCTCTGATCTGCTCTGCTCTGCGCGCAGCCCTCTATTCTCTCACCGCGCATTTACCTGGTGCCACTGTACAGAATCTCGAGCTGGCTGAGTATAAGACGCTCGGGTCTCTGGTAGTGGGTTGAGAGGTCTCATTTGGATCCCTCGATTCTAGACGCCCGCGTTCGTCCACCGACAGAACGCACAGCAATCTAGGTGAAAGGCAGGATGAGGATCGATACACATCACCATGTGGTGCCCCCATTCTACAGAGAAGTAAGTCGACACCTCCTCCCCGATGAAATGAACGACGAGTGGAATGAAGGAGAATATTCTTTGCATCCACCGATGCATCTAACACACGCGCGCGTTCAGGCATTAGAGAAAGGCAAAGGCGATCCATCCGGCTCGTGGACCCCATCATGGACACTTGCCGAGGACGACGACTTCTCCAGCAGCGTGGGCATTACGACGACCATCTTCTCCCTCACAGCTCCCGGGCCAGACACGCTCGAGGGAGAAGGAGCCGCGGCGCTGGCGCGTCAGACGAACGTCTACCTCGCCGGCCTGCGCGACGCCAACCCGTCGCGGTACGGGTTCTTCGCGGCGATGCCGACGCTGACCGACACGGCGGCCGCGCTGGCAGAGATCGCGTACGCCTTCGACGAGCTGCACGCCGACGGCGTCACGCTGTTCTCGCGCTACGGGCCCGCCCACACGTACCTGGGCCACCCGGACATCGTGCCCGTGTGGCGGGCCCTGAACAAGAGGAGCGCCGTCGTGTTCGTCCACCCCACCCACGCGGTCGACACCACCTTGCTCGCCGCCGCCGTGCCGCAGCCCATCGTGGATTATCCCCACGAAACCACCCGCGCGGCGGTCAGTCTCATCGCCGCGGACACGCTGAAGGCGCACGCGCCAAACTGCAAGGTCATCCTCTCGCACGCGGGCGGCACGCTCCCGTACCTGGCGAACCGGGTGGCCGCGCTGCCCGAGGTCACTAACATGCCTGACAAGACGCGCGACGACATGCTCGCGGAGATTGCCTCGTTTTACTACGACGTGGCGCTGTCGTCGGCCGACGAGACCATAAAGCTGCTGCTGCATTACACCACGCCCAACCATCTGCTGTATGGGTCCGATTACCCCTACGCGCCGGCTAAGCTGGTCACGCGGTTTGCAGAGATGCTGGACCGCGCGGATTTGACCGACGAGGTCCGCAGGGCCATTGACGGCGAGAATGCCCTCCGGCTGTTTCCGAGGTTGAGGAAGGAATAGCTGAGGAGCCACGTACAGTAACTCATACCTCTACACGTATCTATACCTATCTGATAGAGTCGCTTACACATTGTCAATGAAATGTATCGGTACCCGCGTCAAATCAGCCCAGCCACGAAGCAGGTCAGCGTGCGTGCTTCAATCTCCAGGATCCAATGTAAAGTCTCGCATCTCGGGTGTCTTTAATCTTTCACCGTGTCTAGGACCTGATCTAAAAGCCCACATCTGGGGTGGCCGTGATCTCTCTCTCTCGCCTTGGCATGCAGTCTATCACCATCTGTAATTACGGGCTTCAGCAGGGGAGGATCGAGAATAGAGGCAGGACATATTGACTTACCCGAATGTTTCTTCAATATATTCGACGCCCCTCTTGCCCTGCTTCAGAGCCGTGTGCACGGCCGCCCGGGCCTCGTCCGCCATGCCCCCCGGTCCGCACGTTAGAATGGCGATCCTGCCCCCAGCGGCGCCGGCGTCGTGCACCTCGTTGACGAGATCCAAGATCGTCTTACGGATATTGGGCCGGCCATACGAGATGTTCAGATGGTCGTTGAAACTGGTCGCGGCGGTTCCGGTCTTGAGGTCCATGTCGGCAACGGCGATCTCTTTGCTGTTGACGTCGGAGCTGCTGCTCTGTGTTTCGAGTGGAGAGGTCGCGTGCAGGTGGGTGTGAATGCCCTCGTGCCCTAGTATCGATTTCAACTCGTGCGCGGCGATGTTGCGGATCATGGCCGACTGCTTCGCGGACCAGATTAGCGTGATATCCCTCGTACGGGTGGCGAGCCTTCCATTGTCGCTTGACCCCTTCGCACTTTCAGTTGTCGTTCTTATGTGTTCAAGAAGATAAGGTATTGCGCCGGCGACGCCGGTTCCACCGACGACGAAGACGACGTTTTCGAACGTGTTCAGTGGGCTGCACTCGCCGTAGGGACCCTCGATGAACACGCTCGGCGTAATCCTCCCGTCGGGGGACTTGAGACATTCCTGGCGGAGACGTTCAGTCCAGCTGCTGAACGGGCGAATGAAGAAAATGAGCTTCTGCTGGCCAGCCGCATCTTGGAAGACCGTGTTTTCGTGTTGCGACGGCGCTGGCGTCACATCCGACGACGGGGTGCTCGAGGACTGGCTCGTGGCCGTGACTCGTATTTCCTTGTATCTGAGTGCTTGCTCGTCGCTCTTACACTCGGTTTGGAATCTGGCAGTGCAAACTACGTCGGAGTCTCCGATGGTTTCGTAAGCTCCCAACGTGAACGGGTGGTTCTCCCAGCCCTTTAATGTCAACGGCTGGTACAGGTAGTAGTGCTGACCGGGGCCAGGCTTGAGCATGCGAGAACCTGGGACAACTTCGAGTCTAATGAAGTTTGCATCTTTGTCGTAGCTCGCCAATGCCTTCGTGCCAACAACGGAGCTCGACCGCCTGACATGGAAATTGCAGTACGCCCATCGGACTAGACGCGCAGCTCGATCGAAGCACCAAATTGCGACTGGTGGCCACAGGTAGCCATCATACTCGCCGTCAAATATCTTAGTGTGGCTATAGGGCAAAGATTAGTCATGTCCGTAAGGGCAAGATAGCAATACACTTACTAGAACAACCCGACCAGTGTTGCTACTGAAAGTACAATGTGTATGAGGAGGAAGAGCTCATACGATCTGACTCGGAACCACATGAAAGAGAATAGCACTAGTAAGCTCATTGTAATTGTTGCCTGACCGTCGTTACTAAAAAGGTTACCTCTTGAGGCGTGGGAGCAGAAGATCTTACCAGTCCTCCCATGTACCAATACTGCTCGGTCCATGATTCGGCGAAGGAGCCAACTGGGGAGATATAAGTCAGCATAGGCGCCGGAATACGAAAACATCATCATGGACATACAACTCCCTTCCAACACCGACCACCCAACTGAATGGACAATTGCAAGGACTGTAGCGCAGCGAGCGATATGACGGTGGAAAATATTGAATGTTGAGAAGCTCCAACCGGTAAGCCACAAAAAGATATTGTTCCTGCCAGCGAACAACCACAGCCAAGGCAAGGTAGCGTAGGAGATAATGCCAGTGCGGTCCGAGATGTAGCGCCAGGCCTGTTGCGGTTCCGTATAGCTAATTGCGGGTCAGCAGAGGTCCGGACTTATATTCCAGGTGCTTACTAAAGGTTCGGCGAGAAGATATAATAGCTGACGCAGCACAAAATGAAGGTCATGACCCAGAAAGATGTCACAACGATGGTCTCCATCCGTGTCGGAATAGTAGACCAAAGCAATGGGCGGGTATGGTGTGAGCCGTATGTCGCTGGAATGATTATGTGTGACCTGAGCCAATGATGGATTGAACCGGCGATGGCGATGGGTCCAGAGCTGCCCTTAGGGGAATTGGAGGACTGGCTGCCTTCGACGTCCGGCCTAGCTCTCAAGCGACGAGAGTGGAAGAAGTGCGTGGCGACGCGGTTGATCATGCCTATCAGCAGTAGCCCGCCCCAAAACCCATATACTGCCCAGCTGAGAGTTATCAGCGTGTATTCCGAAACCGTCAAGCATCAGCCGAGGAGTAGTATGACGTACCCATATCTCTCGTGCAGGACATATTCGACATCGAACACTACCTATTCCCTTGTCAGTAAGAGCCGTGGGTAGGAATAGAACCAGGAGCACGTACATAAGTATCTTTGGCCGCCTTATACAGGGACCTGGAGATCAAGACCGGCGTATTAAAGAGCGTATAGTTTTCCAGGTCGCTGTACTCGGCAACTGGAAGTGACCTGATGTAGTCGTTGGTGAGAACGGGAAGAACCTTGGAATAAGGAACCAGTTCGACACCGCCGTATTCTATGCAGTACCCCGCGAGCAGTTCAGAGCCGGCGACGATCTGCTCTGCAGTGCAATAGAGCTTGGCGGCTGCCCACATCGAGTTCACGGGGAGTTCCTTGGTGCATAAATTGCCGTAATAGTCACTAGGATCGGTGATGTTGAAATTGAGGTCTGAGATAGCCGTCCGGATGCCATCCAAGCAACCAGTGTACTGGTCCACAGATCCAAGCGATAAGCCCGAAAGGGCAAGCAAGATCGTTAACACTCTCATCGTGGACTTCAACGTAGACAACGCCCCTGGAAAGACAGAAATGCGAGAGCTACGGGAAAGGACAGTGTCGGGGCACATGTGCTCGGTATATAGACCGGGTCAGTGCTCTGGTCGGCGCAGTGTATTCGGCGCATGCGGAAGGTACTCTGGGAACATTCGAGGAGCCTTCGAATCTAGATCGAGAGAATGGACCAAGACCTGGAGCATTCTCAGCGTGGCAATGAAGACGCCCGCCCAGAGGGGCACAAGCCAACCAGTGCCCAAGCATCCATTCTGCTGCGATTGAGTGGCGTGAGAGAACATGTTCCCACCACGACCTGTCGTGGAAAGCTGCATGAGCGTGGGCAGAGGAGAATATTTGGACAGCTTTTCCGATAAAATATCGGATCATGGCTTGGCCTCAACCTAACAGGAAGAATCCCACTGGCCAGCGCTTCTCCCTTTGCAACTTGCAGTCGTATGTCAGTGCAGGTTTTGTCCCGGGATCGACTTCGGTGTCAACTTATGGATAGCGTAGGGCCCTAAGCTTCGCCAATCCTGGCCTAGATTTGATGCTAATCGAGCTTCTGGAGTCTTGAACATGACAATGCATAAGGATCAACATTGCTCGACCATTGTTGCACCTTGACCGATACCGGCTGCAGTTGCGTTTGCAAGCTCTAGCCGGAGGATACGTACCCAAGATGGAGCACATGGTATTCCAGACGGCGAAGCTGCACAGAATGGCCCCGGAAATCTCCGCACATGGCGAACGTGTTCTGCAAGAAGTCCAAGGGAGAAGACAACAGCCTCACGAGACGGAAGCGATTCTGGAAGGATATGAGTTTACTCCTCCTTCATACGGCTGACAGCAGAGTCATAGGCCACATGGAGTCATAGGCCACATGGAGCCATATACTGAGCTAGGTAAAGCTGGGCTCCCGGGTGCCGTCCAAGGGAATGAAGCTTGATGAGAAGAATCAACATCTCCGCGTTGCATCGGTTGGAGACAGAGAAGAGGGACCTGAAGGGAGTGGAATCGTATGCCGGAACAAAGTGTGGAAAGGCTTGGCAAAAGTGCCGTGACGTGATGGGCGGATTTTACATCTTATCAGATAATGATTATCAGATAAGATCCTCCAGGAAATCCACTCTCTCTATCAACCGAGCCTTTTACTTTCTGGACTCCCTGCTTCTTTTCCCACCACTCAGACTGACCAGTCTTCTCTGCAGCTTCGCATTCAAGCTCGCCGGTGTCGGCGTGAAAAGCTTGCTCTGTTAAGCTCTCCTGCCGTTGATTCTACCAGAATAGGCTTGAGAAGTCAGGTTACTAGCTGAATTTTTCATTCAACCCGCGTCGGCGACGGAAAATTCGACAAAACTGAAAATGACACCATTCTAGCAATGTCTAGCAATTGCAAGTACAACAAGGTCGTTGGCGTGGGTCTCGAACAGCTTCTTGCGCCGACTGGCTGCATCGATTAGAGCTAAGTTAGAGCTCCTCGGGGCTCAGTCGGCTAGTCAACCAGGGAGAATGCTTCATGCTCTCACCGTGATGCCTGCGACTTCGCGTGCTCGACTGCTCGGTTTGCACGATCGAGCCATCAGTGCTCTTGAGGTCCAAGGACACTGCAAGTCCGAATGCCGGCTTTCACAGAAGGCATATACTCTGTCTACTGCTGCCCCTGCGCAAGCTCGAGTTCACTTTCAATCCCAGTCTCCCTGTGCTGACAAGCCCGCAGATTAAATTTAAAAGAAAAGATTTCAATACAATGGCGGCCAAAGGATTGGTTCTTGCCGCTCTGGCTGTCACGGCCCTGGCTCAAGCGCCCGCAGACCTTGCCACGGTGCTCAACACCACCGACGGAACTTCGACCATCAGCGAGCTCGTGTCGGAGCTCCCTGGGTTTCTCGAAGCCATCGCCGGAAAGACGAATATCACGTTCCTCGCTCCCAATGATACGGCCATTGCGTTGTTCTTGAACTCGTCGCGCGGAGAGGCCCTGGAGACTGCTGGTGAGGACTACCTGTTGAACCTGCTCCTGTACCACGTCATCGATGGCGGGTACGACAACATCACGGACTACCTTGTCGTGCCAACACTCTTGACGTCGAGCAACTACACCAACGTGACGGGTGGACAGAACGTGGCCTTCTACTACGATGACGACGAGGACGTGGTCGGCTTCTATAGTGGCTTGGACTACAACCCTGAAGGGCCAGCAAAACCCATCCCCTTCTCACAGGGATGGATCTATACCATCAACGGTGTTCTGGAAATTCCGCTCAGCGTTTCCGAAACAGTGACCTCGGGAGACTTCAACGGCAGTTCGTTCGTGGCCGCGCTCGACGACACCGGCCTGACGGAGGAGATCAATGCCCTCCACGACGCAACGTATTTCATTCCCATCAACGATGGTGTCGCCACCGTCGGGGACGCCCTCTCGGCCCTCAGCACCGACCAGCTAACTGACCTGCTCAAGTACCACGTCGTGGCCGGCCAGGGCCATGTCTGGCACTTCGATGACTTGCAGAATGGAACCCAACTGACGACATTGCAAGGCCATAACTTGACCGTCTCGCAGACCCCTGCTGGCGACTGGTTCATCAACAACGCCGGAGTCAACTATGTCGACTTGGCGGTCTCAGAGGGAGTTGTCATCTTCATTGACAATGTGTTGAATCCCGATGCGTCGTGGAGTCCACCTGTGAATGGCACCGAGGACGGTGTGCCCGCGTGGCCGGTCTCGGATGATACACCCACTACCACGGAAGGAAGCGGTTCGAGCACAGCATCGGCGACCGGCACCGCTGCTACTGCCACCTACACTGGCGCGGCCGCTGCGCCGTTGAGGTCTGGGGCGGTTGGTGCGGGCGCAGTGGTCGGTGGAGTTGTACTTGCCCTCGTCCTCTAAGTAAGCAACTAGTGATGTCGCCTAACTAGTGCGTGCGACAACGTGTATCCTCACACCGGGAGATATAGAAGGCAGACTCGGGAGTAAAAAGGTGATTGGAGAAACCATCAACGCTGCATGTCGTACCAATCATGACTTTCATCCCAAGCCAATCACGACGCTTTGACTCTGTGCTCGTAACTTCAGCTCAAGCTCATCCATGCACGTCGCCGTGGCTGGGCCCTGTCAAGTCTTGCACAACCTCTCAGCCGCTGCTCAAGTAGGCAATGATGAAAGTCCGATGTCTCTCGACCAGATATCCTTTGTTTTGAAACCACATGTTTTCATCCGCATTTCCTTCAGTTCCAACCCACAACGCCTGAGAGATTGATCCAGGGTGCCGTCCATCCATCCAGTCCATCTAGCACTATTCCCTCCTTCCCTCAACTTCGCCAAGATGCCCGTCCTACAGATAACCTTCCGCGCACTCATGCTCCTAATCTCCGCGGCCTCACTCTACGTCATCATCAGACTCGTATACAACATCTTCTTGCATCCCCTCCGCGAGTATCCCGGCCCGCTCGCATAGCGAGCCACCCGCCTGACCTGGGTACTGGCCCTCCAACGCGGCTACCTCCACCGCGACCTCTTGGCCCTGCACGACAAATACGGCCCCATCGTGCGGGTTGCGCCAGACGAACTCTCGTACGTGGACCCCCGCGCCTGGAAGGACATCTACATCGGCAGGCTTGGTGGGTCTTCTGCACGGCCACGGCCACAGTCGCGCGCCCATTGAACGCAACGGGATCTGGTTCCGCAAACAACGCGCCGACGAGCCCTACTCGATCATGGGGAACAACGAGGAGGCTCACGCGCGGTACTGTCGCGCGTTCATGGGCGCGTTCAGCGAGCGGGCGGTGAGGGACCAAGCGCCGTTGATTGAGAAGTACGTATCGTTGATGGTGCGGAAGTTTCGCGCCATGGTCGACGCCAACAACGACGATGACGATTCCGGCACCGCCGCCACTGGCGTGGTCGTTGACATCGTGTCGTGGTTGAACTTCGTCACCTTTAACATCTCGGCGGATTCGTCGTTCGGGGAGTCCTTCGGCAGTACGGAGCAGGGGAGGCCGCATCCATGGGTGGAGATCGCGTGTCGGTTCGGCAAGGGCACCGCCTTGGTGGCCAGTCTGAATTATTTCGCCCCACTGCAGAAGGTGCTGCGGTACACGATGCCCCGGACAGTGCGGGAGAAGATGGTCTATCATCGAGAGCTGAGCACCCGGAAGGTGAGGCAGCGGCTGCAGCTGCAGGGCGAGAGGGCGGACTTCGTCCAGGCGGTGCTGAACTACAATGCCGACCGGGAGAAGAGCGGGAATGGGGACGAGAACGACAAGGTGACGCCGCAGGAGCTGGAGCTGAACATGACTGTGTTTGTGTTTGCGGGGAGCGAGACGAGCAGCACGGCCATGGCGGCCGTGTTGTTTGGCCTGCTGAAATCGCCGGGCGCAATGGCGCGAGTGACCGCGGAGATCCGATCGGCGTTCCAGCGCGAGGAGGACATCGACGTCGCTGGCGTGGCTGGCCTGGAGTATCTGACTGCCGTGATTAATGAAGGGTTGCGCCTGGGACCGCCCAGCGCTGTTACTGTCCCTCGCGTCGTGCCGGCCTCGGGCGAGGAGATCTGCGGCAGATGGGTGCCGGGCGGAGTAAGAGACCATCCATCATCCCATTGTTCCATCCTTCTCTTTACTGCGTGTATGCCGAGTTTCGACGGTCCTGACCTGTTGTGCTGATCCCACTCGCGCAGACTTTCGTCACAGTCAATCAGTACCCTGCGTTCCGCTCCGCTGCGAACTTCAGCAACCCCCACGAATACATCCCGGAACGTTTCCTCCCCGCAGAAACGCCGAGTCCAACTGACAACTTGGCCGCCTTCAATCCTTTCCTCGTTGGGCGACACATGTGCATAGGACAGAAGTTCGCTTGGGCTGAGATGCGGCTCATCCTGGCGAGATTGTTGTACGCTTTTGACATCACCTGGGATGTTGCTCCGAGGATCAAGGACTGGGGTGAACAGCAGACATTCATCTTCTGGCAAAAGGAGCCGCTGTTGATTCGCATGAAGCCTTGGTAAGGTTTGGTATAGAGCTCAGAGTCACCATGGTAACCACCGAGAGCAGGAACGAATGAATACGGGCAATGTACTCGTCAGTAATATATGAAGATTGTACCATTCTGAATGACGCCGAAATTGAATCCCCAATCAACGCAGTGTTCAAGCGTTTGCAGTGGCAACCAATGTGCCATTAAGACTGCCAAAGCAGTCGGTCAAAAGAAAAAGGCTTCTCGAAATCACGCCCCTTCAGCGGCCGCGAATAACGATAATCAGCCACCTTTACGACCATGTTAGTATTGCAGCATGAGACTCATGGAACCTGGATGCAATGAGTATCTCGAAAGCTGAAGGCAATACTCGAGGATGAGCGGACTGAAGCTTCATCTGCAGCTGCGCTGCCAGTACGGAGTCCGGGGGACTTGGGGGGAGTACGTTTATATACTGTGGCTCGGGGTGTGTAGACCGAGAAGACATCCGGTGTGGCTTATGTAAGTCGGCGATAAGATAATGGCTCCGCTAAACCCTACAATTTTCAGCGTGGGGCAATTTCAACATGTGCGAGCCCAGGCAGGGACAATATC
This sequence comes from Phialophora tarda, assembly GCA_016109495.1. Lineage (NCBI taxonomy): Eukaryota > Fungi > Ascomycota > Eurotiomycetes > Chaetothyriales > Herpotrichiellaceae > Phialophora > Phialophora tarda. Next base: position 465,398 of record JADWPL010000019.1, on the reverse strand, counting down.
ACAACAGATTGCACTGCACTCCTACGCAGCATTTCCGAGACGCAGAGAACTGTCTGACGATGACCGACCCCTCGCACACCTCTCCCGAGGCTGAGAAGAAGCCAATCCATACCATTATACTCGACGCATCGCCTCTCTTGCTCAACACCCCTTCCATCTCCACCCTTCTGGCTAATGGGCACGTCCTCCTGACGACTCCGTCCGTGCTTTCCGAGATTAGAGGCGAAGAGGCTCGAAACAGGATAGAAACACTCTACAAGCCATTCCTCACCGTCCGCACGCCGAAGCTCGAGAGTGTCAAAATTGTGAGAGAGTTCGCTAGACGCACAGGCGATGCATCTGTGCTAAGTGCGACGGATTTTGAGGTCCTTGGATTGGCGTATGAGCTGGAGTGTGAAAGGAACGGAGGGGATTGGCGATTAAGAAGCGCCCCGGGGCAGAAAAGAGTCAATGGAAGGCCCCCGCAGAAGGAGGAAGAGACTGGCGAACAACAGGTGGATGGCGTTGTTGCTGACGGGGAGGCTGCTCGAGGTGGAGCGGAGGCACAGGTCGACGGCATCGTGGAGCAAGTAGAGACGCTCAATCTGGACGATGCACAAGCGAGGGAGGAGCAGGCAGGGAAAGTGGCTGAGAGCACCACAGAACCAACCGCATCGCAGACGGACGAAGCCCCGGAAGAATTAACTATCGGTCCTCCAGATGTAGCCTCAGATTCCGACGAAGGCTGGATAACTCCCTCAAACATCAAACGTCGACAAGCAAAAGATGAATCCGCCTCCAGCAAGTCCTCCCAATCACCACCCAAACCCCTCCAAGTTGCGACTATGACCGGCGATTTTGCAATGCAGAACGTCCTGCTCCAAATGAACCTGAATCTGCTCTCTACAAAGACCTGCCAACGAATCTCTCAGATCAAGCAATTCATCCTCCGATGTCACGCCTGTTTCTCCACTACCAAACAAATGGATAGACAGTTCTGCCCACGATGCGGAAAACCCACGCTCACACGCGTGAGTTGCACGACGAATGATAAGGGTGAGGTCAAGCTCCACCTGAAGAAGAATATGCAATGGAACAACAAAGGGAATGTCTACTCAATCCCTAAACCCACAAGCGGCACAGCGAATCAGAAATGGCAAGGGCCACGGCACGGTGGAGGTGGGAAAGGTGGCTGGGGCAATGACTTGATTCTGGCAGAGGACCAAAAGGAGTACGTCAGAGATGTGAAGACCAAAGAGAGAGAGGGCAGGCGGATAAAGGACTTGATGGATGAAGACTTTCTGCCTGGGATTCTGTCCGGCGAAAGGGCGGGAGGAGGAGGTAAGGTGAGAGTTGGAGCAGGGCGGGCGGTCAACTCGAGGAAGAAATAAACGAGAGGTTCAAATGAAATGATCAATCGACCATGAATGAATTGATGGCACGCTGAAGAATGCCATCCTCGAGTATCTCTGGGTATCGTGTTCCCCTGATCTGCAAGCACCGTAACCGTAACGCCCTTATGAACCTGCGCGGGAGACTCGCTCATTTCTTCTCATCTTCTGGTAGGTGTCAGTCGCATCCAAGAGGTGTCGTACGAAGGAGGGGAGCATACTCTGCTGCGTGAGAAGGAGGCCATATCGCTTCTTTAGGGTCACTCGATGCCTGCGGCTGATGTCAGAGTTTTCTCAAGAGTACATCACATCGTATGCTTTCTTACCTCGAGTACTTGTCGTCGGGAGAAAACCTCGCAGGATGTGCGGACTTTGTGACAGCGCCATCAAGGACTTTCTTCAGGGTGTATATTCTCGTGCCCGTCACCGGGTCTTCTATGTACATCAGATGCATTTTTGGGCGTTTTCGTCGTCGTTTGAATCTTCACTGCAAGGCGTGCTAGGATTTGCGATGTTTTCCGGCTGTTGATCTCAAATTGCTCAGACGTGGTTGGAGACGGGCAAATTTGACAAGAAAAGCGCGATCCCAAAATTTCCTGGCCGATGAAAATTGCGGGGAGCAAAAGCAGAGGTCGAACCTATTGCAGTTCGGGTCACTCCACTGACTGCACACTCACTCATCAATCCGACCGCGACACAGACTCTATTGACTACAAGACTTCCTTTTCCGACACGACGGGATCTCGCCTGCTACAGCGCGAACAGCATTTCAGGCTGCCAACACACTCGGATGGGCGCTTCCACCTCACCTTGAGACCAGCGTCACTTCTCTCACTCGACGGCGATCCGGATGTAATGTGAGTATGCTGCCCAACCCGGTGAATCACGCCAACACAAATTTCCCTTCTGTCCGGTGATGACCATTTCCGTAGCCTAGAAGGTAGCACTTTGATTTCAGCTACTCTTCAGTGTGGGCTTCTTGTATTAGACTACAACGGTATCTGAGTGACACATTGCAACAATTTTTTTCTGGCTCAACGTGGAAGCATGTGAAAGTTCTACGAAGCTGACCACGACCACAGATACACAGCATGGCATCAGCTCCCGAGCAACATGCACCTGCTGATGTTTCGACACCGAAGCCAACCAGTACAAAGCCTCAACGACGGCCGAAGAGACCTAATTACAACCACATCCACCGGCACCTTCTCCCAGTCGAAGTTTATCCTTTGCCCGTCCTCATCCCGCACAATCCGCTTTCACTAGTCGCAATCGCCCTCTCATACCTTGCTCAAATCCTTGCCCCGCCACGTCGACCAACGTACAATGGCTATTTCTCATCAGCAACATCATCCATACACGTAACCGATCCCGAGACAATCCGCAAACTTTGGGAAATGGGATTCTTCGGTAGGGGGAGTCTCAGTCGGAGTGAGCCAAATTGGTTGGAGAACAGGAAGAAGAAGGGCAAGACGGCTGAAGAGAATACTGCGTCGCGTCGAGAGCAGCGCAAGCAAGTAAAGTATGAGCGGGCGAGGAAAGAGCAGGAAGAGATTGATCAGAAACTCTCCGAGGAAATGAAGCAGAGTTCTCCTGCCCATGAACAAATAGACGGCACCAACGAACGAGTACCGGCGAATGAGTCTGGGCAGAATGATCGCCCGAATGAGCACAGCAATCGGACACCCAATGAGCAAATGACATTGAATGAAAATCCTCAGACAGCTGTTTTGAATGACCACATCAACGGTTTTTCCAGCCTAGACGTCCTCAAGAGCAATGTGCAGAATATAAGCAACATTGATGGCGTGCTTGAGTCTGCTAGTGGGACGGCGACTCCAACGCCTGCAGATGAAAAAGAGAATGGGTCAATAGATGGGTACGAAGAGTGGAAAAAAGCATTCGAGACGAATGGCCTGCCAACACCTCCACCAACCTCGACGTGTTCAGAAGCGAGTCTTGCTGACGCCCGACCTGTGGAACGGTTACGACGAACGAAAACGGTTCACTTCTCGCCGACTGTCGAGGCCAGGGAATTCGATCTGACCTCTCCGGTAATATCGCCTATCAAGTCCCCCGGCACATCACCTCTGGAAGCAGCGAAACCAGTAACAGAAGCCCCTGTCGAGCAAGAAAACCAAGAGCACCTGAGCATATCCCTTGAGGAAGCCTTTTTCCTCTCTTACGGCTTGGGCGTGTTGAACGTATATTGCGATGACAGCCCCACCGTCCTGCCACCAACGTCACTTCTTTCACTATTCCGGAGACACTCATATCATCCCCCACGGTCACTTTCCCTACCCGCTGAACCAGACGACCCTTTCATGATCTCATACGCTGTGTACCACCACTACCGCTCTCTGGGTTGGGTTGTACGCTCCGGGGTGAAATTCTCCACTGATTACCTTTTATACAACCGCGGACCCGCGTTTTCTCACGCCGAATTTGCAGTCGTCATCATCCCAACATATACACATCCGTATTGGACACAATCGACGACAACCGAACAGAGAAAAGCCATCGAAAGGAAAACGAGCAAGAAGAATTGGTGGTGGCTGCACGGCGTGAATCGTGTACAGGCTCAGGTACATAAACAGCTAGTGCTCTGTTACGTGGATATTCCGCCTCCGCTGAAATGTGAGGAAGATGGAATGGCCAAGGCCAAGGATGTTGACATCGGCATGTTACTTTCAAAGTACCAAATAAGGGATGTCAATGTCAGGAGGTGGACTCCAAATCGGAGCAGGGATTGAGAAAAAGCTTCTTTACCCTCAGTGACGAAATCTTGATGGATGGATGTGTCACAGTTTTGCGAGAGCACATACGACGTTCAATAGATACCCAGAATTTTCAGGCCTCTCAAAGTGAAGGCAGCGATGAATGAATTATGAATTGTAACAAAATTTCCTGAAGCCGTCTATCGGATCGACGATCTGAAAATACTGAGATGCACCGGGGGTGGCCTTGGGGGCGGGTCCAGGAGAACCTTCGGCTGGTGCTGTTAAAGTCAACCTTGGAAGCGAACAATGAATGATGTCCACGGCCTCATCTACCCGTGGAACTGCTCTTCGCTTATCTTGTGTGGATCGAGAGACCGCCCTCCACGCCCTCGTACTGTGTACAGTGACCCGCTGTCGCGAGGCATGGTTTGTTTTCGGATTGTCGCCTCGGCAACGCTGATTTCTTTGACGCCTCAGGACTGACTCGACCTCAACTCCCACAACTGCCTATCTGAGATAAGTTGACGAGATCGCCAAGGCCACATTCGGCACGACCCTCGATGGTCAATCTAACGGCTTGGATGCCTAGGACTCATTGTTGGTGGTGATATTATCGATGGTTCGAAGGGCGATGTTGGCGTGCACAGTCCGTCTGGCTAAGTGTCGGAAGTCATGTCAAGAAGGAAGACGAAACTACCGCACGAGAGGGGAATGGCGGCCATCAGCCGTAGGGCTTCGGCTTGATGCTCCGTGGATAAGAGTGAGGGAGCATTCCGAATGAGTTCGATGGGTCGGTTGACTCGTTCTGCGAGGGCATCGACAGCTGCCGGGTCACCTGGTCATGCCTGCCATGCATCGCCTCCACCTCCCGCTCCGAGAACACTTCAACATTGTCGCCTATGTCGTCCCTACTGTCCGACTACGGAGCACATACATGCAAGGGGCTAGGTGGAGGTGGACACCAAGCTCGCATGGAATCGCAGCCTCGTTCGACTGCCCAGACTTCCGACCATTGGTTTTATCCGCGTGCTTTGGTTTCCAACCACCACCTTGGTCGCAAACCACAGCACATATCTATATCAGACTTCGACCACAACACCACATTCCCAACACGGAACACGGTCTGCGGCACAAGTGCATGCACCTACGAGAAATCGACACGTCACTTGTCATGAAACCCCGTTCGATGGCACCTTCACGTCCACCACGACAAGACCCAACACAACCGTACTCGATACCATATCTCAATCTCAGATCTCCCGAACCCGCTGACGACCGACTGCTCCGCCGCATCCGAACATGTCTGTGTGGATCAAGTTAGGCTTAAATGCTCGAGAGATGCGCAAGGCAAGACAAGAAGCTGGAAAGTTTCTAGGCGCAACTCCGCCCATTTGGGACGACTTAGGGACCGATGTCCAGGAACGAACGGTTGATAGTTATATCCAATACCTCCGGCAGAGCCAGAACAACACGATTGCCGACAAGCTGAGTCTCGACAAGGAGGCTATCTTCGAGCTTCTGAGGACGCGGACCAAAACGCTTCGTCGTAAGTAAAGTGACAGACAGTCTCCAGCAATGCCCCGTCAGGTAATGCTAACTCGATTGTCCTGAAAATAGACTCTGGGAAGGGCAAACCACCTTCTGCAGGCACCTGACAGTGCTGTGGTGGAAGGCTGGCCCGTAAAAGTGCGACACCACCGAGCGAGCGACGAGGCTGGAGGTTGACATGTGTGTGGGTGTCGGCGGGCGAGGCTAGCTCGGGGTTGTTCCATTGTCGTTGCAATTTCCCGCGGCTGCTTCAGTATTGTCTTTCGGGTTTAGCAACTGTTCTTGTTCGAGATCTTTTGTCCGTCCTCAAGTCGTTCCTGCAATCAACCAAAAGCAAAAAAAAAAGGAAAAGAAAAGAGAAAGAAGAGAAGAGAAGAGAAGAAAAGAAAATATACAGTCCGGCATACGTCTCCACCGCTGCTTCCATGCTGAAGTGTGTGCTCGGGTGTCCAGCACCTTGACCAGCCATCCTGTCCAGGAGTATCAATCGGCAGCCATCAATCTGCAATCAGAGATCAACGATCAGCAGATCTCAACTGTTCCTTGGGCTCCTTTCTCAAAGTTTCGGAACGGAAATGCACCCGTGTGCTGGAGCTCCCTATCAAGCGTTGTACCAAAGCCAGCGACACGGACGAATATGCGTGTGTGTATGTGGCGTTTCTTGTCTCCAGGCCTTCGAGCTCAGATCTCCACAACCCGACTCCTGCACGAAGGAAAACAGACCTTGTCATCGACTCGCAGCAGATATATTCTCACCTGGCTCAGCTGGCCACAAGACCTAGATCCCCGCCATCCACAAGAGGGCTGGATCTAAAAAGGGATGCCACCCGGCGTCTGAACCTCTCCGTGGAATCAAAGTGGTCATCGTTGATATGTATGTCTTCAGTTCGAACAGACAGAAGTGCAAGAACCGACATGCTGAATCCGCATCGTTCCGAAGCAAGCTGCACAACCAGAATACGGATCCCTGAGAATTTTTCCGGTCCACAGATCATCACTGCACGAGCAAGGTCCACGAGCTCTGCGACCCAAAGGCAGACCCACGCAGCACAATCAGGGTTCCTTCGTCCCATAACCGCTCCCCCATGGGGAAAGGTCAAAGCTGGAGAGAACAAACCTTTTGTTACGAGAGGGATACCACGGGGGGGACTCTCCCTTCCCCACATTCGGCAACAGGGGCTGAGGAGCATCAAGGTTGCTTGCAGGACACCCAGTCGTCGTATCATGAGAAATCGGGGTTCATGAATTTTTGTTTTGAATTTTTACTTTTTGGAATCTTATTTTTTTTTGGTTGGCGGCAGGCAAACAGAATGCCCATGCCCCCCGGCACGGCTGGTATCGGATATCAGCGGCCGAACCACACCACCACCCCTCCCCGCGCGCGCACACACAAGATGTACCTATTGTTTTTCGCCTTGATCGAGCCAGAATAGTTATATTGTTCCCCCCCATAGCAGAGAATCATGATCACGCATTTCTTACAGTACACAAACAAGCGAGTGAGCACTGGCTCTTGACAAGCCAAAATATACCTCAGAGTATTTGCGCATGCCCATGCCCATGCGCAGCGCACAGCTACGTAATTACTTAGTGTAGTACTTCCATATGGGTGCCCGAAGTGCCCCCTCGCCGCGATGCAATGCAAGGGCGAAACAACGTCCATGTGCATGTGCATGTTCATGTCCATGTGGCGTGAAAAGGCGCAAGATTACAGTACCCCAACATGTTTTCGCCCCCGTCCAGTGCAAGTGCAGTGCAAGTGCAAGTGTTACAGTAGGATATGTTGTTTGTAGAAGGGCGTAGCGCCGAGAAAGGGGGGCGTGATTGATGATGCCCTGCCGTTTTCCCCCGCTTCGCGCCGTCCGGGACTGCAAGGGCACCGTACGAGTAGTACCTCAACTTCGCACGGGAGGACGGGCGTCAGATAAGTGCGGACACGAACACCGTCGTACCCGTAGGCAATTCCCAGTTCCAGGTCCAGGTCCAGGTCCAGGTCCAATTCTGATTCTGATTCCATGTCTTGTAGGGCGTGCGTAGATAGTATTACTCTCGCGTGGATGTGCGACGGGTGAGGAAAAAAGTTTTGCTTTCCCCTTTCCCTTTTCCTTTTTTTATTTATTTTATCTCACCTCTTTGGGCAGTGTCTAGTCTGAAGTGTCTAGTCTCTAGCCTCTAGCTTCTTTCTTATCTCGCCGTCTTTGGGTGGATGATAAATGGTTGGCTTGAGGACGTGTGAACGAGTCTTGGTCTCCAATACTTCATCCATACTCCGTGCATCCATCCATTAGATTTCGGAAAGGGCGTTTTTCTCTCATTCCCTTCCCTTCGTCACCAAGTCCAGCGGGCTGCCTGCCCAGAATCTTGAACTTCAACGCGCCGGAGGTTTGAGATATTGCAACGTGCACACGCACGCACGCTCGGGGAGGAAGATTTACGAGACACTCACGGGCCGTGCACACTCAGAATACCAGGGCGGGGCGGAACGAGGGTGAAAGATTTGTGCAACGGAAAAAGGGCGAAGCGGTGACGATGCTCGTCCAACAACAACACCCGGTACCTCTCCCATCATCGCCGGTTCCGGTGTTGGAATATCCGTACAATGCGCACTTGTCCTCGCCATCAAGAGTCCAGATCAGACTCCACGTTTCCAACACACGGACAAATCTGCCTGATGCTCCGAAGGGGCCGGACCCTTCCTTCACCGTCCGACCGGCGACGGTGAGGGACGCGCCGGCAATCGCACACCTCGGGGCGACAGTGTTCTCCACCACCTTCGGCTTCTCGATTCCTCCGCACGATTTGAAAGCTTTCCTGCAGGAGGCATACACTGTCGAAGCGATTGAGGAGGATATTCGTTGTCCAACGAAGCATGTCCTCGTAGCTTGCGCGAGAGCGAATTCGAACGACTCAAGCGATGTATCCGCCACTTCGAGCGACAAGAAGCATGGTGAGGACCGTGACAACGATGCCGATGCCGATCTCGAAGCCGACGAAGTAATCGGTTTTACGCAGCTCACAGAAGGGACCACCGAACCGTGCATCTCTCATCTCCGGTCATGCGTTGAGCTCCAGCGCTTATACGTCTCGACAGCGCACCACGGTCTGGGAGTGGGGAAAACCCTGGCGCGCGAGATCGAATTGCTCGCCCGGAGCTTAGGGTACAACTCGTTGTGGCTGGGTGTTTGGGAAGGAAATTTCAAGGCTCAGAGGGTATATGAGGGGCTGGGGTTTACAAAGGTCGGGGACCATGAGTTCAAGATGGGGAAGTGTATTCAGATGGATTGGATCATGTGTAAGGAATTGTGAAGGGGTTCCTTCTGGGCTCTCAATCATGGGTGTTTCGGGAGTCGTTCGTTTGAAGATCGGGTAGGGGGAGAGAGAGGCAACTCGAGGTTTGCGAACATGATTTCTGTGCAAGATTGAGAGAGCGCAACCTTGAGAGCAAACCCTTCCCAGGGTGGCTCTCCGCCTTTGCTGCGTATGTTTATCTTCTAAGTTCATGATGGGATGTAACCTTGATATGAAGCCCCCGGAGCCATTGGAGCGGCCCGCGCGGGTGATTAACGACAGGTGAAGGTCCTTCTGAGACTCCGTCATCAAGCTAGAATGCTGAGACCACTTCATGAGCAATGGTAATATGCCGTGAATGTGAGCCGCCAAGCTGGAGTCCGTGGTAGAAAGAAGAAAAGGTTTGCTCGCAAGGGAGCTTAGAAGAAATTTAAATGGTCGACAAAATGGCAAGGCAGCATTGTTTGCTCTGCAGTAGTGAAATACGGTGGATCGTAAAGTGGCCGATATGTCACAGACTTGCAGGGAATGGCAAGCCTTGTAGACCAAGCACGAAAGCGACGAACTTAAAGATGGTAGAAGTAAACGACACAAAGAAATGGTCCCTGGTATTCTCTCCATACAGCTGTCCTCCGTATGGGAGCCCTCACTCGATAGAAGGCCGATCTCTACAGAACAGCTAGGGTCGACGTTGCAGCATAAAGTATCGTGTCTCGTAGCCTCGTAATCAGATCGTTAGGTGAAACTTTCCAACCACGCCGGCATGATCATATCCTGGCCAGTTCCTCCTATTTGAAGCACATGGTGTGGCATCTCAATTGGGACATTTCTTGCAGAACCAGGTGTATCGGCCATCCGCTCCTGGCACATCGTGCAGTTTCTCATCAAGCAACTCTTCCAAGATCACTCTGCGCAGCGCCTGGTTGTCCTCCTGGTATTCGACGCCAGTCTTACAGGTCCTGAACAAGCACACTTCATTCACATCCACAATCCGGCTTCCCCCTCCTCCAGGAGCCGAAACAGTATACTCTGACTCCTCCTCAACAAGACACAGTCCTTGAAACGGCGACCCCTTCCGCAGGGCTTTGAATGCCACTTTCGCAGCAGCTTCCTTTACAATCTTGGCCTTCTTGTACATCGCTTGGACATCAGATGTCACACCGTGACCGTGGAGGTACATCTGTAGACTGAACAGGTTCAAGGAGGCTGGTCGGCTGACTTCGAAGCGGATGGTGATGGTGCGAAGGCCGAGGAAAGCTGGGGACTGAAGGACCATGCTGTGTAAGGACGAAGCTAGCTCCTGGCTGCTAATGTCGCACTCTTGCGCGTAGCCTCTTCGGATGATTGAGATGTGCTTGATTCTTCGTGCAGTGGCGGGTCGAAGGCCTTGGATACCATTGGGCAAGAAGAAATCGGTCGCATTTTGGGCCACGAAGTTGTTCTCGCCGTAGAGAATTGGCCTGCACTCGTTGTAGACCAGAGGGTGTGCGAAGAGGATGTTGGCTTGCAATTCGGGATTCAGCTCGCTGAAAGTGTCACTGGACTGTTGACTGGGGAAAATGATTGCTTGGAAGGATGGAACAAGGAGATAGCGGTAGATGAGCTTTCGGGCATCGAGCGGCGCTTGGAGGAAGTCGATCTCAAGTAGAGGACCTCTTTCGCTGTTCGGAGAGGCCATTGGGAGTCGGTCGTAAGGGTTTTCATCGTCTAGAAGTAGCTGCGCCTGTTCCTTCAACCGACACAACTCAGCTTCGAAGCGCTCTTCTGTCATCATCTCCGGACTGATGCTACGAGTCGCTCGTCGCTGGTCAGTGGCTGCCAGTGTAGGACTCAGTCGAGGTGTATGTTCCTGCGCTTCTCTGTCTTGATCGTCGTCTCTCTTCCTCTTGTTTGGCAACTGAGCAGGGACAGTGTCCTTGCGTGACGGTATCTTGCTTTTGTCGTCGTGAGATCCATGATAAGGACAGAGCACATTGCCGATATCGACGCCAGTTTTGTAGGTACACAGGCATTTCTTGCTAGGGTTGTACCGGAGGGTCATCCACGGGTCGGCGAGTGTGTTAGAATCGTATGTGACAAGACCAGGGAGGGGAGGACGTCCATCCTTGCGAGGCCTGCCGCGAGGTCTTTTGGGGACAACCGGAGTAGACATAATGGACGGACGGGGTAGATTCTCTTGCATAAACAATGACAATACGCATGTGGAAGGAGCGTGGCGTCGATGTGCAGATCGGAGGGGGCACGAATCGGAAAGACATCAACATACTGAGGGTGCGGTGCAGCGATGGCACGATAAGGGTGCCTGCGGTGAAGACATCGTCCTCCTGCAAGACTTTGGATCCCCCCAGGCCGGAAAAACTCACAAGGACTTCGGCATCACAACCTCCGACATGACGGTTTCTCCGGCGAAGCACGCAAGACAGCATCTTGGTTCTTTCATAGGGGTCATGGCAGGGGGCTCTGTTGCAAAACCTGACTGCATCGTCCAGAGAAGATGGTATATCGGAGACAACATGCTAAGCTCCAGCATCACAGTCGCCAGGCAGCGCTGCAGGGCTTGTCGAGCATCGTCTATGATGGGAGCGCTGTAGTCCTGTGCCAAGTGCAATGCACATACTTACGAATGGATGGCCTCATCCGACAGGTTTCAATTTGGGTAGGTGATTCGGCCCATTTTTTCTTTCAACGTACCAGAGATTTCATCCTTGACCAGGCAGTCGTATCTCTGCAACAGGCTCCATGTCAGTACTGGGCCTGGTTCCGTCGTCAAGGATAGCATTTCAACAATCATGGAACAAGGCTCGTCTCTGCCGGACAAAATAGGGTCCAGTCAGTTTCTCTTGCCGATCGCACCAACACCACCGGCATCAGCAGCGTGGGTTAGCTGAACTGCCTCACAAGGTAGAGATGGACAGCAGAGAGGTCAGTGAACGGTCCATTTTGAGGCTCAATCAGAGTTCTTTTCCCATTGTGTTGTGAAGCAGAACACGCGCTGCAGACTGTCTGAAGTCCAGATATAATTTTGCGGGTCATCGTGCCTTCGCTTTGTCATCGTCTAACGCGATGCACCATGAATGTCCTCCTGATCGATACCTGGTATGCTCCAGGGTGTCTGGTCCACCGTCAAGATAGAGGCGATGAACCTGTCGCTCCAGCGCTGGCAGCTTGTCGGCTTATACCCACACAGATCTGTCGCCCGAGATGATGCACAGCCTCCTAACTGATACCGAAACCGCAACTATCGATCTTGTTCAAGAAATCATGGAAGAAACCATATATCAGAACATGTGCCCTGCATATATGGTTGACTTGAAAGATAATGCGCGAAGTCAGATTTTGATTTCGCTCGGAAAGCCGCCAACAGCGTCTGCAGTTGCTCGCTTGTCAAACGCCCAGCAAATCAGCGCAGAGGCAAAGTTAATCACCTCTCACGTGACTGCCAAGCGCCCTGTTCCGCGGTTCCCCCAATGCTCCGATCCGAACCTCTCGACATCACGAGCCTGTGAAGCTTCAATCGAACCAGCTCAACTGCCACTCCGACAACGACTCCTCGCAGCAGCCATGTCGGCCAACATGTTCTCGCGCAGGGCACTGCAGCTGACGCAGCGGCGACGTAAGTCCTCCATCGCCCTCCTGGAACAAGATGCAGAACCAAGCCCTAACAGCGACCAAAGTCCTCGCAGCCAACCCCTCCATATTGGGCAAGACACCTCTGTCAAGATTATCGGCCCCGGCAGCCATTGCGACCAGTCAGAACGTACAGATCAGGTCAGTTCCCAGGTTCCCTGCGACGTGGTGCTGTCTCGGAGGGAAGAGGTGTCGCAAAAGAAAGACAATCGAAGGAGATGCAAGGAAACGCTCGGGCTCCGCAATGAGTTAGATGAGCGTCCTGGCACGGGGAGGACAAACGGACACCACGCCAGAAGAAGAGGGAGAAAATGGGATGCATGACGGCTCTAGAGCAGGCCTTCACCCAAGCTTCAACACAATACATGCTAACCCTCGCTCCACCCTCCAGACCCGCAACGACATCCACGGTCTCGCAGTCCACGGGGCAAGAAATCCTCGCAAACCAACGCCTCAACCGCCCGGTGAGTTCCAACAGCCCCAATTCCTCCCTCCACCAAGAAAGAATGTAATCCCTCCGATCTAATACATCACACTCCAGGTCTCACCCCACCTCTCCATCTACCGCCCCCAAATAACCTGGTACGGCTCGGCCTTCAACCGAATCACGGGCGCCACCCTCTCCAGCGGAATCTACCTCTTCGGCGCTGCCTACCTCGTCGCCCCGCTCTTCGGGTGGCATCTCGAGAGCGCGTCCTTGGCCGCAAGTTTCGCCGCCTGGCCGATCTTGGCGAAGGTCCTGTTCAAAGGAGCGGTGGCCTTTCCGTTCACGTATCATGGCTTGAACGGCATTAGGCATTTAGTCTGGGACACGGGCGCGAGTCTGACGAATAAGCAAGTTATATACACTGGGTGGACGGTTGTCGGGCTGAGCGTGGTGAGTGCGTTAGGGTTGACCTTTTTGTGAACGAGGCCGAGAGAGGTGTGGTGGACGGATGGAGGGCCCGAGTAGGACGGTGTACTTGAACAAACTGCAGCACGCGCAGGTTGAGGTAGAATTGAATCTATGAACCAAAGCGTCCATGCGTTGATATTATGCATTATGTGGTATGTGTCTGCTAACACTAAAGCTCGTCAGGAGCTTATTGATGTTCTGCTTGGGAGCAGTCAATATTGGAGTCCCTCCTGCCAATGACCGTGACGCGCCGATGATGATCATGGTGGTGAACGGCTGCACCAAGCTCCCTTAATCAACGTAAGTGACTCCATCCCTGAGTTCATGCACAACACTCCCGCTCCTCCTTCGATCATCGTCGACGTACTTGGTCCCGTCACGCAACTCGTGCACCAAACTAGGGGACTTCTTATGCTTCTGTCTGGCGCTTCGTCGGGGGGTGAAGGTTCTGCCAGGTTCTGACGCCGCTATGGACACGGTCGACTGTCTGCGGTGGTTGGTTGCATCCGTCAGAGGAGCGCTCTTTTCGCTCGCATAATCTATCATGTTGACGTCTTCGTCGTCTTCGTTGCCGATGTGATCGGTTCTGTTGGCCTTGCGCCTGCTGCTCCGCTGGCCAAGCGGGATATCGATTTCGGCTTCTTTGGCAGCATCGTCATTCATGTTCGCTTCCCGTCCGTTAACGGATGCTTCAGAAGCAACATGTGCCGCTTCCTCGTTGGCGGTGTCTTCTGTCGCGCCAACGTCGTCTCCGTTGGCAAAAGAGGCATAAAAATTCTCCACTGCATTCTCGTTGCCGAAGTCGCTAGTCATGTTGGCGGTCCGACGACCGCTCATAGGTTGCGCTTTCAGGCGAGGTTGCGCATGGTCTTTGCGTCTGGAGGCCCTGCTTCGCAGCTCGCTGGAACCGATTTCAATCTCCTGGTGGTCGTCTGTCAAGCCTTTTGGAGAAAACTGTCTCTTGCCACCTGAATTCCACCAGCTGAAGAGAAGCTTGACTCGACTGGTTTCGGCGGGACCGTATTCAATGGGAGGTCCTGAGATGATCACATCCGACCAGCTCATGGTTGAGCCGGGCTTGGCCTGGAAGACTGCCCAAGAGGATGTCTCCGTGCTCAATAGCATGAACTTTCTCTCCGAAGTTTGGACCTTGAAGTTCCGAAGGATGACAACGTCGCCGCCAGTGGCTGTAGGAATTGCATTCATGGCATGCCGGAAAACCTGGGCGGGTACTGCTGCATGTCTGTCAGAGGAGAGTGAAGGATCAGCTAATCGTAAGGTAGTATGGTAGTCTTTCGGCCCTGATTTCGATCTTTGCGGCGGTGACGAGGATTCTGTGCATGCGGCGATGATGTCAACAACCTGGCCGAAGTGCTCATGAAGCGAACTCAGGTGCGCATAATATGCGAGAGGCGTCGTGGTACCTGTCTGTCTGCGGGAAGTCGGTCTCTTTGCCTGGAGATTGGGAGAGACAGGAGTGATGTCAATGCCATTCTGCTCTACCTCCTGTAACAGCGCGGATGGTACGGATGTATTCCCTCTGTCTTGCACCGGAGATAATCGTAAACTGCTCCGATCTGGCGACGCAGGCCGAATGTTCTCTTTGCGAGTTGGCGACGAAGAGGGCACTGGCGCTGGTTTACGAGGGATAAAATACGGACTGGAGATGTTGCTAGCCATAGTGGACTTCCTTGCCGAAAGGCGTTGAGAGATTCGACGAGGTGTGACTGTGTCAGGTTGCAGATCGGGGGTCGTGGAAGCCATAACAGGGGTTGCGCTTGCCGCCAGCTCTTCGACAGGCTCCTTGTCCTCGTCCGCGACAACTCCTGGCGTCTTCTCTCGCGCCTCTTGGGCAGGCGTCTCTCGGAGAAGGTCTGCTGATTCCTTCTCTTGGAGTTGCCCTCTTAGCTCTGCGATGACCTGTGCGGTTACCTCTTCTTGTTGCGTGAAATCAGTCTCTTCGGACTCCTTTGCAGCTTCCTCGTGGTTGTCTTGTGTGACCACTTTCTCTGTGACTTTCTCTTGTGCAGCTTCCTCCTGTGTATGTTGAGGTGTGGGAAGAGCAATGCCGATCACTTCTATTGCTTCTCCGGTCTGCGCGAAATCAGTCTCTGCTTCAGGCGACGGTCGATACAATTGTGATTGATCCGGTGTTGGCAATTGCACTTGAGCTTCGTCTCTCTGGGAGGACCCTGTCTGACTGATTACATGCTCCGTTTGATCGTCCAAACTGGTGGGCTGCATCAGAGAGAGTGGGTCCGCGCTCTCGGCCGCGTCGAATTTGACTGTCCCGTATATCTGTGGTGTGATCACTTCTGCCACACCCGCGGACGGCTCAATCTGGCCTACTTCATGGACTAAAATGCTGGCTGGTGGCGCCTCGACTTCGGGAGACACCACTCTCTGAGACGCCCCTTGTGCTGACTCGGCTTCGGCTGTGGACTGCTGCACACTTTCTGCGGTTGCGGCGATTTGAGCAAGATGATGTATGTAGTCCGCGAAAGGCTCCTGGACGTCAAAGGTGCCATCCGAGGACCGAAGCCGAGTGCGATAATCCGATGAGCGACGACTGGAGGTACTGGAGCTTGTTTGACGACCTCGATTTTGCCTGAACGGAGATTGGGATTCGGGATAGGTGACTGGTGAGTGCGTCTCGAAAACAGAGATCGTTGTCTTCTCTTGCCGGATGTCTGTCCCTACGCTCTCCAGCACACTCTGTTGCAAAGGTGCGATTGGAAAGATGGGGATATTGCCCACCTCACTGGGTTCGAAGCTATTCGAGAGGCCCGTATTTGCAACTGGAGACATTTGCAGAAACTGTTCGAGGACGTCCAGCGGACTCTTCGGGGGTTCGACTGAAGACGGACTAGCCTCAGACTCGTTTGGTGGTGGCATATCAGCAGGTGGTCCGTACATATCATCGTCCTCGTCTTCAATCACGTTACGTGGGCTAGGGGGTTGAGCAGCAATCTTTGAAGGCGCCTCGTCATCGGACCGAAGGCGGTCTTCGTCGATTTTAGACTCTAGAGCCGACAGCCACTGTGGTTCCTGGTATCCGGCGACGCTCGTGCTACCCGCATTCTCCGGGTCTATCGTAACTTCATCAGTGGGCTCTGAACGCCCAACAGGCTCAACGTCGACATCTTCCGGCGGTTTTTGGAGAGCAGATACTTGTTCCATAACCATCAACGAGTCCTCAGACCCCGTCGATGCAGCATCAAGCTCGTTCGCAGGCTTAACCTCTTTCGTCGAAATAGCTGCTACCATATCACCTGAAGCGTCGAGCTGAGATGCAGTCTCATTGAATGCTGGGAAGTATCCCACCTCGACTCCTGCCCGCTGGACTAGGGGAGAGACCAACGGTAAACCTGGCGACGCGAGAGGTAGCAGCCGCGGTGTGGTGGCAGCGTCAGAAGTAGAGCTAACTCGGGGCGTCTGGACCTCATCCGGGGGGAGATGCAAACGGATAGCTTTGAGAGGCGTTGAAGGCGGCCCCATCGTCACTGCTTGGGGTGCGGAAGGTGACCCTATTGAGCTGAATCGCGGAGGGGAGCTCGCGATTCCGACAACGTCCACTTCGAGAGTTTGTATGATGTCGGCCGGCACTTCCTCTGGCCGGAAATGCTCGACTCCTTCGTATTGCATCTGATCCTGCTCTGTACGCTCAGCAGGCTCCACCGTCAAGTTGATCTCTTCTCGTGGGGCCGTCGGCTGTCGCTCGAGAGGTTCGGTATCAAGCCGTGACTTCAAAATGTCTCTTGACTCCTCGTCCGCGTCCACAAGGCTCCATGCTCCGCTGCTCCTCGCAAACTTGGTTCGTTTCCGTCCCTGACCAGGGACGTATCCGTCATCATCGTCGAAAGAGTCTAGAGCAGCATCGATAAAAGTTCCTGCAGACACCCTTCGGAATGGCTTCTGGGGTGTTAAGTATGGGACATGGATCGTACTCGGCTGGCGACGGAGAACCCCATTTACAGAGGGACGAGCGGCGTACGTGCCGTTGACCAGAGCAATCGCGCTGTCCGTTGAAGAAGCATCGGATTCATTCGCTCTATACTCGACTGTAGATTGGAGGACGCCGTCTCGATGCACTTGCAAGGTAACTCGTCTCCAGTATTCTAGGTCCCAATCTATTTTCTTGCCTGGAGTCGAGACCAGATCGCCGGTCTCTGTCCATTTGCATCCGACTAACGCGAGCTTGACTGTGTCCCCAATGCCAACTTTTGTCCTTGCGACATCTCGAGCACACCCATGGCGGAAGACGACTTTGACCTGACCTTTGGATTTCCGCCGTCGGATATCAGTATCTGCCAATAGCAGGGCAAGCGTGCCGGTCGAGCTAGAGTAGGGCCAGACCAGCGCAACCTGGGCTAGAATGTAGGAAGATTCATCGTCAGAATCGGGAGAGAGGTCGGCAATGGGGATCTGCTTGGAGGTCTCGAGAGTGAGCGCCACTGTGGTCATGATCGTGGCCGAAGGGAGGAATGGCAGACGACAGCCATATCTCTGTCAAATGGTCAACGGCCACAGAGTACAGGTAGATTGGTCCTGCGGTATGAGGTTTCAAGGGCGGAATGTTTGATACGGCTACAAGGTGGGCGCGAAGCAATGAGGGCCATACGATTTTGCCGTGGGCGGCGGACGTGATGCGGCCTGGAAACGGCGACGATAGCCGAAGCGCGTTTCATGAAATCAACTTCACTCTTGGATCTATTTCTCTTCGTCTTGTTTCAGTCAACTCAATGTATTTTAATGGCGACTGGACCATCCACAGAAGGTTTTTGAAACTGCGAAAATCGTTTCTTTACCATATTCACCTACCGTAGACCGTCACCGTCCTTGATGTGGAGGTGAGCACGGAAGACCATGTGGCCGTGGATGCCTCCAGGTCTGGCAGATTCCAGCTTCACCGCAATGGATTCCATAGAAACCATCCCACATACTCATCAATGGCACCCGCCAAGGTTGGTACTGGCAGAAAAATTGTGTGTGAGGTCCCCCAGCTGCGCCTCTTCTGACATTGTCGCTGCGGAAACACTCATTCACATTCCTCGTTGTCTATTGAGACAATTTTCATTGCTCTCCAGTTCGGCCGGCCTCTGCCCACGAGTCTTCTTTATTACAACCACTCCTCTTCCGCACGTTCCTTACAAGTGATTTCTTCCTTCAGCCTGTCGATTGATTCACGGCTTGCGCTTTCCCTGTACCACATTCGATACCGCTAGCTCGGCAATCAAAGAACCCTCAATCGATTGCTACCGTTTTCTTTGCAGGTCAAAGAAGCCATCCTCAACATGGTCCCGACCACTTTTCTTCTGTTGCTAGTCAGCACATTCCTCCAAGCCGCATCTGCTGCCTACCAGGTAGTTCAAGATTACTCTGGCGATGCCTTCTGGCAAGGCTTCGATTTCTTTACCGACGCAGACCCCACGGATGGACACGTGCAATTCCAATCCCTCGAGTCGGCCAATTCAAGTGGAATAGCAGGGTTCATAGACGGTGGCAATGCCTCGTTCGCAATCTACATGGGCGTTGACACGGAAAAGATTGCTCCTGAAGGTCGTGCGGCTGTACGGGTTACATCCTCACAATCATTCCAACACGGTTTGGTCGTTGCAGATATTGTCCACATGCCTGGTGGTGTGTGCGGTACATGGCCAGCATTCTGGATGTTAGGAAGCGACTGGCCGAAGAATGGGGAGATTGACATCGTTGAGGGCGTCAACGACCAACCGACGAACAGCATGACCTTACACACTAGCGAAGGACCGGTCATCAGCAACGGCACCGATTTCTCGGGCGAAGTGATAACCCTTAACTGCGACGTCAATGCTCCTGACCAGCCAATGAATGCCGGATGTTCAATTGGCGATGTTTCCGACTTGACGTTCGGCCCTAACTTCAACGAAGCAGGCGGCGGGGTGTTCGCGACCGAGTGGTCATCCGACTTCATCAAGATCTGGTTCTTCCCGAGAGGCTCCTTCCCCAGCGACATCGTCAGCAGCAGTCCCAATCCATCCGCCAATTGGGGCACCCCAAACTCTCTCTTCCAAGGCCAATTCAACATCGACGATCACTTCAAGAATCTTCAAATTGTCTTCGACACAACCTTCTGCGGACAGGTAAGTGTCTCTTCTTCCTCTCGTGTCGCATGCGTGCTGATTCAGTCGTTTCTTCAGTGGGCTGGCGAAGCGTGGAATACCTCGTCCTGCGCATCTTTAGCGCCAACTTGCGAGGAATATGTCGCCAACAACCCCGCCGACTTTGCCGATGCTTACTGGGCGATCAATACCCTACAGGTCTTCCAAGATGATGGCTCGGGCGGCGGCAATGTGAGCGCAAATCCGGGGAAGGCAAAACGCGGAGCTGCCGGAAAGCATATTTCGCGGGCTCAGGTGTTTCCAGCCGGATCGGCAAAGACCATTTTGCCCATCTACTTGTGAAGCGATTCGTCCAAATGAGCGTTGTCAGCGAGGCGTTAAGGCCATCTAGCACAAGGCCGGTTTCTTAATACATGATTGATGACTCGGCTGGCACGAAAGGCCAGGGTACAGTTTGGAATAAGGGCACACATAAGGCGAGGTTCGCACAGGGAATCACAAAGCTTCGGGAGGCTGTTCGTGGTTGTCGATCTCGGGAAATGGCCTGCCAGAGGATGACCTTGGGTCGGTGACGCTACTTGTGCTTGTGCTTGTACAGCATTCGCTGCGTCCACCAGCAACGTGGCTTTCCATGTACACGTAGCTTTGCCATGGGAACCTTTCACATTTCCAAAAGTCTTTGCCAGCACAAATCAGAATTGTCCTCACAACGTGGGGCCCCTTTCTTTGCATTGTCAACAAGACTTCTCACATGACTTTGATGCTTAGACTGCACAAGACGATTGGGTTCTGTGTGATGAGGCTTACTCATGGTGCAACGCTGGCCCACGGCGGCGAGTACGTACTGCAGATGATTAGCCTGGCGGCCCTACTTGTACTCGTGCGATAAGCAACAGATCATTGCCGATTTCCGAGCAGATCACGGCTTGTTCGAGATCAAGAGATTTTGGCGTTTGCATATCTCCCATGGTGACCTGAAAATCCCCTCAGCGGCGGCCCACACCAGCGCTCAAAATGGCAACGACGTCATGGTGAATCATCCACAGTGCTAGGGAGATCGCCGGAAGATCAAGCTTCAAGCCACAGAATTCAAAGCGCACCAAGGTTCTTGTCATCGCAGCCTTTCGCCGCCGCGCAGCCGCCTTTCACCAGCCTGGTCGCTGCGGAAGGACCGATTTCAGCACATTTCAAGAATTAATGACTCCGGACTCAGCGGTCAAAGTGAAGCTCGCCTTCTCGAGTCAACCCGCTTTTGCATGTCGCGCCTGACCCGCGATGTTTTCTGGAAGCTGAGCTTGAACGTGCCTTCTGCTGACGTCGTGGTGCAGCCACTACGAGGACCGTGTCCTTTTCATTCGGACTCGTCCTCGTCCGACTCCACAAGATGGATACGCCTGATATCATAGCGCATTTGAATTTTGTGGCACGACTATTCAGAGCATCTTGTTGACCGAGGGAGGGCCTTTTTCGGTCTTCTTGCGAGCTTCATTTACGCCGAACGATCCTTATCTTATATGCTTGCTCCGTTCTCTCATACTGTCCACCACAAGTTGCGTGCGGAGACCCTACGCTTTACACCTCGTTCTCCTTATTCGTTTGTAATCAAGAGAATCCCTTCTCCGTTTTTCTTTCACTATGGCGTCGGCACCTGGCCGTCACCCACAATTCAATCTTCCCTTCAACGAGTCCGAGGCATCGCCCGAGGGCAAAGAGACCCAAGGCGAATGGGACAAAGCCTCTACTGTGAAGCCTGACGAGGATGCTCGACTGCAACAGGCAGAACATGTGGGCAGCACCTTATCGGAAGAGAAGGCCGATGAGAAGACCGACGAGAAAGACACCGAGCCTGAACCCGAAACTTTTGACAAAATTGAGATCACCGAAGAGGACTGCTACAGCGAACTGGGCTACTCATTTCCGGAATGGAAAAAATGGACGATTCTGACCGTGATCTTTCTTGTACAACTGTCGATGAACTTCAATACCAGTCTATACTCGAATGGCCTCGGAGGCATTTCCGAAGAATACAATGTCAGCCAGCAGGCCGCACGATGCGGTGCTATGATATTTTTGGTTCTCTATGCCTTCGGCTGTGAGCTTTGGGCGCCCTGGAGCGAAGAACTTGGTCGATGGCCTATTCTTCAGGCTTCCCTGACATTGGTAAACATCTGGCAGCTTCCTGTCGCTTTAGCTCCCAACTTCGGATCTCTCATGGTGGGCAGAGCTTTGGGAGGGCTCAGCTCTGCGGGAGGCTCGGTAACACTGGGGATGATCGGTAAGTGCCGACCGTACTGTTCTGTACCCTTTGGCTGACCTCCTGTTAGCCGACATGTGGGATGCAGACACTCAACAGTACGCGGTGGCTTATGTGGTTTTCTCGTCCGTGTTCGGCTCCGTTCTGGGACCCATCGTCGGCGGGTTCGTGGAACAATATGTCAGTAGTTGGAGGTGGACGATCTGGATCCAACTCATTTTCGGCGGCTTCGTTCAAGCCTGTCATTTCTTCTTCGTCCCGGAGACACGTTCCACCATTATGATGGATCGGATCGCCAAAAGAAGACGTAAGGCGACGGGTGAGAACATCTGGGGCCCTAATGAGCTCGAACCCTTCAGAGATCGTTTCAGCGCCAAAGAAATCCTCATCACCTGGATCCGGCCGTTCAAGATGTTCCTGACCGAGCCCATCGTCCTCACGCTCTCACTACTGAGCGGCTTCAGCGATGCCCTCATCTTCATGTTCATCCAATCTTTCTCCCTCGTCTACAAGCAGTGGAATTTCGCCGTGTTCGCGGTCGGCTTGGCCTTCCTCCCCCTGGGTATCGGATACGTCATTGCCTGGGTCTCCTTCATCCCGGCCATCAGGCGCAACATCAACGAAAGAAAGTCGAAACCGGGCGACGAAAGAGCACAGTATGAGTCGCGCTTGTGGTGGCTTCTGTACACTGCCCCGTGTCTGCCTATTGGCTTGTTCGGATTTGCGTGGACCATTCAGGGACCACCTATCCACTGGATTGGTTCCATGATCTTCGCTGCCCTCGTCGGTATCGCCAACTATGCGATATACATGGCTACGATCGACTACATGATCTGTGCCTACGGTCCTTACTCTGCTTCTGCCACGGGTGGTAACGGCTGGTCGAGAGATTTCCTTGCCGGTGTGCTTACAGTTCCTGCCACACCGTTCTTCGAGAGTGAGCTTGCCTTACTCCCTTGCCCTTTTAAGATGCAGAGGCTAACGCGATTGTTGTACAGATATTGGAGGCCGCCGCCATCTCAATTATGCCTGCACCATCCTCGCCTGCATCGCCACACTCCTCGTTGTCGCCGTTTATGTCATCTATGCCTATGGTCCAACCTTACGCAAGAGATCACCCTTCGCCCAGTCGCTTGCTCATGCGCGTGCCGATAATGAGGGTCGCCGTCTCTCCTACCTACCTTCTGCGTCCGGAACCTCGGAGTCTAGACGGCTTTCGAGGTCGAATACCAGTGTGAGTAGGGAGGCGAACTCACGGAGACAGAGTCAAGCAGAGTTTGTCAGACGACAGAGTATGCCCAGACTAGGGAGTGGAATGGTTCGATAGGGGTCGAGCCAGCAGAGATTGGTTCATGGATGAATGTACAAACTTGAGACGGGATGTTTTTCCTCCGAAATTGGTCAGATCTCGGGTGGATGGTTTCGCGCAGCGGACGTAAGAGCCTTGCGTTTTGGAGTCATGGATTTAATTCGCTTGCTTTATATTGCGTCACTTGCTATCACGACGGGGCTAACATGGGTGTAAAGCAAAAGGGAAGCCGGAAAGGGTATATACCCTGTACAGTACATGTTGTACAAAAGACGACTGATGACCATCATTGAATGAAAGAGACTGATCCTCTCAATAGATCGTTCTTCTTGTCTCCTTGCCGACTGTCTCCACCCATTTAACCCACGATGAACCAGAGTTCTATTGTAAAGAGCTCGAACTTTCCAACAGATGTCCCTGTATTGTGTTCTTCCGCGGGAGGTGGAACTCCCGGTGATTCAGATTCAGGTTGGAAGACTTGAATAGATTTCACGTCCAATCCGTTACTGCTGTTTGACCTTTGTCCGTCGGAGCAGGCAAAGCAGAAACGGACAGCGTGATGCGTACGAGTACGAACGGGACCAGCTGTTCTCCAAAGACGCGCCGTTGGCTTATTGTATGTCTCGACACAGGAGCAGTGTCTGATTCATGCCCCCCTACAGTTCCTCATACAGTAGAGTACTTCCGGGGCTTGCTCAACACAAAAGATATCCCCCATCACACGTGATTTCCTGGCCAGTCACGAACTTATTCTTCATCACCGAAAGATAACATTCCGCCAGATCCTCCGGTGTGCCGACACTGCCCGTCAGGGTCTTGGCTCTATACGACTCCAGGATCTCGTGGAGCCTGTCGCCGGCAAACTTGTCGAACAACTCGGTCTTGACCGCGCCGGGACACACGCAGTTGACCCTGACGGGCTTCATGTCGTTGGCCAGCGCGTGCGTGAGCCCGCGCACGGCCGCGCCCACGGGCGCCATGGCCGTCCAGCCCACCGTGGGCTTCGCGTCGCTGACGCCGCTCGTCAGGGTGAATGACGAGGCGGGACTGGTGGCGAGGTATTGCGGCGCGAGTTTGGCGAGCATCGTGCACCCGACCATGCGGACTCTGTATACCTCTGAGACGAGCCGCGGCGTGATGTTCGCCAGTGGGACTGTGCCGAAGCCCTCGCCGGCGGTCATGACGATGTGGTCTATTAATACTGGTTTCCGCTTGCCAGCAGCAGCATCGGCACCAGCAGCACCAGTAGGAGCACCAGCAGGAGCATCGGCACTAGCAGCAGGAGGAGCAGCTTCAGAGGCAGTGGCAAATGTGTAGAGCGCGTGGATCTGTTCTTCGACATTGTCTGCGCTCAAGTCGACCGTCTTGCCCCGGATACGGTCTGCCGCCGCGTCTGGATATGCTTCCTGGATCCGGCGGATGGCGCGGGTGACTTTTTCTTGCTGGGAACTGGCGACGACTACTGTCGCGCCGCGTTCTACAGCTGCTTCGGCCACGGCAAATCCGATACCGCTGGTACCGCCGACGACGACGACAAGCTTGCCTTGGAGCTTGTTAGTATATTTGAGCGAGGACATCACTATGACGAAGAAAAGAAGCGGGTTAAGATGAGTTGCGATGCGGGTGAAAGAAGATTCTGGTGCAGTTTAGTTTCATACCCCAGGGTAGGAAATGGCTTTGCATTGTGTTTAAATACTTCGAAGCCGCCTTGAATGCTGATGTTGGGCCCGTCCTGAGACACGCCGCATGAACACGGCGGAGTTTGGATGTGCGATTCTTTTGGCCACAAGACTCTCGCATGATTGGCCAGCCTCCGAAGGCGTAACCCAAAGTTCGTGCGGACTATGGCCAACATGGAAATATGATGCATCTCCCAAGCCTTGCTTAACTGCTCCTATTGCCTGTATCTTGGCGCCAGAACGGACGAGATCGCTTCGCTCCGCCCAAGGATCTTCTGTGTTTGGAACCAGTCTCGTGCCGTCACTGAGAGTCTTGACACATGAAGATGCCTCGGAAATACACCAGAGTCGCTGCGCTTCTGCGGTTCGGAGGAACACAGTACTGCCACTCGCTTCGGCGACGGGGCATCTTCTGGTCTGCCTCATGGCATCCGGTGAACATCTGAAAACCCGAAAACGAATCAGATGGGATGCCATTGACCACAGCGCAAATGTAAGGGGGGCAACGAGCATCGAGGAGGCTCTATCGGTCGCATGTGACGACAGCTCTCGGAAGTCCTTGGAGGGGTCATTTGCGCCAGGCGACGACTTGCCAACAAGGAAGACGGACCCAGAGAATTGACTGTCGATAGACATCGAAATCCTCAAGTGTCGTTCCTAGTGCAATCACAGTTCGACTACTGGAGTCGCCGAACCAGCTTTTGGAGTCTTTGGTCCTTCCCTGTCCTTAACCACATCCGTCTTTGAGCCCTTCAAGGGAGGAAACTCGAAAGTGTCGCTTCTTCCAACGCCGCCAGCCTCCCATTTCCCTACTCTGCTGCCCAGGTACCCCTTGTCCCATACCAGAGCCCCGACCCAGGGCTGCACGTTCCAGCTGACTTGCAGTGTGGCATTGCCTCTTTCGCTGATTACACCGCTTGGATCGGTGATCTGATACTTGGGTTTCTGGTTCTTCAAGGAGATGACACCTGGCTTCACAACGTCCGTCGTCTTCGGCTTGGCGTTCGAGTCTTTCCTGCTCTTTGCCTTTGACCTCGCGTTCTTCTTGTCGGGGAAATATTTCTGCTTCAGGTTCTGCCAAGAATAGGGAGTTGACGTCGCAGGAATGATAGTGTCCCAGATGACGGCTTCAGAAATACCTGCGTTGCCATCCTTCCCACTTGGGTAGTTCGCAGTCACATACACAAATAACTGCTTGGTGTTCCACGTGAACAGATCTGACAGGTCGGCGTCAAGGTCGAACCGGATCTGCGCATATTCTTCGCGCTTCGGGGAGTAGTAGTGAGGACGACCCTTGACGACTTGTACATTTCGGACCGAGATTGAGGCGCGCGGCGAGCCTGTCGGAGCAGGAACAGGGATGATTGAGAGAGCGGCAATGATGCAGGCAAGGGTAAAGGCGCAGCTGGTGAAATACCCGAAGGTCGTCTGGAGACGGTTGAGGGCGCTATGCATTGTGGCAAAGGTGGGCAGAGCCCCGGAAGATATTAGGCTTGTGCAGGTTCAGGAAGCAGATATATCATCGTCTGCGCAGGTTGTACATACCGGTTGCTGTCCTGGCTGGGCAAAGTGAACACGTTGGAGAAACAGTCGAGCAAGGCTGCTGTGGGGCGCACCTTCTCGGAAAAGCTTCCCGAGCTCGAAATGCCCTGGCGTGCCTGGGACTGGCGATTGGATCGTTGAGCGGGCCATTGCCCCGCAGCTTCACGCGCTCGGCATCATGACATCAGTCCAAGTTTGAGCATGTTCGTCTTGAAAAAGATGCGCCTGCGCCTACTCGCATCGTGCGCATCCTACGGTAAGTTTGTCGGGTTTTACTTCTGTATATGACATTGTCGCCCCAGGCAAGATGGGTCTCCCGTACTCGAAAGAAATCCATGCGGCATTCGACCAGGTCACTCCACTCGTGGCCGCAGGATTCGAAGTCCTCCAAACCACCAAAGACATCGCCATCTTGCTGGCGGTGATTCAGGTCGTGACAGCCCTGTCACTTATTTTGATCCTCCTGGCTCTAATCGCCCTGTTATTCACCGTTAACCCAGACCTTGAAACGGAGAGGGCACAGCTGGTGACACCCTTTATGCAATGGCTTGCAAGCTGGGTCTATAAATATGGCAGACTCGCAAGCCATGTCGTCAGAATCGTATTTGTGGTTGGGGTCTTCGTATTTGCATGGTCTGTTTGGCAAGGCCTAGCAACAGGGCATAAGGACCCGACGGCCGAAGAAGATGAGTCTGACGAGAAGGAAAACCAAGACGAAGACAAGTCGAAAGAAACAGGAAAGGATGGGAAAGACACAAAGGAGTCGAAGAATGGAAAGGACGGGAAGAAGGAGAAATGATTCATTCACGCTCATCATTTTGTCGGTGCGTACCACTTTCCCACGGGTCCGCGAGTATCCATTGAGACTCTACAAGAGGTTGACCCACGGATAGGTTGGTTTGCACGATTGCCTCACGACACGAGAACTCAGCGAACTAACGAAGAAACGTCCTTTTGGGTTATATGGATTTTGGTATAGCTTTGCCATCTGGATTTCGCGGCTCTGCACTCCCCCAGGATTGCAGTGTCTTCAAATGAGCGAGTCTAAACTCTTTCGTGTTTCTCGTGGATTCTTGTCCTCAGTCGGCGGGGTTGGCCTCGAGATAAGTCTTTCCTTCTTCAATCACCCTGTGCAGCCGAGAGATAGGCTCTCATGCACCGCATCAAGAAATTCTGCGAGATCGGGATTCGTAACGACGCTTCCAACAGGGTCGATGTAATTTCCTCTCAGAGGACAGCTCAAGCCTGTGCCAAACACTTCACAAATTCGAGCAATGGCTGGCTGCCATGGCGGTAGAAAAAGGATGCACTCACGTCGTTAGATGTCCAGGATCGACACTCAAGGCAATCACGGTTTCAACAGCACTTCGACTGAAGAATAGTGATTTATTTTCATCCCACGGGAATCATCATGATGCCGCTGATAGCAGCTAACGACGCGCAAATGCACGTGCGCCCAAGAATCCACTATCTCATATGCTCTGTCCGGAAATATACACGTACATACGTCTGGTCTGTCGTCCACCCTGACAATGTCCCAGGGCACACTGGTGATGCTTAGGCGGGCGACATGCTCATGGGCGCACCACCCTCGCCTTCCGAGTCTCCCTCGTCGTTTTCATCACCCCTTCGCTGATCATTTGAGGGTTCACTGGCCCTGAACACTGTTGCTGAAGAACTATCTCCGCGAGCAGGTGGCGGAGGAGGCATAATTTCCTTCCCAGCCGGCTCGTCGAGTCTTGCCTTTTTAATCTCCGGCTCCGGCAACCCCGACTCTTTTGCTTTTCTCTTCTCCCTCTCACGCTGGTATTCTTCCCTCCGTTTCTCTTTCTCGCGCTTGTCGTTCTCTCTTCTGTGCGCCTTACTCTCGAATTCATGCCAATCACCCTCGACGTTTGCTAGTTCCACCGGCTGTTCGGGTGCCGGCTGCTCGCTTGTGAAATATTCATGGTTCAGAACCTCTTCCGCCGTGGGCCGCTTCTTGGGGTCATATTTGAACATTTTCTGCACAATATCGAGGCAGGCAGGCGTGAAGACATCTTTGTACATTGCTTCGAAGACTCTTTTTCGTCGGTCGGTGGGTTGCATGAGTTCAAACCACGGTAGGTCCACGATGCCGGGCCACTCTGATCGGGTCGGTGTCCCGAGCACATTGTATGTCTTGTCAAGTTGGCTGAGTTCGCCACCCTCTCCGGGGAAGATTGCTTTCTTCGTGAACATCTCGACAAAGACGCAGGCGGCAGACCATATGTCCACTTCAGGGCCATATTGTGTTTCGCCGAGCAGGAGCTCAGGAGGACGGTACCAAATTGTGATGACGCGGTTGGTGTAATCGAGTGATCGAGATTTGGTGTAGAAGCGCGCAAGACCAAAATCGGCATATTTCAGTTGGCCTGTGTTAGAGACGAGAATGTTGGCTGCCTTGATGTCCCGGTGCAAGACCCCTCTTCGGTGGAGGTAGTCCAGCCCTTCGAACATCTGCTTGCCCAGGTTCTTCCTATGCGCGGGGTTGAGCTTGAAGGTCGGATGGTTGATAAGACCTGTCAGGTCGTGCGACAGGTACTCAAAGACCATAAAGCACTCGTTCTTCTCCACCATGACTTCCTGTAAAGCAACCACATGTTTGTGCCGAAGGTGCTGCAGCAGTCTGATCTCTCGCACAGCAGTTATGGGGAAGCCATCTCGTTCACCTTCCATTCGGATCTTCTTGAGGGCGACCTTGTCCCCTGTGTAGATATGAATGGCTTTGAACACTTTTCCGTATGTGCCTGCACCAACGACTGACTCATTGCCGGGCTTTCGGTAGTATATTGAGTCGGATTGTGCAAATTCGGGAGACAATATCGGCCGTGGACGTTTGACCTCTTTCCTTGCTCTCTTGTGAGGTGGAGAACGCGACCGGTCAGGTCTGCGATCATTCTGTGGTTGTCGTGGACCTTCATAGGGTTGTCTGCGATCTTGTGGAGGGAGGAATTTTCGGTCATGCGGAGGTCTGTTACCTTGTCTCTCTGCGTCGCGACGCTCGAAATGCTTGGTCTGGTTTTTAGGTCCTGAAGGCGGCTGCACTGACGGTCGGCTCTCCGGAGGCTGGAAGGGTCCCTTAGGTTTATTGAAATCTGCGGCAGGTTTAGCTGGAGCCTGAGGAGGAGCTTTGGACTTGAAGGCGAAGCTGAATTTTGAAGCAGCCGGTCCGGAAGGTGGTTGATCATTACCCTGTGCTTTTTGAGGAGTTTTGCTGACTCTGCTGGTCCCTTGGTCCTCCACTTGTAGTTCCTTGGATGGCCTGAAAGGATTTTCCTCTTCCGCTGCGGCAGCGTCACGGCCGTCGTGCGATGCCGTCTGCGAATGGGTCGGAGAGTTTTGTGACTGGCTTGTATGGTTACCCTGAGGGGTTTCAGTTTGAGGTACAACCTCTTTCGCATCTGGGGGTGTCCATTGTAAGTTGTTGAAATGGCCGCCTCTGCCTCGGCCTCGAGGACCACCAGGACCATTAAATCGCTGGTCTTGCTGGAAGTGTCCGCCACGAGGACCGTGACCACGACCACCACGGTACGATTGTTGGTAACCGTGTTGATTACCTCGATAGTAGCCTTGCTGATTTTGGTAGTAAGGATTCGGGTTGTTCATGCCGCCTGGGCCAGAGTAACTATTCTGCCGATAGGGGGGAGAGGAGTTGTGCATCGGACTGCGGTTTTGATTAGCAATAGAACAACAGGACTTGAGGGACAAACTGACCCATGACCGCCCCATCCGCCGCGTTGGTTGTGATATGGTGAATTTGCTTGCGGTGAGCCATGGTACGAGCTGTTGGATGAATACGGTGGCGAGCCACCATATCCCTGATGCCTGGCATCCATATACGGCCGTTGTTGTCCTCGGTGCGTGCCATAGTTGCCACGGTGAGGAGGGTATTGTCCGTCCATGGAGCGGCCGTCGGCTTCGTCGACAACAGATGGAGGCCTGGAGGAAGGGTTTTCCTTCTTGTCGGCAGGCTGTCCTCTGCCGGGCAATGCACGCAACTTGACCGGAATCGAGTTCACCGATGATATGGGTGTATCGATTGACGAATGCTTGGACTGGGGTCGTCGCGGTGGAGATGGTCTTGAAAGCGGGCGAGGGGAGATTGATCGCTTATCGCGGTTGCGAGACGGTGAAGATGGGTGTTGACCGGCGGGGCGGTGCCTACCGCCGTCAGAGACGTAAGACCTGGCAGCAGGCGAAGCAGGGCGGGATGAATGCGGATGAAGTTCTCGATATGGAGAGCGAGACCGATCGACTAGTGGGCGCCTATGGTCAATATCAGGAGATTCTTGACTGCGACCCCGTCTCTGACTTTCCGAGCCAAATCTGGCACTGCTGGCGGGAGAAGGACTCCGCGTACGCCTCCGTTTTGCTGATCGACTTGGTGAGTAGTCAGCCCGTCGGTCGGGTCGGTCCTCGAGCGGTCCTCGAGGTGGTGGGTGATGATGCTTGGGCTTTGAATAACGGGAGGGCGAAATGGATGACTTTCTACCGTATGGTTTCCTGGTGTGTCGTTCTCGCGAAAATTGCCGCTTCCCAAAGGGCGGGCGGATTTCGTGATGATTTCCTTCTCGACGGGGCGCAAACTCTTCGCCTCCTCGATATATTGGATGCGGCGAATGCGGACGTCGGCCTTCGCGGTCCCAGTCTCTGTTCCTATCCCGCGGACGGTGTGGTGGATGTCTCTCACGCGGATCCTCTTCAGCTCGCCAACGGTGCCTCATTGATGGACTCCTTCGAGACCTCGCCATGTAATGCGGGGAACCATTTGCGAAAGCGTCTGGAGGAAAGAAGGAAGGACTGGTGGGGGGATGTTGGGCGTAACGTGGTTGTTCGTGAGGAAGCAGATGCGGATTTGGATGCTGGGCGAGTCCTGCGCAGTTTGGAGTTCAGCGACCGGCGCCAGCCAAAGCGAAAGCGAACTAGCCCAAAGTTGCCCCAGCTCAAGTCAAACCGCCAGTCGGAGTTTAGGGGAGAAACTCACCTGTTGCTGCTGCTTCAGGCTGCCACTCCCGCCGCATTTGTCGGCCTCTGTCCAGCATCGCCAACTCAACAGTCCCGTCGTGCCCGTCGCTCTGTGTCAGTCGATTCTTCACCCTCCTTTTACCTTTTTTTCTGCCCATCGTTACTGGATGCCTCCGGTAACACTAATGGCAGTGATCTACCGGTCAATCTACAATCGTGATGGTCGTGTTTGTCGCAAGACTTGCAATAAGCGAAGTCTTCGGAGCGGCGCGTGTTGTTGAACGGCAGTTCAATGTGCACGAAACCAAGAAGTCAAGCGTCACGCTGCCCTTTGCAGGATGACGGCGAGACGCGACAATCTATCTAAGTGTAGAATTCCTCCGCGGCAGCCGCTACGATGAACAACAACAGAAGTCATCGCTTTCGTGCGGCTGCACTCCCGGCACTGCTTGTAGTAATGCCTTGCCCCATCTCCTGTACTTCACCTCAACCAGCGTTTTATGCCTTTGTGCATCAGACATCGCCACTAATCAGTGCAAAATCTGTTCACACGGCAGTGTACTCCAATGAATCTGGAGTCAGTCCTGGTTCACACATGCAACAAATAGCAGCGGCTGTCATTAGCATGGATTCCAAATAGCAATACTTAACCTGCGAGGATGGAAATCATCAAGTGCTGCTTCGCATAAGTCTGTCGTCTGTGTTCGCCAGCCGTGTAAAGCCGACCGACTCGGGTTTGTACACGGAGCAAGAAACGGAAGGCGTTAGTTGACATGCATCTGCTGAGCTGCCTGTAAAGAGTCGACGTTGGGGTGATCTGGAGGTGAACAACATGTTGGAGGTTCAATCACCCGAATTGGGCGGACATGTGCACGATGATGATTTGAGAAACACCAAAACACCGACATCAAACTACATATTTCAGGGAACTGCTGTTGTCGAGTTTCATTCAATGCGCAAGCATTGGTCACTCCGGGTGTTTTGGAAGACCAAGAAGACCGAGGCCTGGAGTCGTTGCAACTTGACCTTGTTGACCGCCTAGTTTGACATCCAAGCCGGTTTGGACGAGTTGCCATTCGTCGTCGCCGCCGCAGCCGATTGTGGAGGAGTACAAAGATTCATCGACCGAGAGTCAGCCTAAGAAGGAATATTTAAACAGCCGCCAATAAAGATCAAATCAACGCCTTCTGTTGGGTGCAATTGACAGACGCAAGGATTGAAAGATGTTGAGAGTTGCAAGGAGGGATCGAAACTTGCCCCCGATGATTCATCTCTTTGGGTCGGGAGTGATGCCGCCCTACGGTTGACCCTCGTACGAATGTACGGCGATAAAGCGGCGAAAGTGACTGCGACCTCGTACGTGATCTCCTATGTTTCTGTCTCACTCGAGCCCACTTTCATCTCTCACGGCATGGAACAACGAACGTCGAGCTGATCATGCTCGACTCCGAGTATTTAAGAGAGGGTCAGGACTTGAGATCTAATCATTATGAAAGTTGCCGCAGTCTTCTCAATCTACCTTTGGACCATTCCAACGCCCAGCCGAAGTTGTCCCTCCATCGACCAGGATATCTGTCCCAGTAATATACGAGGAGCCAGGTCGAACTAGAAATGCCACCACGGACGCGACTTCATTCGGAGTCCCATATTTGGACATGGCCGAATTTGCGACCGTAGCCTTTATGTATGCGCCATGCGGACCGTCAAGCTCTTGAGCCGACATTGGGGTGAGAATGACGCCAGGGCTGATGGTGTTGATTTCTCGCGCCCCTGCTCCCCCAAGACTTCGCGACTGCCTGTACGCGTACATAGTTGATTCCCACGTTTTGCAACCGGGTACGCCATCGGAGACTCGAAGTCGATTTCTCTGTGCGAGAGCAGAGTTTCAAGAGATGCGGTTGCTAGGTGTTGTTCTAAATCTGACGACAGAGGCATCGCGTAAGCACCCATGCTAGCCACCCATACAAGTGAAGTCCCGGCGGACACAATTGTCTCGAAAGCGTCGATGACATTGGCAGTGCCAAGCAAATCAACCTCGAAAATCTGTCGAGGAGTAGCCTGGGCAGTGGACACGCCCGCTGTGTGAATGATTGCATCGACGTTGTCGGCTGCCGCGGCGTCTCGTGCGAGCTTGAGAACCGCGTTGTAATCAATTATGTTCAACTTGTGACCCTCAACCGTGTGCCCGCCACTATCTAGGGAGGTAATTGCTCCCTCCCGGATATCGTCAGAGTAATCTGCGAGTATAATCCTGCGCCCGCTAGCAAGCCGATGCGCAATCGCCAGGCCCATCCCGCCGACGCCGATGACAACAAGGACGGGTTTCGATGAACTTTGCTGTTCCATGTTCGTCTGCGTTCTAGGACCAATTAAGAACGACGAAGTCTTCATAGGCAAGGAGTCCAGTTGCTGCCTCACCGGATCAACCAAAGCACAATCACTTCGACAAGAATGAATAGCTGAGCGATTTCGAGGTTCCAATGTACACTTTCCACAAAATGATCCAGGATCGGCCCGACGAGTTTGTCCCACCCCAGACCTCTACCATTGTTGTGCTCCGTGCTTATCCTCACCTTTAAAGAAACATACCCCCACAGCATCATGGTAAGAAACCCTCTTCCCAGCCCGGATTGTGGTCATCCTCCAACCCGGTGTTGGTTCTGTGGACCCTTCCCTTTTTGATACGGACCACCCGACAGCGGTGTAACCGCTCCCGAGTCGAGTCTGTGCCAGGGCTGACTGGGAGATCGACCGTTGTGTCCGGACCACCTCTTGATAAGTAGATTGTAGATGAATGTGGGGTTTAAACTCGTCAGTACCTCGATGCATCATTGGCCCTAAAGACTGGAGGAATGATTCAGATCGTCTAATCTTTCTTAGCATTGAAGCCATCACGGCGGCAGCTCTCACAGCAGTGGAGAAGGAGCTCGTGAGGATCTTTGTCGTACTCGTATGGGCGAGTCGTACTACTACACAGGATGGAGCAGACATAAACCCCTTTCGTGTTGCCGATGGTGCCAAGAGGCTATCTGTATAATTCAGGGAGTCAAGCTTCTTAATGCGGAGTACGTATGTC
This sequence comes from Phialophora tarda, assembly GCA_016109495.1. Taxonomy (NCBI): domain Eukaryota; kingdom Fungi; phylum Ascomycota; class Eurotiomycetes; order Chaetothyriales; family Herpotrichiellaceae; genus Phialophora; species Phialophora tarda. Next base: position 431,003 of record JADWPL010000019.1, on the reverse strand, counting down.
GACCTTCACATCGCCATCAACGCTACGAGTTACCCTTTTGTCAACAGCTTGGAGCACCTCCGCTGTAACCTAGCAACCAGCAATACCAATGCCCTGGATCCTAGCTTCCCTCGTCCACCCCCGTTCATTGCTCGAGCGACGATGGACACGCCGTTCCGTCCGTCCGTCGTGTCATCCATCAGCCGTTCTGTGTTGCTTCGCCCTTTCCCAACGTTGTTTCTGTGCCACCGGAACCTTCATGACCGGCCTGGCGCTCCCACAAGCCTGCAGTTCCCTTCGTAGGTACACTCAGGCGGCGCGCCATCAACCAGGCAAATCACCTCGGTGCAATCGAGGTTGCACCGGCATTGCCATGTTCCTCCCGAACAATCAGTGTGCGCGGGGTTCATGACTGGGCTGTAGACGCAGCGGAAGCTGTAGCAATGGTGAGCAAGATGACTTTATGGACACGGGTATAGGGGTTCCCGGACTTTTCACGCGGCTCGAGCCCGTTGGCAACCGGTGTCGCCTCTCCAGATGAGAGGAGGGCAACGACGGTGATGAGGGAGGCTGTCTTGGTATGCATGATACAGAGGATGATGAGAAGATGATACAAAAGAGCAGAGTCGGTGAGAAGATGAGCTGCTTCGTGCTTTTTATATGTGCGAGGGACAGACCAACGGAGCTCTTGACGGACCTTGACTGGTACATTGCCGTGGATGTAGTGAGTTCATTCAGTATCCTCACTGATATATCGCCACGAAACTAGCTGCTTCTAGGTTACCTAGATATGGCAGGTGGACTCACCCCGTCTTTGGTGCAAATGTACCTGAACACGTCACCTTCCTGAAGCTCTTCATCTCTACCACTCTGGAGGAGCAATTCTTCGACCGATAGGTGGCGTTCAACGGGATCTTGGAGCCGACCAGTGCCCTGCTGCAGGATGTTCATGGCGGCTGGAGGTACCAGTATGACCGGATATATCAACCAAGCCTGCGTCCGTTTTAGGACAATCAGGATGTGAGAAAATGGCATAGGGCTCACTATGCTGTTTCATCATGAGGGAGGCAAATCCGTAGAATCCATCCATGATGACTCAGATTATGTGGGATGCTGCAACTTGTGCCGATGACCGAAAATGCACCTGGTCGCATTGGCCGACAGTAACGTTTTCGTCTTCCTGTATCACCGGCTGAATACCCGTTGAGGTGTTCTCGAAACCCTTCTTCTGCGCGCTACTTGCTGTCGAGCAGCGCAATCCCGTTCCGGGGCGAGTGGGCTGTCGCAATGGGACATCACATCTTAGACATTTGTTGCTTTGAAACTGAATCCTTCATCCGTCGACACTCATCCGTTCACCAATCCCCTTCTCGCCCATGAGTTCGCACCCCGTCCTCACGACACCGATCATCCCACCAGTTTGGACGCCTTCACTTCCGCCACCCGCCAGTCGGAACTCAATCTCTGCGAGTCCCTGTAACCAAGTTACCCTTGTAGGGGCGCTGACTTCCAGGGTTTGCAGTTCCTCAGCCAGAGCTGTGAGGATATCGGCCAAGGCCAACCCACGACTACTCTTCAATGCATTGATCGTCCTCAGACACTCCGTCAAGTCAGGTGTGCTCAGCATTGTCGCCATAATCAACCGGATATCCTCTGGATGTGGCGCTGCAATGCAGTTATAAATCGTGTCATTCGTGATCAGTTCGTACTTGATGTCAGACTCCTTCACTGGTGGCTGACCTCGCATGGGCAATGGTCTCGATCCAGCATGGCATGCCTGTAGGACATTCAACGCTCGACGCATGTCCCCTTTCGACAACTTGACCAGTGAATCCACAGCGTCGGCCGTGATGTTGACGTGCTCTTGCGAGATCACCAGGTCGACCAGCCGCCGAATGTCCGGCTCTTTGAGCGGTGAGAACCGGAACCTCGTACACCGAGAAAGTAATGCGGGTGAGAGCTTGTGCGTGTAGTTTGCAATAATGCAGAATCTCGTGTTGGCGGTGTATTTCTCCATGATTCTTCGTAGAGCCATTTGTGCTGCTGAAGTCATGGCGTCTGCTTCATCGAGTATGATCAACTTGAAGGCACCGAGTCCAAGCTTTGGACCTCCGGCAGTTTGCTGTGTCGATGCGCTGAAGATCTGCTTTGTGGATGCGAAGGTCTTGATTTGTTCCCGCACAACGTCAATGCCACGGTCATCTGAAGCATTGAGTTCAAGAACCATCTGTCGCATGTTTCTGGCGCCATATATCTGCCTTGCCAGCGCGAGGATCGTGGAAGTCTTGCCCGTGCCAGGTGGGCCATAGAGGAGGAGATGAGGCAGTCGGTTGTGTTCCACGAATCGGTTGATCGTTGCGAGGATATCTTGATGGCCGGAGACGTCGTCGAGCGTGTTTGGTCGGTACTTCTCGACCCTGACAAAAGAATCAGCATTTTCATATCACGACGCTTTCAAACCAGAGGTATGCCCACCATGGTAGATTGTCCTCGGCCTCTACAGGCAAATCGGCGACTATTCGCTTCTGTTTACCAGCATTGCCGTCCGCACTGAACTGTATTTCTTTGTTCTTGGCGGGCGCGACGTCCACGTCCATATCATCTTCGTAGTCAGACATACTTGCTGGAATCCGACTGTCTGCTTGCGTCCGTATGTTATGGTAGCGGCGGGGCTGGGATTTGTTTGGTCACAGTTGAAGTCCTTCTCATGACGCGCCCAAAGACGCGTAAAGTGAGCTGCGCTTAAAAGAAGAAATGGTTGACCGTGGGATTACTACGTCATACCACAGCGTTCCGGGCTGCAGTTGCGGGCACGACTCGATCGGCGGCCGCTGCCTTTCTCAACTCTCACGCTTCAGTTGATGGTCTCAACTGCAGCGGAGGTTCAGAGTCAGTAAGGAGAGATAGACCCCGAGTACTATCTTCGCTCAATTCCATCTGGTGAGGCCTCGAGATGCCGGTACGTCACGGACAGCTACTCCAAACACTTCTCCCTCCGCTGACATCCCGCGCATTAGGCATATCACTCGATCTTCCTAGGAGATCAGGGTGTGCAATTAATAGGTATAGTATACCTCCGCTCGGTTCAAGCACAAAGCACTGTCCCTCTGACACCTTCATTAACAAGGCAACTTCCCTCTCCTCCCCCTGCGCACAAAAACCCGCGGCCCAGCCTACACTCTTCCTGCGCTCCCGCCCACCACCAACCCACTAGATGTCGACCCCGACTCCGAATCATACGACTGTCTAGATGAAATCCTCTCCCTCTTCCGCGCCAATACCTTCTTTCGCAACTTTGAGATCAAAGGCCCCGCCGACCGCATGCTCATCTACGGCATATTATTCCTCAGCGACTGTCTGACGAAAGTCAAATCGAACATGGACAGTAAAGCGGCTGAGAAGGCTCTGATCAACGGTGCATTGGAGCAATTCAGTATCCCTGGCGAACCAGGGTTTCCACTCAATCAGGCATATGAGCCGCCAAGAGATAGGAATGAGGCGGAGCAACTGAGGAGCTATTTGAGCCAGGTGAGGCAGGAGTTGGCGATTCGGTTGCATCAACGGCTGTACGCGGATGGCGGGAGTGTGCCGAGTAAATGGTGGTTGAGCTTTACGAAGAGGAAGTTCATGGGGAAGAGCTTATAGATGGCACTGGGAAGGGAAGGAGACCATAGAGCCTGGTGCGTCGAATATGCGGACATTCCAATGAGCGAAAGGAAAAGCGTGCCCTTTTGACCGATCTGGACAAACACCAGAAGAAGATTTCATGGAAGATGGTATTGATGGCCATTGGAACTCATGATCTCGAAGCCGTGCTCCTCCAGGCTAAGCCTCAATGCTCATCTGCACATCGTCCTCATCACGCTCTTTCTCCTTCAAGGCCTCAGTTGCCGGGCCGAGCACAGGCATCTCATCCTCTTCCGCTTCTTGCACGACAAGTTCCTCAACCTTCCCAACCTCGAGAGGTGATTGCCCGGTGTCTTGTCGAGCGTTGTCAATGAACTCCCGTTCTGCTGCAAGTTGTGCCTCGAATTCGTTGTTCTCTTCGACCCTTTGCTTCCCGAATGGCGCTTGCACGCTTTCCTCTGTCACCGAGCCAATCTGCTCTTCGATCTTCTGTCTCTTAACAGGCGACTGCACGTTCTCATCTTTCGCAGAATCTATGAACTCTTGCTGGGCGGTCTTGTGACCCTCGACCTCAGTACTCTCTGCCCTTGCCTTCTTTCCTCTGGGTGGGCGTCCCCTCGCCTCTACCTTCCCCTCTGCAGGAATAACGCGAGTCCCAGAAAAGACATACCCCTCCGCTCCACCCCGTCCGGTCATCAACGGGTGCGTCCGTCCCGGCAACACCTGCCACCTCCTCACCCTGGCAGTCTGCACTGTCGTCCCCAACAGCATCGTCGGATCAACGGGGAAATCGTTTGATGGTGCGCTTTGCTCTGCCGCCGCAGTGTTGATGAACGCGGTCCTTCTCGCCTTGGAATAATAATCCGCCAGTTCAACGAGTGGTTCAACGTTGGGGGAATAGACTACGACTTGGCTTCCCCCAGCGAGAAGAGGGACAAGATGTCGTAGTATTGAAGTCGGGTCTGTGTGACTTGCGACAACAAGCCCATTGAATCCGCCGGCGCGAGTTTCATCAACGACCGACTTAACCCGCTCCCATCGTCTTCGCTTCCGATAGTACGCGCTCCGCCGGTTTGATTTCAGCTTTGCGACCTCTTGGTCAGGAAGGACAGCGGGTTCTTGGTACGTTGTATCACCTTCGGGGTCGAGCAGCTGCAGCCACGAGACGGTCTTCAGATGCGTGTATAACGGGTGCGAGACGGTGGGATTGTTCGAGTCGAAGTTGAGGTACCGTAAGAGGCCAAGGTTGGGCTGTTGGTTTGCATGAACGAGGGTTATTGTATTGGACGGGGCGCTCATGGCCATGGGGTGTCGTTGGCCTTCGGGTCTACGGGGTTGGCCGGCCATAGGTAGCTGCCGGTCATCAGCATCGGAGGCAACTTCATCCGCGCCAGCTGTGGGTTCTGATTCGAAGTTGGTTTGGTGCAGGATACCCATTCTCTCGGCCATAGCGGCGACGAGTAGTCCTCCGGTGTCGTCCACGAGCAGGTATCGAGAAGAGGGCCCAACGTGGGCGAGTAATGCCTCATCCTCGCCAGCAGCGTGAACATTCGCCCAGCACCCTATCAAACCAACAGCCTCATTCCTCATCTCCATTATCTTACCGAACTCCCGATCTGCAAACATCCAATCCACCAACGTGACTACATCAAGCGGCAGAACTGTGAACCGCTTCATGAACTTTTTGTGCTTGCGTAGTGTGTACTTGGCGAGTGAGAAGGCGGTCTTCTGATCAAGCGCGGTGTGAGACTGCATGATCTTCTCGATAAGTTCGCGGCCGCTGCCTGTGCTGTTTTGCTTGAGTGCTTCGATTTCGGCCATCGTTAACTTTTGATTCGTCGGGTCATCGCGCGTATTCACATTGGTCTTCGGTGGCTGCTGTGGCGTTACTGCTCCTTCCGTCTCGTTGAAAGGAGTTGAAGGCTCATCGGTCTCGGCCTGTTCTGCGAGCGCGGCAGCATGTAACTCAGCGGCAGGGACGATTCTAAGTTCGCGCCCATCCTTTACCTCGTTGCGATCGAGGATTTCAAAAGTCAGATGGTAAGGCCGGCCGATGATCTGATTTGTGCGGAATGATCCATATTTTCCCAGTGATATCAGACTTGTTACAGAGTCAGCGGCAGCTCGTCAAGGGCCGTTGTGCTGATATCTGTTTTTGGCCTGATAGCGTTGAAGACCTACGTGTTGGGGATCGCTTGTTCGACCTGGATTTGGTCAGAGGGGAGTCGGATCGCGACAAATTGGTAGGGCTGAATCGCAGAAAATGCCATTTTGGCGTCCATATACTACTGATCAAGCGGTGTTCCATGAGGCGGGTTAGGGTTGTAGGAACATTTTTTACCTTGAATCCGCTCTCGAGGTTCGACCTAAAGAAAGTTTCTATTGCATATCCAGTTTTGTTACTCCACCAGAGACACTGCTGCGGACCAATGTAGCGTTGTGCGCAAGGCTGTCTCGTCGTCTTCCCCAGACTTCAACTACTAGCAAATGGGGTTCCTGTTCCTTTAAAATTTCCCGTCCACATGATTACAGGGTAACTCGTAGAACCCAATTTGGTCGAACAAACTGATTCTGACGACACCGCCACATGATCGGCCCTGCCTCGTGACCACGAGTGAGGCCCAAGCGGGCTTTGAGCCACAAAAACAAGAACAAAGCCTGCTGGAACCGTCTGACGTCACAGGGCCAACAACGCCCACGGCGCTCTCTCGAGGGGGGTTAGGGGGGTTCAAAGACGCGCTGCTGCATTCAGGTTGTCCTCGTACAAGTACGTGCGCGGCATTCCAAGAACGAAGGTGAGCAGGAACTGTGACGCAGTTTGTGGTAAGGTCCCAGGCACCAAACAAGCTTATATTATCACTCTTGGTCCCCTCTTCCGTTCCTTTCCACTCCCCATTTTGATACCCAACAAAGGATCGTCGCATTCCACATACATTCGCGAGTAACCCCCAATCGCATATTCAAGATGTCGGACATTGTAAAGGGCGTCGGTAACCTGATCTCCTCCATCGTCGAGATATTCAAAGGCATCTTCGGTACATTCGTCAATGTCATCCGAGGAATCTTCGTCACCGTGTTCAACGTCTTCGAAGGCGCATTGAATGCGGTCATCGGCCTGGTCAAGAACACCTTCAACCTGGCTGAGGGTGCGGTCGGCTTCCTCATAGGTATGTCGGCCTTCGACCAGACATGTATTGGGCAGCTCTCTGACCTGCAACAGGAAACTTCTTCATTCTCGGCACTCTGGCCGCCATCTACTTCGGATATCAACTGCTTCAACAACGCCAGGGCAACCGGCCTGCTCCAATCTCGAAAGTCGTGACCGGAAAGACCCAGTGATCGCAAAAGGACAGGATTCGATCCCCATCATATGGGGCTGCAGGCTATGAGAAGGGGATGACCGGCACGCGACTGAACGCTGTCAAGCCGCAATAGTCATCGCTATTACACCACGAGATACCCAAGTTACGAGATAAATGAGCAAGAGTTTTTAGTTTGTTCTGGAAAACAGGATCTAATCAGAGCGAAGCCCCGGCCGAAAGCAAGCGAGGGCGGCACTCACTTTGTGAGTCTCGCCTGAGCTGCAACGACAATCACTCTGCATGGTTTCAACAGGAACAGATCTGCAACTGAGCATTGGAGCTTTCACTGGAAAGAAGGGGACAGGATGGAAGCCATGGATTAGGCAGCACACAATATAGTACAACAGTTTCAGTATACTCCGCGGTTACTCCTCATTGTTGCACTGTACTTGTATGAAGTGTTCCCCAACCCTGCCCAGGGGTCACCTCAATCTTCTTATCAGATTCTACGAAGAAGCAAAGGACACTTTGAATAATCCAGTTTGCGATTTACGGCACCCCATCTGCGGAACTTCTTCACGCGAATACTAGGACCAACCACGTCCTATCCTGTGAGGTAGGCGTCATCTTCTGTACAGCAGAATGCCGGGATTGAATCCAACACCAGCCGCTGTGGTTCAAGAAGCCTTCCGATGTTGCTCGCTCTACACTTGTGCCCCCATCAGAGTTGAAGTCGACACTCGTGACTCGTCGTGAAGGTGTCGCTTAGGATATCCACGCGTCCACGGCATGTGTTCGGATCCTCTTAAGGCGATATATCTGTAATAACTGATTTCGGTACTGGAGATCGTACATTTTGTCTATCTCTTACTCCAGCACACGCATCTGGCTGGTGTCTAACGGGAAGAAAAAGTATGAGCTTGTTGACCCGTAAGTCACGACTGGGTATCTATCCTCTTTAACATGCAAACCCAGAGTGAGCGTACTCCTCCAGAAAGTTATTGAAATGCAAAACTTCAGGTCGTCGACAAGTCTTTCGCTGCGCGCGGCTGTGCGCCTGTAACGTGATTGACCAGAAGGATCTGTCGGAAGTGCTTTCGCGTCGTCAGTGAGGGGCCGTAGGCAGAAGAATGTACTTCTCAGCACACTCCCGGCGGTCCTAACACGGCGATATCTTCGGCTTATGCTTTGATGGTTTTGGTCTTCCTTCGTGCGGCCACGGTCCACTCATACAAGACATCCTTGAATGCAAAGAGGAAAGCAGCCGTCAAAACGCTCTGGCTAACTTTGGGCACAATACCTACAAGCCATGGGTTAGCCGACACCACGATAGAAAGCGAAAGCGGAGCTTACCCTTGTACAACCCACTATAACCCTCATCCTTGACGATCTTGTTCAGACTCTTCCACATGCCTTCATGCGGGTCATCCTTCGTGGCGACATGGGCTCTCGACTTGACGGTGATATACGGGTATGTAATGGTGGTGGCCAGCAGCTTGCCGATAGCTCCAAGGTAGAATGCATCCCTTGGACCCACCTTCCTCCGCTTTTCTATAACATTCCTGAATTGTTCGTAGATGGTATATTGTAGAATCGGGTTAATCACTAGGACCAGCGCTGGGAGGACTCCCGCGAAGAGGGAGGACGGACCCTCGTCTCGTAGAAGGCTCATCAAGGTTCCGATTGTGCCCTGCTTCTTGGTGGGCCTCTTTTCACCACCTGGCAACTGGCTCTCGCTAGACTCGCTCTTTCGAGCGGTCATTCTTGTATTTATAACCCAGATCGGATTGGTTAGCAAGACTGTGGCCGAGCCTGCGATAGCCCCAGCGATCATGCTCTCGACGGTTGTAAGTTTCTTGCTGGCGCGACCGGCCGTGATGGCAGCTTTCTCGAAGAATGCTCGAGTCCACTCGTACCAGTAGTAATAGACGAAGTTGGTGACAGAGATACCGAACAGAGCGCTATCGAGGCCCGCATAGAGACCGCCTAGCCCCTCGCGATTGATGATATGCCTGACAGCTGCCAGTGTTGACGTATCTGCTCTCTTGGACTCGACCTGAGCACGCGTTGAAAGGGTGATCAGAGGGTATGTCAAGGTCATTGCGAGCAGGCCACCACCTGCGCCGGCCAAGGCATGGGCAATGTTGTCGCTCTGTTGCGCGGCAGACGTCGCGGGAGTGGGGACTGTGTTGACAGAACCAGACGATTGGGATGACTGTCGGTCGAGGTCACCCTCGGTGGGCGTCGGCGCGACGTTCTTCGTGTCAGACATGATGGCTATCAGTTGTAACACTCTGCTGGTTGAGGCGATGTTAGAGAGGGGTTGAGAACCGAGTAACACGGAGAAGCAGGGAAGGGAGAGTGATGAGCCGTCAATAGGTGCCCGCCTTTTGTAGCTCACAAACTCTGACGCATGCCCCTGACCGGGAATTGGAGATGCTATGGGAGAATTCGGAACATTCAATTGCGATGGAGGAGCTCGTTCGGCGATCAGAGGTCATTGAATCGCAATGCCAATTCAAGTGTTTAGCCTCGGCAAATCTACGTCGGCAAGGATTTCGACGACGGGAATACTATTCTCCGTGCTTGTCACATTCCTCGGCCGCCTCATGGTTGCCGGAGAGTGCAAGCTTCGAGCCTTGATGCTGTAGGTTGCTCGCGGGCGGCTTCGGGATTTAGAGACGCTATGTCTCTGGCTGTAGATATCGTGGGCTTCAAAAAGCATATTGAGTTAGGGGGTCCGTAGACAGACCGCCATCTGCACTGATGGGAAGAGAGGTCGCGGGACGCCAATCGTGAGGTCTTCTCCAGAGCCCCCAGGAAACTGATGGTGTTTTGATACCCAGGGGCCAAACTCAGCCTCAAGTCAAGCTTTGCACGGAAGAACTATTGCAGTGGTCAACAGGGACTGGTGACCACTGTAATCGAATCGGTTAGAACTAGGCGCTCGCGTTTGACTCGAAGTTCGTCAATGGCGTCTATCATCCTCATTATACGCAGAATACCTGCTACTCCGCCTCCCGAACCCGTCGCATGTACAACCCAGAAAAACAATTCCACCAGCAGCGCTTCCAACTACAATCCCAGTCGACGAACGCACCAAAATACTATCCTCATCACTCCTTCAGGTCGCCAGGCGTCGGCTCGGTACTGACCGCGCCCAGAACCTTCGCATCCGCGCTCTTTCCTTCACCCATCTTAAGGACCTCGGGAAGTTGTGTCGTTGACGGCCACTTTGCCTCGCCCTTCAAGATCTGCGCCGCTGTGATATTCGACCCATAGGCTTCTGCATTGACACCTGGCCGTTCCTTGATACTAGTGCCGTCCACTGTCAAGCCGCCATAAACGCCGCGCGATTTGGTGTATGTCCAAACTTGCTTCACTTCTTTGGTGTTGATGTTGTGGGTACCTCCAATAGGCCCAGCAGCCATGGTGCCCACAGCGCCCAGATTCGTCTCGCTCTTCGTGTAAGCATCCACAGCTTCTTGCGTGTTGAGCACGCATACGCAGTCGTACACGTCGAGGCCGTACGCGACGCCAATACCGCCCGATCGGACTGAAAACGCAGATGGCGGGGACCAGGATCCGTCGGCAAGACGTGCAACGACGACACCAGAACCGCCCGAGCCAGCAAGATACATTGCGGCCCGGAAGCCCGAGAACACGGCCAGACCCTTTGCGTTCGCGATAACTTCAACCGGTATTCTACCCTTCTCTGTGATTGCGTTAGCCAGATGAGCACGTCACGATTCGGCCCCCGTTGAGATGATGCACACCAATGAAGCCTTTGAGGATCTGTGCTGCCTTGTCGCACTCTTTTTGAAGACTCGGCATCGCGAAGAAGCTCGCACTGTAATTTTCTGGATAAGATGAAGGAATGGATCGCACCGCAAAGCGAGACTGCTGGAGACGGAATAAAGGAAGCCGTGGGAGGAGATGTGTAATGAATGGCTCAACGGACAAGGAGACAGCGAAATTCACAGGCTTTAAATTCTTCGAAACATCCATTGAAGGAGGCTGAGCTGCCAGTAGCGGACGACCGGAGGCCCTGACGTTCTATCCATGTTCAAAAGTCCATGTATCAAAGTGCCACGTCGTGCGTGCCATGACTTGATCCATGACGGCGTCGGGGGTCACTGAATCGCTGCGTAAATAGACTGAAATCCATGGGCGCGGAAATGAAGGGGCATCTTATTCGGTTCGAGCTTATGCGCGTGTGCCGAGCCCGTGGCAGCGGAGAACCTCTCGAGTATCTAAAGCTGGAACAGAAATCTGTAAAGAAAAGAGGTGGCAGTGAATGCGTACGCTGTAGGCGTATGCGTATGCGTATCAGAGTACGTACTCGGCCGACTTTCCATCCTGAGATATGTATGGACTGGGTCCAGACTTCCGTGTCCTCGGGACTGTCGCCGGTCCGATCCTCGGGGCTCAGCAGCATTAAATACCTCACCATTGCCACAGTAGCAGGCTTATCCGTGGTCGACTTTCGACTATTCTCGAACGAAAACGACACGGCGAATCATCCTTGCCTCAGAGGAGGACTCGAAGCTGTTTTCTCCTGGCTTCTTCTCTGCCAAGTCGTCATCCAGGTCAAGTTCAAAGCAGCTGCGCGGCAGACGCAAACATCGTGCTAGTCCCATTGCGCCAATTGCAGCCGAAAGTCCTCACGCAGGATGTCGTCGATGCCACGGCCTAGATGTTCGAGTTGAAACAAATACCAGCCTTGTCGCTCAGCCTTGTGGGCATCCTGTGGACTGGCAGTCTCGCTCCGCTCCCTCAAAGCCAAGGGCTTCCTTGTGCGGAGGCTTTCCTCTCCTCCGTAATTGACTGTGGCAGCGCTGTCGAACTATGTAGCTCGAAATGGAAGCAGACACCAAAGACTGCGACATCTCAAGGGATCAATCCCTCCGTATGTACTTGTACAGATACAAAGGGTTGCGTGGCGCAGCCATGCAACTTGATGTACCCCACCCACATTGCCGAGGTCGGCTTCAGGAATATGTCTCGTGACAATCCGAAGCCCGCGGTCTGGCCAAACCCATTTTTCACCACTTAGATGTTTGACTTACTGACCGTGTTCTCAATAATCTCAACAGTAGGAGTCTTCAAGCCGTGAAACCTGTCGACTGACCATCTTGATATCAAGCCTACACTGAATTAGTCCCTCTGTGTGACACGAAGATCGCATCTCACTGCGTGTCCCATCTGCCAGACAATTTTTGCATGTTGGTATGTGTCGCCCCTGAGAATCCCGCTTCCTATCTCTCGAACGAATTTATACTGATCGAAAGCCGTGGCAGCATAAATCCCGTCAAGACACGGTCTGAATCCAATCTTGCACCCTGCACCCGACCATGATATTCACGCGTGGAGTCTCCCTGACCAATTTCGTCATCGCCTCTTCGGCGTTGGGCTTCCAGGTCTTTGTCCTCTACCCATGGCACAAACGACTTGACGAGGACTTTGAGCAGCTGAAAGAGGAGCATATTCGGATCCTACATCAAGACAAGGAGACCCGACTGAGCGAACTGAGAGGGATCAACGAGCAGCTCAGGATGCTCAGCAAGAGCGACGGACAAGGTTTTCGCGGGCGCATATAAAGAAAGTTGAGGTTGCTGATCGGTCCTTCCAAGTTTTAGAGCATAGAGTCCTGGGGACGGGGTTGGGATCGGAGTCTGCATTAGACGGCATATAGACGACATCTAGACTAGATGGCGGCGCTCGTCAATAATATCGGTTGCTTTGCGAAAAGAGAGACGATGGTAACATCCTCTAATCTTTGTGACGAACTAATCCTTTCTGGCGTCGCTCAGACGGACGAATCTTCTCGAGTTTGGAACTCGAACGAGAGGTGAGGCGTGGGAAGTGCCAGTTTGGTACGAGCAGTGATTCACTTCGATTCGTCCAATTCTATCAGTGGCCGCTTGGTCTATCGGTCGATACACAACAAATGGGGCTCCAGATTTACCAACTATTCCTCACTGCCTTGCAAATATTGCACAAGTACTAATGCATTCAGGGATGCAGCATTCCTTACTCAGCTACGGAGTATTGTCCCGAGATGATCTGCCTCCACGAGGTACTCGTAGGGGTAGCCCACAAAGAATCCTCTAACCTTCCCCGCAATGTCCACTACCTAGCAATGGACGTGGGTCTTCTGAAACAGCTTTGCCTGCGGGACAAAATTACGCCGTCATCTTTTGCAGGCATATTTCGTCCGACCATTCGGCCGACCCAGGCCTCGAACGGGGGTATCCTTAATGAGGATTGATATCAAGTGAGTCGTCAGAGAGGAGTGTGAAGGCAGGCCTTCGATCCATCTACCATCTCACCATGACGAAACCTATCCGCGTGGGATTCATCGGCCTCAATTCCACTGGCCAAAGCGTGCAGTACGGAGCTTGGGGGTTGAGTGCTCACCTGCCATACCTGAAACAGAGCGAACATTATACCATCACGGCCCTATGCAACTCCTCTCAGGTGTCGGCAGAGAAAGCAATCCAGCTCCATGGCTTGGACCCCAACAAAGTGAAGGCATATGGCGATCCCGAGTCACTAGCCAACGATCCCGACGTCGATATCGTGGTCTGCTCTGTGAAAGTAAAGGAGCATTACAAGCTCGTCAGGCCAGCAGTACTTGCCGCAAAGAGTGTCTTCTGCGAATGGCCACTGGCGTCGAACTTGACACAGATGAAAGAACTGGCAACGACAGCGGAGCAGAAAAAGACCAAAACCATTGTCGGATTGCAGGGTCGAAATGGTCCCTACGTTCAAGCGATTCGGAAACACGTAGGCGATGGGGGTAGCCAACTCGGACAGGTGCTGAGTACGTCGTTGGTGGCATACTCCTACTTCTTCGGAATTGCAAATCCGACTGATGTGGCATACATGGCGGAGATCAAGAATGGAGGAAATCTCTTTACCATTACCAGCATCCATTGTGAGTATTTTCATCTTACTTACAGGCCGTTGAACCGCATTGGATGGCTAACAACTGCTGGCAACAGTGCTTGACACGATAACAGCGGCACTTGGGGACATCAAGTCGTCCAACACAATTCTTAGGAACAGACGTCCCGTAATCCCACTGGTCGACTCAAGCTTCAACGTGGTAGAAGCAGCTCATCCGAACAGCACTCCCTAGCACGTTTTCGTTCAAGGGGAGCTTCAGGGAGATATTCCCTTCAGTTTCCAAGTCCGCGGCGGTCCGCAGTTCAAGGATACACCTGCTTTCGACTGGCGGATATACTGCCAACGAGGGGAAATTCGCGTCTTCGGGGACAGCCAGCTCTGGCTAGCTCCTGGAATCAAATTCCAGGTGTATGACTTCGCTACTCAAACTGTCAACGAGGTGGATCTCCAGAAATTTGTGGAGGACAATGACAAGGATGATGTCGCTGTGAGACTTGGTTTGCAGGCTCCTGCAGACAACGTGGCAAGGCTGTATGAAGCTTTTGCTACAGGTGAGACAGAGAAGTACCTGGACTTCAAGCAGAGTTTGAAGTGGGCGGAGTTCATCCAGGACGCTTATACAGCCAATGGCTTTTGATCAAGCGGACGTCCGCACAAGAATCCAACACTGCAAACCGAAGGGCGGCTACCTCAGTGGCCTGGAGACAACAGACATTTTGGCACGCGATGGAAAATGATGGCAACAAAAGGCGATAGGAGCATGCTGCTAATAGGCCTCCTGCAGTTACAACGACTGTAATTGAGTTGGGAGTGCCTGATCTTCCCTTGGACATGTCGTCCTTCCGCGGCATCGGTTTCGAACAATTCTTTCAGCGAGGACGCTGAGCAAACGGCGTAGTGGCAGCCAACGTGCTGTTATTTCCAATCGTTCACTTGGAGTACATCAGTGACAAGCTGTGAATGGCAAACAATGGTAGTGACGGTCTTCATTCAGAAGAACTACCCATTCATTGTCCAGGTCTTCAGTGACTCAACTTCGCCATTGCTTGTCACCTTGTCACCTTGTCACCGTGCCGCCCTGTTACGCGCCAAGACTAGACATTCACGCCGGGTATTTCAACCTGGACCTTCGGGCTCGGAGAAACTTAACCCCGGATTATCCCCATCATCTCCACAGCGCCACCACCAGCCACTTTCAGTCATGGAGAACATTTATCTTGCACTTCCCTCTTCCGTCCTTGTTCCCAGAAGCGACGTGAAGCCAATCGTCGCCAAGTATTTCGCCAAATACCCCCCCATTAATAGTGTAGGATTGATTCCTGACCATTCCATTATATGTGGGCGTCACAAAACTAATTTCTCAACAGGCCATCGACCCCACCGTCACCGCTCTCAGACGTGTCATCCAGCTGTTTTACCATGGAGGGACCCTCGATGCAGATGCTTGGCGAACCCGGTCATTTTGGTTCACCTCACATCAATTGCCGGAGCTTGCTGCATTCGACGGGCACAAGGCCTACTTGCTCTCCGGTGGCGAATACCAGGGACCGTTGAAGGAGGAGTTGGAGGAGGAATTCGACGACGACAAGCCTGAAGCCATCTACGCCATCTCCCGTGCCCTCTTTTACGCCGGCTGTTTCGCTGAGGCTTACCTGATGACCTCGCTGAAAACTGGTTTCCTCCACGGGCACCACGACGATCAGGAGACGCAAAAGCTGGTCGATCTGAAGGAGCAAAAGCTGGTCGATCTGAAGCTAGCCGCATCTGACGCCTACGAACAAGACATCAAACAGCATATAGGGCCCCCTGGGCTGGATCAAGACTTGATTTCATTCATGCTTGTACCGGCCACTCGCGATGGGAGAGTTCGTGTCACCAAGTATCCTCTGATTCCACGGAATCTCTACGGCCTTCAGGGATGTGAAATCGGTTCACTCAACGTTGAGCTCAATCGGCTGTCCACGATTCCCGGGTCCTGCATCATCCGAAAGAAGACGACTCCTCCCAGAGAACGCGGCTCGACTGAAGAACCCGGCTCTGGAGCAGGTTATAGTATCTTGGTCACCAGAGACATCCCACAAGGCGCGCCTCTCTTCAGCGAAACCACCAGACTCTACTCCCACGCACACTCAGACGGGCTGGAACCATGCAAAAACTGCGTTCGAGATGTGCCAGAGAACCGCCAGGCAGACGGCACATTCGAGTACAAGACGTCTTTCTGCAGCAACAGTTGTGCAAGAAAGTTTGCACGGTTTGTCCACGTTCCGGAGGAGCTCTTTCGCAACGTCCTCAAACACACGGTCCAATGGGTCAGCCAGGGTCCGCACCGGCATCCGCTGAGAGCACCTGGCATAGCTGGCCTCGATGCAGACTACGGTGGCCCAATGTCCCTCTCCTACGATCGACATATCGCAGCTGCGATCGACGAGCTTCAGTGCCAGGGCGTGAACATCCATTCTGGAACTAGCTGGGATGGTTGTGTGGTGATGGACATTCTGGCGCGCGTCCAGAACAGTTCACGGGCCATCGATGTCGACGAACTCAACTCCTTTGTTGCCTTAACCCGTCTCTTCCCACTCATCCACGATGGAGTGGCGAACACCGCATTCACCTGGAAAGTACATCATGTGACTGCAACGGTGGATGTCACGGCGAATCGCGATTTGAAGATGGGAGAGGAGTTGTTTGTCAGTGCTGTTTAGGCGGACATCATTCGTTGTACCCGGCTTGGATAGGGCGGCCCGGGGTAGTAATGCAACTAGCAGATTCACAATGACATTGCACAAACCCTTCATACGTACGTCCTGAAGAATATCGCCTGCCTCAAGACCTGCTATCGTCCGGTAAGTCGATGCTGCACGTTCGCGGTGGGCGACGCCGACGGCATACCTGTAGTGCATGGAACGCCCATTCCATGTCGCCGCTTGCACAAGCCTATTGTTCGTTAGGCGGTCACCTGAAGGACGTCACTAACAAATATGTGTGATGGCTCCTTTGAGCCTGCCGTGCAATGTACTACTCCTTCTCCACAATCCAGCATCGGCTTTCCAAATTTGGAGGCAGGAAATCACAAAGGGAAAGCGTTCTACTCGTACTCCGTATTCCACGCCATCTATTGGTTGAATGTTCCCGCGTTTTTCAGCTCCCGGATCAATCCAACTTTCTTCAGCCACGTCGTGCCAGAGAAGATGCGAGGTAAATCATCCAATGGGCTCTTCCGCGTTTGACGGGACACATAGCACTGCCTTGAGCCTCAGCCAGCCTTGCCTGCAGAAATGCACTGTGACACATCAGCTCACTCCCTTTGGGAAAGCGACACGGCCAGACCGTCGGTGACTGCCACCGCCCAATCTCTTTCTTAGGGCTCAGACGCCCGGGGAGCCTTTCGCTGCATGGCCAACACCTGTGTGAGCTGGGCAAGCTTAACAGTATGGGTAAGAGACAAGAATAATGTCCGCAACACAGGCCTTGCTATCCTTTTCCTCTTCAGCTAGGCACATATCACGCCTTACGTGGTCACTCGCCATCCGCTATATCTGACTCCGTTGCCTCTGCATGCTTGTCCCGTATCGTAATTCAATGCTATGGATTTGAATGGGGATGTCTGAAAACCAATCTGACGGCCAGAACACTCTCCTTCTGTTCGAAGGACATGGCTGAAAAACATCTCTGCTCGAGTGGCAGCGCAGCCACGGAACATCCAAGCATAATGTGCCAGGCTTCTCAACCTCGGACAGAGAAGACCACACACTCGGTGACTGCGACAGACTCAAGTTGGGGTGCATTTCGAGCATTCCTCGCGGCAGTGTGCTCCGAGGGTCTTCTTTTTGGTCCGCAGATGCCCTCTTGCTGCGACAACTTGGCTAACATCTCCTAGGGATTTGTCTTTCCTTCGGAGTTTTCCAAGACTCCTACATCCACGGAACCTCGTTGCCCCATAATCGGCATTCATCGTGGATAGGCGTCCTTGCACAAGGCATTGCATATCTCGGAGCACCAGTCACGACGTACTGCTGCCAGGCTTTCGCAATCCCTCTACACTACTACGTCTACTTCGGCTGGCTACTTTGCACAGCTGCGCTGCTCGGCAGTGCCTTCTGCCAGAGCGTGCAGGCGATGATCGTCACTCAAGGGTTATTACTCGGCTTAGGCTTGTTAGTCTTGGAGATGCCGACTCTCATTATTCTCAACTCCTGGTTCGTGAAGAGGCGGGGCCTGGCATATGGCGTCCTGTACGGCTTGACGGATCTCTTTGGCGTTGCGTGGGGCTTCCTGGCTGACGTTCTCCTCAAACACCATGGCACCAGGACGACTTTCCTCGTCTTCGCAGGTACTTGCTTCGCCATTCCTGCTATTGCGATGTTCTTCCTCCGAGAGAGACCTCCTCCGACAAATGATGCCTGTTCAGAAACCTCTTCCTTGGATAACGTGCCGGCCACGGTCCCCCCTCAACATGGCGCAGCAGATCTGACTCGTAACCGGCCCTACTACCGGAGTGCGACCTTCTACGTCCTCCTCGCCTCCAACCTCTTCCAGGCGTTTGCCTTCTACCTACCATTCATCTACCTGCCCTCCTACACGACAGCCCTTGGATATTCGTCGTCTACCGGCGCGGTAGTTCTCGCGGTGGCCAACATTGCTCAAATCTTCGGAGAAGTTGGATTCGGCAGACTATCGGACAAAATCAACGTGCACAGCCTCGTCTTCTGTTCAGCGCTGATGGCCTCTCTGTCCACCTTTTTCATCTGGAGCTTTGCCAGTTCCCTCGCATATCTCATACCATTCGCGTTGCTGTTTGGTTCTTTTGGAAGTGGCTTCCTCGCCTTGTGGCCACGTATGGGCACCCTGTATGGCGAAACAGACGCGAGTATGATTTTCAGCATCATGTCTTTTGGAAGAGGATTCGGCGTTATTGCATCTGGACCGATCAGCACAGCATTGTTACAAAGAGACCTCGCGTTGGAGACCCAACCGTCACGCTCAGTAAGGCATGACTACAGCCCCGTCGTGCTGTTCGTGGGTGCTTGTATGACCGCGAGTGCCTCGCTAGGTCTCCTCAGCTGGTTCATGTCGCACTGGAACAGCAAAATGTTGGACAAAGGATGCGGAAGGACAGGCACGACTGTATGATCAGGCCGCCTCATTGGCTATTGGCGATTTCAAGTGTTGGCAATATTACATTCGGACGACCACACTCAAGGCTGTCCCTGGTTCCATTCTCTCTTTATCTCACGCTTACTCGGTCGGATCCTTCTCACTACTTAGACAGCCTATACCCCAGCACCTTCGCCTTCTCCTCCTCGCTCAACTTGTCAACCCCCAACGGCGGCAGAATTGGTTCCTGCCCCCTGACGAAATCAAAGTGTCCCATTCGTTTCGTCAGCGAGATGTCCTCCGGCCCTCGCGGTCCCTTGGGATTATTCCCCGCAATGAAATTCATCGGGAAACCCACGTCGAAAGGGTATGCCGACTCGATCTCGTCGATTTCGTCGGGCGTAAGCCGAATGGTCAGCGCCTCGATGTTCTGCCGCAGATGCGAGATCTTCCTGCCCCCGACAATGGGCGTCACGTAGGGCGTCTTGTGCATGACGTACGCCAACGCCACGGACGTCAACGGCACAGGCGGCGACCGCGCGCCCGCCACCCGCTCCAACACGCGTGACACTTCGGCCTCCTTGCCCGTCTTGACGCTCGGCATGTTGCGGCCTGCATCGGCCTGAGAGGTCGTGCTCGTGCTCGCGCTCGCGCTCGCGCTCTTGAAATATCCACCCCCCAGGGCGCCCCACGGGGCGATCCCCATCCCCTCATCCCGACACATGGGGATGATGTCCCTCTCGAGGTCGCGCTCCGCGGCGGACCACCGGCCCTGGTACACGCTGAAGGGCCGCAGGCCGTGGTGTCGGGCGTACGCGTTCGCCTTGACGACCACCCAGGCCGGCGTGTCGCTGACGCCGAGGTAGAGCACCTTGCGCTGCTGCACGAGGTGGTTCAGGCTCTGCATCAGCTCCTCCACCCCCGTGGTGAAGTCCCAGTAGTGCACGTACAGGAGGTCGAGGTACGTAGTCTGCAGCTTGGCGAGCGAGGCCTCGACGGACAGGTGGATGGACTTGGTGCTGTTGCCGCCAAAGTTGCTCTGTTGGAGCTCCGGCTGGCTGAAGACCTTGTACGCGGACGTGAACTTCGTGGCGATGACCATTTCGTCGCGCCGGTACGGGCCGCGCGCTGCCATCCATTCGCCGATCCAGATCTCGGATTGTTCGGCTTGATAGTTGTTCGCGCTGGTCGTCGGCAGCAGGGTGGGCGTTAGCTTGTGCACTCATGATTTCGTGTGAAAGATCGCAAAGGGACATGGACAAAGAGGACCTACGTGTCGATAAAGTTGCCTCCCATTTCGTAGAAATGGTCCAAGAGCTCAAAGGCCGTCTCTTTGGTCATCTCGCCCATGGTGTTGGTCCAGGCGTCGCCGAGGCTCATCCCTCCAAGGCATAGTGGGCTGACGTGCACGGCGGCGGTGGGTGCCAAGAGACGATGCCGTCCGAGGACGGACTTTGGGAGAGGTGCGGCCGGGGTGGTCATTTTCGGTTCACGCGATGGTGGAATTGGGAGTGTCTCTTCGTCTGCCCGTCTGTTGGTCTGCCCGTCTGTTGGTCTGTCCGTCAATCTATGTTGTGGGAGGCGCTCAATCCAGAGACACCGCAGTCTTCTCTTACTCTTCTCCGTTGGGGTTCGTCGGGGAAAGTACGCAGGCGGTATGGACCAGCAACAGCAGGCCCTCCTACCACCTTATATATTCGAGGTATCCCGTCTATTTGCCGAACCGAGCGTATTCGGTGAATCACGTGTAGGAAGCTTCGTTCCATAAAAGATAGTAGATACCCTTAATGGTGTTAAAGTCCCACTAATCGCGGCATAATTAAGGGAGGGTCTCGCCGGTGATAAGTGGGCTAATCACCGAATTTCTATTCCCGCTCAGATTATTTCGGCTGTAGGGATATAAGCTTAGGAGATGGTAAAGTTCATTCCTTACTATCGTCTACTCTTAAGGTATCTAAGGACTTAGCTATCACTTAAAGGGTAGGGGTGAAAGACTATCCTTTGAAAGTCAGGTTCCTACTGAGCGTACTCGGTCCTTTAATGCCGGAGATACAGTAAGGTCCGTAAGGGGCTCTAGCCTTACTATTGCTTGGCGGAGGTGCTGACGAGGCTGTAGCACTTTACGTGTAGCTATAGTCGACGGCGACAAGGTGCAGGTGCGGGAAAAACAAAAACTCTACCACAACCTCTACTCGAACTGTAGAAGTTGTGATATCGCTTTCGTCGTCTTGATTGGGCTATATCCGGTGGTGGCAAGCCAACCGGTCTACTCCCATCTCGCGGTTCCTTCGAAACCGCCGATTTGACTTGTCAAGTATGCAACCATTGTGTTATTTCTGGCCTTGTTCCCTTTTATTTTTTCAATCCACCGCTTGTTTTCCCTGTTAATCGTTTCGGAGGAAGAGAATCGAGGAGGATCGGATCGGTTGTTGTTGTTTCGGGGCGACGGAGGCGGGATTCGAACTGGAGGATTTTGTTGTCGCACAATCCGTCTCGAACACGCCTTCTAGCCCGGTGCTAGTTTGATCTGTGCCCGAGAAGATATTGTGATTGAATTTCGTCTTTTAAAAAATATATGGGTAACCAAGTGGTGTGTGATTTTGAGGGTTATAATTGGACGAGGCTGCAGGAGAAATTGCAATAACTGCCAGACCTCAGTGACTTCGGAGGGAAAAGGTGTTATTGGGCTTGGGGACACGAGTTGGCCCGCCTGTCGCATTGAAGTCCTACGGGATTTCTGATCTTCCTGAGTGGAATGATGGCTCTTGCTGAGGAATCTACATGTGTGATATGGCTGACTGCGCACAATGTCTACCATGCAGAACTCAGCAGCAGGGCCGATCTGGTTCCTGTTGCCTCGTGATCCTCTCGCCGGACTAGATTACGGCAAGGTGCTTTGATTGATGTACTCGTAGGTTGGGTCGACGACATGCACAGACCAGCAATCGTGTGCCAGCCGGTTACGACTGCCTTCCAAGAAAGTTCGGCCTAGATACAATGGATCTCACGCATAGATCAACAACGGAGCACTCGCGAAGCTCCCCGTATTGTTGAACACGCGCAATTCGGACTTGAGTAATTGATCGGCAGCGGCCCTGGCGCAATGCGACGAGTGAGCAAGACTGGCGGTCTTTGTCTTACTATCAATTTATACCCGACGCAGACCGACGGCAGTCGCTAGTTTTTTCCAGTTGGATAGACAATGCTTGTTATGGTCGAATTCCGTGTACACCCAGAAGCCATTGTGCTTTGTGTTCATCGTTCAGCGGCTGGGTAATATTCTTTTCCAGCAACGATTCCAGGTCGCTGAAGAGATCGTACCCGTCGCCTGGCTCGGGAAAGTAACCTGCCCCCAAGACCAAGTAGTCTTGCATACGTTCGTATTAGATGCCTCGCGAGCGTGCTTCCACGGGCGTTAGCCACAGCTCAAGATTGGTAGATTTGAGCCTTATCAATGCAATTGAGGCAATGAGGTATATACTTTGCTCTGGAAATGCCACCGCGCATGCAGAGGGCGCATATAGCTGTGCTATGGTCAAGTAATGCGGTCCGAGTCTTTCCGTGCGGCTTGTGTACTCCGTCGCGGCTTCACCGTTGCATAATCCGAATGGAGTCGCTCTCTCGTCCACTCAAACACATTGATATGGTTGTTCGAGCGTGGTAGTATTGAGGAGATCGGACTGGAGGCTGCCATTTTGGGATGTGATGTGTGGCAGTCAGCAGTGGATATGTCAGCGGAGCTTATTTTGTTGGGAATGAGGAATCCTAGCGAAGACCTCAGAATTCTCGATCTGAAGACATTCTAGGGTGTAATAGAGACGCATATGGCTCGGAGCTAGGTAATGCTTCATGGAATCCTGTTCAAGCGGGCAAGCCTGCGCTTTTGTTGACTGGACCGTCCTCCGCGGCGATGGTACGCTGATGAGTACGTACCTTCAGTTTGTAGAGGCCTGCAGTTTTCTCCACGGAATATCCGCCAGGAGTCAAAGACGGAGATCTCAACCGTTCCGTCATGACTGTGCCATAGATTTTCGATTCTGACGTCCATATGGGCCGCTTCGGCAGAATGTACGTACGCGGCACCGGTGAGAAACTGTATGACCAGACTGTCCAAAGCTTCTGTGATTTCTTCTCGCTGTCCCATTCTAGCTCATTCGACTGGATGGGAAGAGACACTCGACCGCCTCACTCAGTGTCCCATCTGAGAGAGAGTAAGCATCCGAGTGGTCAAGATGAAGATCCGAGTCTTTTCTTTTCTTCGATCCCTCTCCGCACTGGTGGTTTCGACTCCGGTCCCGAACACTCACGCCTATAGTGTGGAGGCAAGAAGCCATGGCGCAGGCATCTTCGGCGGCGGGCATTAGACGTATGTGGATTCTCTATGAGAGTTCCCTGAGAGCTGCTTTGATGACGCATCGTCCACTGTAACAAGGAGCCCGACCCTTCGCAAAACCCAGCGCCTGTCCCAGCCACCTCAGGTCGAAGTCCTCGATGCAAGATCCAAGATGCAAGGATGGAGGCGCCTTTCCGTGAGTGGCATTGAATCGGGACGTCCAACGGAATCCGCACTGACAAATGCTACGTACAGATGCGTTTATAAGCGAAAAGCTCCCTCCACCGGAACCTGTTCACGCTGCAGCTGCCGAGCCTTGAGTCGAGCCAGCATGTCCAGTTGCCGTCAAGGAGGGGAGCTGTCACAATTGGTCTGTGTCTCTGGGTTCCAACGGAACTGTGAGGCGCCTAGGACAATGCCAGGCTGGATCATCCCGGAGGGATTCATGTCCATTGTCGGCCGCAAGGCTCGGTTCTGCAGCGGCTACCGAGGCATTGCAATTTCTTAATCCTCGTACTCGTAGATATTCCTTGAACTCAGAAACGCACCAACTTCCGCTCCAATGACCGTACGTCATCGGCCCCTTTCCCCGCATCACCGGCCTCCCTCCTCACGAGGCTGTCGGTTGTTTCCTCCAGAGGGGGGTAGAAGCCGAGTGTGCTCGTATTTGTTCGGAGAAGAGACTCCGCTGGAGGGTGTCTCTTTACTACGAGTACCTATATTGTCTCCGCTCCATGGCACTGGCATTGGGAAGTCCCCGTCTTCGCAGAGTCCATCCTGACTACTTGTTACATTACATACCACTCCGCTTGAAAGTCTTCTAGGGATCTCGCTTCTCTGTGGGATTGCCGTCGCTCTCCAGTAGGAGATACAATTCCCAACTAGAACTCCTCACAACGAACGTCTCCGCAAGAGCACCGCTCCCAAGATGCCAGACATTGTCCAACAGATCTACTCGCGTGGGATCTACCACGCCCTTCCCACCTTCCCACCGCACATCAAGGACCTGACCGCGATCATCACGGGCGCAAACGGCATCTCCGGCGCGTACATGCTGCGCGTGCTCGCCCAGTCGCCCACGCGCTGGAAGCGGATCATCTGCCTGTCTCGCCGTCCGCCACTCGTGGAAGGCGGCCTGCCCAGCAACGCAGAACACATCGCCGTCGACTTCCTCAAGTCGCCGCAGGAGGTTGCGCAGGTTCTCAAGCACAACAACGTCACCACGGTCGACTACGTCTTCTTCTTCAGCTACATCCAGACGGCGCCCCAGCCGGGCCAGGGCCTCTGGAGCGACGCCGCGGAGATGGCCCGCGTCAACACCCTGCTGCTCACCAACTTCCTGTCCGCGCTCCCGCTGGCCAACCTGGCGCCCCGGAGAATCATGCTCCAGACAGGCGCCAAGAACTACGGCGTGCACCTGGGCCCGACGAAACTGCCGCAGCAAGAATCCGACCCACGCGTCGACCAGTTCGAACCAAACTTCTACTACCCCCAGGAGGACGCCCTCTTCGCGTACTGCCAGTCGTCGTCCGGCGGGGGCGCAGGCGCAGGCACCGGCTGGAACATCTGCATGCCGGGCCCGATCCTGGGCGCCGTGCCCGACGCGGCCATGAACCTCGCGTTCCCGCTGGCCGTGTACGCCGCCGTCACCGCGCATATGAAAACCGCGCTTGAATTCCCCAGCGATGTCGCGTCCTGGCAGAGCTACACCTCCATGTCCAGCAGCATGTTGAACGCCTACCAGGAGGAATGGGCCGTGTTGACCCCCGCGGCCGCGAATCAGAAGTTCAATACGTGGGATGATTCCGCGTTCACGTGGGAAGGGTTCTGGCCGCGTCTCGCCGGTTGGTACGGCGTCGGGTGGAAAGGCCCGGACGAAAAGGCCGAGTACGTGGAGAGGGAAACGAGGTTTAACCCGCGAGGCTACGGCGGCAACGGCGTCAGTAGGCGGAGGTTCACCTTCGTGGAGTGGGCTGGGCGTAAGGAGGTGGCGGATGCGTGGAGAGAGATGGCGCAGCGGGACGGGCTTGTGCAGAAGGAGTTACGGGACTTAGATGTCGCAAGAGTGTTTGGATTCCTGGATGGGTCGGTGTGTAGGGCCGGACCGCTTATCTTTTCGTAAGTCCCCGCCTGGCCTGGTGGCATCCCCGTCGCGCCGTACCGTATTTCCACAGCGAGGTGAGAAAACTATCCTAACTGACCGTCTGCAACAGGAGCGATAAAGCACGAAAACTCGGATGGCATGGTTACGTGGACTCTTCAGAATCGCTGCTAGAAGTCTTCGATGATTTGGCTAGGCTGCGGATGATTCCTCCAGTGCCCAAGGTGGAGGTGAAGTTCAACTAGGAGATCATGCTCCCAAAAAGGGTACCGCAGTCTCACAACTATTCTCCGGAGGACAAGGAGGAGGAATTCCAGGGACTGAAGACCAGTCTAAGCACGCTATGCCCGACCGGCAGCCCTCTCAGCCTCCTCCCTCTCCTTCTTTCGCTTTTTAGCTGCAAGCTCCCTCCGTCGCGACTCCTTTTTGAACCACTCGCTCTCAGGCTCTTTTTTCTTGCCTCGGCGGTCCTGCTCGCGGTACATCGGGGCAGAGACCCCGCCGCCACTGACATCCGCCAGCAAGCCAGCTTGCCTGCGAACTTGTGGTTTCTTTGACCTGGCCTTTGCTCCGCCACCGCCTGCACTGAGGTGACTCCACATGTTGTCTTCAACCTTCTCAATGTCGGCGGCCGTTTCATTCTGTAGCAGCACGTCGGCAAGCAATTCATTTCTCTCTCTCGAGGTCGAGTATCTTAGGTCTTCCTTGTCCATACCGGCCAAGTGCGTGATCGTTTTGAATGCATAACCCTGGTCAACCAGGAAAGCTTGTCGTTTCGCGCTATAGGCCATCTCTGTGGTGTCCTTGGAGACCAGCGAGTAAAAGAATGCATTAAACCCTTCATCATTGCGCCGCTTCGCTCGCAAGATCCGTCCTAGTCGTTGTGCTTCCTGACGTCTCGACCCATAGTGCGAGGAGATCTGAATCAAGCACGTCGCTTCGGGCAGGTCGAGTGATGTATCTCCGATTTTCGACAGGAAGATGGTGCTGGTTTCACGACGTTCGTCGTTCTGAAATTTCTGTAATACCTCGATCCGCTCATTGTTGCTGGTCTCGCCGCAGATATAATATCTGCCGATGGTTCTTGCATAGTGCTGGAGCGCATAAAGATTGTCGCTGAATACAATGATTTTGTCGCCTCTTTTCTCATGGTAGTTGATGAGATATTGGCAAACCCGGAACTTCTCCGGATTCATGATGTAGAACAGTGGCTGCTTCCGCGGGCTCGCATTCTGATATTCTTGATAGAACTCAATTGACATTGGGCACCAGACTTCGGCGCATTGCACTTTCGCGATGTGCCCTTGGTCGGCTAACTCCATCCAGTTCGCCTCGTACAGTTTCGGGCCGATGAGGAAATTCAGATCAGTAATTTTGTCGTCTTCACGAAGTAACGTGGCGGTAAGACCAAGCTTGCAGTGAGCTCGAATGGTTTCGCCAACCCTTCTGAACATCTTGGCCGGGACCACATGCACTTCGTCCAGCAGCATGAGACCCCATTCTTTGGTTTGTATCCATTCCATCATCTGCTGAGTGTCATGCGCACGCTTGCCACCGGCTGTTATCATCGAATAGGTTGTGACCAACACTCCCGCTTCTCCCTTGAATCTATACTTGTCGGTTGCAGAGAAGACAGCGATGTCATCTTTTTGGATGTCAGACCATTTCTTGAATTCGTTGGACCATTGATAACTAGACATGGCACTGGTGCACAGGACGACAATGCTCTTTTTGATGTGACAGCCTGCTGTGATACCGACCAGTGTCTTGCCTGCACCACACGGAAGGACAATGATACCGCTCTTACCACGGCCATTGCCGAACATCTTGCTCAGGGCTTTCTCTTGATACGGCCGGATCTGGGTCGAAGGTTTTAGGTCGATCGCGAGTGAGGGGTTTTCGAAGTCATTGGCAAAATCGTACTCGGAGATGGCAGGATACCCAATATCTAGGCAGCGCTTGGCCACTTCGTCACGCTTGTTCGGGGCAACCTCAAAGTTGGTGGCTTCTTTGTATGTGTCCTCTTCGTCTTCTTCATCCCTGAGCGCCGCAATCATGGCCTCGTTCTCGTTCGGGGGATTGTCGCGGGGGATCTCCACATTGTTCTGCCCAGCTTGGGTCATGCCTTTGGCATTGCTGGTGCCTTGGATAACAGTCGCCTTTGTCTGGATGACGCCAGTCTGGACATCAGTACCGACGGCTTTACAGGGGCCGATGACGGGATCTCTCAAAAGCATATCGACGATACTGCGTTCATCCGACTCGACATAGAACTTGTTATTTCGGAGCACTAGTCGGACTTTGCCATAAGTTTTGGTGTGCCTGTTGATGAATTCGATCACGCTTTCCGGCACGTGTGTCTTCGACAGTTTCTCTAGCGCACGTATGATATCTTCACCACGTAGACCTACCGATAGGGCTGCATAGAGGCTGTGCTCTGTGAACCGATATTCGTGGAGATATGTTGGTCTCGACTGAGGCTCGGCGATTGTGGTAAGCAAGTCTGTGGCCTGCGATGCCAAGGGGGAGAAACTCTCCAGCGTGATCTTGGGTCCTTTCTTCGATCCAGCGGAGACATTTGGATCGATCCACAGCGGCCGGTTGTCGTGATCTGCTTTCAACGACAGCCATGAGAAGTCTTTTTCACCAAAAATTGATGGCTTATATTTCTGTTTTGTGCCTTGGAAGGAGCTGAAGTCTAGTCTTGCCCTGGCCTTCCGAATGTGTTCTTTCTCGCTATCACTCGCATCATCCTGTGAGCGCCTATCGGAGCCTTCAAAGTACTCATCGTCACTGTCGAGGCTTACGGGTGTGGAGGCAGCAGGCGTGGAGCGCTTTGAGGATCGACCACTGGCAGCGTCTCCCAACGCTTTCCGCTTGAGGGACATGCCACCGGGCTGCGGCGGCGGAGGCTTTGAGGAATCGCGAGAATACCAGTAGAAAAACAATCTCGCGGCGATTAAGCGGCGGGCGATGAGCTGAATCGAAGAGGCGACAGCAAGAAAGTGAACTCTGTGGAATCGTGACGGCGGGTTCAAGAAGATTCACAGCCTGGTTCTGCCTGTGCGGAATAAAGTAATGACGCCCCGTTCACTAGCGCAACGGCGGCGTACTGGCTCAGCTGCGCAACGCGTCACTCGCTGGTTTCTCGCTGCGGAGTGAAAGTTGCTTTCCTCAAATTGCTCTCTCCAAGACGAGTCAGTGCTCTTCCGCCGACTTATTCCTTCTTCTTAATCTGCACTGGCGTCAGCGTTGTAAATCCAATCTCTTCTGCTGTCGGAAACTGACCAGACTCAAGTCTTTCCAAAGTCCACTGTGATGGAAAGGTAGTTGAAGCTACTAAAAATGAATACTGTAAGACCCTTGTCGTGTGCACTGAGAGACTTGAACAGCTAAAGTTGTGGTACAGATTAAATCAACTTGGTGAGGACTCCTGGTCGCACCCGCCGTCTTTCTACTTGATGAATGCTTCGTCGGAAAGCGCGCACATGTCGGACATTTAGCTAACGGGGAGGTGGACAGGATCGGCTGGGGTGTCCTCTGCGTAGCCGGCGGAGGCGCATACTACTTTGCAAAGAAATCCATCAATGCGGACCGAGCAGCACGATTTGAAGCGGAACAGCAGAAAAAGTATCGACTGCAACGCTACGAAGACAAGCAGTACTCGTTCAACAACGCCCCTGCTACTTCCAAATCAAAAGCAAGAACGAAGGACCAGGCAGACCCGTCCACTGGTACACACAGTTCTAAGGGGCTGGACCATGCGGGTAGTCCAAGCAGCGAGATAAGTGAGGATGCGGCACCGGTCGGTCATGCGCCGGTCGATGGCGAGCAGAGAGTACGTGAGAAGAGCAAGTACGAAGCTGCCGAGCCATTCAGGAGCAAGAAGGGCGACCGCTTAAGCTGAGGGAAAGGACAAAATAAGATGATGTGTTCTTCATGACCGACATATCGTGTATCGGCTGATGTCGATGCGGGCATTTGATGTGTACAAATACCCCGGCGTCTGGCGGCTCGGATCCCATGCCCGGCTCATTTCTCTCAAATGCTCTTATTGTACCGGAATCTACAACTTCGACACGATGGGTATTTCGCTGATGACTCCCCTCCAAAACAAAACCATTGCAGGACGAACATCCCGATCCTTAACGCCGACACCATGCTGGCTGATTCATTCTTGATCCGTTATGCCCGTCTTGGTCATGCATGGCAGCAAAGTGGTGCATAGTGCTTCTTCGTGGCATTAGGATGCCCTGATTCACGCTCTCTTTTCGACTCGATCGCAGGAGGGACAAATGGTAAAATGACCGCCGATGTGATTATCGCGCCGGCAACGGCAGATTGCAGTTTGGTCGCGGGTCTCGGTGCTTGTGCGGAGAAATGGCGGACTGCTGTCTGGGCGAGGGTGCTCGTGACTGCGCCGGCGAGACTCATGGCTGTAGAGGTATTAGAATTATCGCTGTGTTTTCCGGATACTGATTTGGACCGAAATTTGTAGACGCCCAGTGGCCGGCTCTGGTCGACGAAAGCTTGAGGTCGAGTGCGGGGGAATGCTGTTATGAGGATGTAGAGAGCAACTTCGAGTTGCGGAGTTCGATGTGGACACTGGAAAGAAGCAGAGGGAGCTGGACGGAGGAAGAGACAGGCTTAAGAGGAGCCCACTGGCACACAATGTGGGATAAAAGGCGTCAAGGGTTGGAGGCAGTGCTGTGTTGTTGGGACTTTTGACTCAGAAACGCGAACAGGGACGGTAGGATTTTAGAGAGGCCAGCGATTGCGTGCTGAGAAATAGAAATGATGCGTGTGGATGGCCACTGTAACTGTCAGGTACGGATCGCGTGGGCGGCTCATGTGCTGGCCAGGTGTAGTAATACTTGACAGATGCACGGTGGCCTGAGACTGGAATCCCGCAGGCACTGGAGTTGTCCACGGTTGGTAATATGGAACTGGCGCACTCACTTACTGTGTAAATGTCGAGGAGTTAGGCGTTTCCCGCCGACTGTCAAAAGACCGATTTATACGCGGAATTCGTGCCGGGGGGTAACTCACCTGACACGAGTACTTACACCGGGCAAAAGCGGTCTTCCTGGCTTGAACCGATCTGACCGATACAGGGGAGAGCGTGGAAGTTGAAAGATGCGGGAAGGCCGTGCCGATGACCCGATAGAAGATTTGAATGCTCCTCCGTAAGTGTGGCTCTGTGGCTGAGCCCGCCCCGCCAGCTGCGATCTTTAGCGGCAGCCACGATGCAACTGCGCCAGCTCCAGTCGGCAACGAATTCAAGGTCTCGGAGACGGGTATCATATCAGAAATAATGACATGAACGCTCACCATCATTTCATATCTATTCGCAATGGCCGCGCACATCTCGATCGCCAAAGCCTCTTTCAGCGCATCGCTCCTGCGGCCGGACGTGACGAAAGTGTCCCGCGACGACGTCGCCGTCTTCCACGATGCCTTCGAGACTACGCTCACTAAATGCTCGGGTCGCAATATACAGGTCTGAGGAATTCAAAGCCACTGCATATTCTGGAGGCGGATTAACTGAAGAACTATAGACGTGCAAACAATGGCTGTTGGAACACGTGGTCGTCTCAACAGGAAGGACAACAGCGCTTGGGAAATACCTAGTCACAATGTCCAAACATCTTGCGAGCCAAAAAAATGAAGCGAACCCGACGAACCTCTCCCGCCGTCAACGGCTTCATATTCTCTACCTTGTCAATGACCTCCTGCATCATGGCAAATACCACGAGCATGACCAAACCGTGCGAGGCACCTTGACACAATCTCTCCAGCCCTTCGTAGTTGAGCTCGTCAGACTTGCTGCCGCTGAGGCCAAATCTCGCGTCGCAAAACGGCTGTCGGATGTGGTCGACCTCTGGCGAGAAGAAGAGTACTTTGGGCGGGAAATTATTGCGCAACTGCAAGGTGCATTGACCGGCACAACCCAAGACACACAGCCTGCTGCAGAACCGACGAGCCAGGCAAAGGAACTGCCCTACCTTCTTCCACCAACCCACGGGGACCCCTCTTTGCCATACTACGACCTGCCTGCGGGCAACCTCATGCGTCACATTGTGCCAAACAGCTCCCAGCCAATGAGGGTCCATGAAATTCGAGCTCTGCAACTCTCAGCTGGCCCCGCGGACGATAGTTTGGTGAATGCGCTGAAGGACTTTCTCAAAGACATTGACAGCATTGAGAGCTCCCTCTGGAAACTGGAAGAGGCAGGTTTCTCCCCCGAGTTGGACGAATTGGGCCAAATATCGTACCATGACGAGGCCGGTGCCTTGGTTAGTGACACCTACTATGGATGGTCGAGGGCGTTTTGTGAGAAGATGAAGAAGCGTGGCAGACGTGGGTCCGAGGAGTCATCTCAGCGCTCAAGATCAAGGAGCGCTGATCGCAGCCGAAGCATCACCCCCCGAAAGCGTAGACGGCGCAGCAATTCCAGTCGCGGACGGTCTCCATCCTCGGGCTCTTACAGCAGGTCTCTTTCCAGACCTGGATATGGTCGACGACAGAAGAATGGAAGCCGAAGCGCAAGTCGGTCACGCTCAAGAAGCGGTTCGTATTCTCCGGAATACAGCCCAAAGCTAGTGCATTCTCTCAGAGGCGAGCCGGCAAGGACCAACGTTAGTACGGGCGGTTCTCTAGTCGTTCCCTCGCCAGCCCCTCCGCCGCCCGCAGCAGCACCTCCAGCATCAATCGGCGTGCCATTTCCACCTCTACCCTTCGGGCCTCCAGGCGTACCCGTGCCACCGCCTCGACCACCCCACTGGGCTGGACTGTGGCCTCCACCTCCCCCTCCGCAGTTTTCTCAGGGGCTTGCCGCCTACCAGAATCTGCCACTCCCACCTCCTCCGCTGCCCAATTACCCCTATCCGCCTGCGAGCTGGCCTGCCTACCCCAGTGTGCCGCCTGGACAGAACAATCATTATCCTGGGCGGCAGTAAAACGTGGACTACCTATTTGGTCAATGGTGTTGAGAGCAGAACTTGACGACCCCTCATTCTGACTCGCACGCCGAAACCCGCGATTCGACAAGCAAATACTGATCGACCTCAAGCACCAGATGTCCCAACCAAGGAGGCTATCATCTGGCTCCGTGTGAGTCTAGGTGCTGCGATTTGCGTGCCGCAGGCATGCCCCAGCTGCAGGCCCCGCACAAGCGCGATGATCAAAATCAGCTGCTGCACGAAGAACAATGCCTGGGCCAGCACGACGCCAACCCAGTGATGAGAAGTACACCTAGCATCTATTTCTTATCATGCCGATCGCCTGGCCTCGACGATTCCCGGAATCTCTTGATCGAGAACACCTCGGGTCGAAACTTGATTTGCCGCCTAGCCTTCAGACGGGCATACGATGACAGTGTAGCGGGCTGTCTATTGGCGTGGGTAAACTCAATCCGCGTCGAGCTAATGTTGGCCCTCGTCTCCTTGTAGAAGGGTACCAAGCTTCGTCACTGCAAGCTGGACAATCCTCACAGACTACGCGGAAGGGGAAGCTTTCGAGCTCAGACTCCAGAATGTCCACGCCATATGAAGGACGTGGGCATGTGCACCTGCATGCCGGAGAATGTTTCCATTCATGTATGAGGATTGCGGGACGCGCATGGTGGCTGCAGAGGCTACTTCAAATCCCATGGCCTTGTGATGCTCTTTTTCAGGCAGCCGTTCGATTCGCATCATCTCGCATGGTGGACTTGATGAGGGTGTACGAGCTTGCAGCATGGCCAGAACCACAATTATAATAATCGCTCTTGCCGCTTCAGGGTCCTGCCCTGCTCCTGCCTGCTCTCGACTTTAAGATGCGGGTGGCTTGGCTTGGCACACGCAAGGCTGCACCTGCTCCACCCTCGGGCTCAGACGACGTCATCGCTGCGTTCCCCGACCAAGCTTGAGGCGTTGTCAGTGGCCGGCTATTCGATGCATCTTCCCGCCCATGCACCCAATAGCACCCTCTGATTTTCCAGAGACGACCGACACCATTTCGTGTGACGAACAGCCTTGCCAGAGAGGGAATCGAGGCTCATGCGATGGAGAGCTGACTGCTTCTTGAGATGCTGCACACTCTCGAAGTGCCTGGTGCTTGAGGCGACCCTTCACCTGCCGTTCCCAGTAATGGCGTCTGCAACGGCGACTACCCCCACCGCCGATCGCGAGCAAGAAAGCTCCTACCTCGCATGCTTATCTTCAGCGTCTGAGCGTGAGAATCCCATGTTGGTCCATCGGAGAGGCGTTGTGTCTAGAGCCTCCTCTTCGCCCACATTTGTGCTGCTGGCCTATCAAGCGGGAGATGCGATCATGTTGCATGCCTCGAACTGCCAGACCCTGAAGGGACCAGAAGGGACACAGCACTCCTGCGAGCGATCGGCAGGGTCGTTCTCCACCAGTCGACCGCCTCATGACGGTTTCTCATTCGTTCAATCCCCACGTTGGCCTCGAAGATCTGTATTTTGTATGGTAATCGAGCGCTCACCTTTGCCGTCTGATCGTCGCTTCTCCAGCATCTGGTTCGCTAGATGGCCATTCGGCGTCGGCTGACTGACGGCAGCATGCATAACCTTTCCTGGAGTCTCACAGCTGTTACTGGTCTGCCTACGCCATTTCTTTGCCTCGGGCCTTTGGCATTGCCTCTTGCCCGTAGCTTGCGCTCATTCTCGCTGCTGTTTCCCCATAGCCCTGAGGATTTCAGCCTGGTATGCAGGATCATCGAAGACTGATATATAACCACGGCATCAACTCCTTCCCCTTTCAACTCACTCCTTCCCCCCAAACAGTCACAACCGTGGAAACCACTCTGAGCAGATTGAGTCAAAGCCAATTATCTTCTTGAGAACGAAGAGTACCATACATTTCTCCTCCGACAT
Source organism: Phialophora tarda (assembly GCA_016109495.1). Taxonomy (NCBI): domain Eukaryota; kingdom Fungi; phylum Ascomycota; class Eurotiomycetes; order Chaetothyriales; family Herpotrichiellaceae; genus Phialophora; species Phialophora tarda. Next base: position 396,777 of record JADWPL010000019.1, on the reverse strand, counting down.
ACCCAGTCTCGCCATCATCAAACATGCCTGCCGCGGTCGAATATCTCACTTCTCCTCGACACGACGGCCTCGACTACGAGTCAGATCCAATCGCAGCAATGACTTCATATTCTCGCATGATGCATAGCCATACCAAATCACAGATGGACGCCGCTACGCGGTCAGCACGCCGACGAAGCAGTTCCTGCGCTGGTGTCAACGCACACGCCAACACTGGATTGTCGAAACAGAGCACCCACAGCAGTAACTCATCACGATCATCGTTTTAGACGCCACCAGCCCATCATCCTGTCTGAGCGTTAAATTCATCGAATCTCCAACCAGCCTTTCGACAATCATATACGATTTGGCAGTGCACTCTCCATCGGGCGGAAACGGAATTTCAGGCGGCCTCTGGGCGCAGGTGTCACGTAAAATTGCCCCAAAATTTGTTTTTTTCGGCTTCGGCTGGTGCCCGGATGTGCAGTATGGTCCCCATTATGCAGTACTTGGTTCTATGTATTTTGCCCAGAGTCTTAGCTCGTGAGCAAAATACATCATGTTGTGGCAACTCTTAGGCGGAGCTTTCATTGCCTGGAGCAGCATGCATTTAGATGGCGCATGTCCTTGCCTGTTGGGCGTTTTGATAGAGCGCGCGAGGTTAGCTTGATACGGAGTACAAATACTCAATGATGAATCAAACACAGTGCTAATGAGCTATCACTTCTTTGAACGTCTGTTCCCATGATACACAATTACCGTGTCCTCCAATCTGAAGATTCTTGGAGGGAAATGCTAAGATGGTCTACCAACAACATCACAAGCCCGCGCAGTCGCAATGACCAGGCGTATCTTACGAGTACCAAGTGCTACCAGAAACACCAGGACGGTATCGGCCAGGGCTCACCCAATTTCTCCGAGGTCAACGACGTTCGGTTGGGGGGGTTGCCTCAGGTGCGGACGGTTGGGCAAGAGCCTCGCAGATCGCTTGCATCATTCCCCCTTTCCTCGGTGCACCAGAAGCACGTCATACCCATTCCCCTACTCGGACGGGACAGAACTGTTTTGCCACACTCTCCAGGCGTTCCCCACATGCGCATCGTCCGCTGATGGGTCTAGCGTGGGCATCATCTCGTCTGGCTCGCCTCATGGGAATATATCATCATGGGAATGTGAAATCAGAGATGGGACATTCTGATTGTCCGATCTAGGATCCTCGCCTTTCAGCTCGATGAGACTTCTCGATACATCGACGATGCCTGGAACCAGCCAGCTCCCCCCTGTGCTCGTGCTTCTGAAGATACCCACTATCTAGCACAGTGTGACGTCGCGGGCCGTGATATCAACGGGAGGCGGGCTGGAAGGAGCACTCTGGCCATCTGGCATGATGTATGTGGCCATCGTTTGCCCTTCTGGACGGGACCCCGAGAGGGGCCGCTGCACATCACCTCCCGGTGCGCCCCATGTGCGATGACCACAAACTCGAACTCACTCTTGACACAGGATGATACTCGTAGGGAACCTGAGACCGTTCCACCGGCACCTGCTCCAGCTATGGAAAGTTCCATGTTCACGAGCCTTTTGAACGCCTGATGTCTCTACACGCAAGACCGTTTAGTAAGGCCTACAAGCATCATGCCCCGACCACCGGCATTTATGAAGAAGTCTTCGATCCCCCATTCTTCGTAGTAACAGCGTCTCCCATTCCTTGGGCGATATGGTCGAGATCGAGATCAAGTTCCCTTGTCGCCACAATGACCCCTCAATGCCGTTGACACCCTTTTCGCCATACGAGTGCAGAACTGTCAGAGACGAAAACCGCGCCGGCAACCGTCATCATGTCAGGTGGTTCTCGCAGCATACGACTGGTCAAGTGGTTGCACTTTCTGTGAATTCCCCACCTTTTCTCAACGGGGTGGACGATCATTCACCGGGCCTCAGTAGCTCCTCACAGGCGTGTTCTAACGATCACTTCAGGGTGCTGAGATCGTGCTCAAACCCAGAGACCCTTCTTCGTACGAGTATGAATCGACCCGCCAAAAGCGCACCCTCCTTGAATTGAGCAATACGGACCCCGGCAACCAGACTTATGACATGCTCCGACATGCCAGTGGGCGTATGATGTCGCAATCACAAAGTGATCGCCAGCCGTCCCGTTACAGGACCAATGTTGGACGTGGGGGCCTAAGGGATCTTTGCTGACACGGGAGGTACTCGTAGAGGGTCTCAACCAAACGTCGTCATCGGGCCCAACAGCGTGCTCATGCCTGGCCATGGCGTTTAACCAGCGAGGATATCGAGACTTTCGACGCAAACACAACGTGTGATCCCCAGTCGCCGCCATGACCTATGCCTTCGCGGTGCTTCATGGTGATCTCTTCACAAGATTGTATTGGCAACTTTCACCTCTATAACCAGTACTGGCGACCATCAGGATCCAGCATCATCCACTGCAATGTAAGCAATATCCAGGCCATGAAGCCAGGCCTCTTGTATTCTTGAACTTTGAAGGGGATACCTTTTCACTTACGGGGATACCGCGTCGGTAACGGAAGCTGCTTCGGACGCTGAACTGCCCAGGTGACCACTGGTGTTCCCCCTTCGAACGTCTGACCTTCTGTCTGCCCGCCAGCCTTGAACCTCCCTCTAATCAAGCAGCAAGCAAGCTCCGAGCAGCATGTCAATCATAGAGATCGAGGCCATTCTCTATCATGATCGCTTCATAACGACGAGTCGCTCTTGGTCGAGGTAGACGAGTATTCCGGTTGTGACCCGCAGCCTTCAATCTGGCATACCGCCATCCAGGCTTACATCAAGTTCACTGAGGTGTTGCGCCCACCGTTCTGATACAGCGTGACTTTCGACTCACAGCGTGCTTTGCGAGGTTCGCACATGTTTCTTGGATGGCTTGGGTTTTTTGTTTGCTGCCGCCTACCGCCAGCCGCCGCAACATCGACTTGTCGACTTTAACTATGCTGACTATGATCTCTGCCCATGCACGCCTGTGTCGCCAAAGCCCTTTCAAAGGGCCTGAGGTTGGACTAGCATTAGAGATGCTTTTATGCAAAGACGTCAAAATAGAATAAGCCCGAAACCAAGGCACGGATATTTCAGCCGAGATACATACAGGCGGCGTCTCCACGCCAATCCATGTTCGGTTCTCTACCAAGAGTGGGCCGGCATCCAAGTGTGCGAGATCGGTGAATACTGGGTATGGTATCACAGACTGCCTGCAAGCTTCTTCGACGCTCGCTCCTGCTTTTCAAGCCCCAGCCTGGGTTGCAGCGGCCTTGAATTGCTCTTGGGGGCCGACTTGCGGTCTTGATCTTTTACCACTCTCTTTTCCTCCTTGGTGTTGACAATAGTCCCACGAGCAGTTCAGTTGCAACTTCTACCTCCCGAGTCTCGCCAAGATACATTCTTTTCTTCATGTCACTACTTGCACCATCTGTGCTGGGTTATTGTTGCTGTCACAATGCTCATTTCAAGACCACACTCAGTGCAGCAATGCTTCGCCGTATTCTGCCTTCTTCAGCCTCGTCTTAGCCGTTGGTTCAGCCTCGTCGCGTCTGGCGTTAACCTGACACGCTAACGATGGGCTGCACGCGCCCACGCGTTTCCATATGCTCCTCTTCGTTGGCCCTCAAACACCAGCAGGCCGCTCAACATCTTAGTTAGCGTTGGATGGCTGCTAAGGAATCCGTGAACTAAAGCATGCCTCAAACCGCGCCGGCCAGTGTTGCGGGCATAGACCCTAAGCAACGGGCCAGGTCACCATCGTTTGACCAACTCAAGGATGAGATTTCCGACGTCCTCTCCACTACACAAGGTCCAAGCTCATTCGCATGTGGCGGTGTGCTGGAAGACACCCAGAATCCAGGTCTCTATCTGGAGGACCATGGCGGCATCGGATTGCCCCTTTCCAGAAATGATGCGCAAATCATCATCTCAAAGTCCGAGCAAAGCCCCTTCGGCAAGGGCTCGGAGACCATCGTCGACACCTCGATCCGGAAGTCATGGCAGCTCAACCCGTCTCAATTTACCATTCGGAATCCCAAATGGCAGCAAACAATCAAGAGCATCGTTAGCAAGATCCATGGCGAGCTCCCACTCGATATCGGCCTGCACAATATCTCGGCAGAGCTGTACAAGCTGCTCTTGTACGAGCCAGGCGCTTTCTTCAAGGCCCACAAAGACAGTGAAAAGGCCCCTGGCATGTTTGGGGCCCTGGTCATCTGCTTGCCCTCTGCTCATGAAGGTGGCGAGCTTATCCTGACTTTCAACGGAGCGACCAAATCAATCCAGACTGCGCCAAGTTCAGCATTTGCCATGTCGTACGCTGCGAGGTACGCCGACGTACTTCACGAAGTCAAGCCTGTGACGTCCGGATATCGACTGGTCCTAACGTACAATCTGATACGCCAAAATGCCCCTGACAAGGGACAGGTGGCGCCGGTCACGGCGTTCGAAGACCAATACAACTTGATCGCGGCGTTGACCAAATACAATGAGCAGCTCCAACGCTTCAATAACTTGGCCAGTTTTCTGGTCTACCGGTTGGAGCATCAGTACACCCAGGCTAGCCTTCGAGCAGACCGGTTGAAAGGTGCAGATCTTGGCCGGTTACAGTGCTTGAAGCAGGTGGCAGACGAACTCGGCTTCGGACTGTACCTCGCTACCATGGAGAAAGAAATCACAAAGACTGACGATTCTTTTGAAGAGCCTCTCTATCGTTACACTGGACACGGCAATACCGCCGACGAAGAAGAGCTCAGTCGCTCAATCACTTTGAAGTACGTGGCCAACTTGGACGGCACACGAATAGACGATCCGACAGGTTTTGCGTCATCAGGAGTTGCAGTGGGTGAGGAGACCTTTGTGGGTTTTGCGGATGAAGACGACGAAGTGCCGGACGATGAAGACCACTCTGGGTTTACTGGCAATGAAGGATGTACCGCGACGTATTGGTATCGTACAACCGTATGTGAATCGCTGACCACTTGGGAGGCCATTGCTAACGGCACCTCGTATCAGGTTATCGTCATCGTGCCGCCGGCGAGGAAAGCCCACTTTCTGTATCAATGTGACATGCGGAATGCTCGAGTTACTGCTTTGATGAAAGACCTCCGTTATAAAGCTGAAAAAGATCCAGCCGCCAAGGAAGACTTGGCCGAAATCTGTGGACTCGTGCTGGACAGTAAGAACAAGTACCGCTACGGGCGCCTAGAGCAAGAGGATAAGCCTGTACTCATACAGGAAGCTATTGCATCGGCCTTACAGTGCGAGCGGTTTGACCTTTACGACCGGTTAATCCAGGGTGTTACTGAGCCAGCAACAGAAACATTTCGGCTATTGGGCCGCTCTCTGGGCTGCAACGTCCGCGCTGAGATTGCGCAGAGGTACGAAAAAGACGTCACCTTTCAACGGCCGTACCCAATATGAGGGTGACTAACATCGAGCACAGGATCGAGGCTGCATTGGACCTTACAAGAACTCTGAGCCAGAGACATGAATCCTTGATGATGGTCGGCCAAGGGGTTCACTCAACTTTAGGCCCCGACGAGACATTCTCCCTCCAGTACAAAGCCTGGGTTCAGCAGATGTCGATCAAGCCCCTTATGACAGCCGCGGGAGCCCAGAAGCTGTCAAAAACAGATGGCGCAAGCCTCGTTAACATCGTTGCAGATTGGACTGTGAAGGACATTCAAGCGCAGTATGCCTGACGATTTATTGCCTTGTTTGTCAACACGTATTAACTTGTCTGCAGCATCCTTCCAGCCATTGTGAGATGCGGTACTGCATGCAAAGTCGCTTTCGCAAATAACCTCATCGAGCGAGTGGATGACGTTGACATAACCACCGAGATTGATGAAGCGAGCTCTCTAACTTTCAGTCCCCAGGCCTGCGTGCGATTCAGCAAGGCCGTGTACACAGATATTTGGGAGACTTTCGATTTCGAGTCCCTTCGTGAACCACCTGTGGCGAGCACCGGGGCTGCCCGAGGCATCAACGGGATGTATGGCATCCCCTCTCAACCTATCCCGACTCCGACGCCTAAGGAACAACTCCTTGACGGAAGCGATCTTGCCAGCCTTCTGAGTGGGACCTTATCTCTAGGCGTGCTCGCCGAGGCAGAGACGAAGTCTCGCCTCCATTCAGCCGTCCAAGTAGCGGGTCGTGATGCCTGCAATCACACGCTGCTCCCCTTCGTAAAGCTGGTCTTGGAACAAAAGGTCGAGTGTCTGAAGCTAGATCCACACAACAACCGAGCTTCCGATGAGGACAAGAATCTGGTGACCGCCATGCTCGTCCGCATCGTCGTGGCCAGCGTCGGTAGCGAGCCCACTGCTCCGAGGAACTGGAGTCAACCCCGGGGCGGATGCCGACTACCTTCCTGCGCTGACTGTTCGAGAGTCAACGAGTTCCTTGCCGCTCCCGACCGCCAAGTCGGCCAGTTTCCCGTTGGCAAGGCTCGACGTCACCACCGGCACAACTTTTTCACCGACAGACCTGGCGCCAACTACTCGGTCACGACACTCCGGGACTCGAATCCCAACATCTGGCAGATAACCAAGAACCCGAGCAAAGCCCAGACCGACCATGATACATGGAAGACTAGGAAAGCCGAGGCCAAGAAGAAGATCCTCGAGCTCGTCAAGACGGGCCGCTTCAACGTCTATGTCCTACAAGGTGCTGCTCTTGCGATCATCGACGTCGACGCCGACAAGTTAACCGGCGAGCAACTTCCAACTGGGGTCTTGCCTCTACAGCCGTCCAGTGCAAACGTTCCTCCCGCGACCCGTTCGAAGCGCCCTGCCTTAGAAGATCTAGACGCAGAGGAACGGCCCAAGAGAGCGAAGCCCGGCACGAACAGCGGAAAAGAAACAATGAGGACAAGGCATGGAGTCGTCGAGGTCATTGACTTGACTTGACTTGAGCCCGCCTGAAGAGTGGTGAAGTCCCGGCTAGCTTGCTGACGTTTCCTTTGCAGAGCACGTCGCCATATCGTCGGCGGTTCATTCGATACCAGAAGTATCCTTGTACGAGTAAGAGACGGTTTGTTCAATCCAGCAAGCATATTGTACGAGTAGGAATCAGTTATGCTTGGAAGAGCGGGGGCTTCGTGCTTGATTTCCGTGTCCCTCTTGATTTTATATTCAAACTCATACGGATAGGTATGGACGGTACAGTACAGTACGGAGTGTCTCGAACGTATTCCATGCTTGAAGGTTGTCGGTCGGTCGGTCATACAGTATTGCCGCGTGGCCTCTGTAATGTTGAATGTGTATATGTAACGTACAGCCCGGCTACGCATACAGTATGTATAGAATAGAATAGTATAGGATAGTGTAGTAATCTATCATAAGTAATTATCATTATCACGCATCGCACTCATGCACTCACTCACTCACTGACTAGGTACTCACAGCATGCATGCATGACAATAGAAACGCACTACACAATGAATTAATTACCTATGTGACCCACTCGTTCGTCTGATCAACTCACGTCCCGTGTAGGAAAGAGTCCCGACAATACCCCGTGGGACGTCAATCTTCACGGGTAGCGAAGTATGAACATACGTACAGTATTTACATTCATATTTAATTTAGCTATCATACCAAGGATCCGAAACCAAGGCACCCGTGGACTGCAGGTATCCTACGTAAACAATCCGAAACCGACACCCCGGCAGGCTGAAGAGGGTGTATTGTGTACTGTGTACTGTGTACTGTGAAGAAGGTGTACTGTGTATTGAGAAGCGACTTTCTCAGGCAACAAATACCGAGTACTTACTTAGTACCGTACGGACGGACAGGGAGGACAGGGAGGACAGGGACAGCGCGATGATCAAATGCAGTCTAACCCGGTGAATTCGGATCGGGTCGGGTCGAAGTGAAGAGAATAGAGAACGCGTGAGGAGATCTCAGATAGGGATGGATATCCTCACACTAGGTACGTAGATAGGAACAGAACAGCGGGGAACAAAGACGAACGGAACGAGAAGTATACAGTACACAGTTCATGGCATGGAGGACAACTACGGAAGACCGCGAACTAGAGAAAGTATTATTCCGTATTCTACATCTATGGCATGGATGCACCCGAAACTCCTCCCGCATGACTTGCTCATTTCCCGACAAAACTCCCGTTAGCACTGTTCTGGTAGAAGGTCACTTGATCTGTCGAGTTTGCGTACTCGGAGCGGGTATTGCATGCGGCTGAATATCCTCCAAACATGGCTGCGCGCTCGGCCAACCAGTCCGACAGACCACTTGAGCTGCAACTCTCACTTGGTCCGTCATAACAACCTGGAAGGGTCTGGGGAGAGTCGTTGACCAGCACGCGGTAATAGGTCGAGTCGCCTGCCACGTCTCCGTAGGTGGTCGACCGGGCGGAGCAATTCATTCGCTCGATCGCGATGTTTGTGAGAAAGGGCAGGATGTAGGAGGAGACCCAAGCGCGGTTGTAGTTGATCCGGTCCAAAGGCATGCTGTTGTTCGGGTTGCCGCCGCCGATGAAGTCGCTGTTGTTGAAGAGACCCATCGCGACGAGCACCGTGGGAGGGAACTCTCGGTGTGTGAAGCTGACGTAGATGTCTTGCGAGGCTGGGCCATTGTCCTCGGATTGGAGAAGAGCCATCGTGGCATTGACCCAGGGCATGGCAATGGCCCCAGCCACCGGCTGGCCGTACCCGGTGTTGTAGTAGTACATGATGTCGTTTGTGTATTCGAAGCTCAACCAAGCGTCCGGCGGGAAGAGGTCGAGTGAGCAAAACGGCGATGATCCTCGGATGACGGTCTCGTAGCCGCAGAGCTCCATCATGCCCACGACGTCGTTCGCGGTGAAGTTGAAGGTCGAGAACACCTGGTTCAGACGGCGCACGTATGGTGTGGACCACTTGGACAGATACTGGCGAGACTGGTCACTGCCGGCCGAGGACGAGTATGCCGGACAGCTGTCGTAGGGAGTCAGGGTGTTGGCGCCCCCTTCTTCGCTCTCGTAGATCTGGGCTAGTGTGATATTGTTGTCAGACATCTCGTAGCCACGGATGAATGACTCGGCCGACACCACTGTGCGTTCCGCGGTTGACGCCCATACTTTCCGGGGTGGCCTGAAATTTGGGTATCGAAACGACACTTCGACGCCGAGCTGGGCTGCTTCAAGCTTGCCCACTCTTGTGAGGTGCTCCTGCTCGGCAAACGATGGAGGTATCCAAGTTTGCAGGAAGGCAAGAGAAGGGAGGCTCCCCCAGTTGATGTTGGTATGGTTCTTCAGCTTCGAGAGGAAAGGCTCCATGTACGTCTCGTAGTCGAAGTCATTCCTACATGGAGTGAGTACGAACGGGTGTGGTTCTGCGACGAGAGGCAAACTCACGCATTGATTGCAGCATGCCGCACCAGGTACGCGGCTTTCGTGACCGTGCAGCCATCCGGAGGATTTGGATCTCGAGGAGGGTCATTCGGCTCGAAATACGGCGCAATCCCTGCTAGATGGTGAAGTGGATTGAAGCTGTAGGTGTCGTACAGTTGTGAGGAGAGGCCAAATGCCAGCGAGGGCAATACTGTGGCTGACAGGAGCAATCGCATCAGTGCCATGTTTGTGATCAGTGACGGTTTAGTACTACCAGGACATACCTCTGTTTTCGTTTTGCAACTACGGTTTTAAACCTGACGACGGTGGGCGCGTACCATGTCATCATCCGGGTACCTGAGGAACCAAGTTTTGAGGATGATCGACGGAGCTTGCTGCATCAAGCATTTTAGGCAAGCTGGAAAAGTGAGAGTGGCGGGGTAGCTTCCCCTAGAGAGTCCCTAACAGGGATCAATCCAGGCACCCTCCTCCCCTCAAGCCCCAACAAGCTCGTCAAGCGAGGCTTTGATCTCCACCGGGATTGCGCAGATGACGGCATCCCGAGTCACCGCAGCCTCCTCCGTCGATGCAAGTACGACAAACACACTGGGAGCCTCTTTGAACCTCCAAGCTTGCTGGTCACCCTTCGGTCTATCATTCCAACTCGCTGACTTGGAGCATCGTTCTGTCTGCCTTTCTGCTGGTTCCGCCGCGCCTTTCGTTCCCTCCGCACCAGTCTGCCCTTGGCTTTGTCGGGCAAGGTTTACGAGACGGAGATACATCGTATCGAATTCTAACCCATGAAGATACTAATCCCGATGCGTACTCGATACGTACGTCTGCATACTAGCTGGTACTGACACTTACTCTACACCACTGGGGTACATTCACCACCATCACCACCTCCCTTATGTGGCAATAGGCGTCTCCGGAGGACGTGGAACGAGGCCTGAAACAGTATATCTTCGCGCTGTCTAACACCGAGTGTTTCTGTGGGGACACCGAGGCCGCGATCGTGCACGCCACAGCGTTATAGAAGCTGAGCTACGAGGGCAACACGCTAGGCACGTCGATGGCACTCCGATTATTGTACATCATCTGCCATACGGCAGGCAAGACTGGGAAACTCACCCTATCATCGGTGGGCGAATGGATCATGTACACGTTTGAAGTTCTTCTGGGGACGAGACTCCCACCACGCCCGTTCGATCATCGAAATTGTCTTGCTTAACACGAGTGTGGTTCGGAGATTATGCCTACAGTGGGAATGTGCCAGGCACGATTCATATAGAGCACTGTCAAAATTGGCGACAAGCTGATGACTCGGCACCAATGTAAATTTCATAAGCTCTCTGGTTCAAACCCTTATTCCTCCTTCAGAGTCTGACAATCATACGAAGAGCATTTACTTCTTCATCATCAGCCCCAACTCGTGTGATTTTCTCATAGCTTCGACTTTGACCACGAACCGCTTCAATGTTTAAGCCGCGCTTCCGGTGACGCGGGTAGTTCAGCCTCAGCCCTGTCGTAGAAACCATTGAGTTCGCCTCGTAGCACATCTTCAGCAGTCTCTGGTGCCTGTACTTTCCCTGGCGGACGCTTGCGTTTCCTCAATCCCGATGTGTGTCTGGCCGGCAAGACTTTCCGTTCGCCAACAATCTCCGGTTCTGAGCTCGGGCTTGGGCTTGGGCTCATGTTCTCCCGCATCGTCCGTTTTGCATTCTCATGCGCGGTTGTTGCCGGTCCCGGGCCGGCTGAGACCCGCCCAGCGAATGCCTCTATCCCGGCTAACCAGGCTCTCTCCCCAGAGAGAAGCTCATCCGTCAGTCGACTGGGCGATCTAGATGCGCGCATCTTTTCTGGACTCTTCTCCATTTGAGTCACGCGACGTCGTTTGCGCAATGTGTGTTCACCTCTTCCCTCGCGCAAATGCTCGGCCAGGTCAGCTGGGTTTGAATAAGTACGGCCTTGGGGCGGAGACCTTGAAAGGGTTGTTACAGGAGACGCCCTGGGCTGTGCGGCGCATGTGGAAGGCGAACTTTGCTTTAAGCGAGGTTCGCAATCGAGACGTGATTTTGGCGGTCGCTCAGTTTTGACTTCGGATAGCTCCTCTTTGACGTTGATATCATCTCCACCGTCGTCATCATAATAGTCTTGAGAGTCTGGAACCGTATGCATAACATCAATGGTCGCCTTAGCGCCTGGCGGACGATTTTGCTTCACGGTGGAATCTTCATGATCGTCAGACTGCTCGCCTCGGGCACCCACAAGCTCTTCAAACTTCTCTTGCGCCTCTTCAATATCTTGCTTTGTCGGCAGTTTCTCGTGGAACGGTGGCGGCGTGGGAGACGGCGTTCTCTTGTCGATCAAGATATTTCCAATATTCGGCTCGTCCTGCTTGGTTGATTCCTTTTCCTGCCGCCGGTGCATCTCCAAAATAAGCTTACGCAGCCTCGACCTCAAATCCTCACTGTGGATTTGTCGTGGCCACTGCTGCTCGCTCTCGTCACGCTGCAGTATCCGCCGGACGAAGCTGTAGGGGTCTGCAACGAACTGCTCAAGATAGACGCAGACAAAAAGTCCACAATCGCTGAAGTTACTTTGAGTAGGGATCTCCTTTGCAGTCATACCTCGGAGCTCAGCCGGGTTAATGTCAAGATTCCGCTTGTCCTTGGCCTCTAATGCCACATAATTTCTGAGGTGTGAACATGTGGCTGATCGACCATGGCCAAGTGAATCCAGTGTGATGATGACTGGCTTGTTAACGGGGTATTTCGGAAGCGATCTTCGCACTGTCCTTCGACGGCCGGGTCCTTTCTTCTTAGCCAGATTTCGACCATCTTTCTCACTGTCACTGATAGACAGGTCGGCCAACGAATTTTGAGTCGCTGCAGTCTGTGCATCGCCTTCCTCTTCGCCCTCGTCTTCGTCCCGTTCATCAGGCTGATCGATCCCAAGAGTGCTCCCCGGCCATCCACTGTCCCCTTTGTCGCCCAGAAAATAGGGAAGATTGCAAATGATAGCAACATACCAATGAAGATTCTCGTTGACGGGGACAACCACGAAGTCTCGACTAAAGAGATTGATGTTCTTCGTCCATCGACTGACAGCCTCATAGTTGAGACCTTTCTTTGATTTGGGGGTCTTAGTAAGAGCCTCGTAGAAGTAGGTATTGAAAAAATGCATTCGCTTGTACACTTCTGGGTTATTTCTCTCCATGTGTGTCTCCAGGTATCGCATGAAGAACAGGATTAGGTTGTCATTCAGGAACCCATCGTGGTCAAGTCTGGCCAAGTCGTCGAAGTGGACTATTGCAGCCCTGCGACCGGGATGCGGATAGACGAGATCTTTGCTCCACTTCGTGCCAAGCGGTCTGCTACTTGGGATCTCGCTTTGCGATCGGCCTTCGCCACACTCCTGTTCGACTTGTGATCGTGTCACCCTCCGGGTTAAGGCAGTTGCGTGACCGGTTTCAGGTGATGTGGAATCGTGTGCAACATGTTGCCTGCTATGTTTCTCGGCCAGATCTGTGTCCTCAGATGCTGCTTTACGATCTGCTCCGGAGATGACGGTATGCTGCCTTGAGGCAGGTGACGGAGCATCCAGCTTGTCGATAAGACGGGTACGCCTCTCCCCTGTGGTCGGCTGCGCTGATAGCATATGCTGTATTCCAGCGGGCGGCTCGTCTTCCGATTGATTATTAATTTTCATTCGAGCTCTTCCGTGGCTGTTACGACGCGTAGCCTTCAACTTGTTGAGCGCAACTTCCATCCAATCACTGTATCAGGTCAGCAAGATTCGGCATGCTTTGGAGGAGTCACCTACGCGTCTTTACCAATGACCTTCACTCCAGGGACTGTGTTTTGAAGAAGGGTGATGAAATCATAGGCGAATCTCTCGGATTCGAATCTGAGAAACATATAGTCTTGCCCTACAGCACTGAATTGCAGCCGAACGAGTGCAGAACCGTTGGGTCCGTACAGGATTCCCGCTATTTGGCGGATTGCACGAGGATACGTGAGAGGTTCGTCGGGAAAGATGGGGCTGTCCGTGTGGAGCGATATCTCTTTGGTTGAAGTGTCAATTTCGATAGTATAAATCGAAGCATCCGCGAGGTTATTGTAGAGAAGTTCTCTAAGCTTGAACGAAGTTTTGGGGCTGGTCATCTTCTTTTCGCGCGAATTTAATAATTTGGCCGTGGTCGCCCTGGAATCTTTCCTCGTACCCAAGTCATGTAGGCTGCTTCTCGATCGCTGTTCATTGCCATCACCATTTATTGGCGTGGTTCCTCGTTTCTGGCGTGTCTCGTCGCCCTGGATGGCATCAGGGCTGTCTTGCGTGGGGTCCTTCTGCCCATCCTGCTTTGAAGCACTGCTCTCCTCTTGACCAGGACGGAAACTCTGTCCAAAAGATGGTGAGGTACGCTGTCGCGCTGACAGGTTGGGAGTAGCAGGCGAGCTCTCCAGCAGTTTATCTTTCTCGCCCTTTCTTTGTCGTGCAGCGTCTTTAGTGAAATCGCCTTCATCGACGGGTGAAGAGTCACGGTCCCGACGCCATGTCTTGCTTGTGTGGATGGCATTTCGACTCCTGAGTATCGAGGTGGGTGATTCCCGCAATTCTCGCGAGCTCAGGGACTGTTGGGATTGGCCGTTGTGAAGTTGGAATGGGGGCTTTGAGTTACTGAGCGCGAGTTCATCCTCAGAATCATTAGGGATCTGGGTGTCATCGAGACTGATGGCCGACACGGATGAGTCTCCGGCTTCTCGAAGGTTATCAGTCTTGGGTCTCTTGTTAGGCGTGATATGATCATTGGAGTGGACCGTAATCTTGGTGGGCAGTGTGCTGGGAGGATAGACGGGGACGCGTCGATTGTTGGTCCTTCCTTGAATGTATTCCGATCTTGTCCCTGGCAAAGCACCAAGTCTATCGACCGGTTTGAGGATGGAGTGAGACTGCAGGCATGTCAGCCACGAAGTGATAGATGCGGAGGACACCATACTTTGAAGGGAGTTCTCCTCTTATGCATACTGGTAGTGTCTTCATCAGGGTCCCTCCTGCTATAAACGTCGTGAGCCAGCTTGTGCCTCCGACACAGTCACAAGACGTACATCAATCCGCCGTCAAGTCTTGGTCCGCCTCTCGAATGGCTTTGTTGAGTTGGCCCTGTCGGTTCGCCGCTTGTCCTGGAACATATTGCTCAGCCGGAGATGTCTTTGTCTTGGGGGGACAAGGACGTACTCATGAGTTCGGTGTACTCCCCGTCCGCTAGGATTTTGTCTCTGTTCCCCGCGCCCGGCCTCGTCATCACTTTCGAGCTGCACAAAATATCACTATCAGTCCGAGCCTCAGCGATCGCGAGGCCGTGCTCACATCAATCTGGACACGGCGTTTCAGGCGCGGTGTGGAGTTGCTGTAGCCGTCGAGGAATTTCGGTATTGTCTTGGTGAGATAGTGGTGAGAGTCCGCGGGCATCTGGGCCCGATGTGAATTTTCTGGGAAGGCATTTGCACGAGTGAGAGACACCAAAGGTGCAGGGTTGGGTGCGGCAACAGATTTGTCTTCTGAACTGGCTTCTCGTGAATTCGATGCGAGGAGGGATTTGAGGCCGTTTCGCGCGATATTGTTCAGGGAGCTGTGTACTTGGTCAAACCAGGGGACACTCATTTGCTAGATCTGCAAACATTCTTCACGGGCATGCACCGGTGGAGGCGATGTATGCACTTGAGGTTGAAAGGTTGAATGCGGTGTTGGAGGCCAAGAGTGCAACGTGAATATGCGAAGAGTTTCCCCGCAGCGGCGACGAACGGCGGCCTACCAACTCATAACGGCGCTACAGATAAGATCGATGCAATACGGTGAAATCTTCACGGTGAAATCGAATACCGCTTGCTCAGTACAACAAATTTGATCAAGATTCCGCTATGGGAAGAATCCTATCCAGGAATCGAATACATGCAGGTCAATGCTAGTGCTACAGAGGGATTTCCCACATCCCACCTTCGCCGGTCGTTACGTTCCCTTTTCTTTACTCCTCTCTGGGTCGTCACGTAGAGTTGAACGTCTCTGAACACCAGGGTGACCTGGCGCGCCGCTGACCTTTTGTTGTCTCGCCTCGTCCAGAGCTGACCGTTGCGCGATGCTATCGTCATGGCTCTTCCAGACGATGTTGGTGTCTTGGGGGAGCGCGAGTACTCGCTTGATGGTCTCTCTGCGGGATGATCAGTCTCATGTTTCATTTTGCAAAACGGGCAAGGGTATTTCTGTACCTGATCTTGATATTCCGACCACCGTCGTTTTTGGTCCACACACTCAGCACATCCTCACCACTCCGGACGCTGAGCACCGCGCCACAAACTTCCTCTCCCGCCTCCATGAACTGGTCCCCAATGATAGCTAGGAGTAGGTCCTCCCAGTAGCGGTCGGCCACACCCTTTTTGAGCCTCAGGATCCATTTCCCGCCCTTCTTGTTGGCCTCATCTTCCCATACCGGACGGATGCCGTCCTTGAAGATATGGTAGTCTGAGACAGTAGGTAGCAGAGACGGGCGCTTGAGATGAGAGTATATCGTCCAGAAGCTCTCGACAGAACTGATGGATGCTAACCTCTGCGTAGACTTTTCGTAGTCAGAGAACTTGTTGGCAGGGGGCCTGTAGAAGAGGTTCCAGGTACTCCGAAGTGGATGTTCTGAGGTAGTCTTGCTCGGCGATGAATATTCTAGTGACGGCTCTGCTTCTGACGCCTCTGCCGGTGTGTCTGAATCCTTCTCTTTTTTCTCACGCGATGGAAAGTCAAACGCGGATCCGGTCCCCGGAGTCTTGGGAGTCTTCGCCGAGCCGAAAGAAGCAAATGCGCCGCTGCCCAGACCAAAAGCAGAAGAGGCACCTGCTGAAGGGGATTTCGTCGCTGCCGTAGGAGGAAGAGTGTTGAAAGGGTTCGTCTTGCCGTGAGACGACGTGTCTCCGAAGCGTCTGCTGGAGTAGGAGCGTGGTGAATCTATCTTGTTGCCATCCTTGCCATCCTGATCTCTCATAGACAGTGACAATTTGCCAGTGCTTCAGACACAGTTAGACTGTTCGAGCGTAAGTACAGATTATGGTCGAACTCACTTGGAGCGTCTGGTCCACAGATTTGCGTTTTCCATGAGCAGATCAGGGTCGGCAGTGGGCAATTCGGCAGCGCAATGTCACCTTATCCAGTGTCACTCTGGGCGGCCTCCGGACACGAGGATCACTGTGAGAGCGGTGACAATGCAATGAGATTGTGGGTGAGAGAAGATGGGGCCTGCACCAGTGTTGTCGCGATGAAGGGAATATGGCGCAATGAACGGTCTGTCAACTCGTGAAGCCTACTATTCTGAATATGCAAAGGGTAAGCCGGCGTGCGAAACACTTGTGTGAGGGTACAAATCTGTGGCCTTTAGTGAATTTGAGATGCAGCAACAAGGAGCAGCAAATACCAACTCATTCTGGTTGGACTTTCGACCTTCTCGCATGTCTTCAAACCCGCCAATCGGCGAGCAGCTTGCGCCATTTCCCCAGAGCTGCCGCTAACCGCTTTGGCATTACGGCGTTCCAGCACAACTTCGTCTGAACTTTTCCTCTCTCGAACTGTTTGCTTCCTTTTCTTTCTTCTCTCAAGACACCCAATTCAAATCAACATCAGCTACGTCCTCGACGCAATGAAGCTGGTGCTTTCCGATGAGTGTGTCGAGAGTAATTGTCAAAAACAATACCGCATCTTAAAACCATCATCACGAGGGCCCTTGAGGCTGCCATGATGCGGTGATGACCTGGAATAGCGGACAAATTGAACAGAAGACAGAAGAGAAAAAGTGTGCGTCATTTTCATGTTGTGTTTTCAATTGCTATTGCAAAAGCGCTTGTGAGGAATCAACCAACTCTGGTAAGCCGAGAAGCTCAGCCGCACGAGGAAATTCATTTCTTCGAAATTTGCTGGCGGAGCGTGCGGTGAATAGGCAACGTCTGACTTGAGAATCTACTTCGTTTTTCTACTTCGTTTCGATCCTGCTATCTTCCATGGCTGATATATTTTCTTCTTCAGGCTGAATTAACTCCTGTCATCCGCTCTCAAGTACTGCCTGCTTCGAGTGTTTCTAGTCTCACTCCGACCTCGGACCACAAAACTGGCCATGAAACTGCAAAACTCTCACTTGGAGAGAAATAACGTGGACGTGGCTGTCGGAACCCGCTGTTCGGCGTTCCTGGCCCTCGTATGCAACTGCCAGACCGTTGTCTAGTCGTGGTCTTGAGCCCGTACCCTGTACCTTGCCGCTGCTTTCAGATGTTGCCTCTTTCCATGCAACCCAGAATGGTATCTTTTCGTACACAGTTCAAGGTGCAAGCGCCGGCTTTACTCTTGAGCATCTCTGCCTTCCTTTGGAGGCAATTCTTGGGGATTTTATAGCACGTACTTCTGTAGCTTTTCACCCCCGTCGAGGGGCGGAAGCGGACGCTGCAAGAGGCTGTTTGCTAGAATGAGCAATACTTGTCGGTGCATTTGCGGCCATCAGACTGCGTCAATACTTGCTCGGGAAGTCAGCTGCTCGTTTTGATTGCCCAGCTTCGAGATCTGCAGGAATGCATCCACACCATAGCCTTCCAGACTGTGCAGCTCGAGCCCGCCAGCCCAGTACTCAGCGTATACTCTGCTCATAGGCAATCCCATGCCCAGCCTCAGGTTCGGGGCTCTTGTGGCCAGCGTAGTGAGCGACGAATCCCTGACTTTCCCACTGGGCTTGTCGCTTGCAGAGGGCTGAACTTCCTGCATTGTGGCTGCAAGTGTCGGGACGTCCTTGAAATTTTGCAACCGCGAGGCACTTCTTGGTCCTTTATTAAAAGACCACAGGAATGGTGTGATGTCTCGAGGTATGCCCCCGCCTTGGTCGGAAATTCGGATGACCACATTCTGTGGTGCCTCGCAGATCAACACATCGATGGGCGGAGGAGTTTTCCGGATATCTCGATACCGCTCCATGACTGCTTGTACCGAGTTCCGTAAAAGCTCTCCGACCACGTACTCCAGATGGCTCAGCACGTACGGAAAAGTAGCGCCAGTGTGGCCTTGAATCCGAATCTCAGGGACTATAGGGTCAGCGCCAGCGGTTGACCTGCAGATTTGTTGAGTGAAATGGCCGACTCGCTCAATAACCTCCTTTGCATTACAACGGAGGAGAACTTCGCCGACGAATTCATTCTCAGAACTAGGTTGAGGCACGTGCCATGGTGAATTGAACGTATCCGTCAGCGCAAGATGTTGCTCAGCAATGACTCGTCTAGAAATGCGAGCTCGCAGCATGGCCTGAACAAACTGGTCCATGGTATCTGGGGAGACCAAGTCTTGACACTCGAGCACCCCCATGACCAAATTCGGGATGACCGCTAGATGCTCTTTCAGATTGTCACTGATGATTTTGCAGAATTCGTCATTCTCTTCGACGGTCCTGATGACAGGGACCCGGCGGAAACTCTCAAACGACTTGTAATAGAGCTCGTACACCAGGGACAAATGAGGGTTGGTCACCACGACGTAGGGCAAACGCTGCATGTTTCGCAATCTATGCGCAAGCCTGCAACTAGGTGAGCGAAATCCCACTCTTTCCGATGCCAAACACACCTAGTAGGCAATTCCATGCGCACATAGTTGGCGGAGCTCAGCAAACGACTTTCAGTCAAGGTGCGCCCGAAGAAGAACAGCTGGCGGAGGCTGATGGGACGAATCGGACGGTCGACCCAACTGGCGGACATGTTAGTTACATAGCTGGAAGTGTTCTGGAGCGCTGACGCATACTCGTCCAGGGTAGAGGCTGGCCGCCATGGTGGAGGATGCCTCTCAGCTTGAGAAGACGACCATCTGCACCACCGGGTATTCAGCCCTTGGAGTCTGTTCAAGACAGAGGCGCCGGGCCTTCGAAAACAATGGATCCGCTGCATTTCATCACAGACAACAGAGCGGACAATTCATAGTTACTGCTGAAGGTCATCTCGCCGCTATTGCCTGAGTATGCTCATTTGGAGGTGAGGAGGTCGCACAAATGATGTTGAAGCTGCGATCAGTGAGTCCAACAGACGAGTCACGGTGCGCAAACAAGCATTGGCGCCCTAAACGAGAGCGATGACGACGGTGCGGGCAGGATTGGGTCTACTCAGGGCCATCTCTATTAAATCGCACAAATGCGGAAACGTAGAGCCTATTGTCTGGTGAGGTTCAGGTGAGGAGCTGCTTACTTGGTGGCCATAATTGGCCTTGCGCATCACCTGAAAGCGGGCGTGTCTTGTTTGTCATTCGTCATTCAAATTCCATGCGGCGGCGACACCTTGACCTCAATTCTGGAAGCCTGCATATCCAACGGACTGCCCAGGAATAATCAATATTAGACCTTCAGATCTAGATTCGATCCTCCGCTCGACATAGGTGTCTTTGATAATTTCATTGGAAAACAGTCGCACCATCGAGACTGCTCGTATACCTACAATCTAGATTTGAGTCAGGTCTCAAGTCTTAACGCCTCCCTGCTGACGGGTTCGCCTGCATTACCTCGACACTCCATTTTCACAATTTACGGCGCGCGGAAAGCTGAGGAAAGAGCTACGCGGCTCATCCTCGCCTTCCCCTCCGTTCAAATCTAGTTTGCTTGAGTATGGACAACGTATGTCTAACCCATTGCTCTTCTTCCGGCTCTTTTTGATCTACCTTACCTATCCGCAATCATGGATACTGACCTATCCGCCCGCTTGGATGAGCTTCAGTTGGCAGGCCCAGACATGCTCATTGACGGTTACGAGCAGTACAACCACCAAGACAATGAAGTCGTCAACATTTCTCCCGATGATGCTTCAGAGGAACAGACAGAAACCCTGCCGCGGGCCGATGATTGTATGTGCCACTCCACCGTCAATGCCCCGCCTCTTGCCCGAATCTCGAACTAACGCCGTCTACAGTTGAGGCGATGAAACGCCACGTCCTCGTCGACCTCCCCGATACCGAGCCCGAAGCAGAAACATATCACACCTGGCATATAGAAAAATGGCGGACGCTGTCGAGGAGAGAGCATGGGCCTGTGTTCGAATGCGGCGGCCATCCCTGGAGGGTACTCTTCTTCCCGTATGGCAACCAGGTCGACTGTGCGTCCTTCTACCTGGAACACGGCTTCGAGAATGATCCGCCGCCGGACTGGTATGCATGTGTTCAGTTTGCTCTCGTCCTATGGAACCCGAACGATCCCACACTTTACCGGACGCATACCGCCACTCATCGGTTCAACGCAAAAGAGGGCGACTGGGGCTTCACAAGATTTGTCGAGCTGAGGAAGGCCTTCCATCAACCTTGGGAAGAAGGGTCGAGGCTTCTGGTCGAGAATGACGAAGCAAAACTGACCGCGTACGTGCGCATCATCAAAGATCCTACCGGTGTATTATGGCACAACTTCGAAGGGTATGACTCCAAGAAGGAGACGGGCATGGTAGGCCTGAAGAATCAAGGTGCAACTTGCTACCTGAACTCGCTCCTGCAGTCCTTATACTTTACCAACTTGTTTCGCAAAGCCGTCTATCAAATTCCCACCGAGCACGAAGCCACCCGGAGTAACAGTGCCTGGACACTGCAGAGGTTATTCTACAGGTTGCAGAAGGACAAGTTCGCCGTCTCAACTAACGAGCTGACTGCGTCGTTTGGCTGGGACACTCGGCAGATCTTCGAGCAGCAAGATGTTCAAGAGTTATCCCGGATATTGATGGAAGTCCTGGAGAAGAAGATGAAGGGCACACCAGCAGAGAGGACATTGCCAGAGTTGTTTGTTGGTAAGACCAAAACATACATCTCTTGCATAAATGTCGACTTTGAGTCCTCACGGATAGAGGAATTCTGGGATATCCAGCTTAATGTTCGAGGAAATAAGAATCTTCACGAGAGCTTCATGGATTACATCCAGGTTGAGACATTGGAGGGCGAGAACAAGTACGACGCCGGCCAGCCATATGGCCTTCAGGATGCCCGGAAAGGTGTTATTTTTGAATCGTTCCCGCCTGTGTTACACCTACAGCTGAAGCGATTCGAATACGACATTAACCGAGACGCCATGATGAAAGTCAACGACAGACACGAATTTCCGGAAGAATTCGATGCATCGCTTTACCTGTCTGATGAAGCCAAAGCTGCATCCACCGAGCCGTGGGACTACCAATTACATGGTGTGCTAGTGCATAGCGGCGACTTCAACGCCGGTCATTACTACGCTTTCCTGAAGCCCGCCAAGGACGGTTTCTTTTACAAGTTCGACGATGATCGTGTAACACGATCAACGATGAAGGAAGTGCTGGAAGAAAACTTTGGTGGAGAATATGCTAATGTTGCAAATGGCGGGCTCGGCCAACGGCAGCCATACATGCGCGGGTATTCCACGAAACGTTCCATGAATGCCTACATGCTGGTCTACATCCGGAAGAGCAGGCTAGATAAGGTGCTCCTTGATGTTACCGAATCCGACATTCCTTCTCACATTGAAGGAAGAATTTCCGAAGAGCAGGCCGAACTTGCGCGGAAGAAGAAAGAGAGAGAGGAAGCCCATCTTTATATGAATATCGGGCTGATTACAGAACGAACTTTCCAAGCTCATCATGGCTTCGACTTGACGAGCTACGACCTTGAACAATCAGATCCGGCCAGCGCTCAAATCCATCGACTATTGCGAACCACCAAGGTGGGGGATTTTGCGAACACAATTGCTAAGGAGCTTGGACTGGGACCGGACCAAGTCAGGTTCTGGGTCATGGTTGGCCGACAGAACAAGACAAACCGGCCCGATCAACCCATTCGTGACGTCGATATAACCATGGAGGAAGCCATGAACAAGTACGGCTCAAGAGGCCGGCCGTTTTATCTGTGGGCAGAAAATGGAGCAAAGGGCGACGACGGCAAAGTTTCATGGCCGGATACTACACAAGCGGCGGGTGGCAATGCTCCAATCCTGGTGTTCCTCAAGTATTTCGACGTCAAGGCCCAGTCGCTGTCCGGCATTGGTCATGTCTATGTCAAGAAACTCGACAAAGTACAAGAGATCGCACCTCAGATTAACAAACTGATGCAGTGGGATCCAAATACGCCAATTCTCTTGTTCGAAGAGATCAAATTCTCGATGATCGAAGCTATGAAGCCAAAGCAGACTTTCCAGCAATCCGAAATCCAAGACGGCGACATCATCTGTTTCCAACAAAACATCCCTGACCTGGATCCGTCCACAACCACATATACCGATGCGCGACAGTACTATGACTACCTACTCAATAGGATACCAGTCAGCTTCTATCCAAAACCTGGCACTGAAGGAGATTCGTTTGTATTATCTCTCAGCAAGAAGATGACTTACGACCAGTTCTCTCAGAAGGTGGGGGAATACCTCAAAGTCGATCCGACGCACATCCGCTTTGCCACCATCAGCGCTACCAACAACAAGATAAAGATGTGGCTCAAACGTGGAATGAATTACAACTTGCAGCAAATTCTACAGTCTCAGTTCAGCTCCTATGGTGGGTATGCCACGCATCGCGGCGATGCGCTGTATTTCGAGGTCCTGGAAACAAGTCTTGCCGATTATGAGACAAAGAAAATCATGAAAGTGATCTGGCTCAGTGACGGCATTAGCAAAGAGGCAGGTCTTTTGTCTATCTTACCTGAGGTAGCACTACTAACGGGGCGCAGGAACCTCTGGAAATTCTCGTCGCCAAGAACGGCATTATCGGTGACTTGATCGCCGGTATTGCCAAAAAGCTGAGTTTGGACGAGCAGACAGCCCGGAACGTGCGCGTTCTGGAAGTCCACGGCGGCAAGATTCACAAGGAGTTGATAGAGGATTTTAACGTCGTTGGTGTGAATGAGTTTACCACATTGTACGCCGAGAAGATTCCCGATGAAGAATTGAACGCCTCGGAGGATGATCGGTTCATTTACTGTTATCACTTCGACAAAGAAGCCAACAAGCCGCATGGTGTTCCCTTCAAGTTTCTGCTGAAACCAGGCGAGCCGCTGAAAGAAACGAAGGAACGAATCAGCAAGCGGACCGGTATCAAGGGCAAACTTCTGCAACAGATCAAGTTCGCCCTGGTGTCGAGAGCCCCATATGGCAAACCGAGATACATCGAAGATGATGATGTGATCTCTGATCTCATTCAGGATGGTGACGACATGCTCGGTTTGGATCACGTCAACAAGGCGCGCAATTTCTGGGGACGAGCGGAAGGGATGTTCATTCGGTAGATCCGGCAAACGCGAACATGGACATCCCCATCGACATATTCTTACAACTGTTGCCACCGTCAACAAGAATCAGAGCAGCCTTCACGCATCGTTCCGGCCCACCAGTCGTCACCCAGTCTAACGAACAGTCTTCCGCCAATCCCGGCCAGACGTACCGCAGGTAGTGGACGGGTTCAACAGATGCAGATAGGCTTTTCAAGAGGGCAAGCGCTTTCATGTTCATACCGATAGCCTTAACATATCAGCCAACTATCACCGAGGAAAGGAAAGGGGTGGGATGTACGCCTGTGGTGGAGAAAGTTCCGAGTGTCAAGTAGGATTGGACTGTTGAGGACAAGGCAGGGGGACTGCTTGTTGCGAGAGTTGGCGGACAGGTCTGCAGTTCGCACTGCCTTCAGCTTGTACACCATAAAACCATAACCAACACACGTAAAGACGGGACGAGATCATGCTTTATGGCATCATGAGAAGTTATTGTAAGGACGATTGCATGAACACATCGATGTACCATTTTTGATTTTGAATGGCTTATCCTTGACTGGCGTGCCATCGTGAGAAATCTAAATCGGGCACGTTGTAGTATAGGTATGTATGCTTGGGCACACTGCCTTTCATGTCCGCGTGTAGCAAGCATTCAGGGTGTAGGAATCAGACATTCTCCTTGATCCACCTCCACAACTTCAGGACATACTCCTCAGTCACCGTACCCTCACAGCCACGAAGACACGGCATCCGTTCGTACGTCCTGGCCATTTCATATCCCGTTGCCGTTGTTGTTGGCGTTTCCTGCGTGGCCGACACCGTCCTCTCTGCTTCCTCACGACTGTCTGCCCGACTGCTATTGCCATTGCCATTGCCTATTTCATGTCGACCGGCCGCCGCCGCGGCGTCGGTATCAGCATTCAAAGTATACGCCCCCTTCCAGAAGGGCAATAATTTCAAGCTGGGATGGTTGCGCCGCCATTCGTCGCGGCTCTCGTGGAGGGTTTCGAGACGCGAAAGCCACGACTCGACGCTGACGGTTTGGAAGGGCTCGTGCCGGGACAGCCAGGTTAGGAGATCGCGAGACCAGGTGATGGCGCGGGAGAGGTTCAGGACGTGGTGGACCGGCATGCCGCGTTCGGTTGCTTCCACGTGCGCTGTGGGAGCAGAGTTGGTGGAGTGTTCGCTTTCAATGGTGATTTCTCTCTCCTGGACGCGATCCTGATCCTTGACAATATCATCGTCCACGACGATGTCTCCGACAATGTCCTCGACAAACGCCTGCGCGGCAATATCCACGGGCAACCACGCGAGCACCTCCCCGTCTTGAACACCCTGCGCTTTCCTCGCGCCGTCCAAATCAGGGAGTACGCCCGTGGCTTTTGCACTGGCCAGCAAGAGAGGGTATGCTTCACTGGCAGACCAGACCCCGGAGTCCTGCGCGCCGCTTAGCTGGCCGACCCGCGCGATGGAGATGCGGCCTCTCAGCCGCGTGGCGGCGTGGGCGTGCCAGCACATCCGTTCGGCCACCCACTTGGAGCGCGCGTAGCCTGTCGGACCGGCCACGGAGGTGTCTTTGTCATCGACGAAGGCTCGTTCCGGGACGACTTTGGCAGCATAGTTCGACACGGCCGCGACGCTGGAGCAGAATATCATCCTCGGCGGGCAATTGTGGTTTCCTTGTTTCGCAGGCCTCGGAGGTGACGACAAGGCGAAATCAATCAGGTTCTTCAGTCCCGCTAGGTGCGTCGCTGCGAATGATCGGAGGGGTTGCAGGAAGTTGACACTCCATGCTAAGTGGACGATCACGTCGACAGACTCGCTCAGTGCTGTATACTCGTCGTGAGAGAGGCCGAGGCGCCGATCCGACAGTTTACAGTTGTAGATCTGGACTTTCGTGTCGAAGTCGGGCGGGACGGGGAGGGAGCGGGAAGAGAGAGCGCTCAACACGCGCTCGCGCCGTGCTGAAGGCGTGGTGGCCCGGACGAGGAGGTGGATTCTTGATATTCGCGCGTCAGAGATCAAGTGCCAGAGGATGTGCGCGCCGAGGGATCCAGTCGGTCCTGTGAGCAGGACTTGTGTCCCGAGGGCGGTTTGCGGAGACGGCAGCGTCCCTAGGGAGGGGGATGGACTTGCAGAACAAACAATACGAGGATGAGGATGAGGATCTGTGAACACGCTATACTCTCTAGCTAGATCGAGCATGAGACAGGTCTGTTCCCGTTCATCCTCTTCCCGGGTGTTGAGGCAGCTAGCTTGTCCACCTGACCGGAGACGGAGCACGAGATCAGCGAGCCGGGATATTGTCCCAGCGTCTTGGACAATCGTCAGCGGTAAGGTCGAGGTTCTTGGAATAAGGCCCAGCAGCGCATGGCGAATGCGTATGGCCGCGACGGAATCGACGCCGTAGCTGAACAGGTCCGTCTGGTCCGCCAGTTCGGCGGCCTTGTTGTCCTCTCGATTCCCCGCCTCGCCTGCAACTTTGATGACAATGTCGCGGATTGTTGTCGAGACGTCGGCGTCAGGAATATCAGTGCTGCTGCGAGAAGGTCCACCCTCAGGGGACACGTTCTCGTAGGCAGCGTTGATCTCGTCGCTGAATCGCTCTTCGGCCTTGCCGCGCAAGATCGTGCCTTTGCTGCTCTTCTCGAGCCCTTGGTCAAGGCAAGGCATCGCAATGAGCATGCTTCGAGGTATTCTCGCGTGTGACTGGCTCTGTCGATTCAGATTCTCGACCAGCGGGACGACCTCGTCGATAAAATCCTCGTCACTTATATTCACATACTTGGGCGCCACAGGATCTTGCGAACGAAAGAGCAAAGCGCCGGGATATGGCTTCCCCGTGCCGAAGATCAAGACGTCTTCGACCAGCGAAGACGCCGACACTCGAAGAGAATCCTCAAGTGGCGCGGGATCGAATTTTCTCCCCGTGATGAGCGTCAATTGAGAATCCGCGCGGGAATGGTACCGCCACGCGTGGGGGATCGAGGGATGAGGAGCGAATAGGTCGGCTGTGGCGTATGAGCCGTCGTCTCGATTGCGCTTCGCCATGTGAGGCCAGCCATTTTGGATCACCAGCTCGGAGAGCCCGTCCTCGCGGGGCTCGAAGCGGAGATAATGGTCGTCTCCTGCTGCGGCGGCAGAGGAGGAGGATCTGAGGTACTCCCACTGCTTATCCGTCGCGTAATCTCGGTGCGACGACATGAGGAAGCCGCACTCGGCGCTGCCGAAGCGTGATATGAGGTTCACGTTCTTCTGCACCAGGTTGTCGCCCACTTCGGTGGGTAGTGCAGCGCCACCAACACCAACGATGTCCATTTGTTGAAGGTGCTTCAGACCGTCCTTGTCTTCCGCCATCATCTGCAGGACGTAGGGGACTGAGGAGAAGTACCTGACCTCGGGAATTCTGATGGAGCTCTCACGTGCCGACGTTGCGGCTGCTGCTGTTCCTGCTGCTGCGACGTCCAGGCATTTGCACACGTTGGCAGCCGTGATGGGCACCTCTTTTCCAGGGAAGAGCCAGATCAGCGCGTCGCTTGACCATGCGCGAAACAGGTCGGCAATCCCGCCGTGATAAAGGGGTGTTGTGGTGAACGAGGCTCTGCTCCTCCCATTTAACATGGGTAGCACCCCGACCGCTGCTCTGTGTGATTGCGGGATGGGCTTCGGCACGCCCGTCGACGTGCCAGACGTGTGATGCAGGTATGCGACATCGGTTTCCTGCACCGAGGCCGGAGGGGCGACGCCTGCCCTGGCTGACGCACGCTTGGTCACTTCGAATATCTCTCCTGCCGCGAAGGGTGGGAGAAGAGCAGTCAAGGAGCCGCTTCCCAGCTTTGACGCCTCCAACACGAGATCTTTGTATCCTTCATCGTAGATAAGATACTCCACACCACATGCTTTGCAAAGCTGTGTAATCGCCAGGGGTGAGCATTGTGGTGCAATAAGAAGCGCCGGGTGGCCCAGCCAGATGAGCGCCAACCATGTGAAGAGGAAACCTGCCGAGCTCGGGCAAAGCAAGGCTACCGTCTGGCCCTTGTCCGCGGCAAGGACTTTCGACAACCGGTCGGCGACAATGACAATCCCTCGATGGACATCCTCGAATGCGAAGACGTGCGCTTTCCACGGCTGTGAGGTATTCCCGCTCAATTCGTAGAAGCCCACGGCCGGTGCGTGAGCAACGGAGCGAGCCTTTTGCTCGATGAATTCATTGATGGTCTCGTAGGACTTGCCGCGTTGATGGTGCACAGCATGGCCCAGCGTGCACGTGAAGTAGGTGGTGTCCATCGCGAGCCGTGACAGAGGAGAAGGCTGAGGCTCGCATATCTCTGGCTTGTATGTAGTGTATCGTTATGTTCGGCCACTAATTCGAAGACCATGTCCCTGACATCATGACTCGCTCCACCGCCTTGTGCGCCTGCGAAGCCGCATTATCTGGCCACGAACCCGCCTCGACTACATACAGCATAATCACGGCATGGGTTGTTCTCGGTTCTGGTGTCTGGCCCAGCAGCCCGAGGGATGCATGAAGACGCTGAGAGCCCTGGGAACGCGAGCTACATTACTTTATTATCGAGGAGCTTATGTCGCGCCTGTCGAGTCCCTAATCTGAATTGGGGATGGGCAACGTCCCCCCTCCCCCGCAAGGCTCGCAGAGTCAGGGAGAACATTTGCCTCCCTACATGAGCTTCTAGCCCCCCACATGCCGGGGGCCGAAGATGCTTTTATTTTCTAATTACTGATGCATGAAACGGCGGAGACCCTCCCTCATCGCCGATTGCCATGGCCATGCACTTTCAGGGCGGCGAAAAGGGCATCGCACTCAAGCCTTCTCCCTGCAAATAACAGATCTGATGGATGCCCCGCACAAGCTCGACAAAGTACAGACAATACAAGGTCCTGTTCTAGTCAGGAAGTGAAACTTCGCGGAATCGGCGACCATCGCTCATGGTCTTCGGAGTGCGAGACACCATCGCTGCCTGCATTCTCAGCCGCAGACGAAGGACTCTGAGCTCGCTCGAGTCCTGTTTCAGCCCGTCCCTGGAGCTCATGAAGCTTGTCGCAGAGGGCCTGGACCTTCGGCCTTTGCGTGTGGTCGATCTTGAAGCAAGATCTCACCAGGCTCAACAACTCGGCCAACAAGGCTTTGACCGAGTCTTTGTCTTTGTCGATCTCGGCCTGCAAAAGCGTGAAATATGTTGCAACGGCCGGTGACAGTTCTGCCACCTGCCCCGGGACATTGATCCAGAAGAAGTCGTGACTAAACTCAGGCGTGCCGAGGGTTTTGTTCGACCGTGCTGCCTGAAACGTGTCGAGATGGTGGCTTGGGAGACAATACCATATCATCACTTCAAAGTAAACACAGGCCATTGCCCAGATGTCGAACGGCCGTGAGCGCTTCTCTCTGTATTCGGGGCCGTAGTATGACATGGTTCCGTGGAGGTTGGAACTCGCCTGACTCGGCTTGTTGGCGCCCCTGCTCATGGTGTGGAAGCGGCCAGCTCCAAAGTCACTCAGCTTGAATACTGGATTCTGGTCTCCAAACTTTTCAGGGTCATCGTCCTCAAAATGCTCGAAAATCAACACGTTCTCCGGCTTGATGTCGTGGTGATAGCCGTACTGCAGTTTGTTGGCTTCTTCATTTTCTTCCGTCGGCATGTCCAGCTGATCCGGGAAATTCGCCGCCACTTCCCCCATCTCGTGGATGCATCGAAGGCCGCTTGCGAGACCGTGGAGCTGTCGAAAGAGCCACGCAACGTCGTCCCCACTCTGTCCCGGAGGGTCGTACTCCCTCATATGGCTCCGAAGGTTTCTTTTGGCTCGAGGGTAGAGGATGTAGTGGCCGTCGCCTTGGCTCCAACTCGTGATGTGCGTAACTAGGTGAGGATGCTGTTTGTGAAATAATCTTTCCAGCATGGAGAATTCTCGTCTGAAAGTAGGTGGAGGGTGTCCCGTCGCTATGAACTTCTTGAGTGCGAATGTTCGATCAGGATCCTGCCTCAGTTAATTAGCAACAGACTTGCTTCCATTGTCTTATTCTCGGCACTCACTCCGGTCAGATCATGATGAGAAGGTTCGATCTTGACAGCTGTCACTTTGCCAAAGCTGCCATTTCCGAGGACAGTCTCTGTCCTTCCAGAGGTCCCGCTCGGTGCGTTTGGCATAGCTGCGATGTTCAAGATGGGCATGATCTCATGACCATCCAGTACATGCCTCTTGCCGTCTCGGCTTATCGTTCTCGCGAAGAAAGCGTTCAAGTGGACGTTAATATCTTGAATGCAGCCTTCGTTCAGCCACGGGCAATCGACCTGTACTTCCTCGGCTCTTGGAAGGTTGATGTCATTGTATCCGTGGTCTTGGATCCAGTGTAACACCGTCTCAATCGTGACCCGGCTGTAGAGGCAGGCAATGAACAATATAGACGCTCCCTGGTTCACAATGTTTTTGCAGATCCGTTTCGAGTCGATGGCGGACCCGTGACGCCGCTGCTTGAGAATTCCGCCGAGTATATTCTGCGTCGTTAGCTGGTCGCGATGGACCCTGGGGAGAAAATCTTGTCCTAAAAATTGGTCTTTTCGTAAGAGCCGCCTTATTTGAGGCAGTACCATATCTTGGTAATCCCGGGGAAATAATTCCGGCTGCTGTCTGATAGTGGAGAAGTGCAGACGAAATTCTAACCGGAACGGTTCAAATGGGTACTTGTAAATGAACCCGCAGATGTTCTGGATGGCGTGCAGTCGAAGATCGTCAGCGTCGTAGTCTTCGACGATGGAATGGGGTCCTTCGTTCTTCTTCCCAATAACGCGGCAGGACCCATAGCTACGATAGACTTTGGTCCCGAGGAACTGGCCACTTGTTCGAAGCTTTTCTCTGTAGTCGTCTAGGCACCGGGTGATTTCTTCCGCCAGCTGCTCATATGACTCTTTGAGGTTCCATGTCCAGGCCACGATCTTTCGTAGTTGATTGTGTGTGCACTTGGAACCTGCGTTGTGTTCGAAGCGAAGGCGAAGGATACACTGAGCTTCCTTTGGCGTGGGCAAGATATCCTCGAGAAGTTCATCGTCGCGTCGAGATATTTTTGAACGCTTTCTTCCTCCACTCGGCGTGCTTGATTGCTGCTTGTATCCTTCCGGGTGCAACTTTCCAGAATCTGGAGCTGCAGAAGCTGGCTGGGACTGTGGGTCAGAAGCCCGCTGGATTGTTAGAGAAGGGGCTGCGTGTTGCATGGGACGCGCTGGAGATGAACCAGACATCTTAGTTCAGCCCAAGGCCCCAACTGGTGCCAGAATAGTTGCGAGGATTTAGTATCTTCGGTTAGAAAGGTCGAAGAAATGCAACAGCGACGGGTTTGATCCCTCGGCACCTTTGGACAGGACCTGGAAACTGGTCAAACAGACAAGGAACGAAATCGGAGACGACACTGTCTACTGGGCGAACGCTATTAGCATCTCTGCCACACTCTCCAAGAGGGCGGGCTGACCAAACCGTGTGTTCTGGCTCCAAAGTAGCGCTGTGACTAGAGGAGAGACGCCAGCAAACGTTCAATATAGGCAAAGGAAGCCAGAGTGGACGGAAGACCTAAGCATCGGTCAACGGTAGGCACATAAAGGTCAGAGTGCAAGTCTCGATCATTAATTCCTCGAGTGCTGTGTAACTCAAAGTAGCCCCACCAATCTTTTCTTTGTCGAGTTGGAGCCCAAGGCGCAGTAAAAGGCAGCCAGGCGTCAAAACTAAGACGCGAGGCATACCGGGCTCGAGTATGTGGCATGAACCCGCATTAGTGTGCATTAGTTGCCACAATGCCGTGGACTAGAACAATCCGGGGCGGGATGCGAACAAGTGCTCAAGGAAGAAACAAGCATAGCTGGAGAAAAGGCTGCCTTGCCAGCGCAGCAAGATGCCTTCGAGAGCCTTATTCCAAGTATCGATCTGCATCAAACTCCCCCCAAGCCTCTGCCACTCCTTGCCTGCGCATGTGGCCGCCTTGCAGAGGCCAAGGCAAGAAATTTTCTTTGCAGCATGCGCCACCAAGCAGGATACTGGCCGTGGATCTCCTTTTGGACGTAGAACCACCAGATGTAAATTGTGATCCCGGTCAGCGGAAGTGTGCCAGCGACAAAGATCCACCAGTTACTGGCAACAATAAGGAGGGAACTGCCGTCAGGCCTTGTGGCAGTGTTAACAAAAGATGTGGAAAAGAAATTCTGCACACTGGGTCAACTCGGCTTGGAATTGGTGCGATGGCTGAGACGTACAGATACGACCGTTGCTGGGAGGTATATCAAAGTAAGAACAGTGAGCACTTTGACAGCCGCAGCATCGTGAGTAGCCTTTTGTGTCAATTGATGCATGATGGCAGTCTCATGGGCGGATTCGACCGCCAGCAGCTTCAGGGCGTTGCTGTTGCTGAGGTCAAGAATGTCTGATACCTGCAAAATTGGTTAGCTTTGCCAGCAATAAGGCTACTGACTTTACCAGATCACAAGCACTTTTGACCTTACTTTGTAACGCCTGCGCCTGCGCCCGACAGTGCCTCAGGTCCTCGACATTTACTTGGCATTCATGGTTGATGAGTTGGCGGTGGCTCAAGGCCAGAGTGTCTCCTGTAGTGATATTCTCGTGAAGCTTTTGAATTGTGCCAATCAAGTGATCAAGGCTTGAGAGCGCCTCACCAAGAACGTCGTCGAGTTGTTTCAGGTATTGACGCTCCTCAAGCTGTGTGGTTTCTGTGCTGTCCCAATCAAGGTCCACCAAAACAGCTCGCTCAGCCTGCGGAGCTGTCAGTACAGTTCACACCCGAGGCTCAGCCTGCGGACCTGACGGTCGACCTTGCCAGCTAGATAAGCAAGGTAAGGCCGCCACGTAGATACACTCGTCGTGAGAACTACCAAGTGTAATTCCCACCAGTATAGACTTTGGATGTCCTCCTGGCGTGCAAGGTGGTCCCTGAGTGCTTTCTCGGCACTTCTTCCAATCCCCGCGAATATGAAGCTCGGAGAAAGGTGGGTTGGCGGGAGTTGTTGATATAGTAGAAACTGCCGTGTTGACCAAGGACTGGATAGCGACCGATGATTCAACTCAGGAGAACGTACAATATATGCACATTCTACGTCGTTAGTCCTGTCAAACCCTCTCGCAAGCAAGGAGAGACTTTTGATGGGACGTACCCCATGGATGTGTCATCATTTTCGTGCTCTGCGACATCGGCAGAGGTGATGATACCCAGGCCACTGGAGGAGCTAAACACGCCTCTCCGCACTTTGGGCCAAAGCAGATAATGAAGTCAAGTAGTCGTTGTGAGATGTTGCAGACTCCGACAAGGTGCGCCAGTAAGTGTCTGTTGATGCTAAGGGGACTGATCGAGTTGCGCTGGCGAATGAAGCTGACAATTTCAGGATAGCACAGCCAGGAGGCCGGGGTACTAACATGAACTTAAACATGGTCAATCGCTATACCTTCGTCAGTTCAGATCGCGAAGGGTGGCCTCGCAGACATGCTCACAGTGATATGGTGAGAAAGGACCTCCCCATTGTCGAGCAACATCATGCACAGACCTTTCGGACTGGTCAACTTTCCGACCGAGGCGACACAACCGGCTTCATCTTCTTGATCGGAGTCATCCGGAACGAGAAGCTCAACGTGAGACGGCTCGTCTTCCCTGGCCAAGCATAATTCCAGTCGCTCCTCGAGATATTCAATTGGGGTCCGGGCCGAGTTTTGGCAGACAGCTTCCGCGAGCAACTCTGGAGCTGCCATGTTTATCTGAAGAACAGCTGCGAGATTGTGTTCCAGAACGACTCCTTGCTGCCATTGTATTAGCAGTCTCACAACAGTATATCTGGGCTCAAAGTAACGCCCGACGACGTCATTGCTATGCGGGTTGTCGAAGCCATCGTAGAGAATCTGCCACACACCTCGCTGTTTCGAGATGCTGGTCGTGGTTAGGCTGACTTCCGCTTAGTTGACTCTGGTGATTGGTCTTCGTCTAGGTGAGTGTCAGCTCCAAGGAGACCTCCCAACATATGCAGCGTGTCCACGCAAGTGCAGGCTAGCGTGTGGCCTTCGAGATAAGTCCTGGAGCATGGCGACGTGGGGAGGGCGCAAGCTACAGTAGATCGCATGGCGCTGGCCCGGCCACACGAAGTTGGACACACATCGGTACCGTTCAGTAGCTGCTATGCTTGGAATTAGGCTGCATGCTTGTGCTTCGCGCTTGCTTTAAGAGGCTGGGCGGCCGTGGAATGAGCAACTTCCCGGCACTGCAATGTAAGTAACCACCAAGCTCCTGCGAGTATCTCCTCACCGGTCGACCGGTGAGAGGCGCCGTTCCGAATCGTCCTCTAATGGGACGTCGTGCCATTCGCCTCGCGACGTCAGGATGCAACACATTTCGACGATTGTGCAACCATCGACAAGAGAGTTCAGGATTATCTGTCCACAACGAGATGCTTTAACTCACGGGCAAAAGTCGCTGTGCGCACGCGATCCGATTGACGAAGTGCAGTGGCCAGCTGATGAAGCCGTGGCCGCCCCCCCCTCACGCTGAATGCGTCCCCGCCACCGAGATCTGCCCATTTAAAGGGCTGTTCCATCCTCCTGGATTTCCTTCCTATCGGCCTACTCTTCTCGATCTTGTTTCAAGCGAACTTGCGAATTATTGAATTGAGCTTTGTTCCACACACGCTCTGTTCTGTCACTGCCGACGTTTGGGAAGCGCTTTCCATCGTACCTGCGTCAAGGCCGAGACGAGCCCAGCCACTGATTATCTTTTGGCCCACGATGCCGGTGACTACTAAATACCAAATTATTCCGAGCCGCGACTTGCCGAAGGAAAAGTTGCAGGAGTTCATGGCTTGCAAGAACGATCCCAGCTCGTTCACGGTGACAAGGAAGCTGGATAAATACCACATCCGCTATACCGATGCCAGTGCCCAGTCACTAAAATGGGTCAGTCGCCAATCCCGCAAGTCCCGCATCTGCCAAAGGACAGAGTTGTTGACTCAAGGAGAATAGGAGGACATCTCGAAACTGACGCGGTGACGTTGGGCCTGCGACCATGACCGTTCGGACGAGGGTCCGATGTTTGGAGTCCTCACTGAAGCAAATACTATTGGCAATGGCAAGTCCGCGGCCTTCGACTTGAAAGGATTGTGCCTGTCAAGTTTGCCAAAAAAGGGACATGAGAACCCGGTGTTCACATGAAGTTTCGGGCTCGTGTAGAAACCCCGTGAGTTCGGACGAGCCTCGGCGGGCGAGGATGCTAGAAACGAGTGTTCCGAGGCCGCCTTCACAATCTACGAGGCTATGGTTCTCTTCTTTCCAAGACCGGCGTCTCCGAACGTTGTTATTGTTGTCTGCGGCAGCGTGTCATCCCGCAAACCTCTGCGCTGCGGATTTGCCCTACTGCGATGAGAGCTATCCTATTCGGGCGGCGCTGTCTCCTAATGTTTACGATTCCAACGCAGCAGCCCCCGGCGAAATATGCACGCATGGTTGGGTCGAAAGACGGCTCGTGGAAACTCGATCACGAAGCTGCGAGAGTGCCCAGAAGTCGTAGCCGAAGGCCGCCGGAAGTGGCGGGCGGCGGACAGCAGCCTTTGGGTGACCTTTGCTGCACGGTGTCGTGTTCGTCTGCTATAGGCTCCAGATCCCCCTGCGCCGCTGCAACTGATTGTCCCAAAGGAGGCCCCAAATACGCCCAGTCCCAGTCCTCGAACAGCTCGCCAAGCACACTCTCGCCGACTTAATATCGACGCTCCGCTCACTCCTGCGTTAAGACACTCTGTGTCGAAGCAAGAGCTCTGGCCTCGTAGCCCTGACTCTGTGTCCGGTGTCCTTTGGTCACATACAGTACCATTTATCTCAGTGTTCTCGTCCCCTGTGTCCTGATCAACATACCATGCCCCCAACACACCAAGACACAACCCCCCCGGCAAGCAGGAGCATTGGAACTGGCACTGGTTCGCAACAGATCATCGAAGACAAGTACATCGACCCCGACGCCTTGAAAGCGTACATGAAGACCAACTTTGAACCTGGAACCTGGAAAGTTCAGGCATGTATTCAATCAATCCTGTCCTGTCCTGTCCTGCCACGTGCCGAAGCGCGAGAGCAACGAAACAATCTCGAAATGCTTGACTGCTTGAAATGCTTGACTGCTTGACTGCCTGACCGCTCGAGACTGACTCACCAAACCCAACACCCATAGAGCAAGCTCGGCAAGTTCATCATTACGACGCCCGCGGCAATCCCGCAGGTCCGTACGCTTCACCGCCGGCGGAAACGATCGACTGGGCTGACACAACTCATTGAAATGTACAGAAAGATCTCCCTCTCTTCACGCTGCCGAGCTGAGCTAGATAGACAGGGCGAGGACTCTCTGCGAGGGAGGGCCGCCGTCGGGGCGCAGTGCTGTAGATAATTAGATGGGTATCCATGCATAGAGCACATGACCGACTACGAGTACGGATTCCCTAAAGGCGGAAAGGGGGAAGACATCGGTTAGATGACAGATGTGGAGTTGCACAAGTACTGAGCCAAACAGACGCTTAACGACACAGTCTACCATTAAATAGTCCTTGGGTGATTGATCTATCTGTTTGGCTGAATAAGGCGGGAAGACTACCTAGAGCCTGAGAGCTGAAGGTCCTTTAATTATACCAAATATTGCGCCCACGAAAGCTCGGGTGGGCTACGCCTGGACTTTGACTCCGTTGCGGTGGCCGTTTATGCCGTTGGTGACACCATCCATGAGACCATTTGTCGTATCGGTCCTCACCCCGTTACCGATGCCGTTGACCCCTTCAGGCACTGATGCGTGCTTTGTCGCGGTCGAGACTCCATTGGTCTTCTTACCATCAGTGTCCCTGTGGCCGTCCTTGCAGGTATCATCGTTCAACACGTTGAGCTTTTTGACACCATTGGAAACCCCGTTAGTTTCAGCTTCGATTGGTTTGTTGTTCACCGTGTAACCCGTGTCGCTAGCATCGACGAAAGCCTCAAGACCTTCGCCGTTGCGCGGGTACTGCTTCATAATGACCTTATGATGCTTGAGAGCGGCGTACATTTCGTCCATCGAGACATCGTTCAGGAAGACACAATTCCCAAGCGGGCTTGGTACGGCAGCTCGAAGCTTACCGTCTCGAGTCCTTAAAATTGCCTTCGTAGCTTTGTCGAGAATTTCTTCGTCGAATTGGTGGTGATCCATGGACAATCCTGCCCGGGAGAATAGGTTCAGCAGTCGCTTGTGATCTTCGTCGGGCAGGCTGCCCCGCATGTTGGCCAACGTAGCTGAGTATGCCATATCGATGCTGATAGCATGGCCATGGCGGAGGGGAACGTCTGGAACAAGCTCATGGAGGGGCGACCATCTGGAATAGGTCAGCGGAAAATTCATCAGGGCGCATAGCAACCTACGTGTGGCCGTATGCGATAACTCTGTCAAGGCCGATTTCATGCAAGTTGGGTGTCTCAAGCTTCAACATCTCATGGATGCCTGCTCGGTTGATGGCGTCGGCAGCATCACGAACCTCCTGAGACGACCCCTCGGCTCGGCCGAACCCGGTGCTGATCAACTGTTCGCAATACTTGTCAAGCAATTCGAATGTCGGAAGATGCGCGCAAGTCGAGATTTTAATCAGCTCGGCGAACCCGTTACGGATTTGCGCCTGTGGGAGAGTGCGGAGGAACGTGAAGTCGAGGAATGTGTGCATCGGGGCGTGATAGGCACCCAGACGGTTTTTGTAGTTGCCATAATTGACAGCAACCTTGATGGAAACCGAAGCATCAATCAGGCCAATGACCGTCGTGGGTATGCGGATGTAGTTTGTGTTTCTCCTATACGCAGCACATGCGAAACTATTGGATATAGGTTAGCAAAGCCCCGCGGCATAGATACAACTAAGGAGATATATGGGCCAGAGTGCCTTGAAGTCATCTTTGGCAGGTGGTTTGCTTTTACCCGACAACATCTGTAACAAGTCCACCGCCAATGACGAGTACGGGTTCCTAGGGAGACGGTCAGCTTGATGTCGTACCTTCAGCCGGATCATGCCTCACCTTTCGAAAGATCCCAAACTTATTCATGGAATCGACAATGCTCAAGAAGGTGTCGATGGACTTTGCCTTTTCACCAATCATGGTCTTGTGGACGTCGAGATTAATGTTGTAGTGCTCGAAGTACTTCTGCATTTGCTCGCCGTATACGTTGAAGATGTTGTAGTCCATAACAGCAAGGCAGCGGCCCCATCGTTTGTAGCAGTCAGCTAGCTCGCTTCGTGAGGTATCAAAGACCCCGTCAATGAAAGTGAAATCATATTCGATCTTCTCGTAGCCTTCAACGTGGAAGCCGGCTGCCGTTTCGGCGACTGAAGCTTTGAGGTCGGACATTTTCGAAGGGCTTGCGAGGATGTCTCGGTGGATGAGAAAGCGTACACAACAGAAGCTGGGTGACGGATGGGAGGAATTACGGGAAGAAGTTTCGAACTTGATATAACAATACCATCCAGCAGGAGGCCCACCAAACGGGTAGGAGGAGAGTTCAGTGTGGAAACGACGCGGACTGGTCGTGAGTAGACTCCGACCACACAATTGGTCTCCCGCCTCACTGGATATGCCAGTCCATGAGGTGAACGATAGGTACATCTTTAGCCAAACCAGATAGTTGCGCAGAAAGATGCCACATGCGGGTCCAGCCTCGCCGCGGAAACAAGATTTGTGGAGAGATCACCTGTAAACCCGGCATTTGAGACATGTCAAACCAGCGTTGGCACCGTTTTAGATTCGAACCAGGCTCAATGATGATGCAGCAATGATATGTCAATGAGGTAAGACGCTACAAGGAACATTTATCCAGAGCGTCAGGGATCGTGTTTTGGCGGTAGGCAGGCACATTCCCGTCAATCTGATCTTTGGCAGGCACCCGATCTCTGCCAGATCTTTCCGTCAGGGACCAGAAACAGCCGAATGGCCCAGAGCCAGGGAGGGGACAGGCTTGCCAGGGCAGGGCAATTCGGTGGGCATTCACTTGAGAATGAAAACTCCCGGCTGTCGTCCTCGGCAAATGCCATTCGAAGGTAATGCTTCGTCGACGTCTTGGATAATTTTGCTCTCGTCTAAGGCTCTAGATCGAGCGAGTGATGACGACTGTCGGCGCCAGAAATGTACGTACCTTCCAAGAAAGTAAAGTCTGGAGGTGTTGAAATTGAACGTTGCACGACAGCAATGGGAGCTAGAGATAAATAGGACTAGCGCATGCGATGCTCATTGGCTGCCCGAATATCATCGAATCATCATCCCCGCGTCGCTCTTCACGCAGTCATCCACGTCGCTGGACACCTCACAGCCACTGGCCAGTACCACCTGTCGGCGTCGTCCCGAGGAGTGTAACCGATGGTCGATCTCATATCGCATCTCCCTCGCTACCCCACAGCGGCCAGATCTGGCTACACTTTATCGTTGACCCTATGCTCCGTCGGTGTTCCTGCATCAAGTCAGCTAACTTTTTCACTGGTTGAACTCACATCCGAGCCTGAATGATCGTCATTCGGAGAGATCGTGCTGGGTTGACCGATGATCTGTGTTATTCTTGCCTTCCGGCTCTCTCTGCTGAGTAGGGAGTATCTGCCTGAGTTCTCGCCTGGATAGACCAGAAGCACAATCCTTCATCCTGAATCCCCCGGGAACACCAAGGAACAATGGCTGAATTTGATCCCCAGAAGAAATACCAGGAACAAGAAGAGACGTTTGTACGGCCAAATGGACGTTAAGTTGTGGACGCTACTGACCGGTCTTTAGTTTGACGATGGCCGCGAGATCGAGCTGTTGCATTTCATCTACAATAAACCGGACATCGAAGACATCCGAGATTCCCCGCCTAAGGTCCTTGCCGCTATCGACGAGTTCGCTCGAACGAAGAAGTATCTCATGAATGTCGGAGAGGACAAAGGCCGAATCGTGACGGATCTTATAGCCGAGGTCAAGCCTCAGGTTATGGTTGAGCTTGGCGGTTATGTTGGGTATTCGTGCATTCTCTTCGGAAATGCTGTGCGTCATGCTGGTGGCAAAAGATACTTCAGCTTCGAACGGAACCCGGAATTCGCCGCGGTCATTTCCTCGCTGGTCGATCTCGCTGGCTTGCGCGACATTGTCGAAGTTGTTGTTGGGCCCAGCGACGTTTCACTCAAGCGGCTACATGCACGAGGAGTCCTGCAGGGCATTGACTTGATGTTCCTCGACCATTACAAGCCAGCGTACACGACAGACCTAAAGCTCTGTGAAGAGCTCGGCCTGGTCACACCTGGAACTGTTCTGGCTGCCGACAATGTTATCAAACCCGGAAACCCGCCTTACCTGGAGTACGTTCGCAGCACTGTCGAGCAGAAGAAGCAGTCGAGCAAATCGGCCGGGGCTGTCAACGGTGTTGATAGCCGTTTTGCCGACAGGACGGCGAAACAGTATTTCCAAAGGGAGGGAGAGGCGAAGCTGGACGACAAAAGAGTCGGGAATCCCTCGTTGATATACGAGAGCAAGCTTGAGCATAGCTACGAGCCCTCCGGTGTCCCAGTGAGTGTCGACATTGCCGGAAGTCTTCAGTCAGCACTAACCGCCATCCAGGATGCCATCGAAATCACCAGATGTGTAGGCCTCGCAGAGGCATAATTGCTCAGCAGGCCACAAAAATGTAGGAAGGGTGACCGGATTGGCAAACGTACTTCGATGTAGGCACCCATCTATATCCATCCAAAAGCTAGTACTCTTCACAGTAATCCCAGCGAAAGCTGTGATCTAGAATCTGGGAATGACAACACTTGCCGGTCATTTAATGTCTTTCTATCTTGATCTTCTACAGTCTTCCAAGCACTTGTCCTTGTACTGCAGCAGCTGTCGCGAAATGCTCCTCGTCGAATTGCCTTTCACACGTAGTCCACCCAATAGTCTCGACCGTCAATTTGCTGCGAATCTCCCCAGGAAAATGACGGTAACTTCAGCCTCCACTCGCGCGCCTCTCGTGACGTCGACATTTTGAATGGTCCTCCCGAGACCCCCTGCACATCACACGCATGTGAAAGCCTCCCAACCGTCCTGTTCCCGGCGGACATTTCTTACGAGTAAACGGACGTTTCTCTTTCTTTCCCGTATATACAGACCTCCTTGCGGCTTGCACCTGGCAGCTGGATCTCCCGCGAAGATGCTCGACGGCAACTCTAGCGTGCTCGCCCACCGGCTTCAAAACGCCTCGCTTTTGTTCCTCAGCCTTGCCTTCCTTCCCCTCGATACATTCGTCCTCTTCGCATCCTTGATTTTGCGTGCCATCCTTCCAAATCAGGTAGAGCACCGCCGCCGACGAGCCCGCCATGAGGATGGCTTCCGCCCGCGAACCATCCTAGTCACCGGGGTAGGGATGACCAAGGGCCTCGCGCTCGCCCGCCTATTCTACCAGGCCGGCCACGACGTCGTCGGCGCGGACTTTGAACCTGACGGCGCCCTCGCGTGCGGGAGGGTCTCGCGAGCGGTGAAGAAGTTCTACAGCCTTGAGATGCCGATTCCGGTTCGGAAACCGGACACAGACACAACCACCGTATCAGCATCAGCATCAGTATCGGCATCTTCAGCTTCAGCTTCTTCACCTGACATGTATTATATCCGGCAATTACTGGATATCGTCACGCGAGAGAAGGTCGACCTCTGGGTAAGTTGTTCGGGGGTCGCGTCGGCGATTGAAGACGGCATGGCCAAGGAGGTTCTCGAATCCCGGACGAACTGCAGGGCGATCCAGTTCGACGTGCGCACCACGCAGAGATTGCACGAGAAGCATTCCTTCATCAAGCACACGCGGGACGACCTGGGCCTGCACGTGCCCGAGACGCACGAAATTACCAGTCGTGCCGCGGCGGAGCGGATCTTGCGCGACAGCACGTCCACCGCCGCCGCTGGTGGTGCTGGACGGAAATACATCATGAAGCCGATCGGCGTGGACGACGCCGCCCGCGCGGACATGACTCTCCTGCCCAGGGCCTCGGAGGTCGACACGGCAAAGCACCTCGCCCGGCTCAAGATCTCCGAACACTCCCCCTGGATCCTGCAGCAGTACATCTGCGGCCGCGAGTATTGCACGCACTCGCTGGTCGTGGACGGGCAGGTCAAGGCGTTCGTGGCGTGCCCGTCGGCCGAACTGCTCATGCATTACGAGGGGCTGCCCTTCGAGTCGCCGCTCAGTCTGGCCATGCTGGACTTCACCAGGCAGTATGCCGCTAGGTGCGGCGGCGGTGGACAGGGACAGGGACAGGGAATGGGAATGGGACAGGGGAAGCAATTCACAGGCCATCTGTCCTTTGACTTCATGGTCGAGGAGAAGGAGGAAGAGGAAGACGAGAGGCCCGACTCTCGCGAAAGTATCACTCTCCTCTACCCTATCGAATGTAATCCGAGAGCACACACGGCTGTCACATTATTCGACGGCGCCACCGAAATGGTTGACGCGTATCTGTCCGCGCTAGAACCGGAGAGCAGTGACTACAGCAGTGGTAACATCGACAGCACTGGTGAAAGCAATGGTAACAACACAGGCGAAAGCAATGGTACCAGCACAAGCGAAAGCAATGGTACCAGCGACAGCACAGGTGAAAGCAACCGTACCAGCACGAGACCACCGAACCCAGACCCCCAAAGCCCTTCGTCCCTCGTGGTCCACCCGCGCAACCTCCAACACGACAAATACTTCTGGGCAGGCCACGACCTGGTCACCCGCGTCATCCTCCCGACCCTTTCGCTGCTCACGCTCACGCTCGACTCGTCCCCCTTGCACGCGTCCATCCCGTCGACATTTCAAAACTACGCCGTCTTCCTCACCCGCCTCTTCACATGGAAGGACGGCACTTACCTGCTTTGGGACCCCCGGCCCTGGTGGTGGCTGTATCATGTCTACTGGCCGATGCGGTTCTGGGGCTGTCTCGTGAAGGGAAGGAAGTGGAGTCGTCTCAATGTTAGTACGACGAAGATGTTTGAGTGTTGAGTGTCGAAGCACGGCGTAGGGGCGTACGGGTGTCGAGGTCTCGGCTGGGAGGGTTGCGCCAACCGAGTATATACATGTGTACATGGGCTGGCATTTAAACTGGACGACTCCGATTGCAAACGAATGAACGAATACTGATCCAAGCTGGTACATATATCCCGCAATGATGGCTGAGTCTATCTCAAACAGGATAACCCATATCTTTACTCTGAAAGCGGCTACGGAATCTCTTACTCGGGAGTCTCTTCCTGTAGAGGGTTACCAGATTCGTCTCTTGGGGCGTCTTACTGAGGAGTCTCTTTTCCTGTAGAGGATTGCCTGATTCGTCCCCTGGAGCGAACGCACACCAACAATCTGCGCCCAATTCGTCGCTATCGAGATCTGGAGCACTCCTGTTTCAGACTCCCCATCAGGCTCACTTCGATTTGGCCGGGTGAGCACGGTTGCTGGCCATCCAGCATCTCGCTTTGGTACTCGATCACGCTCTTAGCATCTTCGATGGCTTGCCGTCTCGCAGCGATGAGCGCCTGGGCCCGAACGTGTACACCGTCGTCGACATCGCCATTCTGTGTGGGAGTACTTTCAAGGGTGATTTGTAGTAGCCTTGTCATCGTAGATTCGAACTGGCCGAGCGAGTCTTCGGTGCATGACAGCAGCCAATGATCCAGCAGAAGGGCAAAAACATCCGTCTGCCCGGCCTTTATCGCTTCAAGGATGTATTGCTCTCCTCTTTCGCTCCTTAGAAAGGTTGGAAGATGGTCGAACAATGTCTGCCCAATGTCCATGGGAATCCTTGCCATCTGAGAGCGCGTAGTGGATGGCCGCTCATTGACTGGGCCGGTGAGAGACCGTTTTTCAGCCGAACCCACCTGGAGAGCGAAGTATAGCAGATATCTGAGGAATCGCACATCCCCAATAGGGATCGCATCCAAGATGGCTTGATGTAACAGGTTCGCATCTTGCTCGGGGTCTCGATGCTCCACTATTTCGGTGAGAAAGGATCGGACGGCAAGTTCCTGCACGAGATATACGAGGATCTCACGCTTTCGGACAGTGAACGGAGCCCGGAGCAAAGGACGCGGGGGTAGATAGTAGTGGTTCCCATCTTCCCCAGGGACAAGGCGGCCGTCATCTTCTGCGTCGAGGGGCCTCCAATCGAACTCGTATGCTTGTCGATCCAGAAAGCTAAGTGTGTACTGCGAGACCGACAGATACGTGGGCAATGAATAGAACGTGAAGAGGTTGGCGATGGAGCTGGGGCCCATGTTGGTTCTATACCTGAGGGCGACAGGTGACATTCTGGACCAATTTCTGACTTCCAACAGAGCATCGGCGCAAGAACGGGGCGTTTGTGTCCAACCTGTCCAAAGCTTGTCCGTTTCCTTAAAATGTCTTCTGAGCCTGGACTCATCCACTGCCGCCAACCAGATGGGAGTATATTGAACACAGTCTTTGAGACTGAGCAGATACCGTCGGTAGATGAAAAGGTGCAGGGCGTATAATCGACCGGCGCCCCACTAGCCGCTGGTCAGAACGTTGTGCTGTAACTGGGCACGTAGAGCGAGGGTCAGGGATGTCGGGATTCTCTCGTGCCATGGCGCACGGAGTCGATATTGATTGAGAAATGCTCTGGTGATTGGTCCCGGGAACAAATCCACGTCCCCGTATCGCACCTGTCGAGGATGGTCCACTTCGCAAAAAGCCAGTACCGCAAAAGAACGCGCAAGGTCAGAGAAAG
Source organism: Phialophora tarda (assembly GCA_016109495.1). NCBI lineage: Eukaryota > Fungi > Ascomycota > Eurotiomycetes > Chaetothyriales > Herpotrichiellaceae > Phialophora > Phialophora tarda. The sequence goes on along the minus strand of JADWPL010000019.1, from coordinate 352,444 downwards.
GCGGCAATTGTCTCCGAAATTGGCGGCAAACATTGATCAGGGATAGTTCCCGTGAGTACCAGAAGATTTCCTCGAGAATCTCTGCGGGCATACTATCAAGCGAGGGACTTGATGCCGGTGGAGTTGAAACCGCCATGTCGGTAGTAGTATTGTTATTTTTCCCTCAACGAGCGAGAGCTGTTAGTTGCTTCAATAATGCACCGGCAAAACCATGAAATAGTCCTAAGATAAGTTCCTGCGGATGTAAATAGATCTGGAGATGGGTGATAAAAGGGTGAAAATCGAAAGAACGCGAGACCGAAGATCAAGAAATGATTGAGACAGAGCCACGCGGCAGTCGGAACAGAGTGGCAGGTAGGTGTGGCAGGCACAAGTTGTAATGTGGAAGCTGCGAATGCAAGTACCATGCCTTCTAGAGGGCGATTGCCACGCTATAACCTGGAGCCGCACAATGGCCATCCCAAGCAGCATAACCCGTATCCTTTATACATAGCCTGTAGACAGTCAATACCGGCCACAGCACCAACTCTGCGCATCAGCTCAAACTCACCTTTCCGGGACCCGGTGAAGAAGAACCTCACGACCGCAACCTGCAAGCCCGCCATGGCAACCATCATGAGCACCTCGATCAAACTGAAATTGAATATCCTCTGCTCCGTGCTCCTGACCGTGCTGAAGTTGCGATTCTCGCGCGTGCGGAAGTATTTCTGCATGCGACTGACTGTGCTCAGCTGTCCGCTGATCTTGAATACCAGATCCTCGAGAGCGGAATGCTGTTCGGGCGACGAGCCGGCCTTTTGGGGCAGGAGGGCGGATTTGGATTCGTCTTCGACCTGAATTCGCGCGGACGTCAGATTCTGTTTCTTTGGTGGATGACCTAGGCCTTCGAGAGTAAACGTACAGCGACCTCGAAGTCGACCATCTTGTCCGCAAACGTAGACATCTCGTTGTTGAAGCACACCCGATACTCGCCGGCCGTCTGTGCTGTGAAGACAAAGTCTCCCTGTCTCTCTTTTTCTCCCGCCATGATCTTCTTGTCGTTCGGTCCGACCACCTCGTAATCGATGTCGAAGGAGCCGCCAGATTGGACCTGTGATTTCGCGCGTCAGTAACTCAACTGCTCACTACAAAGGCCATCCATACGGCGAAATAAAACGCGACTTTGGCGCCTTGTCGTTGTACATCCGTGAAGAAGCAGGCTTTCTCGTTGGCGCCCACTTTATATGTCAACGCGGTGCCGTGAACGCTCGAGACGGCCAGAGCCAGCAGGCCGAACAGAATGGAGGACGGCGTCATTATTTATCGATGCTGGCAGGTGCGAGAGCGAGGAAACGAAGTCTTCCAGAAGTCAATGGGGCGCGAGTGAAAAGGGGCCACATGTTTCGATATTCCGCAGGCGCGGAGAGATCTTGGCGCTCATCAATCCGCCAATCAGAATCCGAGCCTCTGCGGAACTTCTTCCCCCTTTCACTGTTTCTTCACTTTCAATTCTGTTCAGCTTGTCTCCCAATACGACTGCGACTACGACTGCGACTATGATTCTGCATATAATCACGTTGCGGGGCCGTGGTCCCACGCGAAACCGTCATCATCAAAGTCGAAATTCATCGACTGGATGCGGTTCATCTGCTCCAGCCATGAGGCAGTCCAAGCGTCGTCGTCCATGATCTGGGTGAACAGATCTGCTACATCACTTCCCCACTGGTCCAAAACAAAACTCGGCTCGGCTTGCCCCAAGTTGTTGGTGGGAGTGGCTGTCGAGTCTCCGTGGATTGGGACATGTCCAACGTCCCCAGGGGTTGGCTGAGGCGATAGGTCAATTTGCGGGGCTTCAGCCCTGCTGTGTTCGGTTGCCGGTCGTTCGCCATCCCCCTGATCAACATGCATGTGCCCATCGCTGCAGCCAAGCTTTTCGAGACACTGACGTAGAGCCTTCTCACCGGCGACCGCAGCTGACACGCTTTCCCTCAGCACTGACAGCCTTGCAACCGCTTGTCTAAGGCTCGTGGTTGCGTGACCTCTGCCCTGCAAAACTCTTGCCGAGTACTTGGCCAGCATAGCCGAGAGAAGCAAACCTGCATCAATGGTATAAAATACCAGAGTGTATATCTTGTACTGGTGTTGTTCCGTCTTTTCGAACAAGAGCTGCGTGGCATCGAGGACTTGGACCGCCGCAGACACTGCAAAGTCGAGACTGTGAGGGTGCTGTGGTGCATGAGGTTTGTGGAGTGCCAAAAGAAACGAATTCGCTACGATTGAAATCTGCAGCCGATGCTTGATTATGTCCGGCCACAGAAGATCCCACGATGTATCAGGCTTTTCAGGCCTCATAGCAGGTGGAAGGCTGCTCAGAAAGTGGAGAACTTCGGCGTGTGTTGATTGAATGGCGCCATAGTCGCTGAAACCCGGTCTAAGAGCTCCCGAGGACATCAATCTGTGGATTTGTTGTCCGAGGTAGTGCTTCACCTTTCCCGAGGTGTACAGAGACGGCCGTTCGTCTGGAGCGGGAGGTGCAAAGAGAGTTCGCGAAGGATTTTCGGGAATGTCGCAGTCTATTGGCGTCTTGACCGTACAGTCCTCGGCATTGATCATCCGGGGCCGGCCTAACTGTAGTGCCATATGGCTGGGTTCATCAGGACACTGACCTTTGAGCCTGTCATTTCGGGGATAGCTCACCTTTCCCAGGTAAAGAGGGTGGCCCAAAGCCTCCTCCTATGTTCGTGGTGCCATGCCTGCTGTAGATCTTCCTTTTGATGGGCTGTCTGCCGAGACCTGGGTTCAAGATGGAGTCTCTGGTCCTGAGCTTGCCTATGGAAAAGTTAGCTGGAAGACCATCTGCTTCATTGCACCTCGCGCCTACCGCACAGCATTTCCAAGGGCATGCCACGCCTCCGACCCGCGACCGCCATTCTTGAGCCATGCACAGCGCATGAGATCAGCCTGAACTGCGGTGACAGCTTGCAAGTGGCGTCCTAGTAAATTCAGAATCCTCTCCCCGGTGTCACTGAAATGTCTTGAGAGCTCCTCAAGCGACGGAGAGTTTGGCCTCCGTGTACTTTCAGCAGCCACAGAGTTTGGCGGCACGAATTGTGCTCCTAGGGCAAGGATCTGAAAGAGAAGAGCTGGAAAGCACAAACTTTCTGCAGTCCCTTGCTGCTCTATCATAGCAGGGCCCGCACCACACGATTGCAACCATACGCGGTGTGTTTGGTCAAAGTAGAATCGATCTATCGAACCGAAGTACCAGTTTGCTTCCGAAAAGAAGACACTGCGGAGCTCCCGGATAACCGTGAGGGACGGTAGATTGGCCACCAATCGATTGAGCTTTTCCCACTGAGAAGGTGCGAGTACTATCCGGGAGTGCATAGATTGAACCTCTCGGCGCTGGTGAGTGAACTGACATGGTGAGCTGGATTGATCTTCCAAGCACGGACAGCTGGGGCTCACCTCGTCCAGCGCATGTGAGGATAGTCCACCAGTATCGGTGTACGAATAGCCCATCTGAACCGACAAGTCTAGGGCGGTGCGGTCTTCTCCAAGGCTTGACGCTGTGTCACTTGTCAAGACTTCCGGCTGGGGCGTCAGCCCATTTCTGTAGCTGAATTAGCTAACATGGCGTGGCCAAGTTATTCGGCAACGCACATCAGCCTGGCCGGCTTGCTTTCACGAAATTGTTAACTGAGGCGCACATGATATTGACCAAGAGGTCGTCTCAGACAGACATACACAGGCGGATTCTGGTACAGGCATCGCGAAGGCACTCCTCGCTCCGTGCAGATATTGCAGGGAATCTGGCGGTTGCACTTTATACGAAGAGTCAACCAAGTTCAAGTAATTGCAGCTTGGGAATTGTTAATCACTCTTTGCTTCCTCCGATGGCATTCCGCACATGCCGTCACGCGGCGATTCTTGGAGCGATACGGGCGCATCGTTGCTGCCTCGTACGCCGGCCGAAAGGCAATCAACATATAGGAGTGGAAGGAAAGACGCAAGTATAAGCGGAGAAAAGGTAGTTGGCATAAATGCGGCTGTTTCGGGTGACGTGACGCCAAGGTTGAAAAGCGCGAGACTTTGATAGTTTCTTTTTGCCAGCAATAGTAGATATAATCTGCCATTATCTTGACTTTAGCACACGCCTAGTTTGTCGCCGGGACGGGGGCGTATAATCACCAAGCCAGTGCCATCACCAGCCAGGCTCCCCCTTTCTAGCAGTGTGGCCTAAGATGAGTTCTATCCTATACACGATCCATCTATTGACCAAACTATTGCTCGGTCGGGTTAACCAGTGTGTACCTGTACCTTGCCAGACCTTCCTCCAGATCCAACAGAGCTTTGTTCGCCTCCTTCATGGGCCGCTGCTCGACCCAGGGCTGGATCTTATTCTCCGCCGCGAATTCCAGCATTTCCTCCATTTCCTTCGGCGAGCCAATGGAAGTTCCAGTAATACTTCTATTCTTGGCGATGAGGTCGAAGGGAAATATTTGTGGAAGGGCACCCTCCGGCACTCCAACTTGAACCAGGTATCCACCGGTATCGAGCAGTCCCAGGTAATCCCGCAACGGCATTGTCGTCGACGAGACAGTGCAAATGATCAGGTCCAGCGAGAGGGCGTACTTCTGAGCCCAGTCTTCTTCGTCGTCTGTTGCGATATATCGATCGGCACCCAGGTTGAAGACGTCCTCTCGCTTCGATGCTTTTCGAGAAATTCCCACGACCTGATCAGCTCCCATAGCCTTCGCGAAAAGGACTCCGAAGTGACCAAGTCCACCGACACCAACAATCCCGACTCGTTTTCCAGGGCCACATCCATATTGTCTCAGTGGGGAATAGAGAGTGAGACCACCACACAGCATTGGTGCCGCCGCAGCCGAGCTCACACCCTCTGGGATCTTGACAGCGAAGTGAGCAGGAACTCGGCTGTATGTTGCATAACCACCGTAGGACTTGGTGCCGTTCAAGTAAACACTGTTGTATGTATCGCAGCGGCCCTTTTTAACGCAGTAGTTCTCGCGGCCGGCTGAGCAGTCAGAGCATTTGCCACTGCGATGTCTGCAGGAATCTGACTGTGCACCCACTCCAACCCGATCACCGACTTTGATGCTCTTGACCTCTTTTCCAACGCGGACAGCGGTGCCGACAATTTCGTGTCCAACCACGCATGGGTACATCGTAGGACCCTGGGCAGAGTTAGTGCCTAGACGTTGAACGATCGAGGATGGAGGCGGCGAACCCATCCACTCCGCAACGTGTGCACGTCACTACCGCAAATGCCCGAATGCGTAATCTTGATGTCAACATCGTCTTCCTCCCAAGCCTTGGGCTCAAATGTTTCCCACTTCATATTGCCGACGGAATCCTTGTCGTGGCCCATCCAGCCTTGAAAGATGTAGTCACCTGTTGCAGTCATGTTGAGCACTGATGTCGAAGGGTCTTCAGAAGCAATGAAGTTAGGTGGGTGGAAGCAAGAAACGCCTTGTGAGACGAGACCTGAACTCGCCAAACGTCGCACAAGGAGCTTTTATAAGTCGCGACACTCCCTCGTCAATGCCTTAGAGATATAGCCGTCGATGACGTCCGAGATGGATCATGGACAAACGGCGATGAGGTGGACAAAACACGGACCTAAGCGGTAGAACCGGCCGCAAGTGAACTCCACATCGTTACTCGGCCAGTGTTTGAATGAGGAACAACCTCAGTACCACGATCATGAGAGGTGCGGAACATACAGACCCCTGACCACAGAAGAGCATACTCTATGGGATAAGGTATCTCCATTTTGGTAGGCTGCGAATTCGCTGACCAACACGATATGTGCACATGAGCTGGTTGGACAAAGCTGCCCTCGAAACGCGACAGGGGACTTCGGTTGGGCCGCCTCATTAGCTGCAGAGCTGGGGCAAGGACTGGCGAAGCCACGGAGCGACATTCGAGTCGCCGCAGACATCTCAATTAATAATTGTCGGGCTCAGTGCCACTTCGAATGATTCTTGAGAGGTTGGAGTCGAGATCGCAACTGCGCGTCGGCAATAGGCAGCATCATTAGCGGCTTGGCATTTGTTGTCGCAGGCCTTGCACTTCGGTTTTTGCTTCCTCGCCCTCCACTCTCGCGACATGTGATGAGACTACAGGGAGCCTGGACCTTGATTGGGGACTGGACAGTTTCCTTGGATGATCGCGCCCTATCTCACGGCCCTAGAAATGCGATGCGCAAGGATGGGACCATCGGTTGCTCGCTGCCATCTTTTCGGGCGAAATTGAGCTGCGGAGACCCTTGAAATTTCGGCCGATGCTTCGGGACAGCGCGAAACAACCGGCACAGTGTATTCAGCGACGAATAGTCCGAGCAACAGAGGCCACATTCACGACAGTTATGTTTTGCATTATATATACAGTAGGTGCATAGTCAACTAATAATGCCCTCATCCAAGCAAGATGCCCGAATACAAACACACAGGTCCCGTCGACTGCGACGTCGCCATCGACACCAGCAAAATCAGGAACAGGACCGCCATCGTCACGGGCGGCGCAAACGGCCTCGGCGAGGCATATGCTCGCGCCCTAGTCGCGGCCGGAGTTAAGGTCGTCATCGGAGACCTTGACTCCGCCCACGGGCAGAAACTGGAGTCCGAACTGTCGGGAGTGAAGTTCATCCAATGCGACACCACGCAATGGGACGACCAGCTCCATCTGTTCAGGGCCGCCGCGGCCTTCTCCCCCACCGGAAGGATCTCCTACGTGGTTGCGAATGCTGGCATAATCCGGCCTGACGAGGTATTCCTACAGGACGCGAGCGAGGAGGATCCCAAGGAACCGAACCTGAAGACCATCGACGTGAACGTCAAGGGCACGCTCTTCACGGCAAAGCTGGCGGCCCATTACTTTATAAAACAGAACGGTACGACGCCGTCCCCGGTTCAGGAAGACACGTGTTTGGTGTTGATCGGGTCGGGGGCCGCGTTCCTGGATTGTCTCCGGATTCCTCAATACAATGCAACAAAGTGGGCGATGAGGGGGATCATGCACTCGCTGCGGAGGACCGCGTTTTACTATGGCAGTCGAGTGAACGTCATCATGCCATGGTATGTGAAAACCAATATCCTGAGTCAGAAGGATTGGGACGCGGCGTTGGCCGTGGGCGTGGAGTTTGCAGAAGCAGAAGACGGAGGCAAGTGTCTCCTGCGGATATTGTCCGATCCAGAAGTCAATGGACATTCCTTCTTTCTCGCCGCGAGGAAGTGGGCTGCTTGTGGGTTTATGGACTTGGATTTGGATGACTACCAAGATCCCCTGTTGCAGGAGATCCAAGAGGATCAGATCAGGGCCAGTCCGGTGTCAGCTGGTCTGTTTGTTTAGGCGCCAAGTATCGGGCAATTGTGTTTTCGATGCTCAAAAGTCACAAGCCGCAGCGATGCTCTCCATCTGATCAGCCGTCTTCGTGCCCTCTTCAACTCGTTTCCTTATTCCCGCGATTGACTCCTTTCCCAGCGGCAGCCTCAGCAGTGGCGGCGTGGACGCGGGCTTCAGCACTTCACTGACAATCGCCTCGGCTGTCTTCTTCGGATCCTGCGCCGCTGTGGTGTCCAACCCCGCGATGACCTGCCATGCATATTCTGCCGCCGTGCCCTTGTACGCCTCCGGGAGGGCCGGCATTTTCAATTTCTTGGGATCAAAGAAAGCAGTTCTCATTCCACCAGGCTGCACGGTTACAACGCGGATATTGAAAGACGACAATTCAATGGCCAGTGTTTCTGACATGCCCTCCATGGCAAATTTTGAAGCCGAATACATCGCGGTTCCTGGCCGAGGATTCCAGTACGACGCACTCGAGATGTTGACGATGGTCCCGGACCTCCTTTCGCGCATGGATGGGACCAGAACTTGGATGAGGCGGATGGGTGCCCAGAAATTCACGTCGAATAGCTCGCGCGCGACGTTCAGGCTGCAACAACGAATCAGTCTCCGGCGTCAGGGCTAGAAAGATTGAATGTACTCCATTAATTCCAGGACGCCACCTTCGGCATACCCAGCATTATTGACAACGACATCCACCTCCCCATGGTCGTTCACAATCTTCTGGATATCGCTCTCGAGGGACTGGCTGGACACATCCAGCTTAGCCCAGGTGCCACCTAGTGACTTGATTTCTTCCACTGCGTCTGGGCTGCTGGCTGGATTCCGTGAAGTGGCAATGCATTTCTGCCCTGCTTTGAGCGCGGCACGTGCGATATCCAGGCCTAGGCCGGTTGAGCAGCCTGTCACGAGCCACTGCATGTTGGGTGAGGTGATTGTACCGATAAGTGGGTGAGAGCGGGATAGAAAATGAAAGAGTATGGATGCTTGGGGTTTTCTTGCTGGAACATCGAGGAGCCTTGACACGGTCCTAGGAGATGTATATATATGTCTTTTCAGCTCAGATGCTTACACAATCAATCTAACACTGCTGTTGGTGACTTTGGCCTACAGCATCGGGTAGACTCTGGGCAACTTCGGTGGATCTCCGTTATTGTGTGCGGCCGTACGGACCAGCTAGGCATTTTTTGCCCAAGTCCTGGAACAAGACGTAACACCTTGCCCGGGCACAGCGTTGTTCCACGCGGCTCAAGTATTCGAGCTCGGAGAAACTAACCGGAAGAGGTATCTCCAGACCACCGAGCCGGATGGATTGATTCACCGAGACTCTCATGTTCGTTCGACCAAGGGCAGAGTTTTAGAGATTGGTGCTAGTAGCATGAGTTAGCTGATATTCCGGCAATCCAGGGAATGGCCATGAAAGTTTTTCTCCTTATCCTGAGCGTCGAAGCATCGGTTTCCGATTCGCAGATGGATACGAAGCCGGGCTAGACTGGAAGTGCTCAATGCGGAAAGGGTTGTGGACTGCGGACAAGGCTGCGAGCCCGATGACGTCACGCCTTCGACGAGGCTGAGGATTTCTGACAAGCGAAATCCAAGTGAAGCAGAAAGGATCATTTCATGTCGCGGCGCAGAGACGCCAGCGAACTGACCTAATGGCCAAGCAAAATATCGTGGCACCATACGACAACAGTTGATGGAGTTTCACCTCTAGCCCCTGGCCGGCAGACTCCCAATGTCTGAACATCACCCAGCCGAGAGAGGACCGGACGAGGACGATAGCATGCCGCTCCTAAGGACCTACCTATCGCGCATCAGAGGCTTTGTATTCTCCAACAGTGCGGGCTCCGCGAACCTTGGTCGTGACAACTCCGTTCTAGTCATAGGGAACCCATCCGCGGACCTAGACAGTTTCATCTCAGCCGTGACCACATCCTACTTCTACAACCTCAAGAGCCGCAATTCTAAGCCCGCCACACAGAGGATCTATATCCCTATCCTGAATTTACCGTCCGTCAGAGCCGCCGAGCTATGGAGACTGCGGCCTGAGTTCGGCGTCGCTCTCCGCCTAGCACTAGGCGAATCAGCCGATGCCATCAATCAAGGAAAAGCAGGCGAGCAAGGAAAGACGGCCGCGCTGGAAGATCTGATCACCATCGCTGATATAAAAGCCGATCCAAGTTCGAGTCTACACTCTCTATTCGCTGAACCATCAGACTCCGAATCTGAATCATCTATCAAAGACACCGAGAAACAACCCCTCTTCCTGGTCGACCACAACGCCCCCTCGATACCGGGCCTCGCTGACGAGTTCATCTCCACCCGCTTCACCGTCACCAGCTGTATCGACCACCACGTCGACGAGAAGTACGTCCCTCAAGACGCGAACCCCCGGATCGTCACCACCGGGATAGGAAGCTGCACGAGCCTGGTGGTCAAGCACCTCCGCGACGAAGCATTCTGGCCACCACCGCAGCGCACTTCCGAGACACCACCACCCCCGCAAATCCAAGCACTGCAGCAGATCTCCAGACTCGCCCTCGCCCCGATCCTAATCGACACCGCGAACCTCAAAGCCAGCGGGGACAAATGTTCCGACACAGACCGCGAGGTTGTGAAATTCCTCGAATCAACCATCACCTCCAGTCCCCACAATGTTCAAGCGGCGGCATTCACTCCGCAGCAATGGCACCGCGACGCCTTCCACTCGGCAATCTCGACCGCGAAATCAAACTCCCTGGATCTGCTCTCCATGCAGGAGATTTTCGACCGCGACTATAAAGTCTGGACGGAACAGACTTCGACGGGCGGCGACCGCGCCGTGAATATCGGCATCTCGAGCCTCGTGCGCCCGTTGTCCTGGCTGGTCGAGCACGCGGGGGGCATTGACGCGTTCCTCGCCGAGATCGAGACCTTCGCGCGCGGCAGTAGTCCCGCAGACAGGAACCCGCTGGGCGTGTTCGGCATGCTTACCCGCACGGGCGACGGGCGCAAAGAAGTCGTGGTCCTGGCGTTCGACGAGGCCGTCGGCGGCAGCGGCGGCCTAATCGACGAGTTTGAGCGCCGCAGTAAGACCGGTGAGATGCAGCTGCAGCTCCGGCCCTGGGAAGGGGACGAAACGCTCGCACGGTCGCTTGGGCAGAAGTTCGGTCGCAACGGGGGGCAGTGCAAGATCTGGTTTATGGGGGACACGAGCAAGAGTCGGAAACAGGTCGGCCCGCTGCTGAGGGACTCTGTGCGTGCCATGTGAGAGAGAGGGTTTACTCGTACAGTATTGGACGATCTAATACAGGAATAAATACTAGTAGTACTCTGCGTAATGACATGACACGATAAGGATCGAGGATTGAGTGTTGAATGTGAATGTCCAAAACCATCTACTATCTATGCATACCTCGTCAGGTGTGTGTCACTGAGCTAACAACGCTATAGTGGCCACAGCGTACAGTATTTAATCCTACAACCTTTCAACCCTCTCGGCCAAGCCATGTTCTACAATATCCTCGGCCACACCGTCGGGCGTAGCAACGCCGCTCTCGCTCTCCCGAAGCTTCTCCATCTGATCGTCTAGCCGGCCGTACGCCCTGGGGTTTTTCTTCGCCTCGCCCCCGCCTACGCTCTTCATCTGGTAGCCTCTCACGCGCGGTCCCTGGCCGGTTTGCTTGGGCATTTCGGACTCGTACGATCGGCCGAACGCGTCGACATCTGCCAGGAAGGTTCCGCGCGCGATGCTCGCCCGGACGGAGGTGAAGAAGGCGTCGATGATGCTGAAATTGTGGATCTGGAGGAGAGTCCACGCCAGCATCTCGTTGGCTTGTAGGAGGTGGTGGACGTAGGCGCGGTGGTGCCGCGTGCAGGTGTAGCAGGCACAGACCTTGCTCAAGGGGGAGAGGTCCGTGGCATGGGTTGTGGACCACAGGTCAATGCCCAGGGGCATGTGCTTGTGCGTGTTGATGTTGGGCTCTTCCGGGAAAGTAAACGAGAGGGCGATGCCGGATTCGGAGAACTGGGTCACGAAAGGGACTGTCAACATGTCCACTCCGGCGTGGATCGCGGCGAGGATGGCGTGCGGTGTTTGTGGATCGGCAAGGCATATTGTCGGCATGTCTCGCAGGGCGTCTGGCAGACCTAACACCGTCGACGGCGAGTAGGTGCACAGGCCGGAGATCTGGGATCTGTACTCATCGCTGAGATCCGAGAGATACAGCGACATCAGCTCGGTCTCGACGTGAGGGATCGAGGCGAAGAATGGTTGCTGTTGAACACCTCCCTCTGTATCCGCCGCGAAATTCTGCAGCCAGGCATGTGTCCTGTCGGCACTTTTCTCCACTCTCTTCACGCTGGCGTTCTCCGCGCTGATCAAGTCGGCGATGCTGATCGAAATATCCGGGCGTAGGGTCTTGATCGCCTCGTGGTACTTTTCCACGTCCAAATACCTGAAGCCCACCGAGGTCGAAATGGCGATCGACGAGTTCGTATTGTGCGCCGGGCAAGGGATGTAGGGGACTCGTCTTGGGCCTAGGATCGACAGGCATGGCTCCGGCAAGCCGATGTACCGTCGTAGACGCGACTCCTGCCCCGTAGATGGCGTACGGTAGACGGGCGCATTACTTTTTTCGACAACTGTTCATCCACAAACTGTAAGCCGCGTAAGTCAGCAGGCCAGCAGGACGCTGAAAGAGGGAGCACATACAGTCTTCCAAGGCCACGTATACGGTCGAGATCTTGGTGTGTTTCTGTACATTGTCATGCGACAAGTGAGGGATTATCCCGCGCGAGGTCGGGACGACATAGTGCGGTGTCGAGGTCGCGGTTCGGCCATGCACGGTCAACTGGCCTAGCCTGGCTGCGGATTCCGAGGCCGGGACGTGCTGGAGGACGAATCTCAGCATCTCGTCCGGTAGGCCAACGAGCGCTGCGTCGTTGACTGACTCCATGGTGCCATTGCGGTTGGTGCTGTGGTCTTCATTTGCAGAAGTCGTGGAGCGATAGAAGCGCCGCGCGGGGGACACTCCGCCGTACAAAAGGAACACTCCACCGTATAGATGAGTGGGAATACAGCAATAATTACCGAGTACTAAGATGTGAATATCCCAGCACACGACATGATAAAGAGGAGTCTGTAGATTAGCTCATTGCGGCCTTATTAGGATATCGTACCCACTGGTTCAGGACCTTTGAAATCCCAGATGTCTAATCAAAGCTTCGAGGACGATAGACGATGAATTCTAATGGAGAAGCATGAGCTTTACAACACGCGTGATGCGCGTCAAGACCATCAGGCCCGGTATCTATATTTCCTGCAGTCCTCGTATTATTCTTTCGTCCCTCGCCGGTCCACGTTGACATTGGCATCTGGCTGACGGAGTAGGCCCAAGTTCAAGTTTGCCGGCCTCTCCCTGGACTCGCTTGGATCTGCCCCTTCTTCATTTCCAAGCTCCGATCAATACAGTACTGTAACATGCCCAAGGTCTATACCGGGCCCAGTGATACTGTATGTGATATTTCGAAACTCAATTCTTCCAGCTCTGTGGGAACTTTTTAGTGCCTAGCACAAAGCCCGTCCTCCCGCGCCCCTATTTACAAGATCCTCGACTTTGTTCCGAACCTATGCTCATGAGGTACGGAGATGGGTAACCCGGTAAAAGAACGGTGTCGAGACCCGTCCAGGGAGATAGTACTTGGTATGTATCGGTTTGCTGCCACAGGAGCACTACGAGGTACTTCATATGAAGCCAGCCCGCTTTCTGTCGTCGACTCTGCCACGCCAAAGACACACTGCTATAATTTCCGAAGATAATGCCGCGGGCTTTTGTTTTCTCGCCAACATCGAATATCGAACACTGACTGACTACCCACGCTGGAAACTCCGGAACCAATCCAAACTTCCGAGGGGGGATTAAACTGTAGTAGTATTATATAACTGTGAGCCACGCACGACCTTCTACTCTCCGAGCCAAACCATGGCCAAGCATGAACACTGGTTGGTTTTCCTCCTTCCGCATCTTGAATCTCGACATTGGTCTTGGTCTTCCCGTCGTTCCCATCATGGCTGCCATCTCTCCCGATCCCACTGCCTCTACTTCCCCGTTCTCCTCCTCCCCTGGCAACGTCCGTCCCCAGCGAGAGCGAATCAAGCAGTCGGACTCCTCCCGACGAGGCATCATGTCCTCCTGGATCCTATCTCCTTTCGCTTCTCTTCTCCTCCGCACGCGCCTCGACGACGACGTCTGTAACCAGACTTACGCCGGCAACGGCACGACCGACGACCCCTACATCATCGATTACCTGGACAACGACCGCGAGGACGCCATGAATTTCACCAAGGGGCGGAAATGGGCCGTTGCCGTTCTGCAGTCCCTGTCCACGTTCGCCGTGACCTTTGCCAGCTCCGTGTACGTCAGCGGCATCGAGGGCGTCATGCGGCGCTTCGACGTGTCCGCCGAGGTGGCCACGCTGGGCTTGTCGCTCTTCGTGCTGGGGTTCGCCCTGGGCCCGTTGATCTGGGCACCCTTGTCCGAGGTATACGGCCGCAGGTCTATCTACGTCGTTTCGTATACTGCGTACGTGGCGTTCAGCGTGGCGGCGGCGTGCGCCCCCAACATCACGGCCTTGCTGGTCCTTCGCTTCTTCGCGAGCGCGTTCGGGTCGTCGACGATGACGAATACCGGGGGCGTCATTGCCGACATGTTTAGCAAGGCCGAGCGCGGAGTGGCCACGGGCTTGTTTGTCACGGCTCCCTTTCTGGGGCCTGCACTTGGTAGGTGAATTTAACCGGTGGATGTCTTTTCATCAACCACGCTGCCATTGTTGGCCCCTTGTACACTTGGCTGGTTCTGATCAATTTTAACTTTTTTTAGGGCCCATTGCCGGTGGTTTTCTCGGCGAGACACAGGGCTGGCGCTGGATTCTCGGTTTGATCGCCATCCTGGGCGGTGTGGTCTGGATTGCCACGATGCTGGTCACCCGCGAAACGTACGCGCCGTTCATTCTGCGACGTCGAGCCAAGGCCCTCTCCCGGATGACAGGAAGCGTATACGTGTCCCGGATCGACGCGGGGCAGCCGCCCAAGACACTCTCGCAGGAGCTCCGGATCTCTTTCACGCGGCCCTGGGTCCTTCTGTTCCTCGAACCCATTGTCTTGCTGACGTCGTTGTACATCTCCATCGTCTACGGCACGCTGTACATGTTCTTTGCCGGCTTTCCCATCATCTTCCAAGGTGCTCGAGGCTGGAGCCAGGGCAAAGCCGGACTTCCATTCATCGGCGTCGCCATTGGCGTCTGTCTGGCCACGCTGGCGGCCGGTGTGGACAACAAGCGCTACGTGCGCCTGTGCGCCGCGACCGAGACAGAGGGACGCGTAGTCGAGCCCGAAGCCAGACTGCGTACGGCCATGGCAGGCTCTATTGTCCTTCCGATCGGTTTGTTCCTGTTTGCGTGGACGACGTATCCGTCGGTGCACTGGATCGTACCCATTATCGGCGCCATGTTTTTCTCCTGTGGACTGGTCATGGTCTTCATCTCGCTGATGAGCTATCTGGTCGACTCTTGTACGTAATTGACCCTTGCTTTGTGATGCTCTGCTCTGCAACAAATCCACATGCTCACTTGTGTAACAGATGTCGTCTATGCGGCTTCGGTGCTGGCGGCCAACTCGGTGCTCCGGTCCTTGTTCGGCACCGCGTTTCCGCTGTTTACCACCCAAATGTACAAGAAGCTCGGAAATCAATGGGCGAGCTCCATTCCTGCCTTCCTGGTGCTTGGGTGCCTGCCTTTCCCGTTTCTGTTCCACAAGTACGGCCCGCAGATCCGCTCCAGGTGCAAGTACGCTTCCGAAGCAGCAAGGGTGCTGGAGAAGATGCGTCGTCGGCACATCGTCGTGATTGGAGGTGAGCCAATGGGCCAAGAGAAGGAGGCCGCCGAATAGGTTGTTCCAGTGGAGGCTGGTCTCGAGGGTATTATGGGCCCTCCGTAATACTGTACGTAAGGGAGGCGCCGGCGTGGGAGTTTTAGAATACTGCCCCCAGATAGACCAATGCATATGCCTCACTGACCGTCCGTTCTAGGGAAACCGACGTCAATATCGACCAGTATAATCGAGTTGCCCAATCTGCCACTCGTCCAAGAAATCAAATCCTAGGAAATCCACATCGAACGACGGATTATTCTCATACTGCTGCTCCAATTGCGACGGACCTACGCTGACCTGTGTGTGCGACGAAGCGTACCCATCCCCCATCCTGTTATCTTGTGACTGGGACTGCTCAGGTACTCGACCGAGAATGTTGGGGGAAACCAAGTACAGATTCTCCTTGGCAAGGATCTCCTCAAATACTGGTAACGCTCTTTTCACGGCCGGAATTTCTTTTCCCTGGGTGAGAAGAAGCATTGTCTGGCTGATAGAAATCCGAGCCATGGAGCGGACGAGGTCTGTCTCGGCTGGATCGAGGGCCGATTCGATGTGTAGAGCGAGTAGCGCAGCCATTGTTGTTACGCTGACAATGTCCATTGTTAGTTCAAAATAGAGCATGTCTGAAGAAAAAAGGGGGAAATGGGAAAGCAATGGACGGCACCTACAAAGATATGGGAAAGTCCAGAAGGGTACCACTCGCCAACACCCTCATGGCAATCGTGTCCAACTCCAGAATAGCGGACCGAAGCCGCTGTCTGGCCCACTCGCTCCAGTCTGCATGTCGGAACTGCTGCCCACGGCGTCGGATCAGACGACACAAGATGCACTGAAACCTGTAGCTCAAGGCTTGTATATTCAGATAGTACACGTCAGTCCCAGCACTCCCACCGACGTGCATCTTGGCAGCGAGGGACTCGCGCCACGCATCGAGTGGGTGCATCATTTGACGAGGATCCTGCTGTGGCTTGTTTGTCACGATGGACATACATTCTCCGACTAAATCGAGTTAGTCACGCTCGTGGTATCAGTTACAGATTGAAAAATCAAAAGATAAAAGGAATAAGAACGAAGGAATCGAATAGAACCACGACCCACATATTTGAGACAACTCGCAGTAGACCACAGGCATGGCCTTTTGCTGCGGCGTGACCGCCGATAGCAAGCCGGACGATGCTCCCGAGACATCCTCCGCTTCCCAGTCATCTTCTGTCCTGGGCTTGATCGCGGAGGTGCTTTCGAGTAGCCGCGAGTGTCTAGGATTGACAAAGACGTGGAAAATATCTAAAGACTGCGTAGCTATAGTCAGCATAATGCAGAAAAGAACAAAACACGGTAAGGAGAAGAGTGACGCACGTAGAGAGCCCACCAGATCCTTCTGTACAGCTTTAAGACTTTGCGGGGTCTGTCTTCTCGAATACACCTGTCGGGGAGTTGGTACGCAGTTAGTACCAGCAATCCAAGTCACAGGTGTCACAGGCCAGGAGTAGGAAACGTACGTGCTGCGTAGGTCAAGCTTCGTGGCAAGACGAATCGCGTTGTGGAACCAGTAGCTAAAGTCCCGGTCGGTAGGGTGGTCGAGAATCACCATGCACAAGACGATGGATCCCTGCAGCATCAACATCGGGTCGTCTTCGGGGGCAAAGTCGTGCAGCAAATTGGCCTTGGAGAAGAACGACTCTTGCGCGGCTGAGCGGCTGGCAAAGCCGCAGGCAGATAGCACCTGTGCTGGCGCATGGACACTGGCTAGTGTCAATATGACGCGGAGCAGGAACAACGAGCAGTCGCCGGATTGATAGCCACGAGTGAAATCAGTTCTGTTGATCACGGGAGCAAAAGGATGGACGTGGTCAAAGTACGTCTTAACGAGGGTGTCTCTGTTGTTTTTGTCTGTCAGTAGAATGAAGAGGAAGACCTAAAGAAGATGGAGGTGGAGGATTCAAGATTGTCTTACAAGTGGCACGGAGGGGGTAGATCAAAGACACCCTTCTTGACAAGATACTCATTGTCAAGGTCGTCAAGCTGGGGTAGCTTGGTCGTTGAACAGTTCCGAGGAGTAAAATTGTTTTCCGGAGTTGGATGGTAGGGGGTACTGGAAGTGGTGTGGTGTCGACTGGATTCTGTAGTTTCTTTCACAGCGTCATTTAGGATATTGAGATAGAGCAGATCTGGCTCAGTCTGACGTGGGCTTTGGCAGTCCAGAGGATCAGATGTGGAAGGCTGCTTTGATTGCTTTTCTCGTCTCGATCGATTTGATCGATTTGGTTGATCGAGAACGTCTAACTGGCTACCGTTGGATGTAGCCTGGATGCCTGTAGTCTGGCAACGGTTAGTGGGAATTCGAAAGGATCGCCGAAGGAGTAGAAGAAAAGTCGGAGAAGAGAAGCAGCTGGGAAAATGCCAATCATTTCAAGCATACTCCTACATGGCTAGGAATGGGTGAAACATGTATTCCTTTCCTGTGAGCTCCACGCATGTTAGCACGCACCGAATGAACCATGTATATGAACCATCCTATCAGTAATCAACTCACCTGGTCCGATCCTTACGGACCGGCAGTATACAGTCCTTGGCACACTGCCTGCTGGTACAGCTGCTGCAGGGGAGGCCCGTCACGGCGGCATCGCACTTGACCTTGCGTACACTGCAGGGCACACATGCCTTGTTAGCTTTGACGGCACGTCTTCTGGATTCTCCCGCCCTCTGTGGCTCGCTGCCGGAAGCCGAAGTATTCATTGAAAGGGGAGCCTGCAATGGCGTGGACGACCAGGGCATAAAAGGGCTTAGGTGGTGCGCATTTTCCTTTAAGTTTTGAGATTTCGGCGTTTGAGCTCCAGGTCAGCGCGGAAGTCTGTACTCTATATTGCCGAGTCCAGGACCCGGCCGATAGGCCCCCGTGGCCCCCTCTTGTTCGGAGAATTCCCCGGCAACCCTGGACACAGGACCGAGGCCCCCAGCTGTTAATGGCGTTTCGGAAATAGCGAACGAATGGCGCGTCTAGATCCGTACGGAGTATGTAGTGTTATGCCTCGTGCCGCGTACTTAATTTCCGCGCGATAGAGTCTCCATTCTCTCGCGGCTGATCAGATACTCCGCCGGCACATCGACGTCCAATTCCGGCGTCATCCTAACTTCGCTTCCATGTCCGATCGCAGGTCTTGCGACATCGTCGCCGCCGAGCCGAGATCGTTGATCCTCGAGCGCAATTCTCGCGATGTACCTGCCACAGAGGGGCGCGTTGGTCATTCCGTGCCCAGTGTACCCGCCACATAGGAATACGCCTGGTCGATCCGGGACTTCGCCAACCCATGGATGTCCGTCGGCGGAATGACCTATTATTCCGGTCCAGGACGCTGCTATATCTAAAGTAGGGTGCTGAGAGATCGAGTCATTCTCGACATAGTGACCAGTGCCAGTGCCAGCGTCAGTGTCGGAGACCAGATCTAGCCTCTCGGGAAGAGTACGTAGATACTTCTCTACACTCTTGTCCACGAAATCGTCGTCCCAGCACTGTTCGCCGTGGTTGAAGGCCAAGTGTCGTCCTCCGCCGAACATGAGGTGGCCGCCTTCATTAATATTATTAGTTGCGGCGTTCGTCCGTTGGTCTGAGGTTGTCCGAGAGACGAATGGGTTTTGAACCAGGTAGTCCGACATGACGCGGTCCATTGTGCCGACGCCTTCAAAGCCGTAGCTCATTGGGATGAGTCTTCTGCTGTGGGAAAGACTTAGCGGCGAGACTGAGGGAGGTATCAGCGCCGACATCTGAGCCTGGACGGGCCGAATCAATGGTGCGAACTCGGGAAGTAGGTGTGATGTGTATCCGTTTGTGGCGAGGATGATGGACCTGGCGTGGACACTGCCGCGAGTGGTGTTCAATATCCATCTGTAGCCTTCATGATGGACATCGTTATCTTGCTGAGGTTTCTCGAGTGACGTGACAGCTGTAGTTGTTTGGAGATTCAGGGTCACGGCTTTGCCTCTGCTTTCGGTCTCTCTTCCGGCACTGCTTTCCGTCTTCGTCTCGAACCTTCTGAGCATCCTTTCCCATATACCCACGCAGAGCTTGTAGGGACTCAAGCTTGCGGCAACGCTCTGCACAATTGCTCCCTTCACGCCACCTTTCAGACCTAGTTTCCTCAATTGCTCTGCGTCCTCCACAATCCTGACCAGCTCGCCGTGCTTTCCGGACGCCAGGGTGAGGTCTCTCTTCGCTTCCTCGAAATACGTCTCGTTCCAAAATCCAAGGCAGCCCGAAAGACGGCGGAAGTCGCATTCGATGTCTTCAGACTGTGCTATGCTCGAAATGTGGTCGAAGTTCTTCATCTCAAAATCGAGGATGCCTGCCGGAGCAGCGTGGACAACTGGTTGGAGGTGGCCGCCATTCCGGCCCGTTGCAGCCGAGCATAAGGTCCTTGCTTCCAGCACCAAAACATTCAAAAGCGACGATCCGACGTTTGCGGAGGATTCCGATTGCATTAGCAGCTGATCGACCGCAAATGTTCCCGAGATGCCAGTGCCAATGACCACGACATCGGCGCACGTAGGTAGATCTGGTGTAGAGCGGTGGTGAGCAAGGCGGTTAGGATGCGACGTTTGCCAGAACGACGCCGTTGGGTGGACAGAAGGCAGACCCGCTTGTATTGGCGTTAGATTTGTTCGAGGCACCGCGGCAGACGTGCCTGCGTCGCCCATGTTGCCCAATATCTTGGTACCGCGTTGACCGAGTGAAAAGGAGATAAGCTACGGGAAGTCAGCAGTAAGAAGAGAGATCTGGTGGCCCTCGACAGTTCCGATTCCCACGGTCAGTGAGTATGAGCTATGCCAAAGCTGCCATCGCATATCTCCTACCGTTGGATCGTCCAGTTGACAAGCTAATACAGTACTCACTGTGAGCGCCGAGATGGACGAGGAGAGAAAAGCGAGAACTGGCGCATCTGATGCGCCGGAGAATGAATGCATCGGCCAATCATTAGTTCTGATTTGAGTTTCATCTAGATCTTCCTTCTCTCAATACCTGCAACAAAGCTCCAGCGAGATAACGTGGGATCTGCTACGGCTGCTGTAAATGGCCTCCTGAGCGTGGCTGAGCTGGCAGAAATGTCGAAAGCCGTTTCTCAAGGCTGACGAGAAATCGGGAGGGAGCACTACATCTGCACGCATCTGCCTCCAGCACCGTATGTCCATCTGTACTGCTACACACGGAAGTAAAGAGATCTCCTACATTCCCATGACATCGCCATGCTGTGCTGTGCTGTGTTGTGTCGTATGAGTTTGATTTGAATTCAATAAATTCCTCTGATAAGCAGGCTTGCATGCTATGTAGACTGACCAGAGCATCTAAGCACGACCAACTTCGTCCACTTCATGAGAGGGATGTGATTCCGCTCTTTGCGCCATGCATGCCACTATCGCGTATTCGCTCTGGGGCGCTTCCCCACGCGCAGAACATGTCCTCCCTTCCGTCTCACCGCAGTCGCGTGTATGAAAGCATGCTTTAGAAGCGATCCCACATCGTGCCCGCCCCTCCGTCGCCCCAGAGCGGTGCCTGAACATACTCGGCTGCCCGATCAGCTATGTTGCCGAAATTCCAATCTCCACTAGACGACCCCGTACTATCTGGGGTGATGGGCCCGAGACTCCCAGTGCCGCTGCTCACCCCACCGAGGAGGCCGTTCGTGCTGTTCGTGGCCAGGGAAGGGGAGTATGACTCCTGCTTTATCGCATTCACGCTTGGGACACCGGTGGCGCCAAGTGGCGGGTATCGCGATTGGGTCGTTGGGGAACTTGTCGTCGATAGAGCCGACGCCGAAGATGCAGTCATGAATAGATTCGAGGAGGCTTGTGGAGGATATGTGCCAGGGCCGTATTTTGAGCTGGCCGTTGGTCTTGGCCCTGCGAGCGCGGCGTTCAATTTCCCCAGCGCGTTCAGCGATTTGGACATGCTCCTCGCCCAGTGGGGACTTTCGGCCAATGGCGGCCCTTGCCCTTCCATAGCCTCGTTGCTAAACCGCCTCTTTGTGTCAGGACTCGCGGCGGGTGGGAGGTCGAATGTCGGGTCTTCATGCGTGCGCTGACTGATGACTTGTTCGAGTTCACGGAGAAGAGCAAGACGGCGCGGGTCGCGGGACGTCTCGGGTAACGTGCCCAGGAGGAACGCAGCGGAAATAGATCGCTGGATGCCGATCCAGCTTCTGGAGGCGAACTTTGAGAGCGAGTGGAGTTCCACGTATGCTTCGACAGCACCTTCGAGGTTTTGGATGCACATGGTGCGAAAGCGAGAGAGCGTTGACGGATCGGGGTTGGATGTGCTGGGGGATTGCCCAGTAGTTCCTGACGTCCTTCGTCGACTAGAGCCGGGCGGTGATTGAACTGGCGTCAGGTTCTCCACGGTGGAGGAAGGTGCTTCCTTGAGAGCGGGCCGACAGAGCTCAGAGGTGATGTAGCAGCTGTGCAGTTTCAGGGCCAGGCGTTCGAGGTGTTGCGTCATTTTATAGCAGAGATCGCGGCTTCGTAGGTAACTTGCCCCTTGGGACACGTGAAACGTGATTTCTTCGGTGTATTTCTGGATCCTATCCCACGACATGTACGATCGCGTGTGGAGGAGCCGTTCACGAACGATTTCTTGCGTGAGTCTAATGATGGCAAACATTGTTTCCGCATAGCTTCGATCTCCCGGGGAACTGAATTTCCCGTAGGGGATGTCGGGGATACACAGCACACTGGAGGTGGGCCGATCGTAGCTCACAGCGAAGTGAGAATCTTGCCATGCGAGTGCCCACCAGATGCGTCGGCGGGTCCATTTCTCGGCATCAGTGAACTGCTGCGAGTTTATCTGGAGGCCGATTGAGAAGGCCATGCGGAGGGTCATGCCGAGGTAGATGTATGCTACGCCGGGGTTCATGTTGTAGGAGAGAACGTTGCCAATAACCAACGAGGCTTCGATTGTTTCCAGGCAGGGATGGGTGAGGAAGTTGGACATCCGGAGAGCTTGATACGAGCAGCATACTAGGGAACGGTCAGTAAGAGGGCCTAACGGCGTGGCCCATGAACTTACTGTAGACTTGTGAAGTGAGCTCTCGTTCCTTGGCAGGTCGGTCTGAGGATTGGGAGCCAGAAGCGAAGACGGCAAATACCAGCGCTAGCCATGGCAAAGAGACGCCATATGGCTTGTTTGGATCCAGCTCGAGATTGTCCCGAATGTGCCGTGAGCGATTGGAAAGCATGAAATGCAAGGTATCTTCGAAGCCTGACACGTCCGGAACGACAGGATAGATGGTACAAGCAATATCCCGGTATGCAACAAAGAATCTGGGGCAGGTGAGCCAACGGCAGCAAACGACTTGGTGACTAACTTACTCGTTGCACAGCTCATCATCCGGGATTGCCTTGCACAGCCCATCAACATCTTGCATACTGGACTCGGTACTCCACAGATCGACAAAAGGGTAAGTAGCACTCTCGTTGTCCAGACCCAGTTTCGGGAGAATGTTCTCCTCGAGGAGAGATTTGGCGGTGTCTTGAGCGGATTTGGTCCTGCCCAGGCCCATCATATAGGCCAGCACAGACCGCGAGCCCAAATGCATTGTCCCCATCTGTGTGCTCGGTGCATGGATTCCTTCTCTTTCGGCCTCGTCACCTCGACTGTGTGTGCCTGTGGGATTTAGGTCCTCTTCGGAATGGGCAGCGCCTGGAGAGAGTCGTTCGAGTTTGACCGAGTCGCGTAATAGTTGCAGTTCTTTGTTCAGGCGCTCCCACTGTTCACGCGGTACAGTAACGTTGGGCCCGGTCTGCTGGATTGGACTTTCGGATCCAGCGCCGTCGGGCTGGTGCAATCCAGCCGTCAGCGCAATGCGGCGCTTCTTCGTAGGTCGCTCGTATGAGCAAAGCTCTGGGTGGTCTCTCTTGACGCAAGAGTCGCATGGTAGGTTGCGATCGCACTTCACTTTTCGACGGTGGCAGGCGTAACACGCCTTTGGATCTCGAACCTTTCTCTTATTGCGGATAATGGCGTCGATTTCTTCCTGGGCCATTTCTACCCTTCCATCCGCTATCGTGTCCATCTTCATGTCATCAGGATAGTCACCACCTAGGCTGTCCGCGGTCGAGTCGCGCTGCTTGTGGTCCATGTTCGCAAACCAGTGTGGGGAGTGGAGCCGGTGCAGTTGCGGTGGGCGAGCGGGATGATTGCGGTGGGCGAGCGGGATGATTTTTGCTGGATTTATACCGACATGGACATGCTGAAGTGCTAGACACAGACTACGGTGAAATGGTGCTGTCGCCCACGGGGAGGCGAGGTATGCTCCGCAGGTTGAGAGTGAACAGGGAGTGGATTGAGTTTGAGCTGAAGGCTGGCATGGCCATGGCGGTGGTGGGAGGGTTCGACATTCTGGACATGGTCCCCGCTTCGATTCGGGTCCGGATCGCTGGCATTGGTCAGCCGCCGCAGTTAGCGGGCTCACCAGATTGTCCTACTTTTTCTCTTCAGCCCGTGACTGACGGCTTGGCGCTCAGCCTTGTCTCTTCCAGTCCGCACAACGCACCGACTAAATCCTACGGATTCTCATCTCATGCATGGCCCTTGCGGCGGCAGCTGACTGTATAACATACACCTGTGAGTATTGTGCGCAGCTGTAGCACCGAGATCATTACACGTCAGAGAAAATCGCTGCCCAGATGTCGCCCAAGATGCAACTTGACTACTTTGGGACTAAGATTCGGCCTTCTCTCCAATGTTCGTACAGTATCAAGGCCAACTTTCGGAATGGTTCGTGTCGCTCCTCATAGAGCATACCTAGGTAAACCTGACAAAAAAAGAGCCATTTGTTTTACAAAGGGTTAGTTCCTAGATATTGCTTTTCCCATTCATGACGCCGTCGCCCACATAGCCACAACCGCATGTGGCCCCCTAGGCCATCACGTGCACTCGTCTCAAAATGCGCATCAGTTGGGCTGAGAAAGGCCAACCTCAACTATTATCACGCCGCCAGTGTCTCACCCATCTTGGCATCTGAGATCCTCCATCGGTCGAACCATCTAAGGTACGCATATTGCCGATTGCTGCCTTGCATGCCGAACACGACCGGGCTGAACAGAACAAATAACCCAATGACCACGGCGTACAGCATGAAGTACACTCCCCAGCGCATGTTCCTGTGCAAGCGTTGCGTCGTCCAGTCGAGGCAGAAACCTGCTGCCAGAATAGCAAAGTAGAGAGCCGGGTAGTAGTGATGAACGTAGGTGACACGGCCCATGATCAGGAAGGGGAAGTAATGGAAGAACCAGCCGATGACAGGGTAGATACCGGAGTAATGGATTTGGTCAATGTCGGCTTGGCTGAGTTCCTTGTAGCCCCGTTGCCAGCGGATCAGGTACCAGACCACGATAAGACCAGTAATGCCCAGCGATGCTGTGGAGCCCCAGTAAACGATAGGGTTGCCCAGCAGGAAGTACTTGGTGACCGAGTCATCCCACGAGCACATGCGAAGGCCGACGTGAAGGATAGGCCATTGCCAAAATTTGGATGCAAGATCATCCTGCTTGTCTGGGTCGGGCACGAGGGCGTTGTTGGAAGTCATCATGGCGACGTTGAGATGGACAAAATCCTTCAGGAAAGGTGATCTGTACTGTGCAGCATTGCCAGGTGGCACTATCCAACATGTCAATGAGGCAAACTTAGAACTGGTAGCGTGGGTACTTACATTTGTCGTTCACGTGAGATTCGATGTTCCAATGGGTGTATACGTCTCGAGGACTGGGCTTTTTGACACACGTGGTCTCTATTTGTTTGAATCCCCATTGAGGGAGGTTTACCGTTCCGGCTCGGAGATAGCAACCCAGCTCGATGTGTCTCAGTCGGAATGATGTCGTCAGAGTCCGAATACGTGAACGATCGGAGGAAGCGGCGTCGCTAACAACCTCAATCCGCCAGTGATCCTTCTCGTCACCAACGGTAGTGTTGCCGTAGCAAGACACTTCCCAGTCGGCCTTGGTGACTGGGGCGGCAACTGCGTGGGAGTGGAGGTTTCGGCCGGTCTGAGCGTGGAGGAGTCGAATGACCTGTTTGTCGGCAATGAAACTGAGGGGTGCTTCTGGATCATACTCTGGTTGACTTCGGTTGGGCCAGAAGAACCAGTCGTTGTTGGCGTCCTTGTGGTGATAACAGGTAACTTGCTGTTGACCACTGCCTTCGGGATATGTCTGGACATGAGAATGAAGGAGACCACCACCGTAGCCCATGTTCTTGATGGTCACTTTGGATCCCATGGCAATCTCCAGGGGTGAGTCCTTGCCGACTTCTGTTCCACGGAGGTTCGCTTGGAAAAGGGAGGACATCTGAGCATCTCCAGGGCCCGAATTTTCAAGGATCAGGAAGTGAATGTAGAAGGAAAACATGTAGACCAGGACCGGAACAGCAATCAAGCCTATGACGCGGGCCACCACATGTTGCGCAAGCTCGACCTTTGGCATCTTCAGGTCACCGAATTTGTTCCACAGGTCTTCCGCGGTGTAGAGGCCGACGAGTGCTGTGGCAAAAAGTCCGACCCACTTGACGCTGCAGACACATCCGATGCTCAATCCCGTTAGGAATAACCAGATGAACCATTCGACTGAGAAACTCTTGTGTTGCAAACGGTGGAATCTTGCCCAGCAGAGGACGGTTGTGAAGGTGAAGCAGAGGAGCATCGAGTCTAGGAGGATGAATCTGGAAATGGTAGCGTACGAGTTCTCGCAGAGGACCATGAGAGCAACAAGAAACACGGCAGGACGTCGAAAGTTGAGCTCGCGGGCGGTGTAGTATGCTAGTGGGACCGTGACCACACCGAACAGGGCGTTAAAAATACGCATGAAGGTATAGTTGACTTCTTCCGGGTACGTCTCGCCTGACTTGAACTCGAACGACCCATTGTATCCAGCCAGGTAGCCCGAGAGGCCAACGAGCATCTTTCCGAGGGGAGGGTGGACATCGAAGTAGAACTCTCGCTTGAGGTAGTGTGATCCGAACTTGCCAAAGCTGGAGTAAATGTCAGCCTTCACCAACCTCAGATAGTCGAGCAGATCTTACTGAGCTTCATCCCAGGTGACAATGGGAGACAGTCCTATCCGCCATAGTCTCGTAAAGAGCGCGAATGCTGTGAAGATGACGGGCGCAATCAAGAACTCCCACTCATCCAGAAATTGAATGAAACCAGTCGGGGGCTAGAGTTGCGCTGTTAGACGATCCTTATTCCACTCGGAGGTATAGAACCAACCTTCTGCAACTTCTTTGTGTCTTCAGCCTCGACTTTGTACACATGTTGGCCATTAGCCTTTTCATAACTGGCAATATTTCTTCGGCGTGCCTCAGCCTCATCTTTCCCAGCACCGGTGGTGTAGCCACCATTCGTGGCAGCCATGGTCGAAGACGATATAGAACGTAATGAAGCCGTAAAGAACGGCTCGAAGAAAGGGGGCAAGGTGTGTCAAATTTTGCGAAAGCAGTGTAACTTCCACGGTGGAAGAAACGCAGCTGGGGGCCGGACCGACTCAAGGGAGGGGACCCTGCGAGCGAACGCGTGTCCGTAAGAATCACAGCCGATCAGAAGCGTGTAGCGGATCAACACACGACGAAGGATAAATAAAAGGGAAGGAAAGAAGAGAAACACTCCTGCGACCAAGTGGTCTTTATGGAGGAATTAAATCAACTTCAGGGTGAAGGACAGATGTGAAAGTCTGAACGGATTGCAAGCTGGCTGAATGCGCCTGGAAGGGAGAAACGTGAATCAATTGAACGGGACACTTGGCGCATTCAGGAAAAAGGGGATCATTCTCCACCATCAAACCTTCGACACGTGAAGAACACGCCATTTATAGATCGAACTCAGGGAATGTCCAGTGCACCCTAAAGAACGGTGAGATGCTCAATGAAATGTTTTGCGCTCTAAGTCGACATTTCTTCTACTAATTGACTGCCAGTCAAGAGCATGGCAACGCTCAGTTGTTGCCTTAAGCTAGACTGACACGTCCACCGGCGTAATCATCGTCGCGGAACAGATTGCCCGCCTCTCGACAATACCGCGCCTCTCCCGTGCCAGCGCTGCCAACTTCACTGCCCCAGCATACCACTACTGCATCCACGATACATGCCAGAACGCCCTCCATTGCTCCAAGTATGCCCCAACCTATGGCTCCAGCGACTAGGCCAACGATGTAAGCGTAAAGACTTCCTCGCACCCCTGCTCCGTCGAGTCTCAACGTCCGTGCTGTCGTGACCCATCCACCAAAACCCAAAGCTAGGCACATAATGAAACGTGTTGCGTGCAGGAGGAGCTTGGCTAGTCGATATGGTAGTAGAGGTGTCGAATCATTGGACCATCCATCATTTCTTGCTCTCCGACTAAACGTGCTTGGATACAAAGCAGTGGTGGCGTCGTTAGGGGCCAGGAAGTGCATTTGCGAGAGCCCTCGGGAGCTAACAGCAAGAGGTTGAGAGTGTATTGCGGCATAGGTAAGAGTGAGAGGATTGATCAGCACCGCGACCGGGCTAGGAATTAGCGAGTACATCGCCACGCCAATTAGCATGGTCATCCGCCGAGGCAGGACAATCAATGGAAGTCGAACCATGAGGCTCAAGCCCGTGAATAGGGCAATGGTGCCAAAGAGAGTTGTCGCCGAGTGTTGCAGCGCCGCTTTGACAATGGCCTGGGGCGTTGGAGCCGGTACCGCTAGTCGATGGAAGTACCACTGTGATACTGTGGCCGACGTGATGGTCCGCTGCATGCCAAACGTAATGGCAATCGTCCACAGATACACCAGGATGAAGTACACTCCCAGCCACCAAGTCGATGTGTCAATGACGAATTTGCTAATTGCTGACCGAGTCGACGGGTGTCCACCTAGGAAGACCCTTGCAAACATGGACAGCCATATCCAAGTAAAGCTGATGATGAAGCCCAGAACAGCAAATCCGACGAGCACCAGCGTTGGGTTTGCCGCGAGAATCCGTGTCGCGAATTCCAAAATGGAGATAGCCTTCTGCATCACGAGCCGCCCTCTGAACACAGCCAAAATCCAGAGTGTGGCTAAGGCGGCAGGCACGAGTGAGCTCCACCTCATCACGGTGTCCTGGATACTGGAGCCGTGCCAAGAGCCCTTGAAGCTGGAGATGAGCGGATAAAGTGAGAAGGAGTAGAGGATGACAGGGACTGTCACCAGGATCCCGTAGACTAGGTATCGAACGTATGATCGCAGGGCCGCCAGCCAAAACAAGGAAACGAAAGTCGCTACAAGGGTATATGTCGCTAGAAGATAGAAGGAGCCGTGCAATGTTGTGTAGACCGTATCACCAAGGGGTTGGTTTGTGCTCGGTGACTGAGTGTGGAGCATAACGAGAAACCACGTTGTACACATGGCGGCGAGTGAGAGAAGGTAAAGCTGTCCAAAGAAGGCGTCATGCCGTGGCTGTTGGACCTGTGGGGGTGGAATGCCCTCTGGTACAGCCTCTTGCTCGCCTGAAGGATGCCGGGAATAGCCCAGCAGTTGTCTCTGGGCATTGGTCTGATCTGATGCATCAGAGTCGTAGTCGTCATCTGCTTTCGGCGGCTGTTTACGTAGTTGTTGTACAGAGGGAGGATTTTCCATCAGGTCCTCGGGGGGATCGTCATCAAATCCACTTCGCAAGGTGTCTTCTAAGCCCACGTCGACCATCAGATTTCGCTCTGAGACGGGGCTGAGATTGTCGAGCTGGGACTCTGTTGACTCAGCTAGATTTTCGAGTTCGGTTCCTTTCCTCCGTGGATTTGGTGCACCACCATGCCAGGAACTCCTGATCCCACCAGGTCTCCCTGGGCCTCGGTCGCGCGATTCATCACCGTGGCTGCTCGCACCGTTCACGCTCGAACCGCTGCCGCCATCAACCTCCGAGGAAGCTCGAAGATCGCTTGCCCCTAGCTGTCGCCTTGACCGTTGGAGAGCATAGTAGTCTGCTATTTCTCGTTCGTGCTCCTCCTCGTCATTCTCTTCCCGGAATTCGTCTGTCGCACTGTAAAACAAAGGCGCCTGCTGGGGGTTGAGCCGGGAGGCGAAAGGAAAGCCAGATAACTGGGAGGATGTAGGTTGATAAGGGTTTGGGACACGAGGATTCAGTGTTCTGGAAGCGGTAGTCGACCTCCACGTCTGATTCGACCGTCTTGCGGACTGGCGATCGTCTGTTGGTGCTGGAGCAAAAGTGAGGCGCGATTGAGACTGCGCGAGAAATCTAGAGGCGTCTTCTATCATGTTAGCCCGGATGCTTAGTCTGATAAAGAGGACCGATCATCTTACACTCGGAAAACATGCTGCCCGCAGGCAGAAAGCACACGATGTATCAGTCGGTGAGGTATCAGTTATGATAAGCGCAGATTGGTGACTATGCGGGAGGCTGATACCGGCCGGGTTGACGAATGCAAGCGAAGGATACAAGGTCGGGAGTAGTACGTGCAAATGGTAGCTGTCTGGCCTGGATAGGTGGGACAAGAAGACGTGTATGTTGGTGAGTCGTTAATCTGCTCGGAGTCGACGAGTTCAACGTGACTCTGCTGTGACCTCGATACGGAAGCGGACATCTGCCTGTGACTGCATGACTAGCCCAGTTCGGAGCAGTGGTTGGGCCGGGCTGAAAGTTCTAGGCAGCGGGTCAAACTCCAGGCACGGG
Source organism: Phialophora tarda (assembly GCA_016109495.1). Classification (NCBI taxonomy): domain Eukaryota; kingdom Fungi; phylum Ascomycota; class Eurotiomycetes; order Chaetothyriales; family Herpotrichiellaceae; genus Phialophora; species Phialophora tarda. The sequence continues at coordinate 322,517 of JADWPL010000019.1, read as the reverse complement.
GTTTCTAGGCCTTGGTCGGCAGCCACCGCCTGGAAATCCGGGCCCCAGGCAGGACAGCGCACAAGGCACGCGCCCTCTCCCGCAAGCGTGTCATCGTCATTGTCCACACGTTGCTTTCGACCTCGCCATATTTTGTCACCAGACTTGTGTCCGCGCTCACACATTGTTTTCAAGTCGTTCGTACAGTATATTCATTTTCAGCCCGTGCCTGAAGAACTTTAGGCCACCAACGGCATTGCCATCGCAGTCTTGATCAGTTCGTGATCCTAATCTAATGCCCAACATAACGCCGGCCCCTACGCTACCTTGGAATTATATTGCAAAGCTCGTTTGTATAGGCGACTCGGGTAGGTTCGCCGTCCAGCTTCCTGCATTCCATCATCTGACACACATAAGGCACTGGCAAATCCAGCTTGACGATCCGACTGTGCGAAGGCCGATTTTCCGCCTCTCACGATGTCACCATTGGCGTCGAATTCGGAAGCAGAATAGTCCCCGTTGGTCCTCCTGCGAACGCGTCTCTAGACCTCGGTGCTCCGAACGGCGGCGGGAACCATGGCAGCAAACAAGAGCAGAAGAAGATGAAGTTATCGTTGTGGGACACAGCTGGACAAGAGACGTACAAGAGCATCACGAGAAGTTATTTCCGCGGCGCCTCCGGAGCCCTGTTAGTTTTCGACATCACCAGAAGGAGCAGCTTCGAGTCCGTTACTCAATGGCTCAACGACCTGCGTCAGATCGCCGAAGAAGGCATTGTCGTCATTCTGGTCGGCAACAAGTTAGACTTGGCTGAACAAACCACCGACCTTCAAGGAGGCACTAAGAGGGCCGTGAGCAGAGAAGAGGCTGAAGACTGGTGTCGGAGAGAAAACATCGTCAAATACGTTGAAACAAGTGCCAAAAGCGGCGAGGGAGTCGAAAAGGCCTTCCTCGAGGTTGCAGAACGAATATACCAGAACATCGAAGCGGGCAAATATGATCTGAACGATAGAAGAAGCGGAGTTAAAGGTTACGGCATGGGAGGGGGTCGAGATGAGGCAAAAGCTCCCAAGACAGTCAACCTTACCATGAATGATACCATCAGGAGCGGTCAAGGAAGAGGGTGTTGCTGATGCTGGTCAACATCATCGGTTTGTTTTGTCCATCTTGAAAGCGAGGTGCCTCTGCCTGGTAACTGCCTCAGGCCACCACAAACCTTTATCACCAGAGGCTGTCACAACCGGGCGGCATTTGTCCTGCCAACAGGATTTACCCAACACGGCCATTGTGCCGGAGGCGGCGTTGTCGGATGACCTCCGGAGCACGAGCACCCAGGTTTTGATGAAGATCCAGTCTTCTTTCCATCTGAATTTGTTTAAGTTGTGAGTCTGTTCACAACCTGCCGGTGTCGCTGCTCAATGAGGTCGGTTTGGTTTTCTGAACAGCATTTGCTGACGCTGCTAACAAAGGAGAAAACATCTACCACACCTTGGTGTACTCGGCCAGAGAAGATCTGGCATGTCACAGAGCCGAGCCGGTTGTTATAGGCAGAGGTTTCCTGCAGCTTAGGCTCCACCAGCCGAAATCGGCAAACATATGATTTACCGACTCTACTTGCGATACGAGCTGGCGGGGTCGAAATACTGACGTGCTCCGAGGCAGGAGTGAGGTGGGATGTGCGCGTGTCATGGCCTCCCTCAAGTTGAAATGCAAACAAATTCTCACAAGATAACATCTCAGCTTTCGCATGCTCTTCATATTGTTACATGATTCGCTTCCCGACACTGTTGGCCTGCGCATATCGCTCCCAGCGACAAGTAGCAATTGTTCGACCTTCAATTTCGCCCCGCGTACGATCAAAGTACACTCCAAACACACGCTTAATCTCCGCTATGGCCAAGTTGGACCTCAACATCCCCGACCTTACTCTGCCTGATGGGAACAAAGTACCATTCGTGAGTCCTTAGGCGTCTCGCATGCCCTGGCAAGGGTTGCTAACCCAGACGCTGATCAGATCGGCTATGGCCTCGGCACTGCCTGGTAAGTTCTTTCATCACTGGTCCGCGAGATGCCTGAGACTGCTGGCACACCTCCAAATCCATCGTTTATTGGCCGATGCTGACTGAAGGTCGATGCAGGTACAAGTCAGATCCCAACTCACCCAAGGATCAGGCAACAATTGATGCAACCAAAACGGCTATCAAGGTCGGCTACAGACACTTAGATGGAGCGGAAGTATACAACACCGAGGAAGAGCAAGGCATTGCTATCAAAGAGAGCGGGGTGCCTCGAGACCAACTGTACATTACAACTGTGAGTCTTCTCGCCAATGAGAATTGGAACGTTCCTCAGCCTCGGATATCTAGTGCTTTCGTATGCATGCTACAGATGCTCACAAGATGATAGAAAGTCATCACGCACATCGACGACATTCCGGGTGCCATTGATCGAAGTCTGAAGAAGCTTGGCCTCGACTACGTCGACCTCTATCTGATCCACGCCCCGTTCTTCGCTAAAGGTGACAACAAATTACTCCAACAGAAATGGGCTCAAATGGAAGACGTCCTAGCGGCCGGGAAAGCCAGGAGCATCGGCGTCAGCAATTTCCTCAAGCCTCACATCGACGCCATCCTCGAGACAGCCAAGGTTCGACCGGCAATCAACCAAATTGAATTCCACCCGTATCTTCAACATGGAGACCTGTTGGCTTACCACAAGAACAAAGACATCCGCGTGGCGGCATATGCTCCACTGACGCCAATCACCAAGGCCAAGGGAGGTCCTGTTGACGCCTTAGTAGAATCGCTGGCAAAGAAGTACGCTGTAAATCCGAGTGAAGTTTTGATCAGATGGGCTATCGACCAAAATGTCCTGCCGATTACTACAAGCTCCAAAGAGCAGCGCTTGAGCGACATGTTGCGAGTCTTCACCTTCAAGCTCACACCGAAAGAAGTCGAAGAGATTTCCACAGAAGGAAACAAGAAGCATTACAGAGCGTTCTGGAACCATATCTTCGATGAGAATGATAAGTCGTGAGGGAGCTTGGAAAGGATGACGTGGAAATGGGCCGAGCGGTTCTTTGTTCTCAGAAGCGGTTAGAAGCTCCAAGCTTCTGAATTTAGAGATTCGATGCGATTGCCGGGTCAGAAGGGAGCTTGAGTGACATTGTACAGCCATGAGCATTTTGACCTTCGGTAGGACAAGACCACTGAGGAGGTACCCGCGCCTTTATGGTTACATACTGGTGGCGCCCAGCCCGATTCGCCTCAGACAATGCGAAAAGCTATTCCCGGTGTCCTCTGGGCCTCAGTAATTCTTACACAATGCTCGTACAATATTGGAAGGCGATCGATGGGCTTGCAGTAGCCCGAGTGTACCCCACAATCTCAAATCCTCCAGGTTGTGGACCTTGGTGCCTGTGTATTTGCAGTGGAGCTTCGTCGTCATGTTGATCATGTCTTTCGTCGATCGATCACGGTGCAACTGACTCAAGGAGAAGCCCATTGATGCCAGTGCCAGTACGGAGTACAGGCATGCTCTTACCAGCGCTGGACTTTTTATGTGCTCTGTTCTCTAGCAAAGCTCAGGTGAAGACGAGGTAACTAAGACTGAGTGACATGTCTCTCCCATGCAGGCGGCACAGCAGACGGACGTCTGCGGCTACGAGGAATTGCGTTAATCATGTCTTGATTGGTGAATTCCGACTCGTCACGCCGCTGACAGCCGACACTGCCTTGCACAAGCACGCAACCCTCAACCAGAACCGCGACCTGATTGGCGGGTGTCGGCAGCTAAAACTGAGAGGATGCGCTTTTTGCTCGCTTCACCTCGCCACCGCTCAGAATCTATCCACATTCCATGCTATTTATCCGCTTTGCCGTCAACTTGCTTCACGTTACTACCCCAGTACTGTCTGATGGCGCGGTAAGGGCTGGTACGGCCTTCCACATGATCGGCCCTGGGGCTCTTTAAGTCAGGCACAAGCTGATGATAAAGTTGTAGGATTTTCTGTTGAGCCTTCAAACATCCTCTATCATCTCTACTTGTGCTTGTCCTCGTAGCATCGTTGTTCAAGCTCCAGAACATTTCTGAAAGACGTCACTTGCCGACCCACCCTTCGCTGTTACTATCAAACCACTATTGTGAGCCAGGTTACCTTCAACCCGGCAAGCCGAACATCATGCATTTCACCACCATCCTCACAGCGTCTCTACTCTCTCTCCTGTCTCTCGCTACAGCATCACCGCTCCACACGAGACAGACGCAAACCATTACCCCACCTGCCTTATACCAGCTCCGCACAAAGGTTGTCAATGGCGCCCACAAGGACACCGGATCCAACAAGACCAACCTGTATGTCTACTCGTACCATACCGGTGCCGGTCTTGGCGACGCTGCCTTGTCGTCCAACAAGTCTATTGCCTGGCAAGGCTATTTGAATGGGACTCAACAGCTCATGACCTATCCAAATAATACAATCGGCCCATGGCCTCTGTCAGTCCAGAATGGCCCTTATCAAGGTTTGTCGCAAATGGCAATGTACACCGTAGGAGTTCCAATGCTTACCACTGCCGCTAGAATGGAACCAAGTCACCATCAGTATCTCCGATATTCCGACCTACAATGCCGGGTTCTTCTTCAACTCTTCTGGGCTTCAGTACAACGGTACTACTGGTGGCTGGCTCGGTAAGACCCTCTTGACTGTCTGAACACCATCAACCGTACTGACAATACTGCAGCCTGCGATTGGTGGCATGGCGTGCCCCAGCTCTTCCAAGTCAACGGCTACCTCAACAACGGCTTTGGCGTGACTGGCTTGCAAACACCAAGTTCCTGTTCCCGCGTGCAACTCCAACCGGTAGCGGTCTGAGATCTTTTCTCCGTCTTCTGCATGACCATTACGGCGGAAGATTAGATTCCATGGCATCGTCATCAGCGGCGTTCAAGCATTGCCTTGCTCTCACAAGCATTAATTTGGGGTTCACATCCGGCATGGATCGCGGCATGAGCATCTGTAACAACAACCAACCATAGCTTAATATCTAAAAGGTGTCCTCGTTTTGGTTTCGTGTATTTCATCCTTTATTTCAAGTCCTTGTAGGAACTTCCGGCCTCAGGATGTCCTGGATCACATTTGTTCGAGGACTGCTAAGGTGAGTTAGCTGCTACTGGGGACATCTCGGCGCGGAGAACGTGACAGGGCGAAGGTTGCAAGGCTCAATATCCTCAAGTGCTGACGTGCAGAGACCATGGACATGTCACACATCAAGACATTCGCCGCATGGACAATCTCCTCTTACTGCCAATGCGCTGGAGGGGGGCGACAATCATTGGCAGGCCTCGCCGCCTCGACTGCTTTCCTTAAAGCTCCCTCACCCACCAGGTTAGGAAGAGTCGACAGCGGATACGCCGAAGCTGAAGCTGACAACCGGAGCATCCTACAAGGACAACGAACTCGCTCCAGGGTGGGCGCAGAGGACAAAGATGCTTCCAGAATGGTGGTTAACAGTCCATTTGCGAGTCAGGCGAGAACGATGGGACTGGTTGAGTTGGGAGCGAGTTGTCCCGGGGTTGAGGCTTTTTCACGTCGCCTGGGAATCGCTGATTCTGGAGGAGTATGGGCCGCATCTCGATGGTTTGAAGGCTTGACATAGGTGGCGTTGCGATGTGCCGGCGGAGGAACAGGACATCACTAGACGCGGGCAAGGTATGCTGAGGTCGGCGTCGCAAGAGAAAGAGAATTGTGCAAAGCTCTCGACTCGAAAGGTATATCCAATCTTTAGCCGGGCTGATCGATGTTTGACCGCAGCCTTGTGAGGGGTCAGTGGGGCATGCTACCGAGGCTCGCCGAGGCTCGCCGCCGCTCGCTTCCAGACTGGTCGAAGGCTGACATGACGACAGGAGTTCTCTGGATTACTCGTGCACCTACCTCGTACTCTACTACGTACTTCGTATACACAGTCGGTAGTGAGTAATCGTGGGAAGTGGCAGTCTATTATGCAATCGCGCGCTTCAATGCTTATCCAAGCACGGTTCATACCAGAAGAAGCTTGAGCACCCATCCGTGGATACCCAACGTTTTGCTGTACGAGTATCGAAATCTGATGTCGGATTGAGTCGAGTTGACCCGACTTCACTCAATCGGCACTAGGGATTCGCGTTTCTCGTTCCATTCGTTCTTTTGCCCCGTTCCAGGCCTCAGGCTTCCAAACTAGAACAGACCAGAATATATATATAAACAAAACAACGCCGTCGGAGAGTCTGATGCTCCGCACGTTGCAGACAAAAGCTCACCTCTCCCCGACCCCAAGAGTCAGCAGTAGTGGCAGCAACTTCAGTGTCAGTCTTGGTCTCGGTACCAGTCTCAGCGCCAGTCAAGCGAGGACCAAGTCAACCGCGAACGTAAAGACCAGCGCAACGAAGATGGACTCGTCCCTCCATCCGCTCCAAGGCCTCTACCGGCCCAACAACCTCAAGGGGCTCTACTACGGCGCCGACGTGGTGAAGAAGCACCTCCTCGCGGCGCTGCCGACGGAAAAGTCGAAAGCCTTCATCATCACGGGCACCTCGCTCGCGACCAAGACGCCGCTGATCAAATCGCTCGAGGAGCTCCTCACCCCGGCCCACCACGCCGGCACGTTCAGCAACATCCGCGAACACGCGCCCGTGGCACAGCTCGACCAGGCGACCGAGATCGTCAAGCAAGACGACACGATCGACACCATCATCTCCGTCGGCGGCGGCTCGCCCATCGACTCGGCCAAGGCCATCGTGTACCGCGTCAACGAGACGAGCAAGGACAACAACAAGTGGCTCCTCCACATCGCCATCCCTACCACGCTCAGCGCCGCCGAATGTACAGCCGCGGCGGGCTACACGCGGGCCGACGGCGTCAAGACCGGCATCGCCCACCCCAGCACATACCCGCAATATATCTTCTACGACGCCACGTTCGGGCTCTACACGCCTCCCAGCCTGTTCTTGTCCACGGGGTTCAGGGCCCTCGACCACGCCGTCGAGTCGCAGTATCATCCGACGGCGACGTGGATCCCGTGCCGGCTCGTCGCGTTGAACGCCATCGGGGAGCTGTTCCGCCTGCTGCCGAAATACAAGGCCGATCCAAAGGACCAGGACACCATCACGGGCCTGTTCCTCGCCGCGTACGCGAGTTTGGCCTTCCTCGGCTTGAACGTCAGGGGCGCGTTGGGGCTGAGTCACCAGCTGGGCTACGCGCTGGGGAGCCCGTACGGGATTCCCCATGGCATCACGTCGTGTTTGACACTGGGGCACGTCGCCAAGCTCATGGCGCGCCGGAGTGCTGAAGATGCACAGAATGTGGCTGCCATTCTGCCCTACACGGGACGCGGGCAGAGAAGCGGCGATGACCTCAAGGACAGTGATGCTGTGGGGGATAGCATTTTGGGCCTGGTGCAGGAGATGGGTTTGAGGACGAATTTGACCGAGAAGGGCGTGGCCAGGGATCAGTTGGATGTGATTTCCGCGCGGGCCACGGGTGGGCTGACGCCGCAGAAGGAGAAAACGCCGCAGGAAGAGCAGATGTTGAACGCAGTGAGGGCCTTGGTGGAGAAGCTGTGGTGATTGCAACTGGTGGATACGAAACGGGATAGGGCCCCGGTGGTCCATGTAGTGTGCATGAGGTCCCAGGGGGAATTTCTTTTGACTCTGAAAGCGTCCTCTGTTTGCAGATTACATACATGACGAAATCGGCGTTTGGCCTCACGAACATTTCTGCGCGATGAATAACCAGCAACCCATGACGCCGAAATCAGACGTCGCTCGAACTGCGTGTGTGGCCGGGCGGGGGGGCGGAAGAAAGATGTCGGTCGCTGCTCACTGCCCATTCCCAATATAGAGCCGTCAGCAGTCCGCAACCACAGCTCTGGTCTACCCCATACGCGTCCTCTCCGCCTTGGATGGTGCCAACGAGAAAGAGCTCGAAGATTGCGACTAAGTACGCAAGATTCCAGAGGCGTGCAGGTGCAGATGCGAAGACCAACGTCGTACCTCGATGCGCAAACGTATTCGTATGCAAAGCAAGCCTTCCTTCTGCAAAACGGCGAGGTAATTTACCTCCACGATCGAGACCATATCTCTGTCAGATAAGACCATGTGGATGGGTGCAACCTGGTGTTTATTGTAGCTAGACCTGTGCCCGTGGCATGGAATGTGTTGCGGCCAAGGGCATCATTGATTGCCCACCACGCTAGCAACGTTATGAACAACGTTTCGCATCAAGTTTGCCGCCGCAGCTAACGAGCTTTCTGCTAGCCTCACCCGTCTCGGGCACTGTCGAGCTCAGTCGGGTTTCTTAGAACTTTGAAGTGATGATATCCGCGGGTTGAGGGCTCCCAAGAAAGACTTGTGCGCCGAGTCGCGGGTGGAGTGAGCGATCGAATTTCCACTCCGGTCGTGATATCCGTCAAGAAATTGAATTATGTCTTCATGCATCCTGCGCTGTTCCGTATCTTCGGGTGGCGTTCCTAGTGGCCGATCCATGTAAAACGCGTCTCCGTACGATAGGCCCACGTATGACCGATCGAACTGTAGCGAACTAGGACTGTTCAATCGTGAAAAGTCTCGCCGGGGGTCATCGACCGGCTCTTGCGTTGGCCTCGATATTAACGAGGACGTTGTCGCCGCGGAGAGTCTTTTGACCAAAGCTGCCAAATCCGTTTCGTAGAGTTTGTCAGATTCGGCTCGTGAGTCGGCGATTTTGCGCTCCAGAGCTAATTGAGCTTCCTGGCGCTGGATCTCGATTGCCTGTTCTCTACGGGCCTTTGCGCTTCGGAGTCGCTCAAACTCCTGCATCGCATGCAAGGCATCTCCTCCGGGAACTGTCGAATTAGCACCAGCCCTGTTCATCCACAAGGTGAGCAGCTCTTCCGCTTGGTCCTTGTGCGGGGCAGGACGGAGCCAGTACGGTTGATTCATCTGCTCGCTTGCCCTGCCTTCGCTGAAGATCAGAAAGTACGCACGCCATCGGTCTTTCGCGGAGAGTTTCGCACTACTTAGGGCTTGGATCTGATTCAGATGGTGTGGCTCATCCTTCGCATCCGCTTTGGCGTGTCGGGTCACAGCTGCGATGCTAGGATTGTGCCATTCCTCGCATCTGGAGCCCTGCACAGAGTCCGGGTCGGCGGCGTGGCGGGGGCAGCGAAATCGCAGCGTTTTGGGCTTCTTTCGGGGCCTTTCGCCGTCCTGGTCACTGCGCTTTTGTGCATCATCGTCCTCGTCGCTGGTCACGACCAAACCACGAACGTAATTTCTCGCCCGGGTCCGGGACTCATGTGGAGGACGGCCAGCGGATCGATTTCTGCTGTCCTCGCCGTCGACCATGTCGCCCCTTCTCTTTGCGCGAAAGTTCGCGCTGGCGCGTTCGTCAAGTCAAGGATCTGTCTGTCCAAAAGTGTGGTCAGAAAGCGCGTTCCCCATGCGTTGTTGCCGGCCTGGGGACTCCATGGATGGAGAACATTGAGACCGGTGATGTTATTGCTGCTGCTAGAAGATAACTGAAGCGTGATCAGGCTTTTGGGGGAGGTTGAGGTTGGCCGTACCACGTGACTGGCAGCCGGGGGCGCCCACCAGTCAGAAATAAAAAGCATGACTTGGCGGCGGCGTCCATTCGGGTTCCTCCACATCGCACCACATCGGCGATCACATCAGCAGGGCGTCCGCCATGACGTCCTTGCAGGCCTTGATTGGCTGTTCCGTGGCGCCCCTCCTCGTATTCGCAGGTCATGAGATTGCAAATTGCAACGTTACCTTGCTGGATGAAAGCCAAACATCCTTGCAAAATGCAACTTCCTTGGTTGCAATGTGCAACAGCCAAGACATTTCGTTCCGCAAGCTTGATGGTGCAAGTTGCAATTTGATAGGAGTTCGGCACGCTAACCCTTCCACGGCCTCCTTCCCAAAGTTCCTGCCAACATCTGCAAGCTCTCGCTGTGAACACGGCTAGAATGGTCCTGCGCTGCCAGCGAGTCTCTACATTCTGAAAGAAGTGGCGACTCTAACATGCCGGACAAAAGCGGGGAGCCGCGTGAGTACTCGAAAGAATGGTATCCATGCGGTGTATATCTGACCGTCAAGCCCATGTTTGGCGGCCCAAGTTTTAGCAGCTTCCCTCGTCTTTGACTAACAACAAACTGTTTCATATTTGCTTACGATTTGTCCGGTGAATTGCCATCTCATCTTCCTAGAACAGACACTACGATCGAAAGACGCCAGTGGAAGAACGAGCCCCCACAAACACAGCAGGAAGGAGCAAACACTGGCTTACGTACTCGCAAAGGTCTGGTACATCGACAGCTTCGACGTGTCGCGCTAACCTGGTCGTCTAGCAACCTTTCCCACTCCGCTGAATACTCCAGCGCCGTCGTCGGCTTGACGATGTCCGCATACATTTCAGAATGGCAACAGGCACTTCTTTATCGGGATGTCGTCATGGACACTTTCTCTCAGCATCCATTTGATTCGGTCCTCACGTCAGGAATGCCCCGTTTCTGTCCCTGCCCTTGGCATCTTGCGAGCCTTCAAACCGGCGCGGCATCCCATTGCCAGTACGTGGTGTACTGGCCTGACAGGGACAACGAGATCTACCGGATCGGGCGCCACCTGAAGAACAACCACGGCCTTGACATCGATACAATATCAAGGCTCAGACGCCCTGCGGGTGGGAAGTACCTGAGATACCATGAACTGTGCCTGGAGGTCCAGTCTGAGGAGACTGAAGCCGTCGATGCGAATACCACTCCTGGCCCGGACGCCGATCACCGACCTCAACCGGAGCCGGAGCCTGAGCCTGAGCTCGAGTCTCCAACGTCTAACATGGCCACTGATGATACCCCCGACTTCCAGGTTCCGCAGACGCCAGATATAATTCCTGATTGGAGAGAGCCCGCAATCAGCCCGAACATTCCAGCTTCCCAGCCATGCTGATGTGCATGCCATCTGACCGGCGGGGTGCACGTGTATTGCTATGGCTGCCTTCTTTTCGAAGTGAACTGCATCTGTGGCGACCATTATCAGCCATTCATGCTCTGCTGCGATTGCCACACGTCTCTTTGAGACGCCTCAGCAGATAGATGGACGCGAGGAGTATCAGGGCCCATTCCGACATGGCATTAGAGTGAGCTTGCTGACGGTTGTGTGGGACGTGCAATTTTCGGCAACATCAGTGACGATGATGCGATGGCAGATGACGACGCGATGGCAGAAGACGACGCGATGGCAGAAGACGACGCGATGGCAGAAGACGACGCGATGACACATCATCAGCATCAATCCTGGTGGTTTAGATGTGTTGAAGGCGTAATCGGGACTTGCTGTACTATATTACACCACTATACCTACAGCTCAATCGTTTTACTTTTTCTGTTCTTTCCTGCAACTGTACGTTATATGCCTTTTTGATCGATGCCTTCCTACGCGGGCAAGCTCCCATAACGATAGAAGATACGCGAACCTAGAATCCCCCCTACCCACGATACCCAAGACGAGACTGTCTGCCGTCCATGGGCATAGAACTCGCACACAGACCACATGCTACAGTACCGGTGAGGAGCGCGCCAGCCGCCGTCGATAGTGTGCACCCCGATACGGAATACACAGGAGTCTGTGTACATAGCCGCCCTCTCCGAGGAAGTGATGGCCCCATTGCATAGAAGCCTGATAGCAGGTACATGGTAGAGTAACGAAACATGTATTCATTTTCGGATTGATATGCATGTCAAACTATCTTACAAGGACGCTTTGAGTTGCTCTTCAACGGGCTTCACTTCGACCAATAACTTGCCTAGATAAAATGCGTTAGTCGTGGAGGAAAACTTGTCGTCATTGCGCGACGGCTCGACTCACCGGTATTGACGCCCTTGTACAGATCCCGGAGCGCGTTCTCTGCCTGGTCCAAGCCGCCCTGGATGATGGTTTCTTTCCTCTTGATCTTGCCTTCGGAAAGCCATTGCGCCAGATCCTTGAGAGCGCGGGGATACTCCTTTGCGTAATCGAAGACAATGAAGCCTTCCATGCTGCAAGGCCATTTCGTTAGCTTCAAGGTTTCAAAAAGCGAAAGAGGGGCGTAAGGAACTTACCGGATGCGCATGGATACAATCATCAGGTAGTTCTGTCCACTGGGTTAGACTAGACTGCATAGCTAGCAACTCTAACTAACCTTTGGTCCTTGCGGTTTCGACGAGTTGTACTGGCTGATACCTATGCAAGTTTGAGCAGTGTTTTCCGAGTTAGAGGACTGGAATGGAATAATTACCTCCACACATGACGAACCGGGCATGTGGTTTTGCTCGGCTGAGCGCCATATCTAGGATTTCTCCGCCCACTGAGACAAATGTTGAGTATAAAAACACGGAAGTAGAAAGGGTTATCACAAACCGTTGTCAAAGTACACGTCAACGAGGTCCTATTCAGGCGTTTAACGTTCGAGATGCGTGCCTCAACCTTGACTGATACTCACCTTGGTGGCGGCTCTGAACTTCTTGGAGAAGTCCTTATCTTTGTAGTTCAAGGCGTCATCGAATCCCAGCTCTTCTTTCAACCACCGAACCTTGTCGTTACTACCGGCGATACCAAGGACAGTTGCACCCTTGAGCTTCGCAATCTGGCCGACGACGCTGCCGGTAGCACCAGCAGCTCCGGACACGACCACAAAGTCGCCTGCCTTGACTTTGCCGACGTCGATGATCCCAAAATATGCGGTAAGTCCGGTCATTCCTGGAACGCACAGGTCAGCTTGGAGCCTGCGGGTTTCATCCAGACGAATGGGTTATATTACCCAGAACGCTCAACCCGTCGGTTAGTCTCCCGCCTTTCGGCACCACCACTCTCTGCAGCTCGCTGTCCTTGAGAATCTTATATTCGGTCCATCCCGCCGTGGCCGTTGCGTAGCTGCCGACGGGAAATTTGGACGACTTGCTGGCCTTGACCGTCCCGATGGCTCCGCTTCGCATGATCTCTCCGATCTTGACGGGCGGAATATAGGACCTCGTATCGTTAAGCCAGCCGCGCATGGCTGGGTCGATGCTCAAGTAGTTGGTTTCGAAGAGGACCTCTCCATCCTTCAGATCACTGGCGGACGGAGTCGGGTTGTCTGTGACGAGCTTGAATGTCTCGCCTGGGACGATGTCGTCTTTGGGCCGTTTGGCGAGAACGACCGACTTGTGGGTGGGTGCCATGTTGGACTGGCTGGCTGACTGTATTAGAGCACAAGGAAGTTTCCAAGCTTGGTCTTCTAGTCCTGGAGTTCGTAGAATAACGGTAAGCAAGTCGGCACTACGTTTACAGAGAGTGGTAAAGACTGAATCAAACGCTGCTGTCGAATTGATCCCACTGGAAAAGCCAAGTAAACAAAACGTCGTTGATGTAGTACTGGTTGCTTAGTGATTGACTGAATGCGTCGAAAGTGCCTCGGCTATGCTACGTCGGACCGCCCGCGTCTACACGCAGTGTACGGAGAAGCATTAGATGGTCCCGCCACGTTCTCAACGCACCCACGCGTCGAGTGCGTAACTGGTGCTTCCCTCTGTTCCTCTCGATACTTACTGGTCCCTGGAGTGACTCGACACCCTTCAAGCCGGGGTGGAAAGTCAGAGCCCTCACGCACAAGGATACCGGTAATTATGTTGCGTTGCGAAGAGACAATTTGTGCTCGTAGATGGCGTGGCAGGCCGGTAATGACCACAGTAACATTTCCTTTCTCTTCTCTAGCCAACCTACATGTGACTCAAATTTGAAAAATCCACAGACCAGAAAGCTCAGAGTCTGAAGCTTCGATGAAATATAGACGCATCCAGTCCAGCGGGCCGAACAGCGACATTGGCCGGTGTCGGACATTGACGCCGACCGCAAAGACATGGAGTCGGCAAAGCACGTCGGAAGTATGTTATTGGGGTAACGTTCATGCATTTCAACCTCGCATTCATTCTCCCAGGCGTGTTTACCCTCTGGCCTCAAGACAGCGTACAAGGAACGACCATCAAGTCTTCCCAGTCGGCATGGCGGAAACTGCACCCCAGGCGAACGGGACAGCCCAAGGTTTAGAGGAACAAGGCATCCGGACATATACAATAATCCAGGCCGACGGTCTCTACCCTGTACGCTCACACTCCATACGCACTACTTTCCAGCTTTCAGTCTCCAACTAATCCTCTAGAAATTAGGACGACGTACTCGAAACCAAAATCTTCACCGAACACCCGCCCCACGCCTACAAGGTGAAATATATCCAGACAGGCCTTTTCCCGACGGGGGCGCCGCTGCCGAAACCATGGTCGACCATCCCGGAAGAACTACGAGAACAAGTCGACGGGATCATGGTGCTGAAAATGGGCTTCACGGCTGCCGACGTGGCCCTGTTTCCTAGGTTGAAAGTGTAAGTGGACCCTAGGTATACACCTGGCATGCTTTTCGAATGTATCGGGCCAAGCCCTCGGTACTCCCTCCCCCCCGTAGTGTACTGTCCCAGGGATATGTATGCAGCGCGTATTCGGGGTGAATGACCAGGCTGAACCTCCTCCCCCCGCAGCATCGTCCGCATGGGCGTCGGGTACGACCGCCTCGACCGCGTCGCTCTCGCGAGCCACGGCGTCACGGTCTGCAACGTCCCCGACTACGGCACTGCCGAGATCGCCGACCACGCGCTCTCCCTGGCGCTCTCGCTCCGACGCGGCGTCCTTCTCCACCACGACCGTCAGCGCCAACCGCACGTGTACCCGTGGATGGTGCTCGAGACGCCCCTCGTCAGCCGCGTCCAGGGCGCCACCTTCGGCATCCTGGGCCTCGGGCGCATCGGCACGGCGGCCTGCCTCCGCGCCAAGGCCTTCGGGTGGAACGTGCTCTTCTACGACCCTTACCTCCCCAACGGGGTGGACAAAGCCCTCGGCATCGAACGCACCAAGGACATCAAGGAGCTCTTCCGCCGGAGCACGACCCTGAGCATGCACTGCGCGTGCACGCGTGAGACGCGCGACATGGTCGGCTGGGACCTGCTGAGCCTGATGCCGCGGGGTTCCATCCTGGTGAACACGTCGCGCGGGGAGGTGTTGCAGCTGGACGCCGTGGAGCGGGCGCTGCGCGAGGACATCCTCGCCGGCGCGGGGCTCGATGTCCTGCCCCAGGAGCCGATCCCCGCGGACAACGTGCATTCGCTGATCAAGGCCTATCGCGAGAAGGAGGAGTGGTTGGTCGGCCGCTTGGCCTTGACCTGCCACACCGCGTTTTATAGTCCGCAGAGTTTTGTGGATATCCGAGTCAAGAGCGCGCAGACCATGCGCGAGGTCCTGATCGATGGCCTGCAGAGTAATGTGATCACGCCGGATATGCTGTAGCGTGTGAACGAAGCGGAGCGTAGCATGGCATGGCATCCACACAATGGTAGAAGATGTGGACAATCATAGAATCATGAAAATCGTGAGCGCTGTTTAGCTTTCCTTGATTTTTGCACTCTTGCGCTCGACACCCGATGCTTGGGGGCCTTTCCTCGTTAGTGTGCGCAAACACAAGTATTCATTGGATATCTCGTGGGAAACCTGATTACAGTGCACAGCGCGGCACAGTACATACACTGTAGGATAGTGCATTGTAGGACGGGCGAGATAGGATCCATTTGACGCCGCGCTTTCAAATGTACGTCTCGTGGGATTGAACAGCTCTCACCACCTTCTGGCGCCACTAAAGTCCCGTTTGCTGGCACTCCCGCTGAACAGCGTCCCGTCATAGTCCGTGCCGTTATTCGGGTACTCGATGCTATAATTGCCAAAACAGACGTAATCGTAATTGCTCAACCCGTCCGCGCCGTCCTGGCTCGAGATGAACGCCTTCAGCGGACACAGCCCGTCGGTCCGATTGCCGCAGTACCCGCCGCGGATGGTCGACAGGGGGAGGATGCCGTTGTTCAAGCGCATGCGGACGAACTTGAACGTCGCGTTGCCGGGACTGTACCCATACTGCGTGGGGTAGTACTGGGTCTGGGAGGCGCGCTTGGGCGCGGGACTGCCGCCGCCGCCGCCGCTGCAGCCGACCACCTCGGTGACCAGGCGGGCCGAGAAGGGCGTCAGGCGCGAGAGCACGAAGCGGCGGCTCGGGTCGGGCGGGAACCGCGTCAGCGAGGGCGGGTCCCTGATGTAGTCGAGCGACGCGGCCGTGAGGGCCGAGATGATGATGTCGTCGTGCGAGAAGTCGGCGTACAGCCGCTGGCCCAGCGGGAAGGTGCGCGGGTTGTCGGTCAGGCTGCTGTTGACGCTCGACGTCGAGCTCGTGATGTACTGGCCCTGCAGCCGCGCCAGCAGTTCCTGCAGGTACCCGATCCCCTGGGCCCGGCCCGTCGGGTTCCCGTACGAATAGTCGTAGTAGTACTCGATCTCGAGCGCGTTCTCGAACCCGGCCCACTCGTCCTCGGTGAAGAGCGTGCAGAAGTCGGACCGGCCGAGGTAGTTGGTCTCGTAGGCGCAGATTGTCCTTGTTTTGAAGTCAGTGTGTGACACGTCCAGGGAGGGCACACACACAGTCTGAAACTGCGGAATACTCACTGCAGCGCAAAGGTGTCGTTGACGGTGAGATTGAAGCCACTGGGCACGTATTGCGACAGGCGACTCTGTGCCCCGGAGAGGTATATCGGGAGGTAGCTGAGGAGGTCCAGATCGCCAATGTATCCTGGCACTTGAGCGTTGTCGTTGAAGCACGAGTCGTACGAAGCCAGCGTGTTGTTCTCGGTCCCGCCTTCCGGGATTACCACGAGGTCGAACGGGCTGGTCCAGTTGGCCAGCGTCGCGCTGGGGGTAGGCTGGAAGCTGGGACCGAAAAAGCCCAGCGTCCAGCTGATCTGGGTGTTCTCGATCCGGGACTGCGACGTGGTGCGCAGCGTCAACTTGGGCCTGTTGGTCCCGTTGGCAAATGTCGCATTGTATGCGAGCTGCCCTTGGGTCGCGTTGTACAGGATCCGTCCGTACCGGTTCCAGAAGGTGACGCCCGAAAGGAAGGATTGAGAAGCTCCGATCCCTGTAAGATAGGCGCTTCCAATATTGTACTGGTAAGAGTTGAGAAAGCTCAGATTCCCGGTGAATTGCGAGGACGAGTTCGAGTTCGAGTCGGTGTGAGTCCGAGTCCAGTTGGCGACCTTTTCCGCGAAATTGGCCATGTTGGGTCCATCGTCGAACGTGCTTCCCGGGAAACGAGACCCATGTCGCTGCAGTAGATGGGCTTGCTCGACCTGACATCCGTCCGGCAGGCCCACGTCGCTGACGCCGAAGTAGTCCTCGGCGTTATCGGCATACGGCGTCATCTGGCCCCAGTACTGCTGAATGGCATTGATGTCCGTCAGAATCTCAGCCGAGGAATTTGTGCCGCTGATCTGCCTGCGATATCGAGGGGCAGGAAACGATCCTGCAAGGGCAGACAGGGCCGCAAGCACGGCCAACTGGAAACGCATCCTAGGTAGCTCTCAGAGACAGCCTTGCAGGCAGATCCGTCAAATGAAGAAGAGCAAACAACATGGCGCGCGGGCAGCTTGGAGGAGCTGTTTTTCGAGCTCTTGTACTAGCATGGTAGGGGTAGGCAGCTCTCGTGCCCCCGGTGCCAGGAGCTGCGGATCGCCTTGGTACCACCAGAAGGCAGAACTATGCACTACTTGGTGAGCTTGCAGGAAGCTTATCGCTCGACGTCGAATGGAAGTTCCCCCTTTGGAGCAAGGCCGACCTTGAAAGGGCAGGTCAAAGCCGGGGAAATGTTTCCAATGAGGGGCAAAGAGGATGGGACGGCCGATTGTAACACCAGCAAAGACGAATAGAGAGAGAGA
The DNA here is from genome assembly GCA_016109495.1 of Phialophora tarda. Classification (NCBI taxonomy): domain Eukaryota; kingdom Fungi; phylum Ascomycota; class Eurotiomycetes; order Chaetothyriales; family Herpotrichiellaceae; genus Phialophora; species Phialophora tarda. The sequence continues at coordinate 304,714 of JADWPL010000019.1, read as the reverse complement.
CTCGAGATGCTCCCCCGCCTCAGCCTGATCGACACGTGGGGGATCGGTTCTGCCCCATTTTGATAAGCTTTCGAATCCTCAGGTCCGTCGCAGCTTGTCGGTCTCACCAGCGCAATGACTGAGAAATAGGGCATAGGGAGACTGATGGACTGACTATTCGATGGATTCTATGTTTATCCTGATAAAAAGGCCCACGATGTCCGTTCGAAAGTCTTTCATGGAAGCACCAGCCTCCCTTCTCCGTCGTTGTCCCAGCGCAGGTTCTGGTTCTTTGATGGTGGCATCTCCCCGTCATCGTCCTCACCGCCATAATTCGGCAATGAAATCCACCTTGTCAAGGTAGTTCACTCTTCATCGTCTGAAGCCATCACGTCACCGCCATAGGTAGGACATACCCGGACATCCTCGGCGAGATGGGAGGGATTTCTTTCCACTCTAGAAACGCTGCCAACGTGCTTGTGGCCATCCCGTCTTGACTCTCCGGCTGGTCGGTGGATTGAAGGCGGTCGTAGACAGTCGCATTCGACTTGCGCGAGCTATCATCGATGTCAACTTCTCGAAGCTGACTAGATTTTCCCGAACGCAATGGCCGTAGGACTTGTCAGTGCAATGACCAAAGCTTGCCACATGCATCTGGCTTCCTAATCTCCATCGCATCAGGGTCACAAGGATTTTGTCTCTAATTGCTTCGGACGTATGCATGAAACCCCAACCCTTAGAGAGAGGAGCATTGCGGTCGTAGAAATTGCATCGGTTGCGCTCGCGCACCATGTCTGGCTGTGTGACTAGTCAACTTGCTGGATGACGGAGAAGAGATGGAATGAAGCTGCACCTCATATGGCGGTGGGCGGGACATCGGCTGACTGTCACTGTGACTTTGTAGGACTAGCAGCGCCAATTGCTTTGAATAGCAAATTCAGAAGATTAAATCAAGTACTTTGTCGAACATGCTGCTGCCCGCTATGCTATGATGAGAAGACTTCGTTCGTAAGCCAGTGAAAAATGAAATAGGATGCGTCCGAGGACGTGAAAAGAACTGTCGAGAGTAGGATGAGCCTCCATGGCTGAGTATGGCGCTGACCCAGCTTCGGCTGGCCACTTGCTTCATCCTGTCGTCGCCATTGTGATCGTCGCATCTCCCATCCTGGCCTTCTCATTCACGTCTGCACCACCATTGCTGGATGCGGACTCCTTTGATTCGGCCTCTTTCCTCCTCTTGTGGTCTTGCTTGATGGCATCGAATTTTGCCTGTTCGTGGTCTCTGATGCCACTTGGAAAGAAAGTCCCAACCATGTTGAAGCCAACCTTCTCATACCTCCGCTCGACCTCGTAGAGCGTGTCAATCACCTTCGGACTCCCAAACACGCCAACATAGTCGAGAGGCACACCCAATGCTTCTGGTTGTCTATTCCAACCGGCAACGAACATGTTCTGCAGAATACCAATTCCGCCCACGGCAATCAGGAACCAGGCGTCATCGATCAGGGCTGAGCTTGTAATCAGGAGTAGGACCCAAAAGACCCCGAGCACCGCATAGATCAGTCGTGACGACATAGTGATGTGTGGCGCGTCGACATTGGCAAAACCGGTTGCCAGGTCCTCAAGATCCAACCCACGTCCTTTGCTGTCGATGAGGATCGCATGCTGCGCACCGTTTCCTCTTGTCAGGACGAAAACTTTCTCCTTGCCATCGAGTTGGCGACACGCCCACTTCTCAACCTTCCACTGTGTCAGCGAGCCGGTGATGAAGCAAAGAGCAATAGCGGCGGCGGTGATCAGCAGCACGCCCCAGTCCCCGTACAGTCCGCAAGGTATCGCGGCGACGCCGAGCTGGACAATTGAGACCAAGATGCCCGACCAATAGAGGATGTCCTTTCCTGGCTTTCCGGCGGTTTTCGTGGCACTGGCTTCCCAGAAGCTGACAACTAAGCCCGCCTGGACGCGTTCTGCAACAGGCCTTTGAAGGTGAGGAGGCTTCTTCTTCTCAGTCTCAACGTCGAATTTATGCGCCGACTTCAGGATTTCTTCGGTCTTGACCCTGATCTCGTCCTGCATCCACCAATGGTAGTCGCGCATGATACGGCCTAAGACCCAAGAACCATTGCCGCGAACAGAGCCGTTCTTCCCGTTGATAAGAGAACAACCCGTGTCGGCATCGGGCATCAATTTGTGCTCTCCAATGGCGGAGTTGACAGCCGAAGTGGCATAAGACACCCAACCTGGCAAATGTGAGCATCACCGCGATAACGCCCACAGACAATAGAGGCTTCCAGGAAATTCCAACATTGCAGACCTACCGAAAGAAAATGCGACAGGAGTCAGTCTACCGCCGGCAAGCTGCGCGAGTGCTCGAGCGACAACATCGCCGCCGAGCAGGAGCAGGATCGTGAACGCGTAGTTACTTGGGCTCTTCCATTCGTCGCGGAACCAAGTTGCGGGAACGTCGGCGTCGAAAGGGCGGCCAGGGACGGGACTCATTGTACGAGAATTGTTCTTGTGCTTACAACAGAGCTGAATCGTATCTCGACCGCCTTGGAAGGCGGGAAAAAGATGTGCAGAAGACACAGAGGAAGATAGATGTATCTGAAGAATGCCCAGAGGAGCTTGCAGCGCCGAGGTCGCCAACTCAGGGCTGGGCAGGGCTGGGAAGAGTCCAAGTTAGGCGGCCCTAAGCCAGCAAGCCCAGCCACTCGCGCCCATTGTGGCATAGCCCAACGGTGGACAGTCTGGCACCATGTCTCGTAACCCATTTCAGCTTCATTTCATCTCTCGCGCTCTCACGCAGTCAACGTCCAACCTATCCAATGCGTACAGCAATTCCCTGTAGCTGCTCCCTATAGCCTCGGTTCCCCCGCGCACAAAACTGGACGCACGGAGAAGGTGTGAGTTTACTGCGTTTTGACTAAAGTTTGACCGCGTTTGACTAAAATCCGTCTGGCGCACAGCTCGGGGAAGTCGTGTTCGGTGAAGCCGCGCCCTGCTTGCGCCAATGATGGAACGTCTCGTCCCTCGTCCGGGCTTCAACATGTATTCCTCACGTGGAAGCTGGACTTGTTTCCTCGAGCTGAGAATACCATAGCGAACAACGATCGTCCTCCTGCGGCGTGTCCAGCATCGATTGGCTGTTCTACAAGCAGCATGCAGATGTAAACAATCAGTTTCAGCAATCTAGGCCAAGGAGGAAACGTCTCTTCAGATGGAGTCGCCAATGACGCTTTGCAGCTCCCACGGTAGGTGGACGCCACTGAGTACGCCATCAACCCGTTTGCGATTCGGGTAGGCCAAAGAGGTGCTGCACAACGGTTATCACGGCTGGCTCGTAACGGTGTTGCTCATGTTTCGACATACCCCAACGGGGCTTCATGTCGTGCATGAACCATATACGATCGAAAGCTGGAGGTCGACCCAGGGTGACAGTCTTTTTGCATGGGGCTGAAGCGTCTCCATATGCGACCACCACCAAAGATGCAGCTTCAGTTGCATGTACTTGAGCGACTGTGAATATTACAGTGCGTGGTTGGGAGCCGTTTAAAGATTAGGGCGACACCCAAGTCAATCGAGCGTGTCGTCGAACTTCTTCAACTCACGAAGCATCGCACTCCCAGTATCCCACCTCACTCACTGCTTTAATATGGATCACCTTGTCCTACCGGAGGGAGTGAAACCCTGGATCCAGGTAGCCTACGAAGGCCAGGAGGATTCCTTCTATGACAAAGACCGTGGAAATTTCTTCGACTTCTACAAAACGAGAGAGTGGGCTTTGGAAGAGGTGAAATTTCAGCCGAAACCCTCCGAGAACCTTCTTGGAGGAGTTGTCGAGGGCGAAGAGGAGAAGGTTCGCACAGCAGCAGAGACTGAAACATTCTTCCAGACCTGGCTCTTCTTTGGCCTCATCATCGAGGTGTTCGCATTGAACAATATACCAGTGACGACCCAAGACTTCCTGGTTCCGAACACTCTGAAGACTGTCCACCGGCCGCAGAAAGCCCATCTGATCACGACGGCGAAACTACCCTCCTTGATTGCGAAATGGCGACAGACCAGCTCAAGAGACAACAAAACCTTGGGCGAAGTGATGAAAATGATCGACTTCGTTGGGGATATCGTCGACCACCACTGCGCAGGCGGCAAGGATCATCGATCCGTGCACCAATACAGCAAAGTTCTGTGGCCCGTCAAAGACGAGGTAACGACCTCCATCATAGCTGTAGCGTCGACGCTCCGCAAGGCGGCCCGGCAAATCCACAATGTGACAGGGAAGGAAGAGAGGTGGCCGGTCACCAACTCGCGAATCCTCTACCTACGCATTCAGCGGAAATGGTGCAAAGCAGATGCCGCAATGATTATGGAAGATCTCGACATTGACGGCCAGTACTACGTTGCCGCTGCTGAAAGTCATTCGCTCGAGTCGCTGGACAGCCATTACGCCTGTACGGATCATTCCTGCGAGGCCAAGATTAGCGACGGAACCTATGCGACCCAACACGCCGACAGATGCGAAGCCCACGACGACTACGAACCCGAACCCAAATTTGTCGGACACTTGAGCCCGGACTATCAGAAGAGTCCCTCTTCGCTTCGAGACGCGGTGAAGGATGTTTTGGATGCTGGGCACCTGCCTGTTCTCAGATGGGACTACGAACAACAGGGATTGGCCACCTACGGACACGAACGATTTACTTACTCCGAGGAAGGGAAAACGCCACCTTATGTTGCCATATCTCATGTGTAAGCTGCTTTCTGATACAGTGTAGCTGTCAATGTTTGCTGACTACTTCAACAGTTGGGCCGATGGCATGGGCAACCCGTTCGACAACTCGCTGCCAAATTGCCAGTTCGACAGGATCCAGCGACTGGTCGACGACCTTTGCTCCAAACACCTCCCTGAAAAGAAGCGCCACACAAGCCCGGGCTTTTGGATGGACACCATCTGCTGCATAGTCGGCGTCGACCAGGAGAGCAAAAAATACAAGAGCAAGAGCATCGCGTCAATGCGAGAGATCTACCATGACTGCATTGCGGTGTTGATCGTCGAACCATGGCTCGTGGCCATACCTTCCACGGCCCCGTTTGCCGAAATCGCCCACCGAATCTACTCCTCTGGATGGTCAAGAAGGCTTTGGACTCATCAGGAGGGTTTTCTGGGGAGGGACGTCTACTATCAGTTCAAAGACAAGCCTCTCAGCTTTGCCGAGGTGACCGAAGCAGCCAAGGAGTATGAGCGGAGAATGGGGGCGAATGGTTATCCTATCACCTTTCCCTATGCTGCGGCGAGTAAGACCAGCTTCTATTACACGGGCATCAAGACCATCATCGAGAACATCCGCGAAGGGCGCTTCTCGGAAGGGGACAGGTGGATCATATACAGGCATTTGGCTGAGTCGCTTGGGCACCGATCCACAACCAACATTGACGACGAGCTGCTCTGTGTGGCTTCTGTCATCGGTCTTGATGTCCGAGACTACCTCAAGCACAGAGACGCGGAAGACAACCGAGAGCGTACGGCGGAGCTACGAATGCAAGCCTTCCTTGAAGAACTCGGTCGCTTCCATCAAGGAATCATCTTCAACAATTACCGCCGCCTCACTACCCCGGGCTTCCGTTGGGCCCCGGTCTCCCTCCTGGGGCACCGAGCCTCAGGACTGGGAGATATTGATGGTTCGACCGATTCCAAGGTTGAAGATTACAGCGGACTGCCCATGGATGATAAGCACGTCGAACTCGAATCGATGGGACTGAAGGTCAAGATCAATCTCACCAAGCATTTGACCAAAACTCTTGGGCTTAACAAGCGGGTCGTGTCTATCGTGCTCAACGACAAGACTGTGAAGCTGCCCACCGTGGGCCTTCCGGTCGACTATCCAGGCTATACAATCAAGTTCCCCAAAGGCTCGGGCTTGACGATTGATATGGCCGAACGGAGGTTCGTTCTCAAGTACTCTCCCATCCCAAATCCTGTGCCGGCCGTGACCACACCACCACCTCTCCCGAAAGCCCCTTCGTTTGGGAAGGTACCCACCGTCAAGGGAATTCGTGGCTTTGGGAAAGCGACCGAACAAGTCAACCAGCAAGTCGAGAAGGCCCAAGTCGTCGCCAATAATCTTGCCGAGACTGTGACCTACCAATACGTCGTCTATGTCGCGGAGAACGACGTGAAGTGGGAGCATGACCGGGCCTATGCCATCATCCTCCAGCGACCGCTCGGTGACTCGACCAACCAAGAGTTTCTCGCCATGATAGGCCTCAATTCGATCGGGCCGGGCCCCCGGACGTTTGTGCAGTCGCTATGTTCGGCCGTGGTGCGTCTTGTGGGCAGATACGATTCCTACAAAGTCACTGCCGGACTGGACGTTGTTGATGTTGGAAAAGCAAAGACGAATTGGGTGGTCACGTAGGTTGTTGCGTGGAAACCGTCGATTGCATGATCCCGCAGCAGTCCTGGTACGCACCATTAATAGTACATAATGCTTAGGGTTTCACTCATTCTTGGGCTACAGCGATAATGGACCGGTGAATCTGTGAGCTCCACGAGTGCCCTACTATGAGTGAGGATATAAATACATCGAGAATGATTCCTACATGAACAAGCATTGATTCCGATTGCGCCTTCGTGACTTTCGGCTATTCGTGTCTGGGCAAATGAAACTCGGCCACGAAGCTCTATCTTGACAAACCCCATTTCATCCCGCTGCACCTCGCCGACGGGCTCCTCCAATCCATCTCGAGGCGAAACTATTCTGCAGGTTACTTCCATGCGCGCGGACGGGCTGTACACTCGTCGTTGGTTCGATGCCATCTTTGCATAACCGCGATCCCTTGCAGTTGGGTTGCCAGGTGAATGCCACACGCCGTCATCCACAACCATCTTACTGCTGCAGTCCTGCCCATTGCCTACACCTCCCAGGTTGGTTTCTTGACGCATTGATGATGACGATGAAGTTGATGATGTGTTGTTTGTCTTGAACCTTCAGCCATGGATGCCCGAGTCGACACGCTGTCAGGCCGCTTTGGCGGGCAATGGGCGTTTCTCACCACGCCGCCCACCGCTGGATCAAGGTCTCTCCCGCACTCTTCCAGCTATCTACGAAGCGATCGCAGCAATATCTCCCCGCTGCCCACGGCCCTGCACGTCCACCAGCTCAATGCTTCTCGTTCCAGCCTCCCCCGGCACGCTCAAGCCACGTCGGTCGGCGGTCGCAGCTCAACTACAACCATACCCACTCACCCCGTCCTCGTTCGAGTCCACTCCGCCGATCCCATTCTGCAAATTCGTCCCACGAGACGCCCGGCAAGACCGCGTCGCAGGCTAAATAACGGAGGCATGGATTTGCCGTCCGAGGAAGAGTTCAGCATACGAGGCATTTTGGCGGCAGTCGCTGAGGATATCGAGGACGACGTCGATGCAATAGCAGAGATACTCGGGCGGAGCAGGCTGGTCCTGGCCGATCAACATGAGAGCCACATGCCTCCGCAGGGGGAGATCAGAGCTACAAGCGGTCCTTTGCAGGCCGTAGCCGAGGCGAGCGCGAGTAATGAGAGGCTGGCCGCCGCGGACGATGTTCTCATTCTGCAAGAAGACGCCAGTCTCGTCGAAGGGAGCCACACCGGCTCCGCGGCGTATGGTCTGCTCGAGAGGCTACAGATCGTGCCGGGCACGAGACGGATGAGGAGTGATATCCCTAGGACGGTGGCCTCGAGACCCGCCTCAGCCTCTGTCCGACACTACTCTGCACCCCCAGTCCTGCCTGTCGTCCCGGCGGCAGTTGAGGATATTGGAGCCTCAGCAGTTGCTCCGTCACCACAGTCATCGCGGCGGCTACTCCAGAGTCACTTGGACGATGATAAACTGCAAGACCCCCATCCAAGGACAACAGATGCCGTTGTAGCAGAAACATACTTATCCGCCGCAGCGAACGCAGTCATTATCTCTGATCCGCCGGTCGTCTCAGAGGCTGGTCGACACTATCCGCTATACAGCTACGACTACAGTGAGCTTTTCGAGGGTCCGATGCTTCCTCTCCCACCACATCAAACGACCTTTCGTGAAAGGCTGCAATCGTTTATCCCGCGGATAGATTTGCCAAATCTGGTATCATGGGTCCAAGGACACGATTCGCATGTTATCAGCGCGGAATCACAGCTTCGAGAGATTCTACACAGACAACGACACGTGAGAGGTCCGAGAAACAACCAAGGCCCGACAAGCGAGAGCCCCGAGATGTACGAATAAAGCCCTCAGCTACATGCAGTTGCCGGTCTCTGCTCGAACCCATCTCCATGTAGTCACTTTGTGGTCCCTCCAGGCTCATCAGACGTCAGGAGACACAAATGAGTTGTCTTATCCCGTATCCCGAGCTGGCATCAGTACGGTTGGACTGCTACGGACTCTGTCCGGATCTCAACAACACACGGATGTCACAACCCTCTGGACAACGACCCATTTATGTCCATGCACTCGCAGAACATTTAAGGCAGGCGAGGGCGCATGTCAGGTCGGAGTCGATCTCGAATCTGCCCCAAGTCCGGGATTATCAGACGATTCATCCTTATGACTATGTACACTGTCGAACACAGGTGCCGGACCTCAGGTATGGTTGCCGGGAGTGGATCACTCAATTCTGTTAAACTCTCTCAGATATTGGAAATGCTCGAAAGTCCTAGTTGCTAGGTACAACATCGCGGAATCGAACATGAATTCTCCGAGGGGCGGCGGCAGAGGTGAAGGTGTGAATTCATACTTATCCCGGCCTTGAGCACCACCCAACACCTCGCTACGATGTCAGGGTGCCGGGCCAGGGTTGGCAGCTCAAGAGCTTGAAGGAAAGAACAGCATTATCTGCAATCACCGAACCTGCTAGTATTAAGCCTATCCGCAAGTCTGCCGCTCTCGACTGGTCTTGCCGCTTTGTCGAATATAGCCAGCAGCCGGCACACCGAGTGGCAACAAAGCTTTCACTACACGCAGAGATGTGGTAATGCATATTATATCTGCTTGTTAGCGGGTTCTACTCATCCCGCAACAAGACATGTAAGAAGGCAACTGACGAGAAAACGAGAAGTTGTATCCGAGTCTGTGCTTCAGGAGTACAGCACAGTAACAGGATGCTTGGAAGGTTTGGACAGCTCGATGCCATTGCAAACAATTCTTTACAAGTAACAATACGTGGGATTTGACCGATAGATCTCGCAGATGTTGGAAAAAGCAATATTTTGCAATTATTGGCGATAACCCAATGCACTTCTGCATCTTATCTGCTGAGAAGGTCATTGCATGTTCGACTCTGCAGGGGCTGTTGCGAGTCAGCAAAGACCTGCTGGTAAAATGCGATGTTGCGTTCAAAGACTCTCGATCCATAGATCATGCCAGTTGGCGGAATTGCAAACAACCTCGTGTTCTTGGCCATGAAGGACGGTGAGAACGGTGAATTGGATTGTGAACAGTTCTACATGCTGACCCGCTCAACGACGGATCCCGAATCAGACAAATTCTACCCAGGCAAGAGGTGTAATTCCGTATCGCCTGCGCTGGAGCAAAGACCGCCGACATCATGACTTGATCTTGATCAAGACGGTCTTGGTCTCCAAGAAGTTGTCGAGAGAGTGTCCGAAGCCTTCGCGTCCTACACCACTGCTTTTATAGCCCCCAAATGGCATGTCCCGAGCGAGCATGGGACTCGTGCAATTGACGCCCACGGTGCCGGCTTCCAGCGCCTTGGCGAATCGTAGCGCCCGGTCGATGTTCTTGGTGTAGACGGACGAATACAGGCCGAACTCGCTATCGTTTGCCTTGGCGATGACCTCCTCCTCGGTCTTGAACGTGTTGATGTTGACCACGGGCCCGAAGATCTCCTCCTTCATGATCGCCGCCTCCTCGGGCGAGTGGAGGAACACCGTGGGCGGCACGAAATAGCCCTGCTCACTGGAGCCCGAAAGCCCGCTGACCTCCTTGGTCCCGCCCATGGCGAGTGTGCTGCTCGCCTTTCCTGCCTCAATGTACTTCTGCACCGTGTTGTACTGGGCCTCATCGGCCTGGGGGCCATGGGTGGTCTTGGCGTCCAGCGGATCGCCCGCGGAAATCGTGGCGAATTTCTGCTTGAACGCCTCGACGAACCGGTCGGCAATCGTGTCCTGGACGTAGACCCGGCTGTTGGCCATGCACACCTGCCCGCTGTTGAACTGGATGCTATGCTGGGTCTCCTCGACGGCGGCGTCGAGATCGCAGTCGTCGAACACCACGGCCGGCGACTTGCCCCCGAGCTCGAGCACGACGTGCTTGAGGTTCGACTTTGCGGCGGCGGCCTGGATGAGCCGGCCCGTGCGACACGAGCCCGTGAAACTCAAGGCCCGCACGTCCATGTGCGACGAGAGGATGGCGCCGGACGTGGCCCCGTGGCCCGAAATCACGTTGAGCACGCCCGCGGGGAACCCGACGCGCGCGACCAAGGTGGCGACTTTTGCCGACGTGAGCGGCGCCTTCTCGCTGCTCTTCAGCACGACCGTGTTGCCCGCGGTCAGCGCCGGGGCGACCTTGTTCGCAAAGAACACGAGCGGCACGTTCCACGGGATGATGGCCGCGACGACCCCGTACGGCTGCTTGAAGGTCATGTTGACGAAGCCCGGCGTGTTGAGGCTGCTGACGCCCTGGGCCTCCCAGCCCGTCTCGGCGTAGTGTTCGAACGTGGCCGCCGCGGCGTGGGCGTCAAAGTACGTCGACACCGGCCGGCCCATGGACTGCGCCTCTAGGCGGGACAGCTCGTCGCTGGCCTCGTGCAGCTGTGCGGCCAGCTTCTTGAGATAGACGCCCCGGTCGGCCGGCGAGAGGGCCGACCAGGCTGGGAAGGCGGCTTTGGCGGCCGCGACGGCCGCGTCGGTGTCTTGTTCGCTTGCTTCGGAGTCTAGACTAATCGTTAATATCGATCGTAATTCCGAATTATGCGGCTGTCCGGCTGCGTGTGAGTGTGTGGGCTTACCATCAGCAACCACCTCCCTCGTTGCCGGCGATTTTATCTGAAACGTCTTGCCGTCCGAGGACTCTGTGAACTGGTAGGACGAGAATGTCAGTCGTTGGTCCCTCGCAGTGGTAGGCCTTTCCAGCCGAGCAGGTCATGGCAGGGCCTTTATCTATCGTAGAAAGGAAAGCAGGAATATATGGAGTACACACCTTGCCATTGATGAAGAGCCTTGTCTCGATCTTGTCTGTCGCTACTGAACCCATCTCGGCGTGAAAAAAAGGATCGATCGGGATGTGATTGATCGGGGTGGGATTTTGTCAAGTAGGTATATACTTGATAAAATCGATCGCTTGACCACTCGACCGCACAGATACTGTAGATGCCGACTCGATTCAACACACAGTGAGAAAAAGTATTTCTACACAATTATCCCTCTGGTGTCTCTAGCTTGGTAAGTAACTTAGTAGATAACTCAGTACTGTTCCAAGAATGTAGTAAGTACTGTACCCGCGGGATAGGTGAGCGGACAATGCAAGTCAAAGTGAGTGAGTGGGCGAGCGATCCAGATGGTTAGACGCACTGCCCTAAATACTATATATATATGCCTTTTTTTTTTATCAACGGTGCACGCACGGCAGGCTAACGGAGTACGCACTATACGTACTGGGTAAGTTAAACACACCATGTTTGAGTACCTCGTGCAGGGGTACAGGGTAACGGAGGTGCTGTACAGCAGAGCAGAGCAGAGTTCTTTCACACAAGTGCCGACCGGGCCCCCCAACCCCAACACCCAAGGGTCGTCCGTCTGTCTGCCTGCCTGCGTGTCTGGTCTGGTCTGGTGGTTCACGAGCCGGCCGACCACCGACCGGCGCTAACGTACTCAGTCCAGAACAGAACAGAGCAGAGCAGCATAGGTAGGATAGGCAGACGGATAGCAGGGGGCGGGGGCGAGGCCAATCCCGCCTGTGAAAATCGCACGCACGTACGCACTTTCTGCTCGTCGCCGGAGGACACTCACTTCCCTGCCCAAAGTGATAGTATCGGATGAGGCACCCGAAGTTCCCGCGCGGCAGGTGTGTTTCCGATGGATTCGCGTGTACGAGCTCGCGCTCTGTTCGAGTACTGTACTGTGTACGGCTGTAGGTAGTAGTAGTGCTGATTCTGTATCTGGATCTGGATCTGGATCTGGGTTCTGCGGGAATGCTCCGAGCGGCGTTACGGGAACAGTCCCGTTCGCCGTCTCCTTTCGTTCTCGTTCTTGATTTCCAGCGGTCGTGGGCTTCGTGGGGCTCCGTGGGCTCCCTCTGGGGTCCCACACTCATACTCCGTACATAGTACTCGTACGAATGAGACGTCGGGCTCTTTTCTCCTCGAATGGACAGCTGTGCCATTTTATACGGTTACTTGAAACTTTCTACTCACTACTCATTGCTTAACCTAGGATAGCGAGAACATGCGTGATGAACTCGGGATCTCAAATTTATACATGTACTACGAATGAATTCTTCAAGGGCAACACGCTCACTCCCCAGTGGGAAATATTCTCCCGGTCCGCAACATCCCATCTCTTGCTTACTCAACGGTGATTTCAGTGACTGCCGACTCCGTTCACTCCATTGGACGCGGCACCGTTAACCCCGGTATGGCCGGATTGGCCATTTTGCCGCTGTTGGACCATCTGCATCTGCCAGGGCAGAGGATCCTTGGCCGGCTGCGCAGGTCCGATGTCACCCGACTCGGATCTTCTCTTCTGCCACTCGACAATATCTCGCTCGTCGACAAAGTTCCCGTGCAGGCCCAACTTGAGCTTGAAGGGCAGGTGAATCACTGCCACAGGTCCCTTGGCCACGTCGAGGGCGTCTAGGATGACAATGTCGTTCCGCAGGACGTCGAGGTGGTTCAGCAAGGCGATGATGTACCCCTCGCCCTCCCCACCGCCGTCTTTGGGGATGAAGCTCGGTTCCTGGAATGTGGCTGTCGGGCCTGCAAAGTAGACGTCCTCTTTCTTGTCGTCCCAGCTATAGTGGCCGATACAGTTGAACAGCCCACCCGCCGGTGAACCGCACTTCGCAAAATCGTACGGCTTGGTCGGGTCAACTTTCGCCTGCCAGAAATGATTATACTTCTTCGTCACCCATCGGTCGTCGATGCGCGAGAACTCCCCATTCGTCAGCCACGTCTCGGCGGGAGTGACTCTCGTGCCTGACTCGGCCTTGGGGTCGAATATCCACCGCGTGGTGGGACTCTGTAGCTGATTGCGTTTCGCGAGGGGTCCTTCTTTTTCCTCGAGCGGTGGGAAGAAGAAGAAGACATTGCCATCGGCGACGGTGAGGTCGAACACGATGTGCCCGTCGGAATTCTCGTAGCAGCCGGCGATGTGACCGTGAAAGCCTGTGGACATCAGCAGCTGGATTGAGTCTTGCGTAGAGAAGAGATACTCACCATTGTCCGCCCGGAACCACTTAATATCCTCCGGCTTGCCGCCTCGTCTCGGCACGATGCCATACCACTGGTCTTCTTCGGGATCCCACGCCCAATGATTCTTGCCGCTCTTCAACGAATCCATGCCCGTCCACTTGATCGGCGTCAATGGGAGCACCATGTAGTTCTCACTGACGCCGCAATCGTGGATCATCCCGCAGAACGGCCCCTTATACCAGCATTCCTCTGTCTTCCTCCCATCCTTATCGATTGTCCACACCACGATATCGTTACTCCCGTCATGGCCATCTCCGCCTGCCTCGTACGCAAAGCAAAGCATCTCCCCGGTCTTTGGGTCGAATTTTGGATGTGCCGTAAATGTCGGCGTGAGGATCTGTCCCTCAAAATCATACCGGCCGATCGTCTCCAGCGTCACAGGGTCCATTATATACGGCGGTCCATCCTCCTTACTTGCCAGCAACACGCCTCGCCAGAACGTAATGTTGGTGTTCGCGGCCGTCCTCACGACGCCTTTCACGGTCTCATTGTCCGTAAATGGATTCCTGTACCGGCCGAAGAGTGCCCTTTTCGCGGACGTTTCATGCTTGTACCGATCTGTTTGCACGTATCGTTGCTTGAAATCGGCATGCCCATCTTTTATGCGGATCGCCGTCACACTGCCATCGCCGTTGAAATGAATGTCATCTTCGAAGATGGGTGGGAACCGGTGGTCTGGCTGGATACGATAGAATGTGCCGTTGATTTCGGGCGGGATCGTGCCACTGTACTCGAGATCGAAGATGTCGCCTTCAATGCGCGAGGGTTTGTTGAAGCCCTGGAAGACAGGCGTGTCAGGGTAGGTGACGGGGAGTGGATTGCTCTTGACGCCCGATTTGTAAGACGGCACGAGTTGAGGTGCGAGATCGTAGATGTGTGCCATTGTGTTTGTTGTCCAGTGTGTTGGAATCGAATCACTCGAGGAAAATGTGTGAACGGCGGCGACGTGTTCCTGTTTTGTCGACTGGTACTGCGCACCCTTTCATCTCAACTTATTCCATCTTACCGTTCATTCACATCTACGACAACAATCTGCAGATATACCAATAACTTGCCTCGTAAGTATGACAACCTGTTCTCGGCTCAGTTGCTTCCAGCGTCCGTTCTCGTCTTGTTAACCTACTTCCCGTCTTGGGGCGGAATATGCATCGAAGCAAGAGTGAAAGTCGGTTGCTTCATGTCCCGAATGCCGGCATGTGGGCTTGCAAGAACTGCCGGTCTAGACATTTGCCAGCGGATCTGGACCTTCAGCAAATCCATTATCAGATTTTGGAATGGATGTTCAGAAGCGGGTGATTCTCCAACTCTTCCCTGCATGTTTATGGTCTGAATCTGGGGTGTGGGGTAAGGCACTCACGTTCCTCTCTGGACCTCGTAAGATCACGAACTGGTTGCATGATCTGCATTGCAAGAGGAAAGGTGCGTATTGAATTTAAAAAGGTCTGACTTCGAAGAAAAGACCAAAAACAGTTGAGAAAAGCAGTCACGTGCCAATTAACTCTGCCTCAGACGATTGGTCGAAATCTCGCGGCGTAAGTCGCTGTATGTCTCGCTGGAGCTCCTCAGGCACCCCAGGTTGACTCTAAGGTCCGCCGTGATGCTCATGCATGAATGAACACGTGAACTTGACAACTCGTCAAGAGCAGGGCAGGCAGGCATCTGCCCGATCCAGTCAGGCTGAAAAACATGAACTTGACCACCATGAATCATCGTCACGCGGACGACCTCAATGGCGGCCAGCACGAGCTCGGCTCTCTGGAAGACCGCATACTCCAATGCGGCACAGTACAACGAATGGCCCAAGTTTGAGAAGATCGCCGTCCGCGAGAAGATCGTACTAGACTTCAGCAGCCTTGTCGCACCCGGCGATAATACGAGCCCTCTCGCAGAACCCAGACACGTCCTCATTGCATCCTTACAATCGATGAAAGATCAATCAGAAAAAGCCAAGGCAGCCAAGAACCAAACACTCCACAAGATTGTGGACAACGTGCTTCCAGTTCTGACTGGCATCAAGGACCTTGGGAATGCTGTGACCGCGCTCAATCCCTTCGCCAGACTCGGCTGGGGAGTGCTTCAGAGCATTCTCGATGCCGTGGTCAAGGGCCGCGACGTACGAAATATAGGCCGCGACGCGATTGAGCCTTTGACGGACCTTGTCTCGAGGTATCAGACGTTTGAAGCTACCTACCTCGTACCGGACGCTCATCCAAGCTCGCGAACGCTGCTCGAGACCGCTCTTGTCAAACTCTTTGCCTCGATTCTGAAGTGCCATGCTTCCGTCGTCATTCAGATCTACTCCAGGTCCGCGCCATGGAAAGGTGCCTTTGGTGACATCTCGAAAATACCAGTTACTGAGGTCTACAAAGAGGTCCAACGAAATGAGGGCGAGTTCTCGAAATTGAATGCCGTCGTTCGGTGGAATGGCGTGGACGCACGCTTTGACCGTCTGACGACCTTGTTGGAAGCTCTACGGAGCGACATGGAGAAACCCTTCGTTACGGTTGACGAGATCAAGGATCGAGTGAATCATCTCTCAGTCACGATGGACGCATCAAAGCGTAGCAAGATACTGAATTGGATCTCACCTATCAAATTCGAATCTGCCCACAATAAGCCTAGTCGATCCGCCTATCCTGGCACTGCTGACTGGTTGCTCGGGCACGCAGACTACCTAGAATGGCTCCACTCATCTCGGGACTCTGTCTTATGGTTGAAGGGGTTCATGGGGAGTGGCAAGAGTTGCGTCGCTCATGTAGTGATCAAGACCTTGCTCCAACAGGCAGAGCTCCGGACATCTGGTGCCGAAAAGGTTCTTTATTTCTACTGTGACGGCACTGATGCTGAGGCGAGTGAACAACTCGATGACACGGTGTACATCGTACGATGTTTTCTCAAAGAACTAGCCGATGAAGGGTGCGGCAAATCTTTGGATGAACGGATTGTCCGCACATACGATGAGAATCACCATAAGTCTGATCCCTCACTCGATCAATGCAAGAGTTTGGTTTCCGACCTTGTTGAGAAACTCAACGCCTGCTTTATCATCATTGACGGACTTGACGAGTGCCAGCAAGAAGTCCGATCTGAGCTGCTGGAGGCGCTTCAAGATTTTTGCACCAATTCCGATATACCCGTCAAGCTGTTTATCTCAAGCAGAGCCGAGGTTGACATCGATGATTGGCTACAAGCCCAGGAAGATATTGAGAAGTTCTCCATCGACATAAGCAGCTACAACAAAGATCCGCTGGGCTTGGTTATAAGGACCAGTGTGGAAAATGCTGCAAAAAGAGCAGGCCTACGTACAAAGTATGCTTCCGGTGGCATTTCTCGCTGTAACGAAGTCATTGCGATTCTCGAAAAGCATGCTGGTGGTATGTTTCGCTGGGTGGAGCTCGCGCTGCAATACTTGCATTCCAGCAAGAATTACCAAGACATGACAGATCGATTGTCCCAGATCTCAACTCTGGGCGGCAAATTGTTCGACCTCTACTAGGAGATTTGGCAAAGAGAAGTCGAGAGTTTGCCAAGTCGATCACAGATAGCCCTGAAGACCGCACTGCTCATGCTCTTATATGGACAACCGGACACCGCGCTTCCATCCCACACCAGTACCAAACCGTCCTTCAGCAATTACAAGGCTGATGATGAAAAAGAGTGGCATCTGTGTCTCAACATTGCCAGCGCGAGTTCATTCGCACGGAGCATGAGCATGTCCGCAGTGGATTCGGAAGGAGTGCCGGCAACGAGAGGCTTTTATTCAATCAGAGACATTGCCGCGCTGTGCCCGGGTCTAATAAGTGTGCGCATTCTACCCGGTAGTGGCGACAGACCTGGCTTGTACATTCCCCACTTCTCCGTCAAAGAGTTCCTGGTCAAGAAGCATGTGGCAGTTTTCTCGCCACGCGCAGGGCACTCCTTTCTGGCCTCCCTTTGCATGCAGCTATATCTCGACGAGACACCGGCATCAAACACTCTATTGGAACAGCAGTCTGATTTCAGTAGGTATGCTTATCTAGGATGGATGAAACACTTGTCCCTATTGTGTGCAACAGGATACAGCTCCCTCCGCGAAGCTCTCAAGCATGACAGCCTCTTGAAAGAAACGCTTCAAACATTCCTGCTTGAATCCTTCGCTACGCCAGGATTTACCAGACGGAATCTGTCCAATCATGGCTCTTGGAGTCCATGGTCAGCCTACCGTATTTTCCCGTTTCACACTACTCCGACATCATCTCTACCTGCCCGCATTGCTCTGGATATAGGCTGGGATGATCCTACAATACCGACTGACGTCCTGGATGCTAAGTCTATCTTTAAATACTCTTGGTTTTCTTACTCCCGTGGCTCAGTAACATGGTTTATGAAAGAGACAAAAGAAATCAGCATCTTGGCCTTTGCCGTCATGTGCAGATCGATGAGAGCTATCGAATATCTTGTGAAGAGTGGTGCGGACGTTAATGGGACGAGCAACGGTATCGATCTGGGGAAAGTATGTATCCGGGAAAGCTCCGGATTAGACTTCTTCTCTTTGCCCGCTGCGAGGGCTTCGAAAGCTAAGACTCTGTCCTGCCTCATCCGCCACGGCTATCATCTCCATCCTCCAGGCCGGGATGAAGCATCGGGGATTTTCCTGGAGGACGATGACCACATGAAGTTGATCTTGGAGAGCGACGAAATGTTCGAGAAAGATGTTTTCGACCTTCTCGTGGCACAGGGATACGAACCTTCCAGCCTTCCCGGCGGGGAGGATTACTTTAGGTTTGCAATATTGAAATCCTGCTACCAGGGCGCTAGAACACTCGCACCGATTGTGTTGGGAAGTCCAAGGTCGCCAGAACAGCTAGCTACCTGGCTCTATGCCGCAGCCGCAGCCGCAGCCTTTGATTGGCACCGTGATATCATCACGAGGCTTCTGAGCTCGGGAGCCGATCCACTGTATCAAACGGCGCAGGGTACGGCATGGGATCGTCTGATGGACAAGTCTGAGTTTTTGTTCCCCATCGGAGACCTGACGCCTCTCATTGGGTTATTTACCACAGCGATTCTGGAACAGGCTCCAAGCTCTGGGAGCCTGATACTCTCATAGACCATGAAACTGCGACTGCGAAATGGTCAAAGTATTTCCACTTGGTCGTTGCTTCTGGTAACCTTGAGACTGTGAAGCAATGGGTATCTCATGGGTGGGAGCCAAGCACATGGTGCAATTTCCCGAAGAACAGCCTCCCCCCACTTTGCGGCTTCAGGGTGTTTATGGTAAGCCGTGGATCTCAGACTGCTTACGGAACTGCGCTGAAGGCTGGACGTCAAGATGTGGTTGAGTATTTCGAGTCGTTGGGCGTGGATCTTATCCACTCTAAGACCATCAAGGCTCCTCTCAAGAACGAGGGGACGACCGTCAACAACGACACACCTTCAGACCTGTGACAGTCCTCTCCCTGAGGGAAATCCAGGGCTTGTACCCAATGGCATCAGGGTTTGCATCGGTACACCTTGTCATCTACGCATCGCCTGTCAGATATTGAGATTTCTCAAAGCAGAGGTAAAAATTGGCGGTGCTATTGTGGAATATCGAGAATTAGGAATTCATTCTTCCTTCAAACAGGCTTGTCTAGCTCAAGCAACAGCAGTGCTATCCGCAATGACCCCGTTTTCCTTAACCACCTTCTCACTCTCACCCTCTCCCTCGCCCTTCTCCTTCTCCAGCCTCTCCAACTGATCTTTCGGCAACGCAATGCTCAACGGCGGCAGACTGGTACTGACATCCTCACCATACTTGGGCGCTCTCAAATCATCGCTCTTGACAAACTCCCCAGTCACAGGATGCGGATAGTGGAACGGAATGCACCGCGTATCCGGCCACAACATCTGCTGCTCAATCAACTCGTCCGGCCCGATCGGATCCTCCGGGTACGTCTTCGTCGGCCAAGGAATATAATTCTTCTTGGTATGTGCCCACCCGCGCTCGAAATCCGCGTGCCAGAACGGGAAATACCGGTACCGGAACGGTTTCCACACGCCGTCCTCCTTGATGTATTCGTTCTCGTACAGGCCGCCTTCCCACCATTGCGCGTGGCCCCGGGGGTGTTCCTCCTGGATGGACTGATGCGTGCCAGCGGACATGAGGGCGCGGATCCTGGCCCAGGCCCGAGTCCCGGAGGCGTCGACGTCCACGATGTCCTGCATCATCGGGTGGTCGAGTAAAAAGCCGTACACGGGCCCATTGCGGCCCTTGACGAAGAAATTCTGGAACCGCCCGATGTACAGGCGACGGATTCCTTCTTTGCCGCGGTATCGCGAGCCTAGGAATTCCACGTACGCGTCGGGATGGTTGGAGAACATGTCGACCACCTGCGCGTTTCGTCAGTGTATATCCCCACGCGTTCGCGCTTGGAGGCGAGGGACGTGGACGTAGATGTGGATGCGAATGCGACTGACTGACCTCCTGATACAGACATTTGTCAAGGTAATAGCCATATTTGAAATGGACTTTCCTGATCTCCGCCTCGTCTTGAACCTCCCGAGTCAGCACAGCCCGCCTCACTGTAAGAGACTGTGACTAGACCACAAACTCACCTTCGACCTTTTGCAACTTTGCGTGCAGCCTCTTCACCTCGGCCTTGAGCTCGGCGAGTTCGTCGCCCATCGTTGTGGTCTAGCGGACGTGGATTCGAGAAAAAGTGCGATGGAAACGTCGCAGATACTAACGGAAAGATCTACGGGAATTACTCAAGATACTGTACGTTGCCATGGACGTATCGTACCTCTGCATTTATTTTGTATCTTTCGACAATACCCTCGCACGTCCAGGGTTCTCCGCATCCCTTACCTTCAGTCCAGTCGCAATGGCGCGTTCTCCGAAAGGAGCGAATGCCCCATCTTCCATCTCATATCACCGGACCGGGGGGTCCCGCAGCGCTAGTGACCTGCATCTGCACGGGAATGGGTACGTAGTACGAGTCTACAGGTACCGAGACGATCACATCGGCAAAGATAGAGTAGAGACGGCATGTGATTGTTTGTTATTTCTGAGCTGGCTTTGCCGATTTCCGTGACCTTGGAGCTTGAGCTTCAGCTTGCTTGGTAGTTGTAGATGCCAATCGGCGCTTTGAGGAAAGATATTAACACATCACATATCATATTAGCTCTACAGTCAGATCAGGAGGGATGGTGTTTAATATTGTGTGTCCTACAGTATAGAGTACCTCCCGTAAGGTGATGATGCACTACACTGCACCGCGTACTGGCCTCCACGGCTACAGCGTTAGACAGTGACCTGACCTAGCCTGTGCCTGCGCCATGTCCAATCTCATTTCCTGTCTTCTTCCCACACCATAGCCCATTGTTCGCAACACCACAGACTCGTCCGAGTACAGGGTACTGACTACCTATTCGCATGCACATTCCGGAGAGGCCTCCATCCGTCTCGGCCCGAGGAGATCTACGTACCGCAGTACTTCAGCAGGCCTTGCAGGTAGAGAAGCCATCCCTCGAGCATTTACGAACTGCCGATGTCGTACCCTGTAATCCGTACTGTGGAAACACTGCACGTCGGCCACAACCAACGCCGAGCAAAGCCTAATTCAGGGGTATTGAGTTACCCCGCCTCCGCCCCCGTCCGAGTCCCCGCACTCTATAAAAGCTTACCCCGCTGCAAACACAGATAGGGGGCAACGGGGCCAGGCGAGGGAGGGAGACGAGCGTGGGGTACAGTGCTGTATCCTACTGTACGAGTCCACAATGCCTGCCCCTTCGCGTTGAGCCTAACGTACCAGGGAACAGTACTACAGTACAGGACGCTGGACTGTGCTAGGCTAAACCAGAGTCGACATGTCGGGAAGGAACGGACGGTACTATGTGTTAGTCAACGCGAACAATATATGGAGAGTAATTAACTCCCTAACTGACTGTTTTACTATTTACAATATCTATGCAAACTGTACGTGAAGAGCCATATAGACTCCCTCACTCACGCTCACACCCACCTCGCTCATAGAGTACTAATCAACCACGTAATAATGACGGCAGGTAACAAAGAAAGAAAAAGATCTTCATGCCGAATCCGTGGAATGTATGAGTGGTGGGTAAATGAACGAATACTCTAGGTACCTAGATACTCCAGTCCATAGGTACGTGTACTCTCGTATGAAGATAGATGATTAGAGTCGAAAACGTAAAGTGAAGGAGGGAAACATCAAATAGCGGGACCTACACGCCACCTCACGTCACGTCTGTCAGGGGTCTGAATAGAGTCAATTGCGTATGAGAAACAACAGTTATGAGATGAGGATGAAGATGAGCCAATGCACGATCGGATCGGATTTGACTCTGTGGAAGGCTAAGTTTACCTCACTATCTTACTATCTACCTCTATCACTCCCTCGCGAGAGTCGCCCGCTCGCGCAATTCGAACCTCCAAAGCCTCGCTTTTCTCTCTATCTGCGTCGCTCCGAGACATCGTCCACGTGTCCACATATTTACTTTGGAATCCCCAAAGCTTGCCGTCTGGACACAGACTTGGGATCGAAATATGGGCGTTCTCCAAGACTCACGACCCGATTCCCCTGCCTCTTCCCATTACAGTCGTTGGTGGCCGTGTGGAAGACCGCCTGGTTATCCCAGACTGCGGGATAGGTCTCGCCCCATCGGAACCGCACCTGCAGGTCGTGGTTGTCGGTGATGAGTTGTAGGAAGTATGCCTTGAGGATGTCCGACTCGCGCGGCGTCACGCCGTCGATCCAGCCGTGCTCGATCTGGTGGCCGGCGCCGAAGAGCGATTTCCAGCCCGTGACGGGGTTGGTGCGCACGACGGGGCTGACAGAGCGGAGTGTTAGCGGGAGGGACAAGAATGTGAATCTCAATGATCGCTTTCGCTTGCTTCTATTCCATACTGCTCAAACCACGGGATAACTCACTGCGATGCCGTGAAGTCGAGTCCCGTGTTTTCGGGCGCGCCGCGGTCCTGCTCGATGAGGTCCTCGCCAAAGTCCTTCGCGATTTTGACAAAGTTGGGTTGATGGTGCGTGGCCGTCAGGTTTTTCGGCCAATTTCTGGAACGACGGGGAGAGACGGTCGTAGAGTTCGTAGCCCGAGGCCCAGAGCGTGTCGCCGCCGGCGTCTTCGGGGTTTTTGATGATTTTGAGAATGGCGTAGTCCGAGGGGATGCGTTCAAAGGTGATGCTGGGAACGTTCGCTAGTTCGTAAGGTGCAGAGCAAGATGAGTGGCAACTAGCAGGCATCCCATTACTTACTCGGCATGCCAGCCTTGACTGGCCAGGAGCTTCGATTGGGCCGAGAAGCGATCATGGTAGAATTTGCGGTTTTGCTGCCAGAAGAGATTCGTCGTCAGGACTGGGTAAGGATGCGCCATATTCTGACCGAACAAGTGATATGGCATTGTAGTCCAAACGTACCTCGGAGGCAATGAAGGAGACTTCGTCGTCGAGTTTGCCGTTCTCGTCGACCGCGATGCCACGCTTGCTGTTGCTTAGAGCGTGGCGATGCAGCTGTGTGGTGCAGTACAGTGTCAGTCAGAGTTCGCGGTCGTCCTCATACTGTTCTTCCGCAACTGAGGGTGAGAAGGGATCATCGTACCTTGGAAGTTTCAGGCTTGCCGGTGAGTTCGCCGAGCTTGGTACCCAAGATCTTCTGGTCCTCGATATTCAAGCCTTGGTTGCGAAAGAAGACGACGCCACGTTGGGCGACTGCCAGCCGGATCATGTTAATGTCCATATCACAACGCTACTTATCTCTTGGTGGACAAGGAATCAAGATTCCACCCAACTACGTACCCGTGATGGCCAGATCGCGGAACTTCCGGTCGTCATGCAAGATGTCGCTGACCTGCAGGTCTAGAAACTCCCTTCCAATCACCTTGGTCACGTCGAAGGATTTGTACTCGTCCAGGGAGCCGGAGTACGCGAGCGGTTCTTTGAGGGCGCTTTGAGCAACCACCATCTTGACGTGAATGGGACCGGTGCTCGTGTGGGATACGAGATCGACATCCGCTGCGGGAGGAGCCATGGTTGATTTGGCTGATGATCTTCACGTATGTGTTACGGTTGCTTGGAGGGTATGTCAAATGGCGGGAAGATGCTGGTGGTGAAAAGAAAGGAACACATATGAAATGCTCATGGCTCCATTGGTTGATGTACACATGAACTTACATTAAGTCAGCATTTGAAACCCCGGGGTCTTACCATTACCTCGCTCTCGACCCAGGCTGTCAGTGCCGCTATCCAGCTTGGGCAGTCATTGTTTCCGTTTGCAAGCTCTATCAAGAGGAAAGAGGAGTGCATGACAGATGCGTTGAATAACGTGCTCTGTCGTGATATGTTCGAGTGTTGTTATCATTCACTTCTCGCCAATGCTCGCATGTATGTACCTGTACGTTCCAGGCTGGAGATCAGTTACCGGTGGATGATCTCTATGCAATCCATAGTTCGTGGGGAGCCGTTCACAACATCTGGGATTCTGTGGCGCCATATCGTCGACATTGTAGATCTAGAGACCCAACCCTGAAGACTAGTTCTACTGGCTGAACATCTCGCCACAGAGGCTGGAGATTGCACCACCTTCATCAGCAAAGCCAGAATCGATGCTGAAGATGGTGCAATGTTGTGGGTTTGTGGTGTTTAGCGGGCATTTGCCGGCTGGGGCACATGGTCGTGGATCGAGACATGTGCATGAGTATGGTCAATCAGACAGTTCACGGTCGGCCGATAACGAACATGTGTGCGGAGGAACGAGGAGGCGCATGGGTTGTCGTTGGGAGGTGACGAATCATCGGTGATTGAAAGGGGTTTCCGTATCTTGCTGGCAGATCATTGGCTTCAGATGGCGCTTGTGCCTCGCCAAGGGGTGCAGTCTCCCTGTTCGCGCTGTCGACACTGCAGATTGCGTGATGAACTGCCGTACCAAACACACTGAAGAAAAGGACATGGACAACGCATGAAACAGGTACTGTAGTAGCTCGAGTGGGTTATGCGGTTCGTAGTTCTGCTCCGTGGTTGTTCTGCATTTCTATCTGTCCTATATCCATCGATTTCTATCAGCGTTCCAAGTGACCGGATCTAATCATTCCGGCTTATGGTGCCCTGCTGACTCTTGTACCACCGTATGTATCCTCGTGCTCCATCGTGTTCTTGTGCTTTATGTGCGAATCTGGTTTTTGTTTAGCTGGCGAAGCGGAAGTCTAGACGCTTGTTCCCCTTGTCGGTCGTCGTTGCGAGATACTCGGCACGCTGCACCTCTGTCATAGCGTTCCACACTCTCTCCCTGCGTTTGTTACGCACAATGTAGTACACCTTAGCAAAGACATAAATGCCAACGTTCAAAGCGCAGATGGAGACAAGGACACGATTCCCGCGGCGATAGCGAGGTCGATCATCTGAGGGAGATGGTCAGTCGTCGCAGCGAGGGCATGAATCGGACCGGTGGCCTACCTTGACGGTATATGTTACTTGCAATAATACCACCCGCCTGACAACACATGTTGTACATAGCAGCACTAACAGTCCGGCTTCGTACCGAGTTCGAATTCCGTGAGTTCCATCCCGCCTGGACTGCGTGGGTGCTTGGATAGGCAAGGAGCACAGTCATAACACCAAAGGCTGACCACTTGGGAATTGAGTTGATGTCGATGGCGTAGATGTAACAGAGGAACGGCAGAGCCCATAACTGCGCGAGTAAGCCCCAGATCCAGAGCTGCCCTGATATCTCGGCGAGATAGGTGAAGGCCAACATTGTGATTATGTGCCCGACGGTCGACGGTATGACCAACAAGTTCGTCTTGATGGTGCCGAAGCCCAATCCTTTCAAGGTAAGGGTCAAGTATTGAGTAGGCGTGGCTAAAAGGTTAGCACAATGTTGTAGACCGGGACAAACAAGGAGGGACTCACTCATCGGGATCTGGAAGGTCAGTCCGATCAAGTACAATGGCCACAGGTCGTAATCCGACAAGCTCTGCCAGAGCAGCTTCGGAGTAATCGGCTGCCTGTTGTGCATACTACTCTTGCTTGGATCTTCTCTGATGATTCGATTGACCATGATGATTTCTTCCCTGGGATACTGTAAGCCAAATCAGGTCACATTGCGTGCATCCGCTTCGAGCCTTACCGTTCGGTGAACCATCCTTTCTTGCCTCGCGCCCAGTTCGCAGTTTGGGTGGGACTAGGAGGCATCAAGACAAACGCAAGCAAGCCAAGGGCCAGTGTCAAAAGTCCCTTAGAGGAGTTAGCTCGGATTCCAAGAAACCGGGCAGATTAATCCTCACCTCAATGAGGAACAGCCACCTTGTCTGCTGTTAGCACTCAAGAACGGTATTGGGACAGTCTCGTTGAGGACTCACCTCCATCCAGCGTAGCCAAGGTGTCCTCGGAGATCAAGCAAGCCAGCCCCCAGAAAGCTTGCAATAATATCGGCGATTGACATTGCCGTCCACCAGAATCCCAACCTGAGTGAAAGCTCACCGTGCTTGTAGAAGTATGAGAGATAGAGGATCATCTGAAAGAAGGTCAACTCGTGCTCGCGAAACGGAAGGAGAGAAATACGTCAGGAATGAAGCCACCCTGCAGTAGCGCGAGCAGAGCTCTACAAGCAAGAAAGCTGTTCCGGCCAGAGAGCCAAAACTGTGAGCCTGCCACTATAGACCACAGAACCATTTGAGTAGGTATCCACCGGTCAGGGCCCATCCATTTGGAGACCAGCTGAGAGGGCAGCTCCGCGCAGAGGAAGCTGAGTTTGAAGACAGTGTTTCCCCAGTTATAATCTAGATGTTGTCAGTATACGGAGCGTCCCACGGGGCGTGGTCACCTACCATTGGTGTTCATTCCCAGATCCTCAAGAAAGTTGTCCGTCACGGCCTGAGTCAAGTTGGATCTGTCTAGCTCCAAAGACATGAACATGACGCAGGCAAAGATCATGATCCGCCAATCGATCTTGCGGATGATGGCATACTCTTCGCGCCATGTCCATCTTGCGGAAGGATCAAATCGATGCAGATTCTCCCAGTCAGCGCGTGGCTGATAGTGTTTGGCTGTTTCCGGGTCGTCGAAGACAGAAGGGAGCGTTGCGATGCCATCTTGGTCATATCCTTTGCCCCTCTGCCACCAGAACTTCCTTTCGTCGGCAGGGGCACCAAGGTTGAGGTTATCAACGGCTGCAGAGCTCAGAAAGATACCCTCCTTGGAGTCGGAGGGACTGCTGTTCAACCCGTCACCCTTCACGACTATGTCGTCCTTCTCCACCCGGATAGCTCGAGTCAGAACAGTGGCCATTGCTCAAGAATCAGCTCGTAAAAGGTTGTGGTGATGCACTCTGATGTTGCCAGGTCCACGGATATTTAAACATGTGCAGGTGATATCTGTGCTGAAGTCCGAGTCAGGAGCTTGCACCGGGAAGCTGATCTTGGCCATATCGCGACATCCCAGCTTTTACATCTTGCAATGCCGCTCGGTGTACCTCTGTGTGGCACG
This sequence comes from Phialophora tarda, assembly GCA_016109495.1. NCBI lineage: Eukaryota > Fungi > Ascomycota > Eurotiomycetes > Chaetothyriales > Herpotrichiellaceae > Phialophora > Phialophora tarda. The sequence goes on along the minus strand of JADWPL010000019.1, from coordinate 277,809 downwards.
ACATCTCGTGGGATGATTTCGTGATGATGAGTTGCTTTCGGGTCTAAACGTGCAGTAGTTAGGTTTTTACAAAGCTGGGCACTTGCATCTCGCTTGTAACCGTGGTGCAGAGATGCAGAATCCAGCTGGGACCCCATGCACAATCGTCAGATGAAAACGCTCCGAACCAGGCAGGGCGACGGCATTGGTAGAAGATCATCAGTGCCCAAGACACAGGCAAGGAATCTGTCTGGACTGGGCATGACGCCATTCGGGGCTCTGATTCGTCTGCATGCTCCCTGGCATCAACCTCTGAAGTAGCAGGTCCCTTACACATGCGAAGAGCTTGATTTCCAGAGAAACGGCAGCGATATCGAGATGAAGACTTGGTCTGACGCCCAATAGATGTTATGGAGTAGGTGGGAGAGCGAGGAGACTGCGGTTGCGAACTTTGGTTTTCTACGACGGTTTGTAGTCCACGGTGTTTCTTGGCGTGAACCCTTCGCTGCAGCGTGCAGGTGTTGGACTGTCCCAATTTCGAGGTGTCTGCTCCGAGAAGAATATCGTAAAAGTGTGGTGGGATGTCGCGTGTCGACTGGACGGCCCAGACCTGCCACTTGTCTAGGCTGCATGGTCTCGACCATGACGACAGGACCCATGGCGATATCTCGATCTCGAGTTCGATGATATCCCCTCAAGCATCGCATGGATAGACGACAACGAATGCATCCTCCCCATCAACTGACACGGCCTCTGACGCATCCGTGCCTTCGAATGAGGTCAAAGTAGACAGCAAGTGACGCGACAGAGATAATCTTGGGACCCAGTCCAACTACGTGGAATCCCTCCCGCCATAACATTTCTTTCTAGATCATCGATCACCAATAACCAGCCCCAAAGGTGTCTTTTTTCATCTGACCACCAACCCAGACTCTTCTCAGATTTCTGTCGTCTCCGGACATGATCCATTTCTGCCATACCGTGGTGATCGCGTCGATACTGTTGTCGCCAGCCTCATCAATGGTAGTGGTGTGTACAGCATCGAAGTTATCGTGCGGACCGCTGTAAGGATCTTGCATGTCCACTAAAATGGCATCGAATTGTTTGCCAACCTCGAACGAGCCGACTCTGTCCTGCATTCCCAGGACACTCGCCCCGCCGAGGGTCGCCATATAGAACACTTCTTCTAGACCCAGCCGCTTTTCATTTCCTTCCGACAGCATCTCTCGTGCATTGCCGACAATCAACGCCTGACGCATTACGTCCATGATACTACAGGAGAATCCGCCGCCGGAATCGGTTCCAAGTCCGACTTTTGTTATGCCCTCGGAAAGGAATTTTCGAACCGGAGCAGCCATGAAACCACCTCCGACGGTGACGTTTGAAATCGGGCAGTGGGCTATGCCGCAATTTCTCTGCTTGATTTTTGCCAGATCATCGTCACTGAGAAGCGTACAGTGAGCAAGCACCGAGTTTCTGTCGAGCAGCCCGTAGTACTCGTACAGATCTGCCTCACAAGCGAACTTTTCGTATTGCTTTAGTGTGGCATCGATTTCTTGTTTTGCTTCGCAAAAGTGTGTCTGGTTCGGGATTCCGTTTCCTACACCATAAGCATGTTCGTGCTCTTTTGCCAACTTCCCCAGTCCAGTAAGTAGCTCCGGTGTGCAACTGATTGCAAATCTGGGAGTCAGGACTGGCCGGACAAAGGTTCCATTCTCATCAACGGCTCGACAATGCTGAATCAACTCCTGTGTCCCCGCTTCAGCCTCGGCGGTTTCCTCTCTGTAATACTTTGGATTCGTTTCTGGATGGTCCATACATGTCTTGCCGACAAAAGCCCGCTGGCCCTTCTGCAGACACACGTCCACTAGAACCTTCGTTGCCTCCGTGTGGAGACTCGCGAAGTAGCACGCAGTCGTGATTCCTTGGCGAAGCCCCATATGGACGCATCTTGAGTAAATTTCGGTGGCATACGCCTTATCGCTGAATCTTGCTTCATGTGGAAATGTAACTTGGTCAAGCCAGTCAAGGATGTGCAAGCCTTGACCAAGGCCGCGCATCGAGAATTGAGGTGCATGGACATGCGTGTCAATAAATCCTGGCACGATGAATTGATGAGGTTTTAGTACTGTGACAGGTATGTTGGCGTCGGGTTGCTTGAGTAATTGTAGGATCACATCGTGAAGGCTTTGGCCATCTTCAACCGAAAAATGCGGAGAGACTAGACTTATACTGCCCTTTCCGTCAACGACGATAATTGTATCTCGAAGGATCTCGAGTTTAGAGGACGTGACTGAATGTATAAGCGTGCCATAGTACGCAAACGGCCCGTCGGCCTGACGCGACATCGGAGCTGCCTGGAAGCACGATGCCAATTGTGGACGCGTGCTGGACTCTCAATGCAAGATGGAGATCGGCGTCGTCATACCATAGCCTGCAGTCAGTTGCCTGCCTCTGTCACATCTACAGTGAGCTATGATTACCAGGAGAACAAGCATACGAAGCGAACATGAAATCGACGTGAGGCCGAGGTGAGATTCACGTGAGCTTAAGGTGAGATCGATCGGTGTTTCCCTAAAAAGGTGGTAAGTGTCCGATTCTTGTGTCTGACGAAAAATAATCGTGGACCAAAATATAATCACGCCAAGACTCCGAGTTCGCGATACCAATAATTCTCGACCACGCCGACTAAAAGCTTACCCGCGCATGTCCCTCTCTTAATAGTACATTCAAGCTTACCTTACGCATATGCAGCGTCATAATCCTCGTTCTCGAACGGATCATTCTGAAACCTCGCGTGCGGCGGCTCATATTCCTCCTCACCATCATCCACGTCAAAGTCCCCATCTTGCAAGTCAAAATCATCTTCCAAGTCGTCGCCCTCATGCGCATGACCCGCCGGGTGGTGCTGGAGCATTTGTAGGTGTTGAGCGTGCTCCCGATCCGCATCTTCTTGCGCCCTCCTCACCGCGTCTTCATCCGTTTCTTGTGCTTCGTCGTGCGGGAACTGTTCGTGGGGATTGTGGGAGAAGAAGTGCGGGTCGTCAATAGAGGGGGGTGGGTCGTCGTGGTCGTTGAAGGTATGGTCGTTGGATTCCTCGAATGGTGGCGGCCGGCTGTGCGCATTCATCTTGAAACGTCCTGGGTCCGGGGTCCCTAGTCCACCGGTATGGGGAGGCAATCTGTTGCCTATTGGTGGCAGTCGCTGGTTCAGTGGTACATCAGCCTCGTTCCGCGGATCCTGCGGCTGCACCTGGCTACCATGTGCAAGGCTCGCTTCGTGTGGATTTTGGGCTGGTGGATGATGCTGGGTAGCAGGATGTGCTTGTGGCCCGGTAGCAGGGTGTGCTTGTGGCCCGGTAGCAGGGTGTGCTTGTGGCCCGGTGGTAGGCGTGTGCGCTTGCATGGTGGCAGGGTGGTGTGCTTGCATCGCGGCCGGGGGTTGGTGCTGCGGCGCGGCGGGGTGGTGCGGTTGTGTGGTAGCCGGCGGGTGCTGTCGATTCGGCGCACCTGAGCTGCCGCTTCCCGCACTGTTGGAGTGATGGGTGGGACGCGGGGGCATGTTGTAGTGCTCTCACAGGTATGAATTTGGTCCGACGAGAAACAAGGCTGTGATTCTGTAAAGGCGATAGACTCACAAGCCGAGACCAGATTTTGTGGAAGGTGTAAACAATCACCGGACGCGGAAAGAGGTAGGAGCAACTCAAAGGCACAAACCATTATATGTAGCGAACGCGCTTGGGCATAATATCAGGCAAATCCTGGCCAAAGAGCTGACGGCGCGCGTGGCGTTGGGTACTCTGTTTTGGAATCGGTGGCTATCCATTCTTAGGTACAGGCGGCGAATCCCTAATTTACAGGACACAGGACTGACTAACCCTGGAAATCTGAGTCTGGCACGACGTTCGCTCCCCGTTCTTCGGTACGATCTTGGGCCAAAAAGAGTGGAGGCTAGAAACGGGTATGACTGCGTTCTGGCCCTAACTTGCCGGTCCACGCCCCAGGGCGACTTCTCGTCAGCACAGTATGACCGATCCCCGGGTATTTGCCACAGAAGGAAGTCGGAGGTCCTCGCTAGGACCGGCCCAGTTCCAAGAGCGACTCTCGCTTGACGGACCTTCAAGGCATTCTTCCTGTATCCGCATATTCAGTCTTTTGCTCTGTGACCGCTGTATTCTTCTCTGATTTTCCTGCAAGTGAGTTTCTTCGGCCCGTCTCTTGGACTCTATCTTGGAGGCGCTCTCGAGCTTCGCCCTTGACAAAAATATAATCAATCTCTTCTAGCGTCATCTTGGTGGTCTAATGGGAAGTCAGCAGGAGGTCCGAGGGCCGAAAACATTACGGAGGTTCCTTACCTCTGGCAGGAAAAAGTAGACGAACGGAATGCTCAGAGCTGTCATAATCACAAACAAAAGATATATTTTCCAGCCGGTATGCTTGACTGCCGTAGGTGTCATTTGCACAATCACCTTGACAACCGTCAGCATGACATTCACGATTGTGGCGCAAACTTACAAATGTGCAAAGCCACTCAGAAAAGACTCCTACAGCTGAGCCGACGTGGCGGAGCTGGAGTGGGGTGATTTCAGGCGCATATATCCAGGGTGTGGCATTCCACGACATGCCGAAGGAGATCTGAAAGAGGATGAGCATCGCCAACGCCAGATTGTTGGAGGAGTCGGTATTGACGGCGATTCCGGCCGTGAACAGGACGAGCGAGATAAGCAGCATGATTGAACCGATCAAGAGGGTGGGCCGCCGGCCATACTTGTCCAGGTAATAAATCGGAGGTAGGGTGCCAACCCAGAAAGCAATCTGGATGAAACCAGCGACGAGGCTGCTGGTGTTGCTGGACAGCCCCATGTTTTGCTCCAGGACAATCGTGACGTAGAAGACAATAACATTGATGCCAGTGAACTGTTGGAAGAATTGCACCATAAAGCACAGTACGAGCCGCCGTAGGGGCTTGAGATCGCTCTTCTCGCGGAGTTGCTTCCAGCTAAAGCTGGGTTGTTGTTTCTCAAGCTCAAGGGCCTCTTCCATTTCGTTCTTGATGAACTGGACCTGCTCGCTGTCCTCGGTGGTGTCCATGAGCCTCGCCAGTACTGTAACGGCCTCTGTTTTGCGACCATGAGAGTACAGCCATCGGGGTGTTTCAGGCAGGAACGGCATGGTCGCCATGGTGATCAGAGCGAAGATATTTTGAAAGGCAATTGGGAAGCGCCACACCACCTCTCCCGTGAGCGTGCGAACAGTCGCAAAGTCTGCGGACGTCCGTTAGGATCCCCAGTTGTTGACAAGAAATCAACTGCGTCTCTCTCAAAGGACGAGACAGTGTTTCGGGAATAGTACTCACCGATCCAATAAGCGAGCACTATGCCAGCAATGACAATCGAGAGCTGCACGGCGACCATTTGCCCTCGGCGGTGACTCCGAGCCGTTTCAGATACGTAGACAGGAATGGTAGACGTGTTCATGCCATTTCCTAGGCCAGAGATAAGTCTTCCGGCAATGAGCTGACCGGCGCCATAGGTTGCTGTTTGTATGATGGCACCGACCACCATGACAGAACAGCCAATAAGGATCGTTTTCCGTCGCCCGAGCACATTTCCCCAGACCGCAGCAACCATACAACCCGCGAGGCAGCCAATGTTGTACAACGCAACCTGAGAATCTCTGTCAGAACGCTCCCACACTAGCAAAACAACAATAACGAAGCCAAAGACGGTGTGCCATCCAGGTGCGGGGAGACTCACAATTGTCCCAAGGTAACTGGCGCTGGGATTGCCGATGGCATCGAGGAAAGAAGGCTGCGCGACGAGCCCTCCTAGGACCCCCTGATCATAGCCGAACAGGACGTAGCAGGATCCCGACGAGAGAGTGATGGCCCAAACTAAGGCTGATCCACGTAAATCTTCGAACATGGCGATGGTGGCGCAGTTCCCTTGCAATGAGGAGAATAAGAAAATACGAGGTCGTACTCATGCACCAGATCTCGCGGTTCCAGGAATTCACATCTTTATGGGGACCCCATATGAGCATCATGATTCTGGGGCTGTTTCGGGGTAGGGAAGAACGGCACGTTAGTGTGTAACCGCACGTGAAATCCACGGATTTCGATTCCCAGGACAGACCCACATGAAAACCATAAGTACTCTGCAAAGCACTCTTTGAAGGTATGAGTTAGTCTCATCCAGTAATTAGATAGCAGATCGCGGCAAGATGGACCCGTCCTCGGAAAGACTCCGGGAGGCATTAAGAAAGGACAGACATCGAGGGTAGAGCCATGGAAATTGTGTTGCGCAATGATTTGCGACTCACTAAATTTGAGATTGCTGCGGGTCAGGCTGGGAAGAACAGCTGACCCTCGCACGGCTCTTTGGATACCCAAGCACTCTGGCCGGAGGTTTAAAGGCGGAACTTTCACATGCCATCATGATTGAGAAGTCGACAGATGGCAGAAAGTAGGGACAAAAATCCCAAACGCCGCCGCTGATGGTTGCAGCTGGGAAAGGGTCCTGCCATTGAAAAAAAAAATTCCGACAAGATTGGAATTATGGACCTGATACCTCTTGTATCTTCTGATGTATGCTGGTAGCGAAGTCTGAGAATATGGGACACAGGCCGCATGATTTGTAGCGTTCAACAAGCTCAGTCTGATGACTTGAAGAGTGATGGCCATTCGTTGTCGTACTTGCACTGGCGGTGCTCGCGGCATCTTGGGCGCCCTCGACCAACGCACCGAATCCAGTATCAATAGGCACGGAGCCTAGAAAAGGAATATTGGCCTCCCTAGCCATGATCTGGCCACCTCCTTTGCTGAAGACATTGCTTATTTCACCGCAGCATGGACACATATACCCAGCCATGTTCTCGATCACTCCTAGCACAGGAACTTGTGTCTTGACGCAGAAATTCAGCTCTTTGCGCACATCAGCGGTTGCGATGGCCTGCGGAGTAGTAACTACTACCGCACCAGACAGCTTTGGTCTACTGTCAATGTCGAGGTGAAGGCCATTACCATTGGTAGCCGCGACGGGTTGGACATCTGCCGCTAGCTTGTGTAACTCTTCCACAATGGCAATATGCTCGTCGCTTGTGCCAGGAGGAGTGTCAATGAGGAGATATTCTGTATTTGGCGGCCACATAACATCCGAGACGAATTGCCTGACCATTGCGGTCTTCTTTGGCCCACGCCATATGACAGCCGAGGAACGAGACGGTAGGAGGAACGCTAGTGATAACGCGTGGAGGGAGCCCCGTCTGGGTATGTCATCGTCACTTGCATCTTTCGCATCATGCACCTTCACAGGCAGCCAGCCGCCAGGAGCTTGCGTGACTTTCTTGTCTTCCAGATTTAGGAGGCGAGGTATGCTTGGGCCTGTAAGGTCGATGTCCAGGATGCCGACATTGTGACCCTGCTGGGAAAGTGAAAGCGCGAGTTGAAGTGTAACACTCGATTTCCCCACGCCGCCCTTTCCCGATAGCACCAGGACGACATGCTTGATGTTCTCGAGGCCCATAGCGAAGAAGCTGCGATGGCGGCGCACAATACACACGAAGATATTGGAGCAAACTGAGGGAGTTGGGCTACACCGCAGTCAAGGACATTTGTAACAGACCCCTCCGACAATGAATTGTTAAGCAGGTGGAGATTGGCCGCTCTCGCGTCATTTGCGGTGGCGGCGACACGCGATTTTCCACCTCAGCCTTGAAAGCTGTAATTGGCTGCCTTCCAATAGGTGGCCCAGCCTCGCTGACCTTCACTTTTGGGCGCCCCTCGGCTCTGCCAGATCGAGGTGCGGGGTGTGTGGCGTTGAACATCCAGGCACCAAAAATTGGGTATTGGTGGGCTTGAGCGTTCTTTGATGCCCCTTGGGGTTAAGTAATACTTGTACATTTGTTATCTGTTTCCAAGTTCTCGAGCGTGTACAAGATCAGGTTACGGTTACACAGCTTCGGGCCGCATTGCTGATACTGGGCCCGAGATTTGGGCTCCCTGGAGCCGGATGGTGTCCGTCCTGTTCAATAGTGTCACTGTTCGCCTAGGTTCCCCGGAGCATGTGCAACTAAGAACCCTACGAGGCGATGGAGCACGTGCGCGCCCTGAAGGCAGGTCTCCGGTATTGGCCTTTGTATCTTTTCCCGGCAGCGCTTAAAGACAGACAGTCGGAGATGGGACGTAGACTAGCGGCGCTCGTGGCCCTTGCTTCATTTCACTACGTTGAGATACGAATACTCAGTTCTTGTGCACAAGTACTCGTAGGTATCATTTCGGTCGGTTCTTCCGGAATCTGTCAAAGTATGACGCAGCAGTACTAGCGCCGTTAGTCGAGAATTTTCACTAAAAGGACCCCGGAGCGGCGTCGGGTTGCAGGTCATCGGCGCGAGTCGGCGGTGTTTGCAGGCATCTGACTGGGTGTTTTGTGCACACTCTGCGCCCAAAAATTCGAACAGGCGGTGTCCCAGTGCCCACCTTTTAACGGCGTCACACAAAAAGGCAACTTCTCTTTCTGGTGCAACATCAACAGTGAAGCGCACAAATTCGCCTCTCCCCAAAACCTCAACTGCGCATTTTTTGGTTCAAGCTCCTACAAGTGCGCAAGAAATTTCTCCTTCCCACCTTCCCACTGCCCTCGTCTGCCAAAGCGTATTGACGTACACTCTACACTGTTCACCTGCCCGCCATTGAGCAGCCTCGGATTTGGAAATTTTGCTGAGGCATTTTTGACGCAACCCACAAACTTCACCACGTCAATCGTAGTTCTGGCGAAATTCACCAGTCTGTCGATTTGACCTGGTGGACGGCTGTTACAGCCACCCTTTCTTCCCCAGTGACTTCTAGCAGCATCTCTATGAGCCGCAAAGATCTGCTACGATTCCTATCAAAGCCAGCAAAGTATGCTTCCCTCACGGAGTCGTAACTGCACCGCTAACCTCTACCAAGGCCCAGATAACACCAGCTACTTGAGAAACCCAGAATAGATTGACCTCACACCAGACGTCTTCCAGGAAGACTATCTTGAGAAAGCACGAATATCCCATTCGGTATCCCCAACCGTATCGAAGATCCACCCCAACAGGTCTGAAGATACCGCCCACGATTCCGTTCGCGAAGAAGATCTTCTTCCTCCTGTCCTCCTCCAGGCCTCCATAACGACCCTTCAGAAGGGAATTCCATATCATTCAGACACTGCTGCTGGCAAAAGCCAGCCTCCTATCCTCCCACCGCATAGTGGGCCTTCTCTTCTCAGGCGGACACCGCATTGTTCGTCTGGGTGGCAGATAGTGCTTCACTGACTCGTTAGATCAGTGGTTCTTCACCTTCTTGCCAAGACCACCCCGACTCTCTCTCTCCAGACAGGGACGCTGTCCACATTTCCGACAAGGATATGGTAAACATTGGGATCCCCAAGAATTATACAACTTCGCCATCGAGTTTTAGTCACACCCCATCATTGACTATCAATCGTGAAGTTGCGCTAGATCTCGATTCTAGCAATGCATTCGAAGGTAAGACGTCCTTCATCCATGAGGTCGGCCTGTATCTGACGCCGTTTAGGTCCCGAGAAGCTTTTAGAAGTATGGTTCAGTCCATCGCCCGATGCCCTCCAGGGCTGCTCGGAGCCAACGGGTCTCAAGGCTGTCCCTGCCGAAGTTTGGAAGACGATGCTTGATCTGGTCAATTGCAAAGTCTTGTCCATTGTCGAGTCCGAAGATGTTGACGCTTATCTCCTCTCGGAGTCGAGCATGTTTGTCTTCCCTCACAAGCTCATCTTGAAGACATGCGGTACGACGACCTTGCTTTGTGGTCTTCCGCGCATCCTCGAGATTGCGGTACTCTTTGGAGGATTCACCCGGGCCACTGCACCTCCCTCCAATGGCATTGTCGTTGCAGCTGCGCCGTACCGAGTTTTCTACAGCCGTAAGAACTACTTGTTCCCCGACCGCCAACATGGACCACACCGCAGCTGGCGCAATGAAGTGCACTCTTTGGACAAGCTCTTTGTTGGAGGAAGTGCTTACATGATTGGGAAGATGAATGGCGAGCATTGGTACCTTTATTTGACCGAGCCATACACAATGTTAACACCGCCTGCAAGCCCGAGAAGCATGGATAGTCCTGGCACGGAGACAAAGGTACTGGATCTACCAACATCTTTTGTGGTCGATCGTGGCTCGAAGGTCTGCCAAGGTGAAGATGAAACTCTGGAGATTCTCATGACTGATTTGGACGAGGAGAATGCCAGGCAATTCTACCTCGACCATGCGAGTGCGGTCGCAGAAGATCAGTGGAGAGGATCCCTGAGAGAAAGAGACGATCATGTCGACGTGTTCAGCAATGCTTCAGATGACGACACTGATATTTCCGTCAAGGAAGAGGCTTATCCATCCGAACTCACCACCGAAGGCCACGCTCTTGGCACGATCGTGTCTGATGCGTGCGGCCTTTCCAACGTCTACCCAACCGACAAATATCCTGATGCACGAGTTGACGCATATCTCTTCACCCCATGCGGCTTCTCGGCCAATGGCGTCATTCCAGCTCCCGATGGCGGGAGAGGAACACACTACTTCACCGTTCATGTGACGCCAGAACCGATTTGCTCCTATGCTTCATTCGAGACCAATGTCCCCTGTGGCCAGAAGGGGCGTGAGACCGCCGATATCATCCAGCATGTCGTGGATATTTTCAAGCCGGGTCGCTTCTCCGTCACTCTCTTCGAGGCCACGTCAAGCTACGAGGAGAAGCTCTGTGCTGATTATGACGAGGTCGCCCAGATCCGAATCTTAGAACGACATGCCGCTCGTCGCAACACGAAAATGGATGCTATCAAAGGGTATCGACGTGTCGATCGTATTGTCCACGACCTGGATGGCTACGACTTGGTGTTCCGATACTATGAGCGGCATGACTGGAAGGGCGGTGCCCCACGTATTGGTGAAAGTGGCATGTGAGGATAGCATCGTGGTGGTGGCAGCTATTATGATGCGCGGAAAAGCCCAAGAAGCGAGAGATGCTGTGGTGACGGTCTGCACGATTTCCCTTGCGCTGAAATGTTGTTCATCAGGCATGGCCACCTACTTTCACTCCTTCAAATCAAATGGTACGGAGTATTCGATACTTGAGTCCTGGAAAGAAAGCTTGCACGGACCGGTTGGTTCTTGGTTGATAATACTACCTAGTTGTCGAACGCAGGAGCACAATAACGCGTAGGATTCGACATTTTCCTGTCCTGTCGAATGATATTAAGTTGTTCCATCTAGTCATGAAGAACGAACTCCGTTTCGGCGGATGTGGTTGAGTGGACTGCCCAGAACTGCGAGCATGGATGAGCGAGGTGGCCAGCCTCGCTCAAGTTGGCGAGGCTGAAGTTCGGTCAGACTTGCCAAATTCGGCGAGAGTCGCGCGTTCGTCACCGTCACCTCTGGGCTCTTTTCACGCCATTTGTCCTGCACTTTCTGCGGTTCACCATAAATTGAGAAGCTGTCACCTTCTTCGCCTCCACTAAGCTTGCATAGGCCACAGGGCTACACGCCGCCGCTCTTCAAGTCGATATTTCCATACCAGGTCTCCCATCATCACCTCGCAAACGCTCGCGACTATGGCAAGCTCTCCTCCAGCTCCGTTCCCTGCGGGCCTCCCAAATCCCAAGAAGCGCGCCTCGATGAGCTCACAGACCTCTGCACAAGGCGCCTCGAAAAGACCCAAATTGCACCCTCTCCGGCAAACTTCATTTCCCGCCCAGGACACGAGCGGACGATACGGATCCGCAGTGACGAGTGCTCGCTCTGACACCGGCAGTGTCGCCAACAGCCTGCTTTCGGGACTGAGCGGCAAAGTCAAAGGCCGTGGAAGAGGAAGACCGAGGAAGTCGGCCCAGATTGACCAAGACGACGTGCGCTCCAGCCACCAGATTCCCGGCGATGCCACAAGTCAGATCGATGGCAATGACAGGGCGCCACATCGCGGGACGAAATCAGTGGTCAGTGCCAGATCAGGCGCAGCTGAACAGGAAGAGGACGACGAGGGTGACATTGATGAATTGGTCGAGAACATGGACGAGCAAGAGAGACGGCAAGCCGAAGAAGAGGAAATCCGTCAAGAGCAGCGTCGAGAACGGCTTGCCGACACTCTCGACCCGGACCAATACGCAAGGTACAATCAATGGCGGGCTCTCTCACTCAACAACACTACTGTTAAACGACTGGTCAACTCGATCGTGTCGCAATCGGTGACTACAGCCCCTCTACAAGCAATCAGGATCTACGGCAAATGGTTCGTGGGCGAGATTGTGGAGAGAGCCCGTGAGGTACAGATCGAATGGGCAGAGGCATATGAGGAGACGAAGAAGGAAGAGCATGAACGACGAGAAAAGGAATTGCAGGCCTTGGAAGAGAAGCAAAAGCAAGTCAATGGCGCCGACCCACAATCGCGATTAATCGCCAGAGACATCGAGCGGTTAAAGCAGGAAGTCAAGGAATACATCCCTAATCCTCACAAGGGTGGCCTTTTACCAGACCACCTCCGAGAGGCTTTACGCAGGTACAAGAATGACGGCGAAGGGGGAGGTGTCGGGTTCCAAGGTCTGAGCCATGGCCTATTGGGGGTCACCGGGCCTGCAGCCTGGAGAGTCGGAGATGGTGCCTCTGGGAGGCGGCTCTTCAGATGAATGGACTTGACATGTCTGAGCCCGGATCCGGACACTTCCTCGAAAGGGAAATGATTTCTTAAGCAACGATTGCTGAGGTGGCATGCATTTTGTGGACACGCTGATTAACCGACCCAGCCAGTCAACACGACCGCCCATCGTCAGGCATCCCGCTACAGAATACGCCCTCCGTCCTGTGTCCACCCGCCGGTGCCAGCTTCGACTTGGGCCTAGGCTGCGAATAAGGAAGAAGCTACCCTCACTTTGTTCATCCCTTTACCAACCACGAATCGTGAAAAAGGCACCCGTCGCCCAGCTGAGGCTACTAGTAAGGTGCAGAAGCTTGGGTTATTAGCGGTGGCTTGTCATAGTTAGACTCAAAAGGTAAACGCCACCGGCCGACGTGAGGTCGTTGAACGACGGAACGCCTTGCAATCAACAAGCAATGGTATGCAACCGGCTTTCAATGACGAGCTTCTCAATGGACCAAACCCGCATCAATTTCAGAGCGAGACTGCTGTCTTGCTCCACTATTAGCAACATTGAGTCCCAGAACATTCTTCCTGCTCGTCTTTGTCACTTCCCACGCAACCTTCTCTACCACCCATAACCCTACCATGGCAGATGTCTTCGTTGCAACGACCTTCGGCCGCACAACGGAACAGTTACTACTCGATAGAAGCTTCTGTCTTCCTCGATGACTATAGTCCGGAAATTGTCCGGGCGGACACTTTAGGGCAGAAGGTCGATGGCTTCTTTAAGCGACGGAAGACAAACTGGGCAGATATTCAGCGACAGTCGCCGCAAAGAGTGCGGGCGTGGTCCCCAATACTTGACTACCTCTGGGATCGCAGATATACTCTTCGTGCAGTGTTACCCATAACTGGAGCACTTCTCGAACTGTTTCTTCTGTTGTTCCTGTTTTGCACATATTACACACTCCCAGCCGATCCCGCCACAGGAGCAAAACCGCCTCGAGTCGCTGATCTCTACGCCACCTTCCCGTTCATTAGCTGCGTCGGGTCTCAAAAGTTAGCTCTGTACCAGAGTTTGACGTTTTGCATAGTCATCCTTGGCATCATATCCACTGCCATCACGTTTTATTTCTGTCGAGACGACCTGCTTGGCTGGCAGACGCGGAGGGCAGGACTGCTCACCAGTGTCAGCGGAGCTGGATTGAGCATCTGGGTGGTCTTTGCCGCAGCAACTCCCGACAGGCACCTCCATCTGACTGTAACCGCCATCAAAGCCATCACGGTGTTCTGCGTCAAGACGACGGGTATGCTCATTGATCACTATGATCGCTCCAAATACCCTGAACTTCGACGGACCGGTGTGGTCAAGGTGTTGATGTGGTGGAGAATCATCACACTAGTGTTCGCTTTCCGTAAGTTTGGCACAGTTTCCGGGCTGCTGGGTCGCGGCGTGGGCACAGGTCTTCTGACAATCAATGACAGCTTCGGCAGTGATGACAAACGTTGCGATCTTCGGCTGCAACCACGCAGACGTGAAACAGATCCAAACGCCGGGTACGAAATGCTACCGCATCATGGCGCTCGGAGCGCCAGCGGAGTGGCTTTACGCACTCACTACCGTCTCGTGGAGTCTCACTATCGCCTTCGACATATACACTACTCCTATTGTCAGTAAGATCAAATCTGCACAGGATCAAGCCGAACTTGAGCTGTTGGCGTCAAAACAATACGGAGATTGGAGCACGCGTCTGCATAGCCCGGAACGTACCGACTATCTCGATCCTGACCAAGACGAAGGCACCGGTTCAAGTCGATCATCTCTGGACGATATCGAGCATGACAAGAGACGAGACGGCTCATACAATGCCCTGAATAAGAAGTCTAGTCCGCTGCACGACCATGATGAATATTCCCGCAACGACGAGCACGACGCATATGACCTCGGACAGCCGATGCGAGCATCTGGACATAATGGAAGACCGACAGCGCGCCAAGAGAGCGGTTATTGATCTCGTGGGCAAGCAGTGTGATGCTGGTCGCCGCGGCACCCCGCTGACATCAGATCTACATTTAGATGCTTTCTTGCCAGCTTTGCTAGCTAGCCAGCATCGTACTGCCCGTGGAGCTGAAAGCATCTATACTAGACTCTCGCCCTCGTCAACTTCGGCTTGCCGTTATGGAGACGACTTTATTCCAAACAACCTCCGATCTCAGATTGAGCCCACAATTCTACCCAACTAACTCCAGTCCTCCTTAACATGTCTGATTCGCAATCTCATCGCGTTCTCCTGGTAACCTACCCCCGCTCAGCATCAAACCTCCTCGTCCGCATACTCAATCTCCCTGACCAACCCAAAGTCTACACCCCCAACGCCCTCGCAGGATACCTCTTCACGCCTACAGCCCAAGTGATCATAGATTCCAATGCATGGGCTGCGCCCTTCGATGCATGGCCGGACGAATTGGCCAACCGACTCAAGCAATGTTACCTCGACGGGTTCACCGAGATCCAGAAGACGGTTTCCAAAGGCGCAGAGTTGGGCAGGGTCGTCTTCGTCAAGGAACATATCCAAGGTTTACTTCACCCGCTGGCGCAACAGAGATTCGTCTTTGGTGGCGACACAGCCCTGAAGCCGGAAGACTCGCGGCTGTGGGACTTTTCGACCACCGTCGGTGAAAATGCCAACCCCTCTCCCCTCAATGACACCGTCCTCCCAGACAAGTCCCTGGAATCATGGAAGCCGATCTTTCTCATCCGCCATCCGGCCCTTGCGTTCCCATCTCACTACAAGATCTTCCGCGTGTTGGAAGGGGATGAGGACGAAGACCGCTCCGGCGGTAAAGAAAGGTGGTTGAACCTGTACCTGACGCTGCATTGGACTCGGCGGTTATATGAGTTTTATTGCTCGAAAGGTGGTATGCGGGGGGAGCAGGAGCGTGTGCTGAGCACCGGGGATGAGAGAGAGGGGAGAGTTGAAGATGATCGGCCTTCCCAACGTCGTCTCGAGTGGCCCATCATACTGGACGCCGACGATATCATCACCTCACCTGTCATTGTCGAGCGTCTCGCCAGCCAGATCGGCATGGACGTCTCGAATCTGAAGTTCAAATGGGATGCCATGCCCTTGGAAGACCGAAAGAAGGTATCCCCTTTGTTGCAGACCATGTTATCCACGCTCCTGGCGTCGGATGGGATCCAAATCGCCAAAGCAGCGGGGCAAGTCGTGGACATTGAGGTCGAGAAGAAGAAATGGGTCGCCGAATGGGGAGAGCGCAAGGCCCAGAAATTGGAAAGGTGGGTCCAAGCCGCTATGGAGGATTTTCTCTTCCTGAGAGGGCGGAGGATGGAATGCGAGGTCTGAGTAGTCTACAGCTTGGAGTGGATTGATTTCCTTCGAGACCTAGGGAGATAGGAGCGAGGGAGGGAGGTAAACGGCCATGCAAGAGAATCGAGCAGTCTACCGAGCACTCTAGGTATCCCAACACTCACTTCACTCCACTATACTAGATACGAAATGTAGCCCTGTCCCGGTAGGGCTGTTACAGCAAGTACGGGCTACACATTCACAAGACCAAAGAGAAGTCATGTTGGAGACATACTTGATACTTAAGACTCGATAGATTGAGAGGGACACCAATCGGGCACGTTCTACTCTCCGCGCGTTTCTCCACATTGGCCAGGCCAGCGACTGCCGCTCAACGAGAGTCCTATGTAATATGTTGGGCGTCGTCGTCGAGTCTCATTCTGGCTCTGACGTGGAGGATGATGGCACAAAGCCCCCGCCGCAGCCTTCACCGGACCTTTGCTTTCGCCGCCTCCCGATGGTGTTAAACCAAAACGAGAATACAGTCGGTCACATAATGATAGTGACCCAGACCCGAGAACAATGATAATGATGCGGACCGAGAACAATGATAATGACCCGGACCGAGATCAATAATAATGACCCAGACCGAGATCAATAATAATGACCCAGACCGAGACCAATACAAACTATTAGGCCGTCTCCCAACGAAACAAGGGAACGGTCCATGGATGGTGGATTGGAGAAGGAGAAGGGACTGGGAAGAGTCGCATGCAAGGTAGATTAGTACTTAAGCGTACTAAGTAAAAGGTGTAATATACAAGTAGATGGATGCTGACGCCTCCCTTAGGTACAGTATAATGAAACCGCTTGGCAACTCGCCCGCTGGCCTCTCCCCGCGCTCTACGAGCGCCACTTCGCGTACCCCATCCTCGGTTCTCCCTCCTGACAAAAGCCAAGACCCCACTCCGAGAACCTCGTGCCTTTCTCAACTAGTCGCGTGAATACTCCTCTGCCTGCAGCTGTCGCGCAATGAGTTCGTTGATACAAGGATCCGCAGCTGGAAGGGGTGCAGCGGGCAGCAGTTGGGCGTTGCGCAGTCTAGACTTATGGTCGTCGCAGCGTCTGTTGCCAGGTCTACCATGCCAGGCACCTCGAAAGCAAGCTTGAATAACGCACTCATGTTTTTCACAGTAACGTGAGAGGGTATTGTCGAGTTGGGAGACGGCCGCCGTGCAATTCGTGCGGCGACAGGCATCTGCACATCTCAACGGATCAGCAATCGGGGCCGACTTTGAGGAATGCTGGAATTTTACGTCGACGACAATATCCCAACGGCTGCTCTGCCTTGTCTAGGCAGTTGACTTGCGCACACATGTCTGGGGGGAGCCCGTGTCGTTAGCACGGCTCGAGTCTTCTGGACACGACGCTTCATGGTAAGGCCATCTCACACGTACGCAAGATGCAGTATTGGGACCGTGTAAGTTCTGGACCCTCACGGCCGTAGGAGCGCTCGTTCTTCTTGCATTCCGCGCATAGCGGGACAACCGCCAGGGCGTATTGAGTCTTCTTTTCTCTTCCCATGGATATGGAATATGGTGGGAAGTGTGGGGGATGTGCGGTTGGAGTGGTTCGAAAGAACGAACAAATCTAGGGATGGTGATGGGCCATTTTATAACCTCGCGGTCTCGACTCCTCTCATCAATCAGCCTGACGGAGGCAGTCACAATGAGCACAGGGTAAGTCGTCGAGTTCACGTGCCTTGAACGCTGTCGGCAAGAACACTTGGTGGCTTTCAGAATACTATCGACTGGCCCTGAGAATCCTGGCGGCATTTGCCGATCAGCCTCTGCGTCACGCGTGAAGCAAGTTGGCTACGCAATTCAAAAATTTCTGATTCGCTGGGAAGAAGACCGGCTTGCGGGAACCTTGCCCCAATGATGCTAGCGTAAGCGCCAGCAGATAAGGTGTTGCTTGATTTGGTTAGCATGCCGACGCCATGCGGGAAATCCCGCGGGCGCCAACGCCTCGCGTCGCCACTCTGCACACGATAGAGATGAGACTTTCTGTCTACAACGCCAGTGTCAGGTCAGTGAGCAAGTCTTCCTTCAGCAGTAGCCACATGGCTACACTTCAGGCGCACAAGAGGCCGCGTGGGCGCCCGTCAAAGATCTCTGAGGACGACCGTCGGTACATGGTCCGCCTTCGGCTTCTCTCAGGTTCGGACTGCGAAGAGATCGCGGAGGCACTCGAAGACAAGGCTGGGTGGGCATGCCGCCCCCATCACCTTGCCCCCTTAGCTAACCATTGACAATGCTTCAAGTGCGTCAACCGTCCGAGAAAAACTGAAGACGTATCTCGGGCCGTACGACGGTCTGTTGACGAGCTCCTATGAGGGACCTCCCACAGACAATTCGACCTTCCAGGTCAGACTGCGATGGCTGAAAGATGATGAGACAGCTCTCATGTCCTACGTTCGGGACGTTGAACTCACAGGTTGGACCAACGATGATATGGAACAACCAGCCCGTCGTGACAGTGCATCGAGCCTCCAAGCTCCCACTCCGAGCTCTCCCCAGGCATGCGGAAACCATCCTGCGACCAGACCCACGCATATGGCTCCCGAACAAAATAGGAAGCGAACGACCCGCAGGGCAAAAACCACGGACTCGACACGAGGGAGGATGAGAAGTATCAGAGATTACAGCACGAGAAAGAGGCACGACTCTCCAGTCTCGACTGGGAATCCGGTCGCTGCCAGCATCGAAAAGTCGATCCAGAAACTGAAGGTTCTTGACCCTCACTTGACTGAGACATTCTCTCAGTACCTTCACGGCTGGAACGTGACGGAAACATGCCCCCGGCGCTCCTGCGTGCTCAAGCCTCATCAATGGTGCACTTCCTTCGACGCTGAAGGTCCTCGTAGGAAGTATGTCCAGCAGAGCAGAAGCATTTGTGCCTTCTGCGGGATCAAAGAGATTCATCGTCGTGTGGCGATTGATTCTGAGGACCTTTTGGTAGAGACAAGCTTGCTTCATGCCGTGGACCGGTTTGGGAACACGTTGCTTCACTACGCAGCCGCTCGTGATTCAGGCGTCCTGCACTCTATCAGCCAGTTGGTCTGCCAAATCCCGAAAGACCAACAATGTGACCTCTTGAAAGCCCAGAACAATGCAAAGCAGACTTTCCTCTTTGCTTTGAATCCGAAAGGACTCACGGATGGTGCCATAGAAGATCCTGCATCCTTCTTATGTCACCTGGATGAGATATTGAGATATATCTGGAAGTTGAATGTCGGGTTTGACTTCGATCACCGGGATTGCCACGGCCAGACCTTTCTACACCAAGTCTTATATCAAGCCTGGGAGCCGGAAGCCTTCTCGGAGAACCCAGATTTGGTTTCCAAGCTGCGAAAAACGTGTCGCAGGTTCGACATCACAACTTCGACACGAGACAACTATTGCCGGACTATTAACGGGTTTCTACGGAGTGAACGCGGAGGGGTAGAGCATACGCTAGCAGCATCCTCCTCGTCAGATGCCGCCGTGTCAGTTGATTCTTGGGGCTCTTGGGATGGCTGGCTTCGAGCCAACGGCCAATCCGACTTGGAACAGCTCGGCAAGTCGTTCAATCACCAGTGTACGAAGCTCGACTTCTCCCAATATGACGACCAAGGAAACACGTTTTTGCTGGCGTTGATCACGCACGTGGACTCTCTCAAGGTCGACGCCAACCATGTGACCACCCTTCTTCTTTCCATCCTGGACAAGACCGACCTTGTCGAGATGCGAAACAAGCAGGGAGAGACACCTCTGCAGGTGGCTACATGTCTGGGCCTCCCACATGTGGTATGGTGCCTTTTAGGGAAAGGGGCGTCGCATGTGGTTGAGGACTATGCTGGCACAGGACTGTTGACTGCTGCAACATCGGCGTATTGCGGACAACGACATCGGACCGGCGAGGATGCCTTCTTCCGAGAAATCGACATCATGCTGTGTGTCTGTTTGGTTGCGGATTCGGTGTGCGGGCGCCAACACAACGCACCGCTCGAGTTTCGGCCTCACCGTTCACCCTATGCCCCTACGGAGAAACGGCGCTATCAGGGGTCCAAGCGACCGACTGCGAAGAAGCTGAGAGCTGCTGCGATTGATGACGAGAAAGCACGGCGTGCACCGTCGCTGACCCCGGAGCGGTCTCCAACAACAAATGGAATGCTCCCACTCCGTCCCGGAAGCTTCAGGAGACCTCCGCGAACCGGAGCCCCGAGGTCATCGGCCAGCCAAGCGGCTGCGAATACTCCCCTGGCCAGCCCCTGGCTGTCACCGTAGTCTTCTTCCCCGGTTGTCTCACGTAGACAGACCTTGAAAGCTACCCGGTCTGACCATTCATAGCGACATCATATCGGAAAATAAATTCGAAAGTGCCGATATGAATGACCGAAATCAACGTCACAGAAGCGCATGCTTCCCTTGTTGGAAAGAGCTGCTTTTCGAATACGCACCATCCGCGAGTGCGTGTACCCAAGTCCGAACATGTCTCGAGACCGGGTCGACGACGTACTTCTGTCTGAATTTCCCGCCGTCGGCTGTTCGAGGCTTGAGCACCATGATCTACGCGTTCCGTTCAAATTGGACGTTGTTGTGGCGGACGAGACGTTGAAGCTGTGGCAACGTGAGATGGTGACGAACTGAGACAGGATGAAGCGATTCGTACGTCGTGGCTCTGGCTCTGGCTCTGCTCAATACACATTGAGTGACGCAGCTTCTGACGTTTCATTTCCGTGTAGGAAGCGAATGAGCCTCACGAGGCGGTCGACTCGATGATCAGAGACCTCCACCGCCTGTCCCGGAGCTGGCATATCCTCTTTCGCAAAGTTTCCGAATTCGAAGCACATCTCGCTTTTCTGCAGGCTGGGGCTATTCCTCTCACGATATTGGTGTTTGTCGTTTGGTCGATGTGGCTGCGGCAGAGGATTTCGAATGGTCACGAGGCCGTTGTGCTCAAAGCTAGCAATGGAAGGTTTTGAACGTGTCATGTTTCCTGTATTCTGCTGGAGATCCGACGGCTACCTTTGACTGATCGCAATCCTGCTGTTTTTACTTGTAGTTGTTCAGTGTAAAGAGACTGCGGTGAATGTAAGGTGAAAGTTGTGTGGTCGCACCAAGATCTGACACGCGTACAGCAGGCACCCAACGCAACTGGCATTATTCCTTCCTTCTCCCAGTCAGACATGATATTGTCTACCCGCCACGCCATCGGGCGGTGGGTATGTGAGAGACAGGTAAAAGTCCAGTGAATGAAGTGTGAAATGGTGGGGGCTTCATTCAGCAGAGATCAACAACTGACGTCATGTTGGAGAGTCGTCAATCCACCAACATCCACCTGTGCCACCTCCCCGAACTGTTCTCGCCATTGAGGAGACGGAGAACGGATGCCGGCAAATTCAATGATTTGAGGCCCTGTCTGGTCGGAAGATGCCATGAGGAGGATGACATGGACAGTTCATCTCTTCCCGAGGCGGATTCAAGATCCGGTCCCGATCTCTTCTACCGGTTATTCAGCACAGAAAATCCAACGACTACGTACAGAGGTAGGAAGCTTGTGTTTGGAATGTCCTGTACTATCTTTATCCAGGTGAAGAAGCAGGAGCAGAAGCAAGTTCAGATACAGGTACCAGTATCCTCACAGAGTAGATCACGACGCTCAGATCCTCACCATGTCCGCTTATACGGAGAACCTGCAATTCAGCAGGGAGGATATTGATTTCGGTGAGCCCTTCCATTTGTCGCTCCCTGCGTGGACTGCCCTATCTAACGTCAACGGTAGAATTCCCAGATGATCTTCCCGAAAAGCTGGGAGAGGAACTCCGTCGATTAGAGCAGTTGTTCACCATCGACACGGCACTCTTGAAGACGATTACGGACCGATTCGGCGAAGAACTTCAGGCAGGTGAGTGTCTAACACTTGCTTCCATATAGCATCATCCTTCCTCTTCACTTTTGGCTAACGCCAAACTTTCCCAGGCCTGGAGGGAAGAGGCGATATTGTCAGTCAACCTTCCCTTACAACAAGCCAACTATTGATCCCAGAATGTGTAACTAACAGTCCCACCTTACATTTTGTAGCCTATGAACATCACCTGGGTGACTACCTTTCCGACAGGTCGCGAAACAGGCACGTACCTTACCATCGACCTCGGTGGGACGAATCTGCGAGTCTGCCTCATCACTCTTGCCGACGAGCAGGGCGGCCATGAGACGACACAGGAGAAATACACGCTGCCCGAGAATATCAAGACCGGCACGGCAGACGAGCTGTTCGACCATATTGCCGATCATCTCAGCGAATTCCTAGAAGAGCACGTCAAGGGTAAGGAGGCAAAACTCGACGACGGAAAGATCCCGCTAGGCTTCACGTTCAGCTATCCCGCGACCCAGGAGAGAATCGACCACGGAATCCTGCAGACGTGGACGAAAGGTTGGGACGTGAAAGATGTGGAGGGCCACGACGTAGCCGAGATGCTCAACAAGGCTATAAAGAAAAGAGTATGTCGCAAATGCCTTTCAGGCCCTTCTACTGTCATCATGCTATCGTCTGCCGACACATACTGATACCACTACTGATCCCCTCCACTGCAGAACCTCCCCGTCAAGCTGATCGCCCTGATCAACGACACCACAGGCGCACTGATCGCATCAGCATACAACGACCCCGACACGATCATCGGCGCCATCTTCGGCACGGGCTGCAACGCCGCGTACATGGACCGGGTGTCGAAAATCCCGAAAATGGCATCGTCCCGGACGACCGAAATGGATGGTCCCAAAAAGGAAGAAGACTCCCCCATGGCGATCAACTGCGAATACGGCGCCTTTGACAACTCACATACCGTCCTCCCCAGGACGCGGTACGACGAACTGATCGACGAGCAGAGCCCCCGACCAGGCGAGCAGACGTTCGAGAAGATGTCAGCGGGACTGTATTTAGGGGAACTCTTCCGGCAGATCCTACTCGACTTGGTCAGCCGGGGGGTCGTCTTCCAGGCATCGGATATGAACTCGACATCAACGTCGAACTCGGACAGAAGGGGGCAGCCGCTGACTCAGCAACAAAAAGACGTCCTCTCAAACCCCTATGCCATCGACACGGAATTTCTCTCGACGGTCGAAAACGACGCGACGCCCTCGCTCGCGGAGGCAAACTCGGCCTTCCAACGCGGCTTGGCCGGCCTCACGCCCTCGGCCGCGGAGCTGCAGTTCTGCCAGGCCGTGGCCAAACTCATCGCCATCCGCGGCGCTCGGCTCTGCGCGTGCGGCGCGTCCGCGATCTGTCGCCGCATCGGGCGGCGGCGGGGCCACGTGGCCGCGGACGGCAGCGTGGCTGTGAAACACCCCCGCTTCAAGGAGCGGTGGGAATGCGCAGTGCGAGAGATCCTGGATATGAAGATGGGGGGATTCGGGAGGGAAGGCGAGGGCATCGAGTTGACGAGCGCCGAGGATGGGAGCGGTGTTGGGGCTGCTGTCATCTGTGCTTTGACCATGGGAAGGACCGGGGCGAGCGCAAAGTAATAATTCCTTCCTGACGAATACAGAATACTGTCGAAATCAGGGAGGGTTGGTGCTGCTTCTGGCGAGCGACAGAGACGGAATCCGTTGGACGTCAGATACAGGATTCAGGAGAGTGTGAAAAGCCTTTTGACTGTCGTTGATATGTGTACGGAAGAGGTACTCGTGGCTGCTGGCTGCCGCCGGCCGGGGCATGTCCTCCAGCACCTCTACGAGTAGTAATACTCGTATCCTGTCGGTCATGCGCGTCGCATATTCAACCAAGACGCCGATGCGCCGTGTCGTTTGTAAAACTCTATCTCAATGTATTCATTGTACTCTCTGTTCTCGAGATCCACTAGGCCGCAAGACGGTGGCATGCTGGACATGCTGCATGGGGCAGGGCAGAGGTAATTTGCACGACTGGATAGCCCGAAGGCATACCATGGGCAGGCATGGGTTGGAACTCGGGGATGAAGCTGGAGATGAGTTGACGCTGCTAAGGGATTCTCGCCAATATTACGGAGAAGCACTCATGCAGCCACACTATCCTCTACCGCGGAGTAAGTTACCTTTGACGCTGGTTAAAGACGACGTGAGACGGGACGGTTGCTTGCTCCTGCATGATCGCTCCTTGACTTCGAATCACTGGGAAGGTTCAGCTTCGAACACCTTTGCACGAGTCACCGGAGAGTGTGCAAATGCGTGACTACCTTCCAAGCTCTTACACGAGAATAAAATACGACAGCCCTGCCAACGAATGGCTAGCTTTCAGCCAGGCTCGCCTACCTCGTATTCGACTCCACGTTGAAGCTCGGATGCATCAGACCTCAAAGGACCAGCTTTCCCGTACTTGGCGAGAGCTTCCAGTCGGTAGTGGTCCTCATGTGACTGAAATGAACAGGATACAATGATCACATACGAGCCTTGAATCTGCCGCAGCCGAACTTGCCTCCCGTCGACAACCCTGTCAATGATGCCGGTGGGCAGCTGTACCACAGGGTTCAGCCTGGGAGCGGGACATTACGAGCAACTCCATCAAACCAAAAGAAAGACTGCTGCCTTCGAAATGATTTACGAGGAACTGGAGTTCTGTCACGCTCGGCGTCGCCGTCAACACGATGTATCCGAACACGGAGACACACATCGACCAATGTGTACGCGATGTCCGTGCCAACCTCGTAACGACAATAGCATGCTTAATTGCTGGAAGAGCAAGTATAGTCAACATGCTCAGCTGCCTGTCTGCTCTTCCTGCTCTCTCATCCCTTCGACAGCCGTTTATCAGGATTCGCCGCTCCACTACAATCTGCAAACTCTCTTGAGAAGGCAAGTCTAATATTTAATTTCAAGCCTCAACGATGGCACCTCTAACCTTGCTTGGGCTGCCTGCTGCGGTCACCACCCTGCTTATTTTATGTGCCTGCCTTGTATCTCCAGCGACCGCAGGAGACTGGCATGGCGACGCCATCCACGTCAACGCCGGTGAATCCATCCAAGCCGCCATTGACACCGCAAAAGCGGGACAAATGATCATCGTCGAAGCCGGCACCTACGCAGAACAGCTGGCCGTCAGTACCGATGGCTTGCGCCTGGTCAGCAAAGGAGCCGTGCTTGTGCCTCCCAGTTCAGCCGTGCAAAACACATGCTCTGGGCTCGCAGGCCCTGGTACCGAAGCCGGCATCTGCGTCACCGGCCAGAATATCGAACTGGCAGATTTCGTCGTGGAGCACAGGAAAGTCCTCTCGGTCGGACAGCCAGTCAAGGACGTCCTCGTGGCGGGGTTCCAGGTCCAGGGCTTTTCCGGACTGAACATTGCCGTCGTTGGAGGCCAGGGCGTCCAGGTCGTGGGTAACACGCTCCACGACGGCGCACAGTACGGTGCCTTGACGGTCGGGTCAAAAGGTACGCACATCGACGCCAACATCGTCTTGTCCACAGCCGACTTGCTCTATATCGGCGTCTGCATGGACGACCTCTCAGACGTGCAGATCACGAACAACCACGTCAGCAACTACGCCGTGGGCCTCTGCGTGCAGACCGCCGGCGCATACCTCTACAACAACCAAATCACCGACACCTGCTGGGGCGTGTTTGTCGACCCCGGTACTCTGGGCGCACACGTCGTTAGCAACCATGTCAGCAGCCCGAATCCCATCTGTGCGACTTTCCCCGACGCCTCGCTCTCCGGCATCGTGCTGAACGGTGCATCCGGCACGGAGATCAGAGGCAACACCTTTGAAGGCATGACGGCAGGGGGTGTCCCGAACGTGTTGGCAGGAGGAATAGGTATCGTCGACGACCCCATCACCGGGGCGACTTCCTCGGACAACACCGTCACGGGAAACGTGCTGCGAAACAATGATATCGATATCTACGTCCAGACCAACGGGACCGGGAACGTTATCGAGGGAAATCAATGCACGACTCCAGCTGAGCTGTGCAGCTAGGAGGGTCTGCATCTAAGTAAGAGGGATTGCAGCTACAGTAGGTCACAGGGACCTCAAACAAGACCGACAAGACCAGATAGGATGTATTCCTGGCGGGGAGCAATGTTTGTATCTGTTCAATTCTTCCAACGAGAATAATCAACAGCAATCTCAGCACCAGCAAACCATGACTCAAATCAAGTATTGAGATAAAAAGCCAAGTCGACAGTCTCGCCGTCCTTCTCTTTCTCCTCCGCTTCCGTTTCAATCTGCGTGAACCCATTGCCCAGAACCCCCTTCCACCGATTCCTACTCCAGTATCGGATGTCAAAGTCCTCGCCCTGGAAACTCGTCAGTTGCCACTTGCCACGAAGGCTCAATGCAGAAGACAGAAGAGGAAAACTTTCGACACTGTGATGTTCGAAATTCTGATATTCCGATATTCCGATATTGTGAACCCGAAAGGAGCCAGGGATAGGATACATACCCTGATTTCCCGGAGTATGACCTCGCGGTAAAGCAGCGCACTGCCCGGCCATGTCGCCGTGACGCGTCCATCGACCCGGTGGTTCTTGTACCAGCTCTTACAGCCGCCTTGTGGTATTTGTGAGCGAAGGCTCTGTCTCGGCAAAATCAAATGACAGCAAGAACAGACGGATGAGCAGAGATAGGTGCAGGAGAAGATGGAGGTGACTTCGAAACCACAACGGGATGAGTGGCGAAGCGAGAACCGAGCCCTACGCCTCTAAGGCACGTGCTCCCAGACCAGTAGACTTCCTCTTCCATTACGCACGCAGGCAGGCAAGCAGGGATGTATTCGAACTCACCAGTCCAAGTCAAGGTCCCATGAATCTCGTCCCCGTACCTCACGAACTCGTCCGTCGCATCCTGCGTAGGGGCCACGCTCTTAATGCCCTCGCCCGCAATCTTGTGCAACCACCGACAGATATACTCGGCCGTCCAAGTCATGCTGGTTAGGAGCGTGCCGTGGCCGACCGTGGCGTTCGGCCCCGTGAAGAGGAAATAGTTAGGCATATCTGGACACGCTACGCTGAGGTACGATTCGGGCTCGACGGCCCATTTCTGCGCGAGGGTGACCCCACCGCGGCCCTGGACGGGGTAATGCGGGATATGGGAGACGTCGAAGCCCGTGGCGCACACGATGACGTCGACGGCGTGGTGCGTCCCGGAGGCGGTTTCGAGACCCGTGGGCGTGATGCGACTGATGGGGGACTTCTCCAGCGTCACGGTCGGGAGGAGGAAGGATTCGAGATATCCTTCGCCGGGCGTGAGGCGGCGGCAGCCGAGCGTCCAGTTGGGGATCAGTTTCTCGCACAGGGAAGGGTCGTTGTTCAGGGCGGCGCGCATGCGGGAGACGGTGATTTCGGTGGACTTGGTGTTTTGGGGAGAGTCTTTGCGGAACTGATATCACCCGGCCAGGGAGTCAGCGAGTCAGGCAATCGGTCAATCTCACCACTCGAGAAAGATACCAACGCTACATACCAGGCGGAACCCCTTGTTCATACCGTGCTGGAGCATCTTTCTGTAGGCTTTGTGCTTGGCTGGGTTGCGGAACCGAGTCTTGTCCCGGCTTGTATATCGAGGGTTGAAGTTACTGCCGACTTCTTCGTCACTGGCGTCCACGTCCGCCATGTCGATGCCCACGTCGCCGTTGACCATTTCTTGGTCTCCTTTCTCCTCAGGCTCGGGGTCGCCTTGATCACCCACGCCAAGTGCCTGGCCTAGGCTCTGGGTGATCCATGTGGCCTCGCGTTGGAAGCTTATGATCTGCGTGCCTGGGAGTTTGGCCATTTGAGGTAAAATCTGGATGGCCGACGAGCCGTTGCCGATGATACCGATGCGTTTGTGCGAGTAATCGTACGAATGGTCCCATGCGGCGGAGTGCACTTTGTGGCCTTGGAAGTCGTGGATACCGGGGATGTCAGGCCATTTCCATTGACTGTGGAGGGGAGACGGATCAGCTCCAGCGGTGATGAAGGGTCGTTAGGTACCAACAGCCTGACGACATCCTTGCATCCTTTCGCAGCGTCGACGGAACTCACCTCAAGAACCCCTGGGCCGAAACAAGCACGTCGGCAAACTCGTCTCGCTCCTCCTCACCGTTCTTCCGCACCCGGATCTTCCATTTCCCTTGGTCTTCCAACCACTCGAGGGCAATTACTCTGGTGTTGAACTGAACATTCCTCCGCAGATTCCATTTGGTGGCCACTTTCTCGACGTATTCGAGAATTTCATCACCGTCGGCGTAGAACTTCGACCAATTCGGATTCGGGTCGAAGGGGAATGCCTGGACAAACAAGTCAGCCGGTCGATGGTCCCAACGCTGGTGTGATACCTCCCAACGACAGAGATGCTGACATAGATATGAGCCGGGACGTCACACTGCACTCCCGGATAGGTATTCACGCGCCACGTGCCTCCGACATCATCGTTGGCTTCGAAGATGACATGGTCAATGAATTCTTGCAGCTCAGGCTGTTCATGTTGAATCTTGTGGGCCAATATCAATCCGGAGAAGCCAGCGCCAATTGTAGCGACTCGTAGTTTGCGCTTCTTGTACGCGTGTTCACTGGAGAGCGGGACGCATATTTCCTTCAGCCTTTCCGAGGAGACCATGGTTGGTGATATCTGTGAGGCAACGAGAGAAAGACGCGAAGAGATTTTCGCCGAGGAGCCCTGTTTCTGCTTAACAGGCATATCTGGAAAACAAGACGGCAACGGGTCAACAAATAATAATGATGTAGCCGATGGGTGTACGGTCTCCTCACGCGAGTCCTTCATATCCGAATTGGAGACAAGACGTACAACAGCCTCGGGGAACTACCGTATGTAGCGAGTCCAAGGGAGTGTCGCTGGATGTTCCCCGCAGTGGGTTCGCTTTACATCTGTTCAAATGGCAATTGAAGCAATTGATAGGTGCACGTGGCTGGGCCAGAATACTCAGATGCTCATGTTGATGAGATCAGATGCAGGGTTGACTGTAGGACGGGGGTGAGCAGATAATGCCAAATGACGCGGCGTCTCACCCATGAGACGAGGCCACTGTTATATATATTTGTACGGATTCATAATCCCGTTGGGATCATAAAGGTCCTTTATCTGCTTCATAAGTTTCAGCATAGTGTCGCTTCGCTGGTATCCAATGTATTTTTTCTTCGCGATGCCGAGGCCGTGTTCGGCACTGATACTTCCCTTCCGTTTCTGAATCCACTCATAGACCCATGGCTCAATGGCTTCTTCGACCTCTTTAGTATATTTCCTGACAGGGACATTGAGATGTAGATTGCCGTCTCCCATGTGACCATAGCCGACCACTGCAAGTGCTGGGTAGGAGTCGTCGTCACCTACCAGGCCCTTGGAGTTCAATCGCTCCCGGGTTTCTTCGACAAGACTGTACAGCTCTTTGATGGGGATGGACAAGTCGTATTTGTATGTGCCGCCAAAGTGTCCGATGGCTTCAGTGATGCCCTCTCGCCAGCCCCACAGCTGTCGGACTTGAGTCTCGTCTTGGGCCAGTACACCGTCTGAGACGATTTCTTCACCCATGACGTACTCCAAGAAACTCTCGAGCTTCTCGCTGTCGTGGTCTGTGTTTGAGCCGCTAGTTTCAATCAAGCAGTAAAACGGGTGGTCACCGTCGAGCGGCCGTTTGTTGCCCGTCACTTGGTGTACAAATTCCTGACTCCGCGCATCCATGAGCTCAAAAGCAGACAGGATCTCACCAAGGTGGATTTTTGCTTCTTTGTAGGCCCTTTGTACATGCTCGAAGGAGGGAAGCCCAAAGTAAGCCACATTAATCGCCTTCGACCTTTGCGCGCAATGGATTGAGACACCGGTGATGATGCCGATGGTTCCTTCTCCACCAATGAACAGCTGTTTCAAATCGTAGCCGGTATTGTTCTTCCGCAACGTGGAGAGGTCATCGAAGATAGTGCCGTCCGGCAACACACCCTCGATTCCAAGAACGTTTCCGTGAAGCGAGCCATACCGTAACAGTCGGAGTCCTCCAGCATTGGTAGCCACATTCCCACCTATTTGAGCTGAACCCTTCGCGCCAAGGTCCAGGGGGTAGAGATGATTATGCTCGGCCAGAAAATTATCCGCGATTTCCATAATGACACCTCCATCGACGACCAGAATGCCACTGATGTCGTCGAAGCTTCGAATCTTGTTCATCCGAGACAGGGATATCACAATCTCATCGAAGACCGGTACACTTCCTCCAACCAAGCCCGAGTTGCCCCCTTGGGGAACCACAGCAAGCTTGTTATCGTTGCAATATTTCAAGATTTTGCTCACTTCTTCCGTGCTCTTGGGCTTCAACACCAGCTTGGTATGACCTCTGTATTTCTTCATCCAGTCCCTGTTAAAGGGTTCCAGATCATCCGTCGCGTCTTTCGTCAAGCCATCAATGACGGCAGCATCGTCACCCAGTGCAGACTTGAAGAACTGGATGTGTTCATCCGTGAGCTCTGAAAACCTCGAGTCGCGCTTCAGGGAAGGGTACATGTCCGTCGTATATCTGACATCGTGATGAGGTTCGGCCGGGTCGCTTCGCCGTCGACTTGTCGTTGAGAAGCTCAGCACGGGCTCACAGGAAGCCCGTATTGACTGGCACTGTGTGATCTGGGGTCGAAGGATTGAAGGCCTCCTTGTCTGGCGCAGAAGACGCGCAAGACCCCTTGAAGCCGAGCCAGGCATCTTGGACGGCTTCGTCACTACCACAGCAAAGGTCGACCTTGGGGAAAGTGAACTGCGTCACGAGAAATAACACGATCTATACGTCGTACTCGACCGAAAAATGACGACAAGCTGCAACGGCGTTCGAGCCGAAGATCGGCGCCGCACTTTTTCCGAGCCCTTGACGTTAAAGCAGCGGCGACAACAAGCTCAAGACCAGCTGAAGTTGCGGGGAAGGTGCCCTGGGGCTAAGGAGGCCACTACTGTAACTTAGGCTTCCCTAGCCCACTTTAGGGCCATTTGGCAGAGCTCCGAGTCGCAGCTGAGACTGAGACTACATACGTACCTACAACTGTCCTACTACTGTGTTATCTACTCACAGTGGACTTCCCTTGTAGCCCTGCACTACCTGTCTTGACATTGGGTGGACGTCCGGAACAATATCGCTCGAATTCTTGATTGATTGCTGATCGATTGCCGAGCTCTGCTGGAAGCATTTCGCGAGGTCAGCTTGTTTAAAGGACAGCTGACATCTCACTCCTACTTCCAATTCCATCCACAAACAATTGGGTCCGAAATTCGACGACGATCATGGATTCACTCACCTCAACGCTCACCACTCAGTACCGCAGACTTCTCGATGCCATCAACGCACGTCCCCGTCAAGCAGTCTCCACAGCAACGGCCGCGGCGCTGACCGTCTCCCTCGCTTGGGTCATCAGTGACTTCTACGCCTGGAAATCGTTCGGCACCGGAGGAACACCTCCAACCTGGGCCGGATACTGGCGCATGACCAAGATCCGGATCAATCGACTGCTTCTGTTTGGCAAGGATGATCTCTCCGATCCTTCACCACTCTCATCAGCTGGACCCAAGTATCTCGATGGCAACGCCATTCCAGTACGCGAAGGATCTAGACCAGCAATCATGGCTCGCACCATGCCTCAGCGCCAAGTTCCCTACAAGCCCGGCAGAGTCGAACCGGGCGTCGAAGAGCGCGTGAAATCTATGATGGCCACGCTTGCAGCTAGACATCCCTCAATACTCGACCTTCGACCCAGCAAGACGGAAGGCGGAAGCACCGATGCAATCTACGCGAAGCCCGCGCTGGAGACCCTCAACGACAGAGCAAAGAACAACAAGATGCTTGGCACTGAGATCGCACACGCTCATCCGTCTGACGGGAGCTTGCACGTGTGGCTTTCCGAGGCCGATGCGAAGACCGTGGTCGAGAAGGGGTGGGGAATGAGATTTCCCCTGAAGTTCATTGATAAGGGCTGGGTGATGGTTTACGCCCCGAGAACAATGGCCGAGGTGGATGTTGTAGAGAAGATCGTGAAGGCGGGGATTGCCTGGATTGCCGGTGTTGAGGTCTAAATCTGGTGCCTGGTTCGCGGAGACTAGGTAAATCTCTGCTTCTACGACCGTGGTTTCATTCTTGCCCCGGCACCTTGATACACCCAATTCTCAGTTGGACCAGTGAATTGGGAACATCGCCTGGGTAGCGCTCGCTTCTTCTTTCTGTCAACGCACGTTGGCCGTCCATACTACTAGCAATGGTCTCGTTTGAATCTCGAAAACCGCTTCCTTGCATTCATATCTAACACTTGATGATCGCTTGCATCGACTCCCCGTTTCCTTACTTCCTTACCTCCTCACTCCCGGTCACGCAAAGTTGCCGCTCTCACTCAACTGGTTCTCATACAAGGGCAACCTCTCCACCTCCCTCACCCACAGCCTCCAAGGCTTATCATGGAACGCCTCATTCATGACCGAGCACCCGACGACCTGCTCCGCCGTGAGGGCCTGAAACCCGATCCCCATCCCCTCTTTGTCCGTTGTCTGGGCATCAATCATCCCGCTCTGCGCAATACTCATGGCCTTGGTCTGCGCCTCGGCATTGATCCTCGTATATATCCCGCGATACACGGCGGTGACGAGATCCCTCCCCACGACCGTGAACCCGTGGCGTCTCATCAACACGACCGTTTCCTCCGGCGTCTCTGGCGTTTCTGCCGTCGCGGACCCCTCGGCCGCCGCGAACTGCTCGGCCAAAGCGGCGCCGAAGCGCGCATTGTTGACCAGCATGTCCTGCTGCTCGCCCTGGCGATACAGCGGGGCGATGTCGAAGACCTTGACGCCCTTGCTCCCCAGGAAGCCACTCATATGGTAGACGGCCTTGAGCTTCACGCCCATGCTGACCACGTAGGGCAGGACCTCCTCGGCGTGCGAGTGGATCACGCAGTTGACGCTGCCGAACCGCTTGAAGATCTCGCCGTGGATGAACCGTTCCGAGTATCCCTTCTGGGCGTGAGGGTCTACGGGTGACGAATCGGAGACGTTGTAGTGGATCAGGTCGGCGGGGGAGGAAACCATCGCGGGAGCCATCTGTGTGTGTTTGTGGCCCCGTTAGCCCTGTGCAGATATCATAATAGTGAACGACGTCGGTTATTTAATAAAATAAAAATAATAGACTCGCGAACTCACATATCCGCACATGATATACTTGGTCGCGTCGAGGGGATGGCGGATAGAGACGTGCCCGTACGCGTCGACCACGCCGTGGTGGTGCAGGATGTGGTTCGCGGAGATGAGATCCCTGAGGGCGTTGGTGAGGATTTGTTCGTCGGAGGACGAGGCGGTGGCCATGTTGTCGCCGCTCTGATGGTCTGATGCGCTGCGAGTTATGTACAGTTGTTCCGCCGTTCTGACGGTCTGATGTGCTGCGGGTTATCAGTACTGTATGTTGGGAGTCGATTTCGGCGGCTCGCGTCAATCGTGTGTCACTGGTGATGTGTTGCTTGTTCCTCTGTCCGACTCTGAAATCTCCCAATACTGCGGGTAATTGGAACACGTCACACTCAGTCGAGGACTTTGTGGTCCAATCCAATATACGGAGAACCGTGCCCAGCAGACCTGGTGCTTGTCTTTGGTTGCCCTGTATTACAGTGATTGATTAATCCGCAGCAGTCACTCTGGCGCCGTATTGATTATTCCTAAGCAATCACTCCAGTTTGGATGACAGTACCTCCCGCGTCTTCAGCTCTGAGAGGCTAGGCTATGAGAAGCAGCTCGGTCTTAATCATGCCGACTTAGAGACTTAGTGTCCAGTGGCAGGCCTGGTGTCTAGTTGTCAGCGCTGACAGTCACCTGAAGGACATCTGACGGAGTGAGAAAGTGGGTGGCCAGGGATGTTCATCGGGCCGGCACCTAAAATACCGAAAAGCGGGGGCGGGGAACTGCTCGGAGAGTCTAGGTGGGGAGCCTAAAGCGCCTAGCCAGGGAGCTACAGGCGGTTGACTTGATATTGCTCGCATCGGAATTTACTGCAAGATGGTGTTTCCAAAGTCGAATTTATTGTAGGTTCAAGCTCAGGGCTGCCTCGGGTTGTCCTCATTTCCAATGTCTTCCTGTCCACATCAGCACCGTGAAATGCCTGTCTGAATCCTCCGCTCACTGAGCCAATTCAATCCAACTCGGCCCTCGTCACAAAGAAGAAATTCAGATCCGTCGGCACGGCTCGAAACCCCTTGACATGCTCAATTGTGTTGACTATGGCCTGGGTCGACTCCTCCAGATTCTCCCATCCCGAAAAATTCACCCTCACTTCCAGTTCATGCTTGTCCTTGCGAATATTCCACCCGGAAATGGCTCCGTACCTGGCTCCCCCGATATACGCCGTCTTGGACGCAAACTGCTGATCAAAGTCCGTTCGATTGACACTGTGCTTTGCAAACACTTCTCTTACTATGGCCAGCACTGGTGAGTTGAGGGGTATGCGCGATTGCTCCACGTCGATGTAGTGCATCCAATCTATGCCCATCTGGTCTTTGATCAGGTTGAGGATTTCGCCTTGTTGCGGAGAGCCGTCGAAGCCGTTTTGATGTTGCTCCTTGGTCTCCCAAGCCCCGATAACGAACATGACCGAGGGGTCATCAAGTTGCCTGTAGAAGATGGTTTCTAGCTTGCTGTACTCCTCGATTACTCTCTTGACTTCTTTCAAGTTTTTCTTCAGCTGTGGGTCATCTGCCGTGAGGCCGTCCTTGAGACTAATGTGCGCGAGTTCGATTATCGCCATATTTTGCACCCTACGACATTGATGAAGTGGTGGATTGCAGCGTGTTTGCCTTGAAGCAGCCGCCCCAGATGGCGTGATGCTGTGCTGCGTGGTCGCCAGCGATAAGTATTGTCAGCGATGTAGAGCTTGGAGGGGTCTTGGTACGGAGTCGATCATGCCCTGAATTTCGGACAGCAGATCTCTGATACGCCCTGCGGTTGGGCTGAAAGAGGTGGGGGGTCAGGCACCGGCGTGTCCTTATGCGGCAGATGCGCAGTGTCGCTCTGGACTCTAAATGGGTGGCTAACCGCCTTGGGCTGGCTGGGAGGATTTGCTTCAGCTGGAATGCTGATGTCGCGGGGTGAGATTTAGTTTCGGCTTGACAGCTGACAAGGCGATTTCCGGAGTCTGCTGAGATTGGCTCGACACCTTAACGAAACGCTGCTTTCTGCTATAACTCGGTGAAGCGAGCTCGATCAGTGACTTCTACCCCCAGTGTCGGGCATACCAAAATCCAAGAACTACGAGTGACAAGAAGCGGGTACCACTTCACTACAGACAGTAGTGCTCCTTCCGCGTGCTGTCCGATTCACTTGCCACCTGACAAGCGGTCCGACCTTTACTCGCATCCTTGACTTGGGAAACATTCTACGTCTTCAAAGTCAAAGAAAGCTTTGCACAGATGGCTCAGCCACTTCGGGTCATCGTGGTAGGAGCAGGTAACCTTTCCACCCCTGGCTTCGGTTGTACTAGCCTCTGACCCGAATCTCCTAACTAGGGCTCTCGGGCTTGGCTCTTGCTCATGGTCTCAAGAAGGTGAATATCGAGAATGTGCGGAAACCATACTGCTACCTCGCTGACTTCTGATACAGAATGGGATAGACTACGTTGTGGTAGAAAAAGAAAGTTCACCCAGAGACCGCAATTGGGGAGTCACGATCGCCTGGAGCCACCCGTTACTCGCCAAGCTGCTGCCCGAAGATCTGTACAAGCGACTCCCAGAGTGTCAGCCTGACCCGGGCCTTGATACGAAGGCGGCTGGGTTCGAGAGTGTCATCATTCGTGATGGGCAGACGGGCGCTACGATTGTGGAACCGCCGTTTCCGGGGGTCAGGAGGCTCAATATCCAGAAGACGAGGACTATCTGGGCAGAAGGGCTCAATGTCAAGGTAAGCCCGGCGGGTCTGGATCATCTCTTCCTGCTCATTCCCGTCTAGTTTGGCAAGACTGTCACAGATGTCGAACTCACCTCACATGGAGTGGAAGCACACTTTCACGATGGGACCTCGGAATCAGGCTCGGTTCTCGTCGGCAGTGATGGCGGTGGCTCATGGGTTCGCCGCTGGATGTTGGGCGACCAAGCATCTCCACGGGTGCTGCCTTACACATTCCTTAATTTTCCTTTTCGCTACACGTCGGAGCAAGCGATCAAGATGGACAAGATGATGCACCCCATCGTAGATGTCGCTCCACACCCGAAGTCGATGTACCTGGGCATATTCTTGCTAGATAAGCCTGACTTGCAGAAGCCTGAAACCTGGGTGTTCTATATCTTGGCAACCTGGGCGAAGCAGGATTCAGACTACGCCGAAGGGAGGAACATGGTCGACGAGCTGCGACAGAGGATGGACGATTGGGCAGACCCTTACAAGTCGGCCGTGGAGTGGATACCGGAGGATACTCGTGCGAAAGCCGTGCCGCTGAGGATCTGGGGTCCTCCCGAGACTGGCTGGGACAATCGAGATGGCAGAATCACCCTCTCAGGAGACGCCGCTCACAGCATGACTTTCCGTAAGTGTTCTCACTCCCCGATAGGGAGAATGTCAACTGACACGGAGGACATTTAGATCGTGGCCAGGGCGCAAACAATGCAATTTGCGACAGCGAGAAGTTCGTGTCGGTCATGATCAAAGTCAAAAATGGCGAGAAGTCCCTGCACGAGGCGGTGAATGAGTATGACGCGGATGTTATCAGCCGAGGAAGAACAGAAGTCGAAGTGTCCAGAATCCAGACTGATGCTTTTCATGACCATGCAAAGTTTCTCGACAGTCCGGTTGTGAAGCATGGAATCAAGCCGATGAGTGAGGTCAAGAAGTGAATCCCTGGACCTAGGGCGCAGGCCGCAGGCCAGGATGTTGATGGCGACGAAAGCGTCCCTGAGTTGTGGAAGCGCTTGAGAATCAAAACTTCGGCGGTCAGGCGGTCGGCCCTATCATCACCTTCTCTCCTTCCCGTTGCCTTTCTCCCTTCCCTTCCGCTTTTCAGCCTTTATTTCTCGTTCCTTCTCGCGCGGGTCGATAACGACCAGTTCCTCTTCATTCTTCCTTTTCCAAGTGAGATCTTTGCCCAAACGGTCCTCGGCAAATGATAAAGAGTGGCTCAGCCATGTCTTTCCATCCTCATCGGGAGATTCTTCGGCCTCTTTACTGGTAGGGTCATCCCATTTCGAGCAGGATTGGCAGTTGGCTATGAAGTGCAAGTCACAGAGAGCGGCTTCTTCATCGTCGGTAGCGGCGAGGGGGTTTGACGTTACTGTTTTGGAGGTGCTGTGGGAGTCTTCTTGTTCCTTGTCGCTATTGGCTGATAATTGGGGTTTCGGTTTCGCTGGTGCGTCGGCGGTCTCAAGTCGTGCTTTGAAGGCATTGAGCATCTTCAATGCGGTAGCATCATCTTTGGCGTTGGTTTCGCCCGGGCGAGGACGCTTCCGGCCTCGCGTACTCGTTGCTGGGATCATTGCTTCTAATGCTGATTTCTTGGGTCTCGAAGAGTCGATGGTATCAACGTTGCGACGCATGGAGGCTTTCAGAGCGGCGATTTCGGCTTGCAAGGCGGATGTTTTGGATGCCGATATTGACGGCTCGTCGTCAGGGGTCGGTGAGCGGGATGGCGACTCGGGATCTTTGAGAGGGAGCTGAGTTGTAGAATCGTGGAAAGAAGGTTTGCGACGGTGGGTTGGAGAAGGTGATCTGGGCTGTGGCACCGGACTTGCTTTTCGCTTTGAAGGGACAGTGGATGAGGGTGAGGTTCGCGGTTCCGTAGTTCGAGGTCTATTAGCTATACCATTCGTTTTTGGCTTCGACTCTGCGATGCCCTCTGCATCGATTAGAGCAGGGTTGAATTTGGCCTTCTTAGGCCGTACAGCAACCTGGCCTGCGTCGTCATCCCCCTCGTCTCCTCCGAAGCTCAGCAGGGTCTTTCCGCCCTTCTTCTTAGGGGCTTTCTTCTTCGTAGGAGCCTCAACAAAGCGCTCGGCGACCTTTTGCCTCTTCCGCATCTTCTGCCACGCGTCACCCTTGGGCATTTCAAGGACTTCGGCCTTTAGAAGCTTCTCAGGATACATGGGCCTTTCGCTGCCTTCCAAGAGCTCCCCTTCGGCAATCTTGACCACGTTGTAGATCCCATCTCCCTCAACGCGACCAAACATGGTGCACTTCCCGTCCAGTTCAGCCCTGCAATCTCCCAAAGTAATGAAGAATTGAGTGCCATATCCCGCTCCGGGACCAGTCCCCTTCGCCATGCCCACCAACCCCCTGCGATTAAATTTCAATCGACTGTGGATTTCATCTCCAAACACGATTTTCTCATCTTTCTCCCGACCCAGCAGTCTCGCCCA
This sequence comes from Phialophora tarda, assembly GCA_016109495.1. Lineage (NCBI taxonomy): Eukaryota > Fungi > Ascomycota > Eurotiomycetes > Chaetothyriales > Herpotrichiellaceae > Phialophora > Phialophora tarda. The sequence continues at coordinate 239,553 of JADWPL010000019.1, read as the reverse complement.
GTCCTCGTCATATCGTTCAAATTCACGGTCTTCATATATGTTTTGTCCACCTTCGCCTGTACCCGATGGGTCACCTGTTTGAACAACGAAGCCCGGGGAGACGCGATGGAATAGGTTATTGGTGTAGTCCTCGTCGAGGACATGCTGGAGGAAGTTCCTGCATGTTAAAGGCGTTTGGGCCGCGAACAGAGAGATTGTGAGAGGGCCGGCTGTTGTGTGAAGCAGCACCGAGGCTGTAGGAGGTGGCTCAGTCGTGTAATGGGAGGACATGATGGGTGTTCAGATGGCTAAGTCCGTAGCAAGTTCCTGATATTCGCCATTCCGTCGGGCCAGGCCACTTCGTCACAATTTCGGTTGCCTTCATCACTTCCTGCATCTCAACCGCAGGCGTTGACCTCAAAAAGCATTTATCGGGAACGGGATTTCTTTCTTCCGTTGACCTTGGCAGTTTTGCCCTGTTTTGGCCAGTCTTGTCAATTGGTCATTACAAACTTCATTGAACTGTCTTTTGTTCTTGCTCAGGGCTTGTCCCAGAGTTTCGCCAGTGCCCCTGCTGGCAGGATTCTTCATGCATGAATCTGGCTTTGTTTGCATGTACCCGCCTCTGACGATCCCGAGGGCATGAAACATACCTGTATCTGGGACCTATCGCACGCTTCTCCGGCTATGCCAGCGCCAAACCCTTCCGGTTCTTGAGTCTCATACGACTCGGGGTAGTTCTCCCTCCGCGCTCAATATATTCAAGTTTGGGCGCTTAGGCTGAGATCGCACCTTCATTAGACACGGGCCGCACCATGCGCCAGCTACATACATTGAGACTGCACAGCGATTCGTCGATCACTCACTGCGGGCTCGACCGTCTACTACAAGAGGTAAATCTACAAGAGATAAATCAGTGCATCGAGCTACGTGGAGTTGGATATCGTGTAATCCCCTCGACGTGTGTTTAGTTTTTTGAGAAGGATGTGTGCCTGGCCACCGACGTTGGATGAAAGCAGAACAAGCAAGCCAGCATGTATAAGACTCTCGGCTTGATGTATCCTCGACACTTTTGCAATGCTGAACATTGAGGTGTTGTCGGGCCGTTGAGTTGTTCGATATCATGATTTCCAAATTGCTGCAGTTGTTGCTGCTCCCTTTGCTTTATGGTGTGGCATATCTCTGTTGTCTCAGCATCTATCGTCTGTTCTTTCACCCCCTTCGCCATTTTCCCGGCCCCAAACTCGCCGCATTGACGTACTGGTACGACAGCTACTATGACTATTTCTATGGCCCATACACGGGCCGAGACAACTGGAATATCGAGAAGCTCCACCGAAAGTACGGGCCGGTGCTTCGAAAAAGTCCAGATGTGTTATCAATTGAGGACAATGAATTCTTCGAGGTGCTCTTCAACAGCGGGCGTAGAGATAAGTGGAACATCAGTGGAAAAGCAGCAAGCGGGTCTATTCAATCGACACTACCCAGTGATCTCCACAAGAAACGCCGAGGAGCTTTGATGCGATTCTTCTCGAAGAGCTCGGTTCTAAAGCTTGAACCTGTCATCGTTGCGAAGGTCGAGCAGCTGTCCGCAGGAATCGAACGCCATTTCCAAACCGGCCGAGTGTTGCATGCTGGAACTGCATTTGCCGCACTGACTCTCGATGTCATAACCGACTATTGTTTCGACCAAAGCTTCAATTGCCTCTCCGATCCCGACTTTTCGCCGGAATGGAAGGAAACAATGACAGCCCTGTTTGACTTCGTCCCATATCTCAAGACCTTTGGCTGGACTCAAGCGTACCTGACCGCGTTACCAAGCTCTATGCTCGAGAGCACGGCCCCGACCGTCAATCGCTTTACCGTGATGAAAGCGGCGAATCGTGAGAAAATCAAGAAGCTCCATGATAATTGGCAAGCATCCAACGCTGAGAAGCATGACTCGGACAGGGTCTTCAGTGACAAACCAAATCGGACCATATTCTACGACATACTGGACAGTCAGGTGCTCCCGCCGGAGGAAAAGACAGTGGACAGGCTTTCAGACGAGGCGTTTGGGATGGTCGTTGCAGGAGGGGACACTGTAGGCAGAGCCCTGTCGAATCTGTTTTATCATCTCCACATGAACCCTGTCTGGCTCGGTCAAGTCCACGCAGAGATTGACACGGCGATGCCATCATCCACACGTCTAGCCAGTTTGTCCGACCTGGAGAATCTCCCAGTCTTCACTGCGGCCATTAAGAAGACTCTGAGGATCAGTAACCTCATCACAGAAAGGCTGGTCTTACTAGAGCCGGAGGAGACACTGGTGTACAACAACTGGGTCATCCCACCAAGGACCCCTATTTGTATGAGCCTATGCTCGATGCACAATGATCCGGATGTCTTCCCAAACCCAAAAGCCTTTAACCCAGGCCGGTGGATTGAGGCCAAGCAGACCGGGCAGAACCTGGACAAGTATTACGTTCCATTCGCCAAGGGTAGCCGGAGCTGCCTTGGCGTCAAGTGAGTATCTGTTCAAATATTGCTTCAAACATTTGAGCTGATGAGTTCCCAGTCTTGCCTATGCTGAGATATATCTTGCAGCAGCAGCCATCTTGAGAAGGTTCGAATTCAAGTTGGATGATGATGTGGTTTGGGAAAGGGATATCGAGGTTGTCAGGAACTGCTTTGTTGGATTGGCAAGCCCAGAGTCAAAGGGCGTTCGCTTCAGGATCTTGAACATGCGGAAATGACTGGGTTGGAAATGCTTACGCAGACGATAGATGCTTGAGATATTTCTTACGATGGAGAACCTGTGTTGCTCTCATCAGCCTCCTCCACTGACACGCAACATCACGTGGCAATCATTCAAACTTAAAGCTGACATAACTGCCAAGAGAAGATGGGGTGGATCATACAGCATCATTTAGTACGTAGAAGCATAACGACACAAGCGCACAAGGAAAGCCGAGAGTCGAAACTCGAATTAACACAACTCCAATGTTTTTTCCACAACACTCAACGCCATCCCAAAGTCTTTGTTTTCTGTCTGCCTACGCGCCGAACATCTTTTGTACCTTGTCTGCTGCCTTCGTCAAGGCTGCACAGAAGCTAGTTGTGTTTCCGTTGTGGCCTTGCATCGAGAATTTAACGCTGTCTGCATGTCAGCATGGAACAATTGACCCGTCAGTCACCTGAAGCTTACCTCTCAGTGTCCACCTCGACGTGTAGCCAGACTCCTTCCGGGTCCCTCAAAGTACATCCATCTTCCAATGTGTCAGTCTTATGACAGTTGCTCATCATCTTTCGGGGCCGAGTGCGAGTGTAGACTGGATCGTTGAACAGCCCTGGCACCTCCTCCCCCTCCTCCATGAGCTCTCGCAGCATCGTCAAGAATCTGTCGGACCCCCCGGCACGCGTGCAAGACAATACCGAGCTTGAATGTGCTCTAGCAGCCTCGATGAACAATTGCTTGCATGTCACCAGATCGACCGTCTCGTCAACAGCGGCATCAACAAACGCTTTCACTTGAGAGGAGACTATTTGATTGATCTCCACCCTCCCTTTCCGGAACGTTGATTGAAGGACTGTCTCCCAGCAAGCCGGAGTGTAGCCGAAATGGTGCCTTGCCGCAAGCTGGACCACCAACTGGAAAGCACTGTTGGGTGGAATCTTGTGTGCCTTCATGAGAGCCGAGAGGTACGCCAGCGGGCGTGGAAACCTATATTCAAGCGTGGCAACTCTTCCTTGGTATTCTGAGCGCATCCGACGGATCTCACTGTCGATCTCGTCACTCGTTCCACGCCCGACCTTCAGCGGCGTTTCCTGATACCGAGCCATGCGGGTTACATCGGGCCTGTACTGCTGAAGAGCCTCCGATATAGCCACGTTTACGTCGTACACAGTCCCGGCATCGAGACCAGTGTGGTCTCCCAAAATGCCAGACATGCCGTTTGTGGTGATGATGAATTCGATCGACTTGTCGTGCCACCTGTTCGATCCGTTGCCGAAGTGAACTTGTCGAGCACGCTGCTCGGGAGTTTCCGGCCCGCCATCGTCAAGGCAAACGACAAATGCTGCTTGCTCGATAACGAGGATGTATGCAGTATTCTCCTCACTCAGCTCAATGAATGCTTGACGGTTCTAAACAGTGGAGTCAGCCTTCCATATACGCTCATTTCGCGCGATCGTACTCACCTTGGCCCAGGACATTCTGTTGTCGGTCGTCAACACACCCAACCAGTCAATCACAGGCAGGTCGTCGTTCAGGATGACATCGAAAAGATGCATATATCGTGCAATGGTGTTGTCACCGTCGTGGTCAAAGTTGACTCTGTACAGATGACCGCGTCTAAACACCACGAAGTAGTCGCTGTTTGGATGTTTGTGCATGATATCCAAACCGGCACAAGGCTCGCGACTTGTGTTGAACAGATTCTTGTACAGATCCATGCACAGTTGCTGCTCATTCAAATACCTAGGGCGGACTTTGCCAGCCTCCAGCTCTTTCTTGTACGAGATCACAACCGATGTGATGATTGCCGCTCGCTCGGCCTGCGAATGCTGAACTGGGCTGAGTGGGTGAGTGAAGAAGAAGTTGATCCACGGAGCAAGCGGCCCTTTGCGGCTCAAGTACTGGCTCCTATAATACAGATTGGCGTACCAATCTTCCGGATCTGCCTCTCTCAGCGCATGCAGTCGATCATACAAACACCTGCCCATGCTTCCCGGGGCCTGGAATTCCTCGGCCAATCTCTTGCTATTCTGGAATTCCTCCTCTGAGGCGAACGCACGAAGATAAGTGAGATTTCTTTCCAGAAGAGCACTCAACTCGGGGATGGGTAGGGGCGGAGGCTTCGCGCTATCCTCCGGAGGTGTAAGCGCCGCTTCTGGCTCTGGTTGTAGTGCAAGGCTGCTCGTATTTCCGTTCTGGTGTGGCATTCCAGAACCAGAATTCCCGTTCGGCAACGGAACCCTATCAACAAGTCGAGATCGTTGCACGATCAAATCTGCTAGCTCATTGATGCTGGCCGTGTCCAAAATCTCTGATGTCTGCATTGGTGCTTGGAATGTGCGGACAATCCAATTTTTGAATTCTATCGCCAATAAGGAATCCAGTCCAACTGCCGCCACTGGCTCAGTGGGTCGAACGTCATCGGCGTCAATGGCAACGAACGTGGCTAACTGCTCAATCAACGCCAGCGTCACCATTTCTCGAGCTTGGTCAAGTGTGTGACACTGCGTCAACCTCTGCTCGAATCCACTCTTGCCCGCTTTTGAGCTGGTCGCATTGGTGTTACCGACAGTATCGATCAATGCTCGCATGACGGGGTCTTGTTGAAGTCCGTATTCAGCCATCGACGACAGGTGATGGGCCTCAACACCTACAAAGAGTTCAGTACACTGATCATGCCCTGTCGAGGGGCTGAGGCAATAGTCGAGCAAAGCGTCCAGCTCGACTGCGGGACATTGCTGACCGTTGTCGTCGACTGCTGGGATGTGCAAAATCGCACAGTGTTCGGGCCTTGCCGTGGAGAGGCTCCTGGCCTCAGTTGTGGCTCTCCAAGGTGCTGACATGTGCAGTCCCTGCAGCGGGTTGGCGTGGCATGCAACCGTCACGAGAAAGTCGAGGGCATAATCCTGCGCCGGAGCGACGCACGATCTGAAGCTCTTGGCACCTTGGCCAGTCGTCTCAACACAGATGGCCCCCCTTATAACTGTCGCGGTCTTTGCATGAGAGGAGGTCATTTCGAAATAGCACTCTGCCCCGGCAGACTGCATTGTGCATACATCAACTTCAGCATGAAGTTCCTCTGCTAAGCTTCGAAGGTTTCCATCAGCTTCGTCGTCTCGGTTCGTCGGGATGATGGTGATATGTTTTGCGCCTCGGCTTGCGAGATACTTGCAAAGCATCTTGCTCGTGGTGATAGACCCTCCGGCAACGACAAAAGTCCCTTTTGGATCAAGCACTGGGATGGTGGGCTTCTGTGCAATCTGCCGCACGCAGACTCCATCTTCGGCCTCTAGTACCACTTTGCCGGTGTACTTCTGGCTCTGAACCAGCTTAAAGGCATCGCTAATCCTTGTGATCGGCATTTTTGTCAGAGGCAGAAGTGGTCTTAGCTTTCCCGCCTGATACAGAGCCATGGCCTCAGCAAATACTTTCGCAATCTGGGACGGACGTTGCTCTGCGAAGTGGAACATGTCAACCGGAGCAAAGGTGATGTTCTTACCAGCCTCATGCCAAGGGAGATCTCTTTTGCCATTCGTCACGTCGATGAGGATACCGAGGTCTGCAACACAGGACAGGCTTTCCTGAACAAGGGCTTCAGAAGAGCAGTTCAGCACAATATCCACTCCGTGGCCTTGGGTAGCTCGCAAGGTATTGTCTTTGAATGATGTTGACCGGTTGGAAAAGACTTGATGCCGCGGTACAGCACACTCTCTCACCAGGAGATGTGCCTTTTCTTCGTCGCTGACAGTGGCAAAAACACACGCACCGACATGTTGAGCAAGAGCAAGCGCGGCTTGGCCGACTGCGCCTGCTGCACCGTTCACCAGTACTGTTTGGCCTTCCTGTATTCGCGCAACATTGACCAAAGCGTGATATGCTGTCTGGAAAGCGAGCGGTATCGATGCTGCCTCTGTGAAAGGCATTGTGTCTCCGATCTTCTGCACAAGATGGCTTTTAACTCTGGCTGTATTGGTGTACGGCTGTGAACTCCATCCACATACGCGATCCCCCGGTGCGTAACTGGCCTGGGCAGTCGACCCAGCGGCTGTCACAGTCCCGGCAAACTCTCCGACGTAAGTCGCACCGGTACCGTCTCGCCCCGTGGCAATGGCGACGTCTTTCTGACTTACGGTATGGGCGTAGACCTTGACGCAAATCTCATCGGGGTCGAGGCCTTGCTTCGTTTCTAGACTTGGGACAAAAATTGCGCTGTCGACCAATCCAGGGATCTTGAAATCCAGTTCGAGGGTTCGGTCATCTCTGTGGAAAGCAAAGACTTCTTCAATGGGTGTCTGGCCAGTACTCGCCGCCAGCCAGTTTGTGGATGGTGCATCGAGCATCAACCTTGGTACCAACAGCGACCCACCATGCCAGAAATACTGCCAGTCCTGCTCTTTCCCTCCGTCGGCTTTGTCGAGAGACCGAGCAATAGCCTTGACGACGCTTTCGATCAGGGCAGCACCCTCGAAATCCAACTTGTCGCAGGTAAAGGTCGCAATCTTCCGATCAGGATGATCTTGTCGGACACCTCGTACTATTTCGCCAAGCAAGCCCAGCCTGAAGTCCGTAGGGATCTGAATGCCAGTGACCACCCAAAGAGTGTTCTGGCTTTGTGACAGCGATGTCTTCAATGTTTCTTCTCCGGCTCCCGTATAGCCCCAGGCAATCACTGCAGCATCCTCGATCACGATGCTAAGGGGAGACTCGGAAGCCGGAGTAGCGCAGTGCGGCGCGATAGGGATCATGGATTGAAGTCGCTGTGCAAGTTGCTGACCTAGGATTCGGCTGCTGTCAATTTCATGGTTGTATAAGATCTGGAACTGTGGCGTCGTGATTGTTCCGGGACCATCAGCAGGCATCTCCACTGGTATCCATTTGGTCGCGTAGCAGGAGGCGGGTGCTGTATTTCCAGAATTTGCGGTGCCACCACCTTCGCCGATGCCCTGGAAACCCTCTTTGGACAGAGAGCCCACCTCTACCAAGCGGCCGTCTGTGCCCTCTTGCAAGATGGTGACATCGACAGATCCATGCCTGCGCCCGGTCTCGGTCAAGTCGCAGACCACTGTCAACCGGCTCCCCGGTTCTTTGAGAATGTTCGCCGAGATCGACACCTCTCCGATGGAAGTCAGCATCACAGGGCCAGTGCTGCAGTGCCGATGGTACAAAGGAAGCACAATATGCATGAACGCGTCAAAAACTGCAGGATGGATGATGTGTGGCTCAATATGAGTTGAGGGCATGCGTGCCCTAACGTCGGGAATCTCGACAGCACCCAATGCTTTGCAGTGGCCCAGCCTTAAGTCTTTGATGATCGAAAACAGGTCTCCATAGTCGATTCCGTTCTGGCGGAGTTGGTCGTATAACAAGCTGCTCTGGAGACTCTCTGCGCACTGGTGCTCAAACATGCTCACCTTGTTTTGTGCCAGCACACTGGCATCTTGCGACTCGGAAAACAAGGCAGAATCGGAAACATACTCTGGTCTCACAAGCCCGTGGCAGTGTTCATTCCACGTGCCGTCTGCAGCCAGCGAGCTTACTCTGAACTCTTCCCAGAAGAGGTGTAACTTGTGGTTTGAGTAGTGCGAAGGCTTCAGACTGATCAAGGTCTCGACACTTCCAGGTGAATCCGGAACGACTAGGGCTTTCGAGAACACCACATCCTTAAAGATGAATTTGGCAATGGATCTCGTTTCTCCACGGTCCTGGGAGGTTTGTCGCAGGCCTTCGATAGCCATGCATAGGAACGCAGAACCAGGATACAACGCGAAGCCGTCGATGATATGTTCCTGCAGCCATGGAAGGGTATCGACGCTCAGAATATGTCGGAAGATGGGCTCAAGTATAGTGCTACCAGTCAGCCTCAGGCCAAGGAGGTCATGCGGAGCATGTCTTCGGAAACGATATTCTTTGCTGAGTCGAGATTCATGCCAGTACTTGTTTGAGTGGTCCCACGGATATGGCTCAAGATCCAGCAGCATCTGCGTTTGCAAAGGCGCCGTGTCCATTTTGACGCAAACACCTTGTTCGAAAAGACTTCCCAGCATCTCAAGGGCGGCTACGCTTGAATCCTTCTTCCTGACAAGGCTCGACACATGAGACCATTTTGGATACTCCGGTTTCATCGATGTCAATGTTTGCCGTACCGGACTCTGAAGGGCGGGATGTGGCCCGACTTCGACCAAGACAAGAGGAGGAGAACCAGACATTCGGAACATCTCAACTAGTTGCTCGAGAGCTTCCGAGAAGCGAACTTTTGATACAAGATTGTCAACCCAATACCGTGGCCCCACCTCCGTCAGTCGCTCGCAGCCGGTTACCGAAGAGAAAAACGAAACGGATGTTTGAGGATATTTCGTCGGCACTTCCGAGATGGCTTCAAGGAATCTTTCCGCAATTGCCCGCATGTGATGTGAGTGGTAGGCGATGTCGACTTTCAGTTGTCTGTTGAAAATGGATTGGCGATCCAGTAGGTCCTTCAGTTCAGCCACGGCTTCGGCGTCTCCCGAGATTGTGACGCTCGGAGGACTATTGACGCATGCGACGGTTGCAGTGCCTCGTTGTAATTGTTTCAGGTAATGGGACACCTCGACTTCGCCCAATCCCGCTGCCAGCATTGCTCCCTTTTCTGCAGCGACCTCTTTGCACCAGGCTGCAACGAAGCCTTTGTGATAAGAGACTGTGATGGCAGATTCCTGGCTGAGGATCCCAGCAGCATAGCCTGCGGCCACCTCTCCACTCGAGTGACCGAGGACAGCAGTTGGCTTAATGCCAACTTTAGTCAAATGGTCAACAAGAGCTATTTGAATTGCTGTCGTAGAAGGTTGCGAAAGTTCGCTGGTGTTGATCCGGGATACGGCCTCACCACGCTGCAACTCGTCGAGCAGGTCCCAGGTGGCTCCCAGTTTGAGGAGAGTCTTCCGGGACCTTTTCAAGGACTCTGTGAAAGCTGGGCTCCGGCCTAGGAGTTCACGACCCATCTGATGGTATTGTGCCCCTTGACCTGTGAAGAGAAAGACAACATTGGGGGTGGACGATGCTTTGGTGGGTCGCGCCTTCGCCAGAGACGACACCAGCGCTTCATGTGTCGCCGCGACGATGCTTGTTCTCCAGGCAAATGCTGAACGGCGGCTTGCAAGTGTATAGGCAAGCTTGTCCCTGAGTTGGTTGTTTGCTTGGTGGGAGCCCAGCCAGCGGTTTAGGTTCCTCACAGACGCCTCTAACGATAACTTTGACTTCGCTGAGAGGACGAAGAGACGAGATATTGGAGCACCAGGAGGCTTCTCCAAGCTTCCCTCATCATCATGGACAAAATCCGGCACGTCATCTTCGCAAGAGGTGCCATTGGTATAATGATTTGCATGTCCATTCGCCTCAGGGAATTCAGATCCCCGATTGGCATTCGATAGTCCATTGGAGATGGCCTTGTCGAACCCGGAACCAGTGTGCCAGCCATTGAACAGATTTCCTAGAGAAGGAGCTGACTCGAGGATGACATGAGCATTTGTTCCTCCAAAGCCGAAGCTGTTCACCGATAATCGCCGCACTCCGTCATGTGGCCAAGGCTGCAATGTGCGAGGCACCTGAAGGACAATCAGTGTAGAACGCCAGTCAATGCATGAGCACTTACAACGATATTCCCGGAGGTTAGATTTGCTCGTACGACATCCTTCATCGTCTCTAGCGCGGCTACAGGCGGTATCATCGCCTTCTCAAGGGCCAAGACTGATTTGATAATGCTGGCCAGTCCGCTCGTACTTTCAGAGTGCCCAAGGTTCGCTTTCAGAGAACCGAGGAACAACGGAAATCCCCTTCCACGGTCTTTCGCAAATACTTCGCGGATCGAGTTCAGCTCCGCGGCGTCACCAGCCTGCGTGCCAGTCCCATGGGCCTCGATATAGGCAACCGATGCCGGATCGATGCCGGCACGACGATACAAGGAGCTTGTCAGCTCTAGTTGTGACTGGGAGCTGGGAAGCAGTATCCCGTTCGTTTTGCCGTCTTGGTTGACGCCCGTGTTTCGAATCACGGCTCGTATCGCGTCCCCATCTCTCAGCGCATCTTTCAGCCGTTTGATCACAATGGCTGCCACGCCTTCTGCACGGCCATAGCCGGCGCCCCGGCTGTCGAACGGGTAGCATCGGCCATTATCGTTGATCATACTGGCAGCACATTAGCACACGATACTCGAGCAGTGGTGCCTCTCGACTCACTGAAGAGCACTCATTGCCATTGTCATGTCGGGACCAAGCAAGAGATTGGTTCCTCCGATTATTGCCATTGTGGTCTCGCCGAGTCTCAACGCCTGGCACGCAAGATGCAACGCCACCATGCTGCCAGAACATCCAGTGTCGAGACTCATGGATGGCCCTTTCAGATCGAAAACGTACGAGATCCTGCCACAGGCCGTGGCATCACCGCAACCCGTTAGGTGGTGTTTCGGGATGTTACTGGGGTCTTTGTAGATTTGTCGGTCATAGTCGCGACTCACGAGGGCGACATAGACACCGGTTTGTGAGCCACGGATATTCTGTATCGGGATTCCAGCATTCTCAAGAGCCTCGTAGGTCACCTCGAGCAAAATCCTCTGTTGCGGGTCTATCGCATTGGCTTCTGCTGCTGGTATGCCGAAGAAGCCCGCGTCGAACTCTGCAATGTCCTGTTGAAGGAAGAAGCCGCCTCGCGAGTTGTGCGTTCCAGGAGCAGCTGCGTCCGGATGATGAAACGCCTTCCAGTTGTAGCGGTCTTCTGGCACGTCCGTCCATTGCTGTCGTCCTTCCGAGACAATGTCCCAGAGCTTTTCTGGAGTATTTGCGCCACCTGGTAGCCGACAGCCCAGACCAACAATGGCGATAGGCTCCGGTACTGAGTCTGCCATCTTCTCAGATCTGGATGGGCGCCACGAGCATCAGCTTCTGGATTGAGACAGCACCTGTTGAAGCTGCTGTCCTTCGCTAGTTTGCGAAGACTTGTTTCGTCAAAGAGTTTGGTATGAAGTCGATCTCACCATGGTCAAGAAGGGCATGATCCCGCAACTACTAATCTCTGAACACCAGAGCTGGTTACACGCCATGCTCTTGGAATGGTGTTCAAGAGCATCATCCACATCTCGGCACTCCTCGAAAGTAGACTCGCCGCGTCGGCATTTCGAATACTTTGGTACCCCGGCTCTCTCAACACCTGCGCAATCAACATCTCGCGTCCTTGTCACTGCGTATGCGAGCGCGTTCCACCTTGCGTAGTCTCTACCCTTGAGGTCGATTGTCGACCGACAGCATCTTGTGGGGCGACCAGAATTTGTCACGAAGGTCTATCCTCGGTGAAAGTACTTTCCTTCTGAGAACCGGTGTCGTGGCCAGGGGTCAGCCTTGCAACCCCTGTCGATGCAAGCTGAAGAACTGCGTCGCTAGCGCGAACTTGGAGCGGCAACTGAAGATCATCCATGAAACATCCGCCCAAAGCGGTAGTACGTTTAGAGGTACAGCCCTGGGGTATTTCTCCAGATCCCCGGCTAAACATCGCGGTTCGGGCCCCGATGGCGAAGCCAAGTCGGTCACAGCCCCGGTGTACTATCGTACAAGTTACAGGTTCTTTACGGTCGTCTTCTTCGCATGCTTGGGCCAGTCATACATCAACATTAATTAGCCTAAAGGTAAGGCGACCTGCGAATGGCCCCCGCAGGTTCACGGATACTCTGTCAGCCAAGCAATTTGGCTTAGCCGTGGTATGGGGTCTAACTAGCAATTAGTTGCACAAGACTTCCCTAGCTGGTATTAAGTCCCAACTGGTATTCAGGACCGGCACGAAAACAGAAGGTGGTAGGTACAATGACCAAGTTAGCAAAGTGATTAACGTTCGGTAAGTTGGTTTTATCGTGACATGGATCTTCTGCTAGGGACGAGCTGTCAAGTTTTCTCTGTACGCGAAAGCTTCCACGAACAAGCCTGGCTCATGCAAGCGACAGCTCAAAAGCTTTTCCTTAGGAGCAGCCGTCTGAAGAGCAACTGCCGACGTATGCTACTATACCACTATGGGCGTGCTCCTATCAATCATGCGTACGCGATGTTGCTCTCCTGCTTGAGAGCAGCATGAAGACCCTTAGGCTGAATGGCCCGTGTTGATGCAACACCATTTCCCGCTGCGCCCGTCAAGTGTCCGCGTACGACTTGCCAGACAAAATCAATCTGCCACTTCATCAACATGGGCATGGTCGGTCCATGCAGCACATAGATGTGGTCCTTGCCTGGCGCAACATGCAGCCTTTTCGGGCCCTTCAGCGAGTTGAACACCTCTTTTTGTTGTTCGGGCGGGGAGATGGTATCCAGTTCTGGCGTCAGAAACATGACCGGGGTCGGTGCGACTGCTTGGACCATAGCCTTTGGCACAGGCTCGAACAGAAACATTCGATGGTAGGATTGAATGGTCGTCCCGTTGGGGTTGTGCGTCAATGCCGCGTCGAAGTCGTGGCTTGACTCAACCTCTGCTTGCTGGCGTCGCTCTTCTTCTTCCTCCTTGGCTTTCCGTTCCTCCTCCTCTTTATCCTGGTTGACGTTTACGTGGGAGTTGAAGGGCATTTGAGCCAAGGATTCCCCGATTGGCAACATGTACGGCGGGTTACCATGGAGCGTCTGCGATTCGCGGTCCTTCATCAATTTCGTCTTGAGCCTCTGGGCGTCAGCTGCCGTGACGGGGACGAACTTGAAGATGGGCGCGATCGCAATGACCGCTGCGATCCGCCTATCCACCGCCGCTGCGGAAAGAGCGATGCCCGCCGACATGGAGACCCCCCAGAAGACCACGGCCTTCGCGTCGACGACGGGCAGTGTGCTGAGGTAAGTGAAAGCGTCGGAGTAGTCTTCTGTTTGCTTGAAGGGGTCGATGTCGTTGCGTGGAAAGCCGCCGCTCTTGCCTGTGCTTCGCGGGTCATAGACAAAGGCCGTAATGCCTGCCCTCTGGAATTCCTCCGGCACTCCAGGAGGAAAATTGTCTTTCGTGCAGTTGTACTGTTGTTGTCCCCGATCAGGTGTCTGCCATTCACAGCCTCGTTGGAGTAGATCACTTACCCCAGGCGTCAATATCACAGCAGGACCTCGCTGAGCCGCTGCGTAAAGCCTGCCGCAGATGTGCACGCCGTCGAGGGTCTTGAATCTCACAATCTCGTATGTCTTTGCCATGGTGTCTGTTGAAGACGTTGTCAGACTCGCTGCTGCTGACGCCGTGTGAACTTCACGATGTTAGGCTTCCACGGGTTGAGAACTGATGCCGCTTGTACCTCGGGACATTGGGCTTTGCCGGGTTGAGAATCTGACTTGCTGCTAGCGCCGCTTGTACCTCACAATGTTGCCTTTCCCAGTTTGAAAACTCGACTCCCGAGAGGGATCGTCCAGAGAGTACGGACAGTCACAAGCACGGCCGCCGGTTAAACTTCGATTGAACACTGTACTTAGACTTCGAGGCCATGCTGTAAGGAACACTTAGACTTCGAGACCATGCTGTAAGACTTGTTGTCCACAGGTACATAGTACACATGCCGTCCAAGCTACCTATTACCCGCAGGTAGACTGTGGACCTCGCTGTTCAGGAACCCATTATCGACGGAGGCAGACGATCGCCGCGTCTGAAAAGGGAATATAAATTGCGGCGGTTCTTAGCCACAAGGGCAGTAACACAGCAGCATGCCTTGTGGGGAACCTGCAAACGCAAACGCCGGTGTTAAAGACATGCTTTCTATAGCAAGTCGTCTGCCTGCAAGGAATGACTTGACTGGCCGGGGTGTGCGTGCAAGGGTACTACTGTATGTATGTACGTACCGTGTATGTGTGTGTGTGGTGGCTTGCAGAAGCGAAGCGGGTGATGTGTAAGGTAACGTATTCCTTCATGCCACTTCGGACTCACCCCGAACCCCAAACTGCCGCGGCTGCATTATCCTAGGCGGCCCCGCCTGTTCCCAGCCTGCAATGATTCTTCACGAATTCTTAACAGATACGTAGAGTAGGCCACTGCATACCCAACCAGAGTGGGGTCCCTGGGAGTGCTGGACCTAGCCGGACGGACCGCGTGGAGGAGGATGCGGCGACCCCGACGCTGACCCCATGGGGCGGGCGGAGTGGAAACGAAACAAAGTCCTGATCTGGCGAGTGGGACCGACTTATCCTATCCTACCGATTTGATTGTCTTTACATTTACACACCAACAGTGACTGACAGTCACAATACAGTGTCGTTTAGGCTGTTGCCGGCTAGTCCGCCAACAACACGCTTCGATGGCACCTCGCCTCGCTCGTAATCAAAACAACTCCCAGACACACAGCAAGAAAGGGCCCGGCGTAGCCTGACACAACACAACACAACAGCATAGCAAAGGATCCCCCTGAGTCCTGCCGGCCAAAGCAGAAACAGTACGGAGCGGGCCTCGATCATCACGCGGTTCGGCGAGATGGCGGATATACGGACTCTTGGCCACCTCGTCCGGTACTTGCCTACTTACTGATTACTCACGGGGCGTTCAGTGTTAGCGGCAATTGCCAGAGTTTGTCGGCTACGGCCAGGTAGGTAGGTACAGTGCTGTGGAGGAGGCATGGCATGGCATGTATCCCAGGATTGATGCCTTTTTGCCGAACTTGTACCGGGATTACGGAGGACAGAGCTTCCTGGCCTGGTGGTATAGGGTCGCTAGATATGAGAATGGCTGTTGGGGTCAAAGTGCATCTGCTCATTGCATGAGCCTTCCTGTCTCTCTTGGTCGAGTGAAGCACAGCACATCACAGCACAGCACAGCACAAAACCCCGTACCGGATCCTAATAGGAGAGTGTTTAAGTCCTGGTTTCTTCGGCTTTGGAATGCTCGAGTGATAGATTTGGTCTTCTTTGGCATGCTCAAGTGATAGGTGTGGTCTTCAATATTGGCACATTCAACATGGGAAGCCTGTCAAACGGGGATGTCGATGGACAGAATGAGCTCAACAGCCACCTCAATGGACAGCATGACGTTAACAGCCACCTCAATGGACAGCATAACCTCAGAAACCACCTCACCAGCCACCTCAATGGCAATGCTGTGACCGGCCACAGTCATGGCCCATCAACTCCAGAACCAATTGCCATTGTGGGCATGGCGTTGAGATTACCGGGAAAGATCCATTCACCAGAGGCCCTATGGCAGCTGCTGATCGAAAAGAAGGATACGAGAGGCACCGTCCCACCGACAAGATACAGCGCTGACGGATTTTACTCTGCCTCCAAGAGGCCAGGATGCACCGGTGTCAAGTACGGTCATTTCCTCGACGAGAGCGATGGCATTGATCTGCTGGATACGTCGTTCTTCACGATGAGTAAAGCCGAGGTTGAGAAACTGGATCCTCAGCAAAGGATGCTCTTAGAGGTCGTGTACGAATGTATGGAAAATGGGGGGCAACGAGACTGGCGGTCCAGCAGCACGGGTGTCTTCGTGGGCACTTGGGGAGACGTGAGTGCAAGAGTGAGAGCGGTGTCTGGCAGTTCTGACTCGAGTTTCTAGGACTGGCAGGACTTCCTGGCGAAGGATCCCCAGCAGACTGGGGGCATGCTCAATGTCTCTGGAGCTGGCGACTTTGCAATCTCCAATAGAGTGTCGTACGAGTACGATCTTCAAGGGCCGAGGTGAGTGTCCATACTGTATCCTGAGGACCATCATCTGACGAAAGCCAGCATGACCATCAAGGCCGCCTGTGCATCATCAGTAATATGTCTACATGAAGTAAGCGCTACAGTGCGTGACAGGTGAACGCAGTATCTGATGAACCACAGGCATGTCAAGCTATATTAAACGGTGACTGTGACTCGGCTATTGTCGCTGGCACAAATCTCATCCTCACGCCCTCACAAACGATTTCTCAGACCGAGGCCGGAGTATTATCGCCAACCGGTCAGTGTCGTACTTTTGATGCATCGGCCAACGGGTACGCACGCGGTGAAGCCATCAACGCAATCTATATCAAGAAAGTGAGCGATGCGATCAGAGACCACGACCCCATCCGGGCGATTGTCCGAGCCACTGCGGTAAATTGCGACGGCAGAAGTGCAGGACTCTCTCAACCCAATCCAGAAGCACACGAGCGCTTGATACGGCGAGCATATGCAAGAGCCGGCCTGACAGACTTCTCAGAAACCCCGTTCGTGGAAGTCCATGGCACGGGCACGCCGAGCGGCGACCCGCTGGAACTTCAAGCCATTTCGAAGGTGTTTGGTGGCGACCGAGACACATACGTCGGGAGTGTGAAGGCGAATGTCGGCCACGGCGAAGGCGCCTCAGGGATTACCAGCATCATCAAAGCAGTCATGACCCTCGAACAGCAAACCATTCCGCCGCAGGTTAATTTCTCCCGCCCCAATCCGAAGATCCCGTTCGAAGAAGCACGCTTGGTCGTACCGTTGGAGCCGATACCATGGCCAAGCGACAGGCCTCAGAGAATAAGTGTCAACTCGTTCGGCATCACAGGTGCTAACGCTCATGCAATCATCGAGTCCGCCGCCTCGTACGGTATTCACCGTGGAAACGCTTCGAACGGTATCGGAAACGGCGTGCCAAATGGTGTCGCCCACGATACCTCCAAGTCCGCACTCTTGCTCTTTTCAGCCACGAACGCCGAGTCACTCAAAAAGCGAACATCAGATATTCGAGACTACGCCCTGGCTCTCCCTGACAAGGTCAACGACTTGGCATACACGCTGGCAGCCCGACGAGACCACCTTTCTCACCGAGCATTCTGTGTGACAGATGGTCTGAGAATGGGAGAGCTGGTCTCTGCCGATAAAACCAAACAGGCGCCTCAGCCAGTCTTCGTCTTCACCGGACAAGGTGCGCAATGGCCTGCCATGGGAAAGGAGCTCCTAGAACACTTCCCGAGTTTCAGAGATGATATGCTGCGCTTCTCACAACTGCTTGGCCACTTACCCCATCCTCCTCCTTGGGACTTGGTAGAAGAACTTCTAAAGCTCGGACCCAAAAGCCGACTTGACCAGGCGGAATTTGCTCAGCCACTATGCACTGCTCTCCAAGTCGCCTTGGTCAACCTGCTACGGGAGCTTGGTGTTGTGCCAACGGCTGTCGTGGGGCATTCCAGCGGCGAGATAGCGGCAGCATACGCCGCTGGCGCCATCACCGCAGAAGAGGCCATCATCATCGCCTACTACCGTGGCTTCACAGCAACCAGCTCCTCTCAAAGAGGAGCAATGGCCGCTGTAGGCATTGGACGTGCCGAAGCTATTCTGTATCTTGAGAAAGGAGTCGTCATTGCTTGTGACAACAGTCCGAACAGTGTCACGCTTTCGGGGGATGAAGACGCTCTCGATCGAATGACCGAGCAGATGAAGTTTGATGACGACAGCCTGTTCATTCGACGGCTCAAGACGGACGGCATGGCGTATCATTCACACCATATGCTCGAAGTGGGAACCAAGTACGAGGAGCTTCTGAAGCCGCTCGTGATGGCGAGAACACCCGCCATCCCATTCTACTCGACAGTTACTGGGAAACTGGCGGAAGATAAACCACTGGGACCCTCGTACTGGAGAGAGAATCTGGAGTCTACCGTCAAATTCTACCCTGCCGTCAGAAATATGATTGAAAGCCGGAAATCAGATCTTTTGTTCCTCGAAATCGGACCTCATTCAGCCATGGCCGGTCCACTTCGGCAGATCTTCAAGGCGACGCCCTCCAAGAGTCGGCTGACGTACCTTTCAACGTTGACTCGTGGTAAGAACGCTCACGACTGCATCCTGGAGATGTGTGGGCATTTGTTCTTGCAGAAGGTGCCTGTTCGATTTGACAAACTTACTCCTAGCTGCCAGACGCTCACTGACGTGCCAAATTATCCCTGGAGACATGATATATCTCTCTGGGCTGAGAACAGAGTCGTTAAAGAATGGTGAGAACGCAGCCCCCAGCTGAGGCATCGCTAACAGCAATACAGGAGGACACGCCGCTTCCCTCCTCATGAACTTCTCGGGGCTCGAATACTAGAGGGGAATGACTTTGAGCCAACGTGGCGGAACCTTCTTCGACTCAAGGACGCATCATGGTTACAGGACCACAAAGTCCTCGAGGACGTCGTCTTTCCATGCGCAGGCTACATTGCCATGGCAGGCGAGGCTGTCAGGCAACTGACGGGAAGTGGTGACTACAGCATACACAACCTCAGCGTGAAAAACGCGTTGGTTCTCCAAGAGAAGACTGTGGAGCTGTTCACGAGTTTCAGACACCCAAAGTCAACGTCTTCGTCACCACCTGAGTGGTACGAGTTCGCGGTCTACTCGCACAACGGAAGCATATGGACCCAGCACTGTGACGGACAGGCCAGAGGTGGTCCTGACGAGACGCAATTGATAACGGATTCACCTGCTCTGACACCACTTCCTCGTCGAATCCGATCACCGTACCCAGCCTTCCACAACGTAGGACTAAACTATGGCCCAGCATTTGCAGGCATACGCGGCTTGTCCGTGAAGCCAGGAGGAAAGACTGCAGTCGCAACTTTGCAGCAGCCGCCCATCACGGGCTCGGACTACTCTCTTCACCCAACGACTATCGACCAGTGTCTGCAGCTTCTGGGCGCTGCATCGGCGGAAGGCCTCGGGAGACACCTGTCCAAGATCCCGTTGCCAACGAGTATCAATCAGCTGTACATCCGGCCAGCGACGACAGGAAGCGACATGCAGGCTCGAGCAATTGCGCAACCTTCCAGAATCGTTGGAGATATGGAAGGCCAGATGCTGATTGCCGAAGGTGATCAAGTCCTCCTATCAGTAGAGGGATGCAAGCTGTCTGCCTTTGAGCATGAGTCAGGTGTCGACATCGATGACCGAATCGCCGCAGCCAGGTTGAGCTGGAGGCCCGATCTTGACTTCATCCCACTGGACTCCCTGATGATCTCACATGTCAAAGATCAAGACGCGATCAAGATGGTGGAGGCGTATGGCCTCCTCTGCACACAGGAAATGCAGGAGCGTATTACAGGGGTTGGGTATTGCGCAGACCATTTCGCTAAATTCAGTCACTGGATCGACAACCATGTTGAAGAGGGTAGGAACGCAAAGAACGAGCTGGTCTCAAACAGCACGGAACTGCTGAACCTTCCGCGGGAGCAACGGCTGAAGCTCATTGCGCAACTAGAGCAGCAGCTCAAGATTTCCGAGTTCAACAATGTTGCTGAACTTATCACGCGACTTCTGGACAACTGCGTCGCCGTGTTCAAGGGAGACAGTCAAATCCTGGACATCTATCTGCAAGACAATGGCTTGACCAAACTCTATGCCATCACGGGCGACCGCATCGACTCGACAGAATTCTTCGCCACAGCCGGTCACACAAACCCGACGACGAAGATCCTGGAAATCGGCGCAGGGACAGGCGGAACCACTCTTGTCGCTCTACAATCACTGTGCTCGATCAACGGCGAACCGATGTACTCCAAGTATACCTTTACCGACATCTCGTCCGGGTTCTTCTCTGCGGCGAAGGACAGGTTCGCCGAATACCCGGGACTTGAGTTCAAGACACTGGATATCAGCAGAGACCCCCAAGAACAAGGCTTTGAGCTAGGCACCTACGATCTCATCGTCGCGTCCAACGTGATCCATGCCACCGATTCCCTCTACGTCACCTTGAGCAATGTCCAAAAGCTCCTGCATCCGCGCGGGCGGTTCTTCCTACAGGAGTTGACCCCTTCTTATGCAAAGATGATCAATATCATCATGGGGCCCTTGCCTGGCTGGTGGCTTGGAGAGGCTGATGGCCGAGGCATGGAACCCATTGTCAGCACCGAAAGATGGGACAAAGAACTCCGAGCCGCGGGCTTCTCTGGCATTGAATGTGCGGTGCGCGACGATCCGCGCCTCGAAGGACACATCGGCGTCAATATCATTGCCAAGCCAGCACAGGACATCCAAGAATATCGGACAGTCACGCTCCTGACCCTAGCCGACCAGGCTGACTCTGAGCCAGTGCGAGCCATCGAACAGCTGCTCGTTGACCAGGGGTATCAGATTGTAAACTGCATCTTCGGAGAAGATTTGCCTCCATTTCAGGATGTTATATCCCTCGTGGAGCTCAATGGCCCATTGTTTGATGGCGTTTCACCCGAACAATTCCAGACGTTCCAACAAGTCATCGCAGGTCTCAACTCAGCCCGCCTGCTGTGGGTGATGCGAGCCGCGCAGATTGAGCCACAGAGTCCCACAACGGCACTTACTCTCGGCTTGACACGGAGCATTCGAACCGAGCTCAGCATCCCACTCGCAACATTGGAGGTCGACATCTTCGATAAAAAGGCTAGCCACGCGGTTGTAGACGTGTTTGAGAAGTTCAAGGATACTGCCTCCGAGATCAATCCTGACTATGAATATGTCTACCACAACCACCAAGTGCTGGTGGGCAGATACCATTGGGCGGGCGTTACCAAGGAGCTGGCGGCATCGAACGACATCTCCGGCTATCCGCTGAGGCTGGAAGGCGATCGCAGCGGAGCTTCAAGATGGGTGCCCGTTACACCCCAGGAGCTAGAACCAGACAGCGTACAGGTCGCTTGTGCATTCATCGGAGTGGACATGAAGGTATGTCGAAACGATTCACTCCGAGGTTAATTAGTTTGCTGATCATGACGTGCATAGGCTGCGGAAGCGCACAGCGGAGGCAGTCCGCTGCTGGGAGGCTCTGGAAAGGTCACCGCCGTGGGCTCGGCAGTGGAAAACGTGCAGCCCGGCGACAGGGTCATGGTCCTTGATCAGAACCTTCTGGCGACGAGTGCCGTCGTTCGAGCCCATCAGCTAGCGGTGGTCTCGGAAAAGTTGAGCCTTGAAGACGCAGCTTCCTTGTCGGTGGCTGTGCCGGCTGCGATTTACGGCCTGTTGTACGCGGCGAATCTCCAGAAAGGACAGTCGGTGCTTATCCATTCTGCGTCGGACGATGTTGGATTTGCGGCCATACAGATTGCGCAGATGGCGGAAGCAGAGGTTCGTCCCATTCTTGCCCGCGCCAAGTGCGAAAACTGACAGAGATAGGTCTATTGCACTGTCTCGGACGACGCAGAAGCTACCTTCGTGAGCAACGAACTCGACATCCCGCCAAGCCATATATTCCGTTCGACGTCCTGCTCTTCAGCTCTGGTCAAAGAGACTGGTGGCCGAGGAGTCGATGTTGTTCTTAACCGTCTGTCCGGCGAGCTAGCAGCAGACTTCTGCAAGTGTCTCGCACGGCGGGGAAAGGTGAGCAGTAACCGTACGGACTCGGGAAAGCCAGAATTAACCAGTTATGTAGATTATCGACTTGAGGGGAAACGGTGTCGTGAATACCGACCATTTGGATGGCAACAAGACCTACATCAGAGTCGACATGAACAGCCTGGACGATCTTTATTCCGAGTGAGTCTAACGCATTGGCTTGGAAGATTCGGGCTGACCCAGTCTAGGTTGCTCCAGAAGACAATCGAGCTCCATGACGATGGAAATATCAAGTTGTTCGGCTCATCTCATGTCATTGATGCGCGCGCTCATGAAAAGACTGATACCTCGCCGATTCCAGACCCTCCCAGCAGGCTTATTGTGCGAATTCCTGAGCGAACAGAATGTGTCCCCGTCACACAACCTGCTCCGGCGCTTAAATTTCGTGATGATGCAGCGTATCTCCTGGTAGGAGGCCTCGGTGGTCTTGGACAAGCGATTGCGACCTATATGTTCGAATGCGGTGCTCGGCATTTCATCTTCCTCTCCCGATCATGCGGGAAGAGCGACGAGCATGTCCAATTCTTCCAGGAGCTCGAAAGCCAAGGATGTACAGTGAGCGCCGTCGCCGGAGATGTCTCCAACCTGGAAGACGTCAACGCAATGGTCACCCAGTCATCACGACCCATTGCCGGCGTGCTGCAGCTGGCCATGGTTCTCCAGGATCGACCATTCCTGAAGATGTCACACGAAGACTGGACGACGTCGATCAAACCAAAGGTCGATGGGACTTGGAACCTCCACGAGGCCCTGAAGGACCGGCAGCTCGACTTCTTCGTCATCTTCGGATCCATCTCCGGCACGTTCGGCATCGCGCACCAGGCAAACTACGCCGCGAGCAACACGTTTCAGGATGCATTTGTGCAGTATCGACATTCGCTCGGCCTGCCTGCGTCGGTGTTGAACATCGGCGCCATGGCTGACATCGGCTACGTCAGCCAGAACCAGTCGGTGCAAGAGTACTTCCGGTCCGCGGGCATGCCGTTCATGTCTGAGGCCGAACTCCTCGAAGCCATGCACCTGTCGCTCGTGCAGCAGCTGCCGCAGCAGCAGCCTGTTTCCCGCGCCACCACCACCTCCAAGGTGAACCTCGGCTTCACCAGCACGAGCCAACTGGCCTTGGGGATCCGGGCCACAAAACCCATGGACGACCCGAGCAATCGGGTTTTGTGGAAGCGAGATCGTCGCGTCGACATATATCGCAACATCGAGGCGTCGCAGCGGCGGCTCCAAGGCTCGGCAGGGAACACGGCAGCCGACCAAGACAAGCTGGACGCATTCATCAACAAACTCAAGTCCAGTCCATCCCTTCTGGACAAGCCCGACACGCTGGCTCTCCTCACGCACGAGGTCGGCGTCAGTATTTACGGCTTCATGCTCCAGCCGGTTGAGGATCTAGACATATCCAAGTCCCTGATGACGCTGGGTGTCGATTCGCTCGTCACGATTGAAATCAAGAACTGGTTGAAAAGACGGCTGGACGTGGAAGTCAGCACGTTGGAGATTTTGAATGGAGGAACTATTGAGAGTCTAGGGCAGCTTGCTTTCGCTAGGTTGAGGAAGAAGTATGGTGGAGAGACCGCTGCAGGGGTGTAGAGGCAACCAGGAGGAGGCCGACACGATGATGATAACGATGATAAGGATGACGATCAAGGTGTTCAATTTCACATCACGCACGGGATAACGGAGTCTAGTCTAGCCAGGCAGGCACATACACAATCAGGACCAGATAGATAGTCTATTCAGACACATACAATCAGGATCAGAAGATAGTTTAGTCAGGCCGGCACACACAGTCAGGATCACATACTCTAGTCTCGTCTAGTCAGTGAGGCACTATCAATCAATCATCAGCAATAGTACTGGACCCCCCACCCTCAATCTCACTCAACACCCTCGTCCCCAACACATTGCCCTGCGCGTCCAGATAAACGGCCGCCGTGGAAATCAAGCCCGCGAACGGCGCGTACGAATACTGCACCTCCCTCGCACTGACGCCGTCGAACAGCACCGTACTCTCCCGCCCCGTGAAGGTCATATCATGCCAATACGACCCGACCACCTCTGACGAATAGACCGCCCCATCATTATGCAGCCTCTCGTCGACGATATTGCCGGCCTGGTCGAGCACGCGGTTCGTATGCGCATTGCCGGAGTAATCGTTGATGGAGTAGAGGATGCCCTGGTCGAGGAGGGCGCTGCGGGCCGATAACCCCCCCGAACTCGAACTCGAACTCCCTGTGTCTGTCGTATCTGTGTCTGTGTCTGTGCCCGTAATGGTGCCCACCAGATCCCCTACGTCCGATCCCAGCGTCGCGATGATGGGATTCAGATCAATCGACGAGAGTGTGTCGTTGATCATGAGAACCAAGTTCGCGAGGCGCGCTTCGAGCTCCACTTTCGCGCTGACATTCTGGATGAGCAATTCCACGCGATCGACGTGTACATCGACGCCGGCGTTGAAGTTCAGGAGCGAAAGCACCTTTGCTGAGATGTTGATCTGCGCGCTGAGATTGCGGACCGTGATGTCGATTTCGCCGACCGAGACGCTGGCGTTGAGGTAGACGTCCGGCGGGGACTCGTTGGTGGACGGGTTGGTGTTCGTGTCGGTGTTCTCGGTCTCGTAGACTGTGTCGTCGGTCGCGTTGGTCGAGTCGCGTACCGTGAGGGTGTAGCCTGTGTACCCTCCTTCGTTTGAATCGGTTGAGGAGATGGTCTGCGAGGATGTCAAGTCGAGGCGCAGCAAGAAAGTGAAGACGAGGAGGAGCAGAGATGGTATCGAGGGGAATTGTCGTCGGGACATTGTGTGGATGAATCTCAGTGATAGAGAGACTGGACTAGGACTGCGACTGCAATTGCATTCTGAATGCTCGAGGAACTCCCCAAGTGACTCCCTCGAAGTTGTAAAAGACTCTTCTTCCTTCTCAAAAAGGAGACAATCAAACCTCGACGCGGTCTGCGCAGGTACTCCGGACTTACGGTACTAATATGCACTGGTAGGTCATGGTGTTTTGGCGAACCGCATCTCCACAGGGCCATCCAGGTCAGGGACACAAAGGACATGTGCATGGAGCAATCACTCGCAAACTTGTTTTGCCATTCTTGCTCGATGCCACTTGTCAGACTGGTTCATCCGTAATCTCGGCACCGCTCAGCCCTAGACCGTCCTTGGCCGTTGAAACGCGGGGCGTCGACCAGAAAACCGGTTTCGCAAAAAGGGGCGCGGCGTAAGCCTTGCAGGGATCGACGCACATCATCCGCCCCGCGGCCCTCAGGGAGGTGCATTCGCGTGCATGGTGCTCGCTGCATGGGAAATTTCCCTGTAAGCGACGCGGGCGAGAGAAATTGCCATTTACCATGCATGGTAGACGCGGATCTTGCGTCGACATGATATACGCGGGCCCTGTGCTCTCCCTCTGCTTTTTGGTACAGTAACGTTGATTTTCCTGCCTCGCGCGCCGCCGCAACATGATGTTCCCCTCGATACACCGACTCGTTCGGACAATATTCTCGTTCCTCTTCCTCATTCAACAGATCTCGGCACAAACGTCGTCCACCACGACTCCCTCGTCGGGCTCGAATCCTAGCACCACGCCCTCGTCAAATTCCCCAACCCTAACACCCACACCTGCCTCCTCGACGCCGCCCGATGTCTACCTCAATGTCCCTACTCTCTCGGTCGGGCGCATCGAACTCGACGTCGACGACCTGCGCGCAGACATCAACCTCAACGCGCAGGTCGCCAACCTGGTCACCTTGAACGCCGGCGTCGCACTCTCCATTCAACAAGTCAACCTCACCATCTCGGACGTGGACGCGAACCTCGAGCTGATCGTCCGGCTGGGCCACCTCGTCGACATCGTCAACCGGGTGTTCGAGTCGCTAGACCTCAACCCGCTCCTCATCTCCGCCATCAACAACGTCACCTCGCTGCTTGAGCCGATCGTCGGCGCCATCGACGGCCTACTCGGCTCGATCACGCAGGGCGGGACGACGCTGTCCTTCTTGATCGACAACCTGGGCAATATCGTCCAGGAGGTCGGCGGCGTGAGCTCCATTGTCGGAGACTACCTGACGAACATGACGGACACGGGCGTCAGCAAGACCCTGTCCGGCGGCCTGGTCGAGAAGACGTTCTCTTACGCGCCGCTGAACGCGCTCGTGGATATCGTCTTCAACACCGCAGGGCAGGTGGTGCAGGCGTCGGTGCAGAAACAGAGTGGAGGTGGAGGGAGCAGTACAACTAGTAGCACGACTACCTCTTCGAAGCCCGCGTCGAGTACGACGCCTGCGCCTGTGAGCACAACGACGAGCTAGAAATGCAGGAATGATGGGGACTGTTAATAACCTCAAAGTCGACGAGACCGCCTTTGAGAGTGAATATCCTCTGCAGCGCACGGTCGACTCCAAGCACAGCAGAGCAGAGCATACCGTGGCGTACTGTACCATAAAGCTGAAGAATAGGTCCCCACCGCTGAATTGTCGGCGCCGAAATGAGACTAGGACCGAATCTGAGGGAGTGAACGTGCGACCATCTGATCTGGTGGACAGGTTGACACGTGGAGCATGTGTCCCAACCGCAAGAGATAGAGGTAGTGTTTGGGAACATCTCGAATCAACTTATGCAAAGTTCCAACGGTTAAAAGCACTAGCTAATTAGTTTCTCTTGAAACCTATACTTTCTGCTTTTTTTTCAACATTTCTATCCTTTCACTAACAGCTGGGTCTGCCCCTTCAAAAAGGGTGAGCAATGCCCGTCGAGAGAAAGAGGAAGAGAGAAGGACCGTTCAAAAGGACGAAGGGTGCCAGAAGACACAGTAAGTAAATTTGTTGGTAATCCTTGCCTGTCGTCTTCCGACCTGGCTTGGGCCTGTGGGGTCATTCAACCGGACAAGGCTGAGAGAGTTGAGGGGAGGGGCTGTGATGGGGATGGGGATGGGGTTCACTACAAACGTTATTGCAAAAGAAAATTTGATCTTTTCTATATTTATTACTATGCTCCCACTTCATCACTCCTCCATTACTTGTGTTTGCGGCATCCTGGGGGTAAAGCGATGGCATTCGTCACGGAAACAGCGATGCTGGCGGAGTAAGGTAACGTGAAAGAAATGCATCGCTCATACTCCCACTATGATCATTGACCAAGCTGGTGCGAGAGGTGAACAGACAAGTAGATTTGAAGATCCCCTTCTGCGGCACTCCTTGGTAATACTGTAGCTGACATCCTCATTCTCCATCGGCAAGACACTCACCTATTGTATACATGTCGTCAATTTCTGACGCGCTAGGAAGCTGGAAAGCTGGTGTCGTTTCTGCTTGTCTTTTATGCTCGGCACATACAGATGGCTTCAGCGGTTTCGTCATCGTTCTGAGCAAGGATGCTGTCATTGCACCAGCAGCTGCACCACCACTGTCACCCCGTCGCCCACTGCTTCTGGTCATCTTCGGGGCAGGTCCATGCATCCGTTTTCAAGTGCAATCGGACCTCCCGCCGCTGCAGCAGTCATGGCTTAATTACCAGGTAACTGCGTCGACCTCCGTATGGCCAGAAATCCTCGTACCGCGGTATATCAGGGAGTCTAGTGCTCTCATATTCGTCAACGCCCAACGATCTCGAGATATTCCAGTTCGGTATCCTATCCCAGCGTCCAGAATTCCGCTCGAAGCGATTACGTTGGCGCATCCTGAAGTCGTTGTACGCCTGTGATTCTCCATACCGCGGTATATGGGGGCGACTCCAGCTCGCGTAGCCGTCAGGGTACAAAGACCTCGAAAAGTCCGTGCTGGGTATCCTATTCCAGTTTTGACGTGCTGAATCGAAGAGGTAATCTCTGGAATAGTCGTCCCGGACACGGGGGTTGAGCCAAGTGCCAGGATCGTCTCGCGAACGGTAGAAAGGCATCTTGTTGGTTAGCGAGGAAGGTGTATAAACTATCCAAGAGCTGTTCTTGGGTCTTCGCAAGTTTACTTAAGATAGGACGAGTTCGATCTTGGAAGTCGGTCGTAGGTAAGTTGTGCGTGTTGTTCTTGTGAGTATGTGATTTTCCGTGGTCAAGACTTGGACTTCTCAAGGGTTCAAGTGTATAAGTAGGTAGTAGGAAAGGCAAAGCAGATATATATGAGGCAGAACGATCCATATTTATGCCCTTCCGTGTCTGTTCAGGTCGTTTGCATCAATCGCCACCTTTGGGATGGATGTACCCGTTCACTCCTCGATGTACCCGTTCACTCCTCGATGTACCCGTTCACTCCTCGATGTACCCGTTCACTCCTCGATGTACCAATTTCCTCCTCTCCGTTTGTAAGCTCACTCTGCATCATCTCCGAGTTTGACACTACTAGTCCTACAAGCTGCACTGTATAGAGTATGTGGAGATGAAGCTGCAACGTCAGCCTGTTGTCACTCACGCATACAAGGCAGATAGGCTACTGTGTCGACAATCGGATTCGGGTCTCACTCCTGTTGCGTGTACGTGTCACGACTGGATTGCGACCACGAGAAGCGAGATATGGGCCACCATTAGTAGTTAAAAGAGCATCTTCAAGTAGTAGTTACATAGCTGTTCGCACAGTGGGGTTATCAAGTGACAAGGCTGAGTGTTAAGGGGGGTGAAGGGTCGTCGAGTCGCGCAAACCAATGTTGCTCGGTGATGTTTTCTCATGGTACTTCACAATCACAGCTAATACCAGCACCTCCATCCCGGGGTTTCCTGCTAAGGTCCGTGGGATGACGTTAACGAAACCGCAGAATTTACGACAGGGACAGGATACGAGTGACAGCAAAAGGAAAATTCAGGTTTCACGGGCCCTCTTTGTGCCTTCAGCCACCTCCCTTCTGCTCCTCGCCCAGCCCAGCCCAACATTGGGCAGTTGTTGTACTGTAAGGCTCTCATGGATACCGTGTCCATGATTATCACAAGCCTGCTCAAGGGCGCTTGGAACAGTTGGCACGTTTGTGCTCTCACTCCAGGATACAGGCAACAGACCTCCCCCGCTGTCTATCTTCGCGGTGATGCTTCATTGGACCCGTGAAGCATCATGCAACTCCACACCACGGCTCGTTTTAGGATAATAGTGCGCATCAAGGCTCAGTATCGAGAAAGAAACGATCCAGGACTGTAAGAACAAGACTTTGGGGAGCTACTGTATGCAATGCAAAGGTATCCAGAACGGATGTAGTCCAGGCGTATCTAAGCTCTTCAGCCTTGTGTCCCATAGAATATTGTCCTCTGACAGTCCAACACCACCTGCCATGTCCATGCTGGTTCATATCCCTTGGCGTCCTTTCCGTGAGCCATACCGTCGTGGTACCCTGCTTTCCAGGGCAGCAATGTCCGCGCACTCAAATTGAACCGCTGCAATTCTCCTCGGCCAGACAACTGGTTCAACTAACACCACAGCCAGACTGTAACTGGTGCGTGTACCTGTGTGCAGCACGCTACGCCTGCTGGTGATTAGTATCAAAAAAAGATCCGCTGAGTTAGTCGTCGGCGCCCCCGGTTCCTTCTTCTACCCAGGTAGTCGGTGGTAGAATTGTGATAGGCATCCCAGCTCCTCGGGTCGCGGCCACTGGGTGTGTATTCGAACCGATCGCGATCCCTGGACCAAGGATCCTGGGTGCTGGAGTTATCCTCGAGCCAGCCTTGCCGCCACTCAATCGGGTAATAGTAAGGCATTTTGAAGACCGAGACGGTAGAAGAGAGGTTGTATGGATTTCGAGGATCGGGGACGTCTCCTTCAGTCTAGTAGGTTAGATTGAGGACTTATTATTGTTATCGTCTTGGGTAATGTCTGTTCGTTTCTCTCTCAATGCGTGTATAAATGTTGGGATTGTGTCCGACCCCTGCAACGAGATCTTTGGTTCCAAGACAAGGAAGAGAGAAGATAACCTACTTCTTTGCTACTTCAGAAACGAATTTATAGCCACTACTCTGGAGATCCTGTCACGGCGGTTTGACTCCACCATTTACGCCACGTGAACTGTATTTCCTCTCAATACCTCTATAATTTCTCACTTCAAACCTTAGTGTCGAGATTTCACTCCACGCTCCACGCTTTCGCTGCAATCTACGTGATTGACAGACTTATCCGACCCCTTGCAATCTGTCTGTTCACACACACACTTCTACGACACAACATTGCCATTGCTTGTGCGAGAAGGTTTTGGTCAATCCAGCTAGAAGCTGGATGTAGCAGGGGTCCAGGGGTCATTCACACCCCTGCCAAGATCGTATTGCGCCGCACTTTGTAAACAACCCATCTCTCTACATTACTGGTTGTCCAGTTTCATTATTCCAGGATCTGGGGTCCTTCTCTTCCGGAAGTTAAGTCCCTTGAAGCATAAGCAACCTCAAGCTTTGCGTCTCGGCGAGTTCTCGCAGGAGAGTTCACAGCATACGTTCATAGTCACATACGAGGTACACATTCAAGGATACTAATTTACTTTAGTGGCAGCATTCTCAGTATTGGCATTGGAGTTGATACTAGGACTAAATACTTGGCCCGTAGTACGTGGAGTATTCCAAGCCATTGTGTATCCAAGACCGCATTGATCCCATGCTATGCTGTAAGCACAAGCTTGTCAGGTACGCCCCATCTATCAGCGTACGCATACCCGCATATCCAAGAACCTCTGTGAGTTCTGGATCGAAGGATCTCTCGCCGGGCGTCAATCACTCAGGACCAAGGAAGCACTCCCTCCCTCCCCTCATCCCGAGACATCGCCTTCTCAGCCCCCTTCCCAGGTGATCCGAATGGCCTTAAGACCGTGACTGCGAACTCGTGACCCCGTCCCTCATTGCAAGTTCTATGCTTCACGCTTCACCACCGATCCCGTTGTCTCAAGTCTCCCTCCGTCTGCAAGGATCGCGACACGTTGACATTGGGCAAAGACTCGAAACGCCGCTTGTCTGCTTCGTAGTTTGTGTCCTTGGCCATTCGGTCTATGATTCCCTGAGTGGGCTGATTATTGGGTGAGGGCGAAGCATAGATGGATGGACGATAGGAGCCAGCGTTGCGGGGAGGGTTGAATGAGGACATTTTTCGATCGAGTGTAGGTGATGGTACGTGTAAGGTTGAAGGGTTCGATGTAGGACGATCAACCAAGGTGCTGGGATGCTGGTATAACGGTACGTGAGGTATTGCTTGCAAAAGGTACTGTGTATTTCTTTCGAAGGCCGACGTCTCTGCTTGCGTCCAGATCAAGCTGCGTTGGTTCTTCTAGTGTAGTATGATGGTTCGGCACAAGAAATCGGGGAGGACGAGATAAATTTATATGTAATATCGACTCCCTAAATTTCGAATCTAAAGGCGTTTGTTCAGGCAAACAGACGTGATCGTGCCGTGTCCCTACTGCTGGTGTTGCTTAGTATCACTTGGTTGAGGTGATATGGTGCTGCTCGGTATCACTCAGGTTGAGGTGGTATGGTGTTGCTCGATCTTACCTGCTCATCTCACTCGGTTGAGGTGAAGAGGCGCTGCTCGATCTCACTTGTTAGTGAGGGCACTACACCAGCGGTACAAAAATCCAAATCCTCACAGATATCACTGGCACCCAAAGTGAAAAGTAGCGTATATACCTCCTTCAGGAATGGCGGAGTAATGGAGTGGAGTACTAGAGTAATGGGAAAGTGACGATCCCGGATGTCAAAATCTACATGATGAGGGTGATACCGCATACAGTGAACTATCCATCTTCAGGTACAGTACCAGAGTAATGAGAGTGTGAAGGTAGATATCGCATGGAGTGTAACAAGGAAGGGTGACGATTCCTGAAAGCCAGCATCTAACATGGCGATAGTGATACCAAGTACAGTGCACTATCTACCTTGATATACAGTAGTAGAGTACCGAGAGGGTGACGCTGATACCACGTAAGTGATATATCTCAACACGCGACATATAGCACGTGATCCTACCACACCTACGATGGTATTACCATCGCCTCACCACCTATAAAGCGACAACCAATTCCAATTTCGGACACCGAGCAGCCAAGTGATATTCCAGAGAAAGAAAAATAGCATAGTGCTGTATACAGTACCACGCTTGCTGTCTCATTGATCTTCCTACCTGCTGATGCCGCATGCATTTTCTCGCAATGTCGAATGTCAATGCCAATGGATACAGGAGCGCGCACAGAGGCCGCGAAGCAAGAGAAAGGACTTGTTCAAGACAGACTGTCAATTGGGAGGTATACTTCCTTAGTCTTGATCTCAAGCCTCATTCTTCACTGCGGTTTTCGTTTCCGTTCCGTAGTCGCTCGCTTGTCATTCGCATGTTGAGATCGCGAGAGACTGTTTATTACAATTACATCGGAACGGACATTCTATAGTACGAAAACTAAATTACCAGTCTTGTTCTCTGTGTATTTTCACCGTGGTTCTGCATTGTATTCTATGTCCGCTCTGTGTCTGAGGCTCTTCCCCAGTGTTGTTCTGTCACTCGCTCCGAACCAGGCGTGAGACGTACGGCAAGGCTGTCACCCCTGCCAAGCACGAGGCTGCGCACCAAATGGATTAGGACCGAGACGGGGACCACAGCTGAAGTAACCAATTGCCGCCGTGCCACCGTGACTGTCAATTCTGCTACTACTCATACTATCGGCTCTGGATGATAACTGATAGTGGCCGATCATGATAATGGCTATGGCTCCGCTATCAGCTCTACTCAGTAAGTCTGATCACCCGCACACAGCATTGGCCCTTCCTCAGCGCCCTCTCCGCATCACCAATTCCATCGACTCCGAGACCTCCCGCCCCATGGACGATGCGAGTAGGTGCTCCTACCGCCCCCATAGCCACCCGAGCCGTTTCGTGGTGGATCCCAGTACGCACTCCGAGATCGAGGGTAATTGTAGTTTGGCGTGGCTTCGAATCGGCGATTGTTCGAGAAGTAGTCTTCATCATCAACCCAGCGGCTATACACACCGGGAGTGCTCCGGATGTAACGGCCGGGTGGATTGAAATAGTAGGGCATTGTGGGCCGAAGTTGTCGCTGTGAAGAATGTCGGGAGCGAAAGTTTGCGAAAGGTATAAGGCGTAGGGGCAGATAGCGTATTCGGTTTTATGTGTTGTTGTAGTGTTCCGCACTGTCGTAAGATCGTCTGTTCTCGATTGTCGGAATCATCGTCGAAAAGGGAGTACCGACAGATATTTATACTAGAATCATTGCTATCGCAGGAGGGCCGGCCGTTTGATATCAAGTGAAACCTAGCCTCGTGGCCGGTAATGTTGTCAATAAGGATTTGGTTGCGACGTTGAAGACGGGTCATACGACGTTGCTGCGCAGAAGAGCTGCAGTGACGTCCATGAGTGGAAGATCCGCATCGGTTCATCTCATGACCAGCGGTGACGCTGAACGTGCTCATAGACAGCATGTCCAGAAGCCTGCGCATTGTGCTTTGAGACAGGCAAGGAGCAAGCACCTCAGTAGTTGTGCAACTTGTACGTCGAGTGAAGTACTCCTATGTTATCATTTCTGCTCCCACCATAGCACAACTCATACCGAAGTTGAAGCTTGATGCCACAAGGTTGGTAGTCAAGAGGTAATCGAGCAGCAGTATCGTCTACAGTCTTTCAGACAAGTTCCAAGCTAAGTAACCGAAAAGGCTGGTCCACGCCATCTTGCCCTGTTAGGGGATCCAGCTTCAGCAGCGATGAATGACAGACATAGCGAAAGGACGAGCCACAGGCCTTCGTGTAACATGATCGATACTTTTCGCCGTGTACATAAGCCTGAAGTCGATATGATAGCTCTGGTGCCGCTTTCTTTAGTGAGATATGACCAGGTTCTCGGGAAAGCTTAGAGGATTTCAAAAAAGCGGGGGTTTTTTCGGCCCAGCAGAAGACGTATGATCGGCTGCCGCAGACATTAGCGGTCACTGATAAGACTCGCTCAAAAGATAGGGCTTCCTGTTCCGCAAATCCAGTATCATCTGTCCGAAAAGCCCGTTCGCCCATGAGAACCACGGCCTCGTCCAGTCGCTGGCATTCCACGAATTGACGCTTTCATGAATCAATCCAAGACCGTCTGTGCTGCTTACTAGTTGTCGCAACTCTCCTCGGATCTCGTCGTCGTCATTTGTGGTCAAGATCCGGACGATGGACGCCATTGGCCAGGCGTGGCCGAAGGAGACATGAGGGCCACCGATGGCATTGATGACAGGTCCGCGCATGTAGTAAGAGTTGGAGGACGAAAGAAGAAGCTGACGTGTAGTCTGATATGTCGAATCGTTTACATCGTACCCGAAAAACGGGGCGGACAAAAGAGAAGGTATATTGGCGTCGTCCATAATACTGAAGCTGCCATACCCATCGACTTCGTAGGCATAGATGGTGTCGTTGCCAAAGTGGTATAAGCCATGATCATCGATTGCGGCTCGAATAGTCGACGATAGATTTCGCATGCTGGAAGACAATGTTGGGCCGGACGGATTCTGTAGATTTTGCATTATGTCTGCACATAGACCAAGGTAATGCGAGAACATCATATTGGCCGGGATAAAGAGCTGATAAGTGCACGAATCGTCAGACGGGCGGAAATAGCTGCGGATCAAGCCCGTGCCTCCCATGACAGGATTTCCACGGAACAGATTTGAGACAGTCTCGGTGGCGGAGTTGGCTGTGCGGTTCCAGGTGTAAGGCTGATCAAGTACACGTCCGTCGGGATCGTAGGTGCCCATTGTCAGATTGAGGACCGTGTTCATAACAGTTTGGACCGTATCAACCCATTGAAAGCGGTTGAAGAAATCCAGATCCTCGGTAGCATTGTAATAGTTGTAAGAAACCTCGAGAAATGCTGCCAGGCTGTCGAGCTCGTATTTGCATTCAAACACGGTCGTATTCGTGACATTTGGAAAGACAACGTCGGTCGCTGCAAAGCTGTTGACAGCTGATTCTACAGCTGATTCGACAGGTGGCTGATAGCTGTTACAGTGGGGTGACGTGTTGATGTAGCGGGACTGGAGATTGATCACTCCTCGATATAGTGATGCGAGCGAGTTTTGGGACGTGTTTGGTTTCAGTAAGGCGAGGTAAGACTGTAGCTGGTTCGAGGAGTCTCGCAGCCACATGGCATTGATATCGCCGGTGATGATAAAGGTCAGCTCCTCGTCCGAGTTGTTGGCCGCCACCCCGTGCCACCGAATAGCAGTGTCGAGGGTGTTAGGAAAGGCGTTTTCGAAGAGGCGAGTCAGATCAGGATCAGAGATTTGCTCTCTCATGCTGGAAATAGTGTCCTCGACTTCGGACAAATTAAAGGTGCGGCAATGCTGAGGTGGTCTTTGGTAGGACAGGTTGAACCTGCCGGCCGAAAACGGTCCATGATCCTCTGTAAAATACACGGCCGGGTTTGGGCAGGTATAGTTGACTTGCTGTGCGAGCGAAGACTCCACGAGCAACGGCAGGATGATAGCGAAGGTGCTGGGACGTACCATTCTGACAGTCGTGTCGAGGATTACTGCATGGTAATCTGCGAGTAGATGTGCAGCACAGCTTGCTGGACCCCAGCAACATCGCAGCTTATGTATACCTTCACCTACCTAGTGATCTGCATGTCCTCGTCAGTGGTGTCTGCTAAATGAGTCTTGCGGGGAAGCAATCGCTTTGTGCTTCAGTTACATCGGCTCGTGCGTGGGGTTAAGCCATCGATCCCTTTTGAGTCAGAGTGGTGACGATCAACCTGGGGCTCGGGCCATGATGTACCGGGGAGGTCTTGACCTGGTTAAGGCTGCGGTGATTTTCCCCTCGAGGTTCCTGCAGATTTTCCGCAACGATCGTTGTCCACCAGAGCGGGACTTGTGAGGTGATTGAAGGCCATCACCCTTTGCGCAAGACCGGCGGACTTCAGGGGTTCAGAGATGGCGCTCATCTAAATTCAAGCTCTGACGGCTTAATCCCATCAAAAAAACGAGTCTCGAACATTACGACAGATTCCTACCCGACGGTATATTGGTAGTCCCTGCCGGTTACCACCTGGAAGTATGCTTGTTCCGCTTTGGTCGAAAGACGGCTGGGATTGCAAGAGAAGCATAGTCTTCCTCCCGATTTGGAGGCCGTAGAGCTCCTTCTCGGTGCCGGATTCAACATGGATATGGCGTCCTGGATTGCTGTTATGCGTTTCGTCCAATGGGACCAAGTAATCGAGCTGGCCTTCCATCGATCGCTTGGTGGGTTCATGTATCACAATCTTGCCAGTGTTCGAATCCCCTGCGTAGACATACTGATCGATGTACTTCGTGAAGCTGTAGTTATCCGTAGGCCCGTAGTTGACGTGAATCTCCAACCAATCAACCTGTTTGAAATTTTTGTTCATGATGCTTTGAAGGCGGCCCTTCACAAAGACACTTTTCTTCTCGGCTCCCTGCCGACAGGCTTCGAGAACCACAGCTTCGGCGTCCAGGTCCGGGTCACTTACGCGACTAGTAGCCTCGCTATCTCCTAGCAAGACAAAATCATCCTCCTCTTTTGTGCTCTCGAAGACCTCCTTGGCACTGATGCGGCTACAGAGAGGCAGAGAAGCCCAGGACCAGCTTGGTGCGAAATCCGTTAGTGACTTGTGAGGGTCGGTCGCTATTCGAACCGACCAAGCCAGGTCTTGCGCAAACGTTACTCCCCACAGGCCTGCGAGGTACTCTTGCCCGGAGAATTGATTTTCGTTGAGGTAAACACGCAGATATTGTGCGGCGAGGCCAGATATTGCGCGAAACCTATCCGGGGACTTGGTCATGTTTCGCAGACAATAAGCCTCAACGAGGTCCTGCCATTCTTTGTGTAGTGGGTCTTTGTCTCCATTATATCGGACGTTAAGAAATGCTTGGGGGTCACTCAGCCACTCATAATCTCCTCCGCGCGCAAGAGGTCGGCTCATTGACTTGCCTCGTTTTTCGCTCTCGGCAGCAAGCTCCATGTGCTGCTCCACCACGCAAGACCAGTAGAATCTCTGACCACAGATGTAAAGCAGCCTAGGGGAAAGTCGTTCCTCTTGTAGAACCCATGCGCGCGTGGAGAGCGGCGCCCGTGCTCTGACTTCTTTCAGGGTCATGTCAAAGTTGACGAGCCATTGGCCCTCAAGATAGAAGGGAAAGACAGGGTAAGTCCAGGCCCTTCGTGGTCGAAATAGGCCGTCAGTCGACGTCTCGCTTGAGCAAGCGTTCAGAGTAAACAGAGCGTTGCCGTAAACAATGTGCATTCTTGATCCCTCGAGGTCCCAGTCCTCTCCCTTTGCGTTCTCCGTCGGCTGCACAATGCAGAGTTGGTCCACCCACATATATCTCAGACCCAGCCGTCGCACCAAGAGCAGGGAATCTCGTATTGTTTCCGGTAGCTTCTCCATCGGCAGCGCAGTCTGTCTTGAGGTGAGGTTATCCCATGTAGTGTTGCCGTCTTTTGCTCCAGCGCCCCAGCAGTAGCTCAGTGCAACGTAGTCCAGCCGCGGACATTGGGATGCATCGATCAGTTTCACCTCGGAGTCGGAGAGGATCTCGATCAACCGCCTGGGGTTCTCCTTCGACCAGGAGAGGTGACCGCATTGCGCCTCATGGTGCATGACACAGTTGTTCAACCACGCTTTAAGCTGTGGGACCACTAAATCAAATTTCTTCTCAGGAAGCCGCGGGCGGTCAATGTTTGATGTGAGGGCAATATCCACACCGGTGAGGGGTTGCTGTGGTAATCCAAGTATAACATGCAGCATTGACTGAAATGGGACTCCATCCCCTCTGCCATGCCCGTTCTGCATTCTGACGTAGACTGGGTCATCTCGCTTCTCAAGTTGTTGAACTTGCTGACCGGTAATCTGTGTAAGGAGGAGACCCTGCCGCACTACCCTACATCCGGTACAACCGTTGCGAGCACATTGTTCAAGGTCTTCGTAGCTCGAGTGTAGTTTGATAAACCCTGTTTTTAACTTGCGCTGATGTCGGGCTTCCCGGATGGTGGCCTCCAGTCTTTCGAAATCCGAGCATCGCGGCTGATTTTTGCGATTCGGTCGCAAACGGTTCGAGCCGCCGAACCAGCTGAGCATTGTTGACTCGGTGAAGGCGACTGGATTTTCGCTGTGAGTAAGTCATGTTCGTGCAAAGTGCCGCATTTCCTCGGCCAGAGGATGCTGAGGCAGGGGATCAAAGATTGGGGCGGAGGGTGGTGTGGGGGTAAATCCAGAGTTGGCTGAACCTTTCAAGACCTCTGCCTGCAGTTAACATTGACGCGAAACCCCATCCCCTTTGCGACACTGATTCCCTCACTCAATGCTTACTTGAAATGCCGTGTTGCAGTGAAAGATGTTACTGAGAGAGGGGAATTCATTCAGAGATTGACCTCGAGAAGAGCGGCGCGTGCGATGACGTCGACGCGGCGCAGGCTGCTGCCTACGAGGCGCAGGAGGCACCGACAACGCCTCTTCTGTCACACATTGAATACATTTCCATGTTCTTTTTGACAGTTTGTTTCAAAATATCAAACACGAACCAAGACTCCCTGCGATCTGGTGTATGAAGCAGTCCAGCTCAGGTGACTTCTGGTGCCCCTGTGAAACGTGTAACGGTTCATATTCTCGAGCATTCAGATTGTAATTTCCCCTTGTCCCAGTTCCGCTTCGGAACTCGTCGCCCGCTTGAAACCCCTACGTTCCTGCACGAACAGCCAACTGTCGGCCATGACGGCCCCCAAGTCAACAATGCTGTCTCAATTAGCATCATCTCCCTTTGGAAGCCGCGAAACAATGAGATGAACATACGCAGCAATAACTCCGCTAATACACGGAGCTATGAAACATATATTCTCGGCAACGGCCCCTCTCCAAAGCGAAGCCAAATAGCCGGTAGCAGTAGCCAGTACGAGGCTCAAGATCGTGCTGAGAATAAATGTGACTTTCAAGTCGGCGTATCGACTTAGTTCGTGACCTGGCTCGGCATCGCTATCTGCAACGATGCGAAATCTCGCCGACAGGATGCGAGCGCCGCCGATGTTGAAGATGGCCTGTCGCGCGTTTGTCAGAACGGGTCGGCACCCCAAATATGGAACGGCACATAACTACCACTGCAAAGGAACAGAAAGCCATGAACATCCATTTGGGCTGAGAATCGAAATTCGCAAACGGCTCGAGGATGAAGTTCGCGAAGGACGATACTATCGCCGTGGCTCCGAAAAGGATGTTTGCGCCGATGCAGGCATATTGCATCGCGCTCCCTGAGCACGGGAAGGGTTCAAAATGAGCGGTGACGATTCTCATCTTGCTGAATACCAAGGACCACGACTGTAGGGAACAGTACAAGTAGAGTCATGGAGGAAGCACAGTCGTGTGAGCTTGATGATTTTCGTTATAGACGAGTCTTCAGGGACTCAGGGTTGACTGCGCCTCGATCTGGCGTTTCAAGTGCGAAGCCTGCAAGGCTGATTGGGGCGCGAATTCATGGCGCAGTTAGGCGACCCGTGGAAGGGGAAATGAGGGCCAAAACAACTGTACGGAGTAAATCTGGTCGATATCTATCCGAGGAACTGCTGCCAATTCTAGAATGGTGAGTTTTGAACTTGTATTAATTGAGAGCTGAATGATTGATACCTCGTACCTCGTACTCCCCACAGACAGATTCTCATAAGCCCGATTAAGAGGTCAAGGGCGATCTTTCCGTTGAACCATGTTTTCTTACCTTCACTGCTCGACAGCCTGGATGAAGACGGCTGTGGACGCAATTAATGCCCCTCAACTATCCTGCGCAGCAGTAACATCGACGCATTCAGGCGCCAGGGTCAGGTAGCGTGCTTTCTCGAACAAAAGATGTCCGTGCTCACGAACAAGGATGAAGACGATCTTAAAAATTTCAACGCTCAGAAATATTCTTGGTGACATGCAGCAGTTACTCGCCATCACAATGAGCGAGCATCGAACGGCCTGGGTCTCCTTGTGCGGTTAACGCGACTGCCTTCTACAGCCGGCAACAAAACGGCCGCGTCGATCTGAAGCAAGGAATTTTTGACGACGAAATAGGTCTTGTATCGAAGCACGCCACTGAATTAGTGGACGAGGCCCGGCTCAAACTCCATGAAGACGGGGCACTTCTGAAGCTTCAAGCTCGACATATGTCCTTCAGGGTTGATGTGTTCTGTGATCGGCGTCCCTGCAGGTATGTACATACAAAGCATCCCCAGAACAACCCTGGGCAACCCCTGTTACGTACCTAAACAAAGCATGCTTACCCATCGCCGGCTCGCTGGTCCCTCTCTTCACAGCCATAACAAAATTGAAGTCCGGCATCATTGATGGACCTGCTGCAACCTTTTGGCCATTCTGCCACTCACCTATTTGACTTGAAGACTGGACAACAGGCCACTGAGTAAGACCCATGGAGGAATCCAGGCCAGGGCCAGGGCCAGCTCTCAGTCTGAACTGCCGCTATCAGAAACTGATGCATCTATGTACCACTGAATGCGACATAGTATGCCGGGGAGGGCTTACATAGTTGGACCAAAGTCCGCGTGCCACTGGCAATGCCAAGAGGGAGGGAGGGATGGAGTTAAACAATACCGAGTAATGGTCCGGTATTTCTCTCAAGCCACGCGCTGCACCTTGTGATCATATGGGGGATGGGGCCGATATGACCCTTTTCCCGGGGGGTTGTTCATTTCCCGCTGGCCATCGGCAAAGACTGATCGGGGAATGTGGAAGGGGGTAGGGGCCGGTAAATTGAAAAAAAAAAACGCAGGACCCGGCTCGAAGGAAAGATGCCCAGAAAAAGCCACCTCGGTCGTCGCAGGGCGCGCTGCGAAGAACCGATTGAGCCATTCGTACGGAACGCTCCTCCTTTTGTTGGCTTGGATTTTTATCGTCTTTGAGTTGGGAAACCATGGGCTCGGCCGCAGCATTTGATCGAACTCAGATTTCCCCCTTGCCACCGGTCCACAGGCACATTACGATACACGATGCGGAAACGGGCAAGGCGATCTTTTATTCACGCGAGACGGTGCCCTGGAACGCGTCTGTCGGCAAGGATGCCGCGTCCAGCGTTGCGTACACAAATTCGTTCCCGCCGCAGCTCTCGGGTGACGAGGATATCGAGAAACACAACGTCCTGATGGTGGCCGGCGGGCCGGGCTTGGTCGTCCCCTCGGGCGCGGTGTGTCGAGTGGTGGACATTGGACCGGGACGGGAGGCGATCATGCATCGAACGCGCAGCCTGGACTATGGCGTCGTGGTCGAGGGCACGATCGAGATGGTGCTGGACTCGGGAGAGAAGGCGGTCATGAACAGGGGCGACGTCATCATCCAGCGGGCCACGATGCATGGTTGGAGGAACCCGTCGCAGTCGCAGTGGGCGAGGCTTTTTTTTGTGCTGCAGGATTGCAAGGCCTTCACGGTTGGAGGCATGGCGATCGAGGAGGATTTGGCCCATGCCGAGGGCAGCTGTGTTTCGGGCAGCGCGCAGTTTGCTTCACCAACCACCGAGCGAGAGGCTGTCTGATTGAGGTGGGCATCTCTTGTAGTGGTTAGGTGGATGTGGCATAGAGCTATAACTTGTGAAGGTTAATGCATTCAGTCTATCATGACCAACGTATGGAGTGGCAGTCGTTGGCTGGACTTGGCAAAGAGCTATAACTTGTGAAGGTCAATGCATTCAGTCTATCATGACCAATGTATGGAGTGGTGAAGATCATCCGTCCATCCCTTTTTATGCTCAGGAGTAATCTGAGGTCTGTATCATCCTCGCTGCCATGATACGTCCACGACAAGCCCCAAAGCCTACTGTGCTCCCGTCTCCCCGCGGAGCCGCGCGAATCTCGACCTCGTCCCCGTCCTGCAAAAAGCTACGTGAGATGTGGCTTACTTGATCTGAACCGGTCGACTGCAGTTTGACCGGCGCGTGCCCACCCTTGGACAGTTCCAACAGGGAAGCAGCCTCCTCGGGCTTCGGGCCCGACAGTGTCCCTGTGGCGATGAGATCCCCCGTACGGAGCGGACAGCCTCCCACGGTGTGATGGGCAATCATCTGTGCGAACGAGAAAATTACATGCCTGGTGTTCGTCGTACACAGGGTATATTTCTGGCCGTCGTCCGCCGCTTGTAAAACACCTATGTATCAGCCGACATAGTTTCTTCCGGAAAAATGTGGGTATGACTCACGCGTAATACTTGCCTGCAGAGGGATATCAAACGCCGTTCGAGCCGTTGCCTCTGTGAGGTAAGGCAGCGGTCGAGTTTCCTCCGAGGCTGTCAGCTAGCTAGCTGCGTATAGGAACATGTGAGGTCGAATGCCCAGAACTGACCTTGTTCACTGTTTCGACACGATAATCTGCGAGGGCGTCGAGGCTGACCACCCAAGGCGACACGGTGGTGCAGAAGTTCTTGCCGATGAAAGGGCCCAGCGAGGGAGACTCCCAACGCTGAATGTCGCGTGCAGACCAGTCATTCATGAGCACGACGCCAAAGATGTGCTCTTCAGCCGTGTTCACGTCGACCGAGTCACCCAGTTGCGTCCCGGCGCCGATGAAGGCGGCGAATTCGACTTCAAAGTCCATCTGGCGAGTTGGTCCGAAGACCAGCCCGTCTTCAGTGGCGTATTGTCCCTTCGGGCGTCGGACAGGCGTGTCAGAGACCACGACAGAGGACGCCCGCCCGTGGTATGCGACGGGGAGGTGGAAGTAGTTACTGTTAAGGCCTGTGCCGGGTCGGACGATGTCGACGCACTACATAGGTTGTCAGTCATGACTCTTCTCTCGCATTTGGGGGGATTCTACATTTTGAGCGTGATAAACCCCAACAAAGAAATCCGTGTAGTTGGGGACATCCAGCGGCAGCAGCATCTGGACCGTCTCCAGGAGCAGCAATGTCCTTGTCCGCCGATCCGCGTCGTCCCTCAAAAGATGTCTATGTTTCGTGTCCTTGGCCAGCAATTCGACCAGAAACCCTCGAACACGCCGATGCACTGCCCGGCCCAGACTGGCATAGCGATTCAACTTTGCAGCTTTGAGAGTGCCGTGGTCAAAGGACAATGAAGCAAAGACGTTCTCCTCTGCCAGCAGTTTCATGTCCAGCACATAGTCGCCAATGGCCACGCCGATCCGGGCATCGCGATCGTCGGTCTTGAAAACACCCATGGGTAGGTTATGTAGGTGGAAGTCGCTCGAGCGCGGGATCGGAATCCATGACTCGTCGCCCATTGTTTCTTGATCCTGTATTTCAAATGGTGAATGGCTCCGAGTCACCCTATTGTATGTACTAATGAGGGTTTTATACAGATCATCCAGGTCAGGTGGCCTCGGAGTCGCCCATATAGTAAGGAGCTGTTTCGAACGGATTTTCAAAGAGCACCATCGCCGAAACAGTCGGTAAAGCCTATTCCCCAGGACACTTGTTGACAGGTACACAGAGCAATTTACATAGATCAATCGGGAAATCCGGCTTATGGTCATTCGCGCCAGTCGGCAGGAGAATTGTTGGGCTGGCACCTAGACATTTCAAGTCCAATCTGA
Source organism: Phialophora tarda (assembly GCA_016109495.1). Lineage (NCBI taxonomy): Eukaryota > Fungi > Ascomycota > Eurotiomycetes > Chaetothyriales > Herpotrichiellaceae > Phialophora > Phialophora tarda. The sequence continues at coordinate 196,144 of JADWPL010000019.1, read as the reverse complement.
CACACATCCATCATCTAAGTTGAAGCAAGAGGCATTTTGAAGAGTATTGTAGCACGTGGTGCCAGGTTTCAGCTATCTGGAAATTTGATGTTCAGATACAGACAGGACGAAACATCCATTTGATCTTCCAGGCAAAGAGATCCTTTTGATGTGCAATACAGAGGCAAAGAAGCCCTATGTCCGCTATTTGTTTCGTTAACATTCATGCTGCCACGCGTCATTGCATAGTCTCAGGGACTAAGGCTATTGTTTAGAAACGATATTAAAGTTAATCTCGGCGTCGAACTGATCAAGCCAGTAATCGAATGAAGAGACCTGCTCGCTAGGAACAAGATACCCGTCGGTGTTGTAGTCGGGCAGGCAATCGAACATATTCGGCTCCAGCATTAGAAGTGGATTGTTGGGTGGACTGGCTGGATTGTTGTTCTTTGAAACCTCATCGATGAGGGACGAAATCGTTCCTGTGGCGTATAAGGCGCGCGGTCAGTTATTTGATTATTCGTGTACACTTCCAAGGTGACTCACCTTCATTTACTGCGCCATGCTGGCTTTCACTCGGCTGTAGTCCAAGATCGACGATTTCGGCGTCGCGCTCGGCCATCGATCCTCGGTTCCACACGATCTCGTTGTGACTGAGGATCGAGGTATGTGCACGGCTGTGACCGTAGCGATGATTACACAGCTGTTCGGGAGTCAAGACTTTCGGCTCGCCATGCAAATCAGGCCGGTCATTCTCGACGGTCGAGTAGATGGCCATGATATTGGTGCACTACAAGCTACCGGTCAGTCATTTGGTTGCGCAGGCTTCAGGTTCTCTCTTACCAAAAGAGAAATAAACCGCCAGTAGACCCCCATTTGCTGCATGATCTTGAGATTTGCCACAATGTTGGCCGACACACGTGCCCGCACCACTGGATCTGTACACCACCGAAATGGGATCTGGACAGCGCAGGACGCGTATGCTGCATATCCGACGAAACTGGGAATGCGATCCGGGCTCAAGGAAGATTGGAGGATGGCCTTTAGGCAAGTCGAGATGGAGCAAGCTCGCTCAAAGGCTTCCTGGGCCGAAGTTTGTCGGGCAAAATTGAGGCCCGGCTCCGAGTGACCCCACGAGAAGAGAGGCACGATGGATGAGTGCAGCGTACAGAGGCTTTGATGATACAAGATGTGGAGAAGGATGTAGAATGGCAGATGAGGCCCAGAAGAATCGAGGAGAGCCGGCGTAAACCGCCACGCTCCGGGAATCGAGCTGTTCCAGGCTTCGACTCTGGAGTGGAGGGTCTGAAGGTTGTCGAGTTGATTGTTGCCGTTCTTGACCGAATAGTAGATGTCGTTCCTATGACATGTAAGCATATTTCCGTAGGACTAAGCGATTGCAGTGGTCACCAGATCATCAAAATGCCAATGAGCACCGCATAAATGCTAGGCTCGCTATTTCTTGCCACAGTTGCGTTTGTCTTACCCATGGCCTCGAATTGACTCTCCGGGCAGGGTGTCCGGAGTCGTGCAGCGGCCTGGGAGAAGTCGTTCATAGCGAAATCCGCCTTAGAGCCAAACAGCATCATGCAGGCACACGCCCAGAAACGACGTCGTCTCACTTCCACCTCCAGCGGGCTCGCATTGGGCTCTTGACGCCCAGCTGGAATGCCGAGGACATATGCAATCTGGACTCCATTCCCTAAAGACGAAGCCACAAAGTTAGCAGTCAACCCAAAGTCAGGGAATTTGATGGCATACATTTGTAGATGAAGCTCTTGCGCCACGCGCCCTCGCTGTACCAGTAGAGCGCAAGGTTGATGTACGTGACAATGTTCTCCTCTCGAGGCTCTCCCAGTTCCATGGCAATCATGGACTCAGCGGAACGTGCCCATTCTCGCCCGAATCCTGCCTCTGTTAAGGAGTGGTAGCCGGACGGTCCTCGGTAGAATCTGGATGGCATGAGCTCATGCCAACGAAGGGTCTTGAGAGAGGCTGCGTACTTCGACGCAAACGCACGCACGCCCAGCAGCACATGAGGATTTGCCGTCCCTTCCCTCACTTCTGCCAAAAACGTCTCTTGGTGGAGCAGCAGGCTGGCATTGTAGGCGTGACTGAAATAGAGCGCGGTAAGATCCAGAGTGAGCGCTTTTGGGATCCTGCAATATCCGGTCCCGGCGTTGGTCTGGAAAGTCGGCTGGGCCGTGGTCGTCCGGCTGGGCGAAGGAGATAAATGTAAGACGTCAGTGTCGCTGGGCTGCTCGGAGACTGCATCTGGTGCTGCAGAGTGCAGCACAGGATACTGCGACTCGGGCACTTGATGTGGGTTCACTGTCGGACCGGACGGCACATCTTCATATGAGCATCTATACCGAAGGCGTTGGCATCTTATACAGCCACTGGGGCCGACCCGGCGACAGCGAACCTTGTAGACAACGCCATATCAGCAACCACATTTGCTGTAGTACAACGTAATGGCAGCAAACCCACGCGGAGCCTGAGATGGAATCTCCTGGCCTACCTTCTGATTATTGCATCGGTCGCAGGCTTTTCTCGGGCGTCCAGCCATCAGAGGTCCATGGTATTTGCCGGCAGCAGCGGCACTAGGCTCGAGAATAAGATGAAGGTCGGCAAATGGCCAGACTGTCGTCGGGGATTTCGAAGCACATATGAAGATGAGAACGAACACAGTGCTCAACCACGTCAACCTAGGTTCACGGAAGCTGCTGGTGCTCTGGTTGTTACTGTGTTGTCAGACAGGATGGGGGCATACGATTCCGGTGGTAAAAGGCACGAAAGGGTGCCTGGTACCTCAAATGACTCAGAATTGTGTCATTTGAGCCATAGTACTACGTACTGTCACGTGATAACCAGAAGCAAGGTCACGTGAATACCAAAACAGCCAATCATCGTCCACACTGACGCTCATTTGCCGTATCCACGATTGGAATTCACCGATCCTCTGCATTCAGCTCCTCTCCCCCCCGCCCCCCCATCTGTGCGCATCATGCTGGAAAGGCCGGGGATAACGGACCTGTAGATATCATCAGCCGAAGCCTGAGCCCATGTCTGACTATATTTGGATGCGGCGGCCCATGTCTGGCGCGGACATGGAGTCAGCCAACATCGGCATCAGCCAGCTCGGTCTACGGCATGTCAGGAGAAAAGACGATCGTTCGCAGCAGGTGGTCCTCGGACCGCAGTGAGGATTTGTTCGAGGTGTTCAATCCAGCCACAGGAAAGGTTCTCCGGGTGGTGCAAGGCGCCAGTCCGGCGGAGGCACATAAGGCGGTCGAGGCTGCCTACCGGGCATTTCGAACGGACTGGAGGCTACGGTCACCCCAACAGCGGGCTGCTCTAATGCTCGAGGCGGCGGATGCTCTCGAGAAGCACGCCGACGAACTGGCCACCTGCCTTTCGCAGGAAAATGGAAAGCCTCTCAGGGACGCTCGGCCGGCAGACGTGAACTTTTTGGTTCAAGTCTTCCGATATTTTGGAGGTCTAATCGACAAATTACCCTCCGAGTTCTACGACCGGGGCAGCATCTACACGTCGGTTGTGCGTGAGCCGTTTGGAGTCGTTGTCGGCATCATTCCCTTCAACTGGCCGCCAATCCACACGGGCGGGAAGCTGGCGCCGGCCCTGGCGGCGGGCAACACTGTCGTGCTCAAGCCTGGGGAACAGGCGCCGTTGACCGTCATTCGCATCGTCGAGATTCTCAACACCGTCTTCCCCAAGGATGTCGTTCACGTCGTTCCAGCCAAGGGGATCGCCGTTCCACAAGCACTGGTCAGCAACCCATTGGTGCGCAAGATCTCGTTTACCGGCTCCACGGCCGGCGGAGCAATGGTGGGCCAGAGTGCCTTGGCGAGAGTGACGCCCGTGGTCCTCGAGCTGGGCGGGAAGAATGCCTTCATTGTCTTTGAGGACGCCAATATTCACGATGCAGTGCAAGACGCCCTGCAAGGCGGGTTCTACAACAAGGGCGAAGCGTGTACCGCCGCCTCGCGAATCTTGATCCACGAATCGGTTCACGATGAGTTCGTCAAACAACTTGCGGCCGCCGTCAAGAAACTGAAAGTGGGCGAAGGTCTCTCCGAGGACACACACGTCGGGCCCGTGGTCAGCAAAATCCAACAAGAAAAAGTGCTGGAGTATTTGACGGTCGGCGCGGCCGAAGGAGCCACCATCGCAGCGCAGGCACCACTACCCACAGACCTGCGCCTCCGCAACGGATTCTTCGTGCCTCCTACCCTTTTCACCAATGTCAAACGTGACATGCGCATTGCCAGGGAGGAGATGTTCGGTCCAGTTGTGACGGTGACCAAATTCAAAACGTACGACGAAGCCATTGCCATCGCCAATGAGTCCGAGTACGGGCTGGTCTGTGCGGTCCACACGCGTGACATGAGTCAGGCGTGGCGGGCGGCCCGCGATGTCGAGAGTGGAATGGTCTTTGTCAACAACTACCACCGAAACGCCCTCGGGACGCCCTTTGGGGGCACAAAGTCGAGTGGATTCGGTAGGGAGCACTGTATCGAGACGCTACACGACTACACCTGGGCCAAGACCGTGAGGATCCCGTCGGGCCGTGGAGAGGTTCCGAGATGGAGAGGAGTCAAGGATTGTTTTTGAGAACTACATAAAGACGACGATCCCCCCTGACATCTGCAAGAGCGCGCGGCCCTCAATCGATTTTTCTTGCTTTACATTAAACTTGGTCGACTTTATGGATTTATTTTTGTTTGTAAAATATGATTAGGACAACTCCAGCTTAAGCAATTTGGCCGCATTCGCATGCGCAATTGCCTCGAGCTGCTCCGCGCCGACCAGTCCCGAAGTGCGCAGCGCTTCCATAAACTTGAGCCCGGCCTCGTTGGATGCAAACGGATAGTCGACCGAATAACAGATGCGGTCCGGCTTGCACTGTCTCAGCAGGCACGCCGCGGGGCTCAGCGAGAACATCCCGCTGGTGGTGACCCAGACATTCTCGTCCCAGACACGGCGCAACGACCGCTGCAGGCCCTTGGGCCACATCGTCTCGACCCAGTGAATGACGCGGTCCAGCTGGAACGGCAGCATCTCGCCCATATGGCCCAGCACCAGCTTGAGGCGGGGATACTTGTCGAAAAGGCCCGAGGCGTAGAGCCGCAAGAAATGCGTGCCGCACTCAGCGTGCCAGCCCCAGCCGTTGGTGCTCAGCGAGCGCGCAACCGCCGGCGAGTAGTTGCCCTTGTACAGGATCTCGGCCGTCTGCTCGTTGTAGTTGGGGTGCAGATAGATAGGCACGTCCAGCTCCTCGGCGGCCGCGAAGATGGGCCAGAAGAACTCGTCGTCGTAGAAGCGGCCCTCGGTCGTGTTGTCGATCATGGCGCCCACGAACCCCAGCTGGGTGACGGCGCGGGCGAGCTCTGTTGCTGCCGCTGCCGGGTCGTCGGTCGGCAGCAGAGCGAAGCCACGGTAGCGGTCCGGGTGGCGGGAGATGGCCTGGGCCAGCTCGTTGTTGGCGGCGGTGCAGGTCGTGACGTCGATAGGGATCGTGTTGGGCGCGTGAGAGAGGACCTGGAGACGGACGCGGCCTTTCTCGTTGTCGGCGATGCGACCCTCTCCTACCGTCTCGAGAACCGAGCGCAAGGCATCGAACGCCGGTCCTGAGTACGGGTCCGGCTTGCCCTGCTTGGCGTAGTATTGTTGCACATATTTCGAGAGCCAGTGCTCCTCGAGGGCGATGAGCCACGCTTGTGAGTCGGACATGATGTCGACACCAGTCAATGTAGTTGGTTGTAAGATGTAGAAAAGGAACGCCCGGGTGCCGTTGGAAAGACCCCGAGGTGCTTTTACTTGTACTCAAGCCCGGAACTCTATACGATCAGGACTCCGCTCGGGGAATGCCCCGGACTTTCCTACTCTTTGCCGTATACAGACGGAGAACCAAGGGAGAGTCTCTATCCCCTCTTGTGGTCCGGCATACCATACGCTCCCCGGAAATATAGTTCGCTGGACTCTACCCTCGACTGAGGAAGTGATTTTTTTTGATAAGCATAATTACTCAAGCTAGAATTAAGACAGAAGAGGAGAGACAGAAAGACTTCTGGCCTGGGGGTTCAGCTGCTTCGCTATGGCAGTTCTGATCACCTGATATGCCATTGAGTCGCCTAAACTGCCATTGCCACTTTAGGGGTGGTTGTATCTGGAGGAGTTGGTGGAATAAAACAACAATCGGCCCCCCCACCAACAACCTTTCTGATGAAGCTGCTCGACTGCGTGAAATCGAGTATGACTACTTGGACAAGTTGTCGGTCATTTCGGTATACGGTATCTGACGCAATCTTCCGGTATCGTCATGGTGGTCAGAACGGTGCAGCCACGTTCAGAGGAAATACTTGTAGTCGGGATGTGCGTCCCCCAGCTTGACGTACTGTTCGGCCAAGTCCAATCCCTGGACCTGACCCAGCAGCTTTTCTCTGTACTCCGGCGTCTCCTTTCTCTTGTTGAGCCAATCGAGCATCCACATCTCTGCCGCTGTAAAGACAAGCGTCACCACAGTCATTGACAGGATCAATTTGGCCGCCAATGGATAGTAAGGCGCCTGCTCCGAGGGAAAGATCCACGCGCTCAGGATTCCGCCCATGTTGGTGAAAACAAAACATGTCGCGATTGCCGTAGCCCGCCGGGTATGGGCCGCCGTGTTATTGGGGATCCAGGACAAGTAGCACGGGCCGTTCGCGTACAGCCCGGAAATGACAAGGAATATGGAGGCGTAGCGAACTGCATTGCTGCGGCCTCGGTAGAACATGATGACGCCCACTAGTGCCACCATTCCAGTGATAATGGCGGCTAATCCACGCTTTCGGTGTCGGTCGGAGAGGTACGAGGTGGTCACACAGACGACGAAGCCCACTGCAAACGGCGGCACCGTCATCAACTGTGTCCGCGTCGAGCTATACCCCATGCCGGCCACGATGGTGGGTGTAAAGTACGCCATGCCGAACAGACAGCATGCGGAGGTGAACATGATGGGAAACAAAATCAGGATGTGGGGAGTCGCAAAGACTGATAGGACTCCTTTCAGTGTCACTCGTTCCGTGTTGGGAAACTCCGCGTCGAGCCGCAGGCGGTCTGCATAACGTTTGGCTTCTGCGGCGTTGAAAGTGCGGACCTCGCTGGGATGGTTGGGCAGCACTAAGAAAGCCACGACACTGAAGCAGACGGTGAAGAGGCCCTCGAGGCAGAAGATCCCTGGTGATATACCAGAAAATTAGCATGTGACGCTCATTTTACGCTTGGAGTGTTGCTGAGTCCAAGAGCGTAAAGTGCTTACATTGCCAGCCAGCCAGACCTCCAATTCCGTCCATCTTCTCAATTGCAGCTGCCAATAAGCCGCCGAATGCTCCACTTAGAGCGGCAGCAGAGTAGAAGAGAGCAATACGCAGTTGAAGTTCGTCACGTCGATAGAACATGCTGAGATAGAGGTTGATGCCAGGGAAAAGGCCTGAGAGACGCATTAGCCAATATCCTCGTCTAGCCTTGCGCCGTTAGATCGCCATACCTCCTTCAGCCATGCCCAGGAAGAGCCGAGCGGCCAGCAAGCCAGAGTAGCTGTTGACCTGCGATTGCAGGGTTGTGACGACGCCCCAACAAAAGCACAGGCCGGATAAGAGGAGACGAGGTCCGATTTTCTTCAATAGCAAGTTGGACGGAAGCTCGGCGGCAATCTAGTAGTATTGGTTTAGCCTCAGCGTCGCATGGAGAAAATTGCCGGGCATGAGGCATACATAGAGCACATATGTGGCAGTAACCGCTAGCATGGCCAATGTTAGTGATAGATCCGCCAGCATGACGGATTTTCAAAGATGGCAAGGACTCACCGGTCGAGTATTGATGGCTGGTCATTTGAAGATCTTCTTGAAGACCGGCAACACGCGCGTTCCCTATGTTGGCGCGGTCCAGAAACGCCAGTAGGTACAGCATTGCCATCATGGGTACGAGAACCACATCCAGTTTGACCAGCACTTTCCGGTTGTACGAGGCCAACTCGGAGGCTGCCAGAGGGGACAGCTCTTGGTGATCCGTGACTGGCACATTCTCGGGACCAGTCTCCTCAACCCCTTCGACGTGGTCGGATATCGCTTTTTCTGGAAAAGAAAGGACGGCCATGCTGATGCACAAAGTCAGTCAAGTGGGATATCCTTTGACCACAGGTATCTGACACGGAGGCTGGCCATGATCAAAAGTCCGGGGACGCTATCAGCATTTATCATTTACTCGTGAGCTCGCTGCTTGCGATCTTCATCAAAGTGGTGTTGCGGGTGTTTGTATTTCCCGCACATCGACGGTAAATGGGGAATTTCTTGCGGGCATCTCAATCGGCAAATGGAAACCTAAATCTCCAGCGCCTGGTTTTGGCTGTTTGGCAGGCCAGCGGCATTGGAACCAAGCACTTGGCTAACAGTGTCAATTGCAGTTATTCATTCATAATTATCTGTGTCGGTAAAGAGGCAGATGAAGGCCTGGCAGCGTCCCCGCCAAGGTGGCTCACGTGACATAACCACGTGACCACCGCCAACACTTTCGGTTGAGATTGCCGCTTCAAGGCTTCGGGCTTCGTATACCTAGCCATAAGGTAGAACGGCTTATTTATGCCTCAGGTCAAGTGGCGGGATGCTCGAGTCTGGAAACGGAAATGGAATTGAGAGAGGTCAAGATTCGCCGCCAAGTATTCTGGTACATTTCAGTGACAATTTCAACAGCCAAACTCTGGCGTGCACATTGTCTAGAGCATCTGGAAGAGGCTCAAGTGAAAGGTGACTCACGGCTTGTCACCGACACTTGGCTGCCCCAACCTCGGACTTCAGCGAACAGGCAGCATCCAGCTAAGCTCGCCGACCGCCATTCCTCGTCATAATTAAAGCATGTCGGGCACGATACCCAAATTGCTAAAATGCTGTCGGCTTCAGGGCCGCGTTCCCGCCATCCCTCCATCCGGGGCCACTTCCTAACTGGAATACCATCCGAACTGCAGGCGACCAACGATCTTTCGATTGTTGAAAAAGCAGATTTGCGACGCATTGGTACAGTGCTCGTAGTTGTACCATTATTCTTCCAATTCAAATCCAGTTACACTTATCACTTCTGTCATCCATCTGCGTGTCCCGTCTCATTTCTATTTGAGCCGTCCCTCACTCCGTCATACTGTACGATTTCGCAATGACCAAGACGCAGACCATGACGTTGCCGCCCGCGCACGAAACTCAACCTCCAGACGCAGGCCCATCGACTCCAGAAACGTTCGAACTCAGCCTGAAAGCGCCGGGGAAGTCACTTCGAGAATTATCACGACGGGTCGTGCGTGGTGCTGCGCCTGCCCCGTCGGAAGGGCCGGGACGACTCTCTTCAGACGAGGAGGACGACATTCGGATTGAAGTCGACCCAACTACAGACGCTCACCATGTGGTTCAGCGATGGAATGAACCCAAAGGAAACATTCCAAGGTTGGGCTTTGCGTTCTTCTCCTTTATCGTCACTGGACTTAATGACGCGGCCGTTGGCGTATGAATATCCGGCTTTTATCCTGGTGGCAGAATGCTAACATGTGTCTTGCTTAGGCGCTGATTCCCTACGTAAGTAGATTTCTCAATTTCTGTGAACCGCACGGACGTTGCCTCACGTTATGATAGCTCGAGACATACTACGACCTCTCGTACACCACTGTCTCTTTGATCTTCCTCACCCCGTTCGCAGGCTACTCGCTCGCGGCTTTCACGAATGCCTCCATCCACAGCCGCCTCGGCCAGAGAGGGATCGTCATCCTAGCTCCCTTGTGCCACATCATCACATACGCCATCCTGTCCGCACACCCCCCGTTTCCCGTGCTCGTCATTATCAATACCATCTCAGGCTTCGGCAACGGACTGACGGATGCGTGCTTTTGTGCCTGGATTGGAGTCATGGACAAAGCCAACGCCGTGCAAGGATGTTTACATTCCTGTTATTCGTTGGGCGCCTTATTTGCGCCGTTGATCGCGACAAGTATGGTGGTGCATGCGAAGCTGCCTTGGTATACCTTCTACTACTTTATGGTATGTGCTCTGGATAATGCCGGACCGCGAACGGGATTTTGAGACTGACGCGCCATATCTGGCACAGGCGGGTGCTTCTGTCCTCGAACTCATCGGTCTGACCGTGACCTTCTGGCGCAAGACTGGCAAGGTATACCATCTTGAGTACCCGCGAGAAAATGAAGCCAAAGGGGGCCGCACGAGAGAAGCGCTAAAGTCGAAAATCACTTGGATCTGCTCTCTCTTCTTTTTCACCTACATGGGCGTCGAAGGCAAGTACTCTCATTCTATTCTACCCCAGCCCCCGGTATCACGCTACTCTGACACTCTTCAACAGTCGGCCTGGGAGGATGGATCGTGACCTTCATGCTTCGCGTCCGTTCGGCCTCGCCTTCCGCCTCAGGCTACTCCGGCACCGGGTTCTGGGCCGGCATGGCTCTCGGGCGCGCCACGCTGGGTTTCGTCACCGAACGCTTCGGCGAGCGCATCTGCATCTCCATCTACCTTGCCTTGTGCCTTGCGCTGCAACTCGTGTTCTGGCTTATCCCGAAATTCGTCGTCTCAGCGGTCGCCGTCGCGTTCTTGGGCTTCTTCCTGGGACCGATGTTCCCTGGCTGTGTGATGATGGCGGCGAAACTGCTCCCCAAGCATATCCACGTCAGTGCTATTGGATTTGCGATGGCCATAGGTGGAACGGGAGGGACCGTTTTTCCATTTGCGATTGGTGCGATCGCCAGCAGCAAGGGCGTGAAAGTGCTGCAGCCGATCATCCTGGCGCTGTTGGTTGTGCTGTTGGGATTGTGGTTGAGTTTTCCCAGGCTGAAGAAGAGGGAGTAGGGCGAGAATTCTGAGAGCTAGATCTTGTCATAGAACAACACTCCCGCATAACATGGTTAATGAGCACGCCGGCGTGTCGGTGTGGATTCTATCAAGAACTCCCGCTGCTGGAGTGCTCACAGCATCAGCTCCGACTGTAGATTCTGTCATTCTCGCAGGTTCCCAACTACGCCTCCGCGTATCTGCACTTGAGCATACTGTGTCTTTCATTCCGACGAGCTGAGACAGCGGCTTTCCAACGCAGGCTGCTTGCAGGCTCAATACACCAGGAGCTGCTAGCCGCACCGCTCAATCAGCTCCCTCTGGGCGCTTGTGCGCCCAGGATGGTCGTTTCCTCAAACGCACTGCCCAAGCTGGATCTTTGATCTCCCGTAAACAGCCTGCACCTTTTCAAAGCTTTCAAAGCTTTCAACTCTTCGTTCTGCGCTCTGGAACTCTTCCAACCACGGACTCGTCCTTCCCGACGCGAAATGGCAGCCATATATATGCGGCTACGACTAGGCGCGTCCTCTCGTGCAAAGGGCGGTAGGATGACAGGTTAGTAACCAGCAAGCCTCTTCACAATCGGGCACATCGAGGCTGGTACTGTATCGGCCATACTCTTCCTATGATACACGTCACGAAGAAAAGTCCCAAAGGTCTCTTCTTCAACAATGTGGCCAAGGCAGGCTTCTTCATGTAAGTGTGTGAGATCAGACAGGGTGTTGTAAAGGACTCTTATCACGGCCCTGATGGTCGGTCCTTATGGAAGCTGTTTCAACAAGGCGTCCGTCCGCATCTGGCTGCTGAAGTGAGACTTGCTTGAGTTCCATTTCTACAGCTTCGAGGAGGATGCCTTAGAGGTACTGTACTGTACGTCGACTTCACTGCTCTACATCGAGCCCTGCTGCCAAGCTGGTTCACGCACAAGAGAGCACACACAATCAAAATAATTCAATGTCTGACAGGTTCGGATCGAACAACAAAGCACCAAACGAAAAAAAAACTTTGCCTTGAAACCATCGTCCTTATAGTCTTTTAAGTTATGGGTTGAAGGTAAGCGAAACCTTTACTCCCTGAGTGGTTTTTTTCGGGGGGTTCAGAGCCGCGCGCCCCCTAAACCTGTCCTCACGGTGGTTGTCGGCTAACAGATTTCGAGCCAACCGGCAACTGAGATGTTCCTTGCATCTTGGTTGCGGCCCTAAACTGTCCCTAACGGGTGGTGTGAGAGTCAACAGGGTTGAGTACAAGCGGCCAGATGTTCTGCATCTTGATTGTTGGGATGAATTTGACAAGCATAGGTTATTACCATTCAATTTCAGGATGTGGGCCGGCGTGACCGAACTATGTATGCAGTGAATTCGGCACGTTGCAGAGCTACCGGATCACTTCACAGGATTTCCTTAGGCCATCTGGCTCGCATCCGCTGTGGGAAGACAGGTACAGTATTGAATGGTCCACTGAGCCTACATAGCAGACCGACAGCTCAAACTAGCTAGCTGCCGACGTCTCGCTCGCAATTCGACTCAATTTCGATGATTCAGAGCCCTTGGCCGTCCAAAGTGACGTTGATTCTGTGTCATTCATGACACCTGTTCCTGTCGAGGCCAATAGTCATGGGTTCCCTGGTCGCAAGCCCCGACCTTGAGTCTCAGAGGACATGCGGAAGACCAATGCGGAAGATCTGTTGAGAGCACCTCGCAGGCTGCTGGGAACTACGTCTGTGCTTGGGTGATTCGCTTGACAACTTGCTGCGGCAAGAGTAGGACACTTCCACCGCCTGTCCTCGAAGAGCACGCAAGCAGCTATCCCGAATGTTGTGGCCTATGTGAATTTCCGGTCGAACATCTATCTAGTGAGCATTGTCCCCCTTCGATGCCGAGGTGGCTCTCAGTTCGACTGGACCAAAGCATCGCACTGCGCCCGAGGCAACTTGAAATACTGGGAAGGACATGGAATGAAGCTCGCCGCGGAATCTGACGATGACCACGGCGACAAGCCGTTTCCATGTCCTCTCTATCATCACTTCATCTCCGCTCCGGACACGCTACGATAGGTAAAACACCAACTCGACAGCCTAGAAGTATACCTCTGTTCGTTTGAAAACTGTCACCATGCGAAGAAGCTCAATGGCGCGCGCGACGCATGCTTTCGACGGTAGTCCGAGGTTTCAAGGAGTAGACTTTTTCATTTCGCGCACACACGCACAAACGCACACAGTTGGAGCGCAGCGCGGCGCGGCGCAGTTCTGACTGGGTATCTAAAGGAGCTTCTTTTCATTCATTTTCACGTCCATTACCTTCGCCCAAACACTGTTCTCTTTGTGACTCGCGCGCAAGGAACAGTTGACCCTCAACGGCTTGCCCACATATTCAAGCGTGGGAAGACGGCGGCCAATTATCTCGAAGTGCTCGCCTTTCCGAGCCTCGAACGACTTTGCTCGTTGGACCAAGATCGCCTGCTCTGCGCAGCGCGTCGGCCTTACTACCTCCACTTTGGACAGATGGAGTCATCACTCTCACACCACTCCCTATCGTCGGTGATGGCTGTTTGACAAGGTTGAACGAGGCGGTCAAGCCCTCGCTCTCTTCCTCCCGCCGGTCTCTTCGTTTTGACTCATCTTGCGACCCTTGGCTCTACTTGCCGCCGCGGCGTTGGCTCCGCCCGCACCGGCACTGCTCTTCCTATCGGCATCGCTCTTCGGCGTCGTGACTTCACTGCTCGGCATGCTCTCGACGCGTCCGCCGCCATCGTCCTCGTGAAACACGTCGTTGCCTCCGTATTTTGTGCCCCCTGCGGCTCCAGCATACTGAGCCAGGGAGGCGTCATCGGTGCCGTCGAAGCCGAACCCCCCGGCAGAAGGATTGTTGTCCAAGTTCCCGAACAACTCATCGTCGTCCTTGTAGTCCCCGAAGTTCAACGGGTCGCCGGCCTGCTGGTTGCTGCCGAGGCCTGTGTTCCCAAAGTCGTAATTGCCGCTTCCTTCACTCGGGAAGTCAGCAAAGTATTCGATCTGGTTGAGGAAGTCGTCGACATCCACTGGCGGGGGTGGCAGTTGCTGGCTGTCGTGGATCCCGGGTATGCTACCCGTCGGAGAGAGGGGCTGCAGGAGGTTTGTCAGGTTCTGCACACTCTTGTCCTGCTGCTCCTGGAGTTTTGCCAGCTGGTCCAGGTCTGCCTGTGTAGATGCGAGGCGTCGGTGAAAGTTCGCGGGACCGGGCGGCGGGGTGGCGTTGATGAGCGCGTTATCTGTTCCCGGGGCGCTTCCGGAGGAGTTGTTGATCATGCGGAGCACGTCGGCGCGTTGGGTATTGGTAAGGGGGCCCGTGCCGGAGGAGTTTTGCAGGGAGTCGAGCACGGAGGAGAAGTCTTGGGTTGGGCTCGTCGGGGAGGTGGCCGAGGTGGTGTTGCGAGCGTTGGCCGATTGGATCATGGACATCATGTCTCTGGAGGGCAGGTCAGATACACTTGGGCGAGATTGGGTGCTTGCCGAGGAGGGGGCCAGGTTGTTATTGGGGCTGTTCACGCCGGGATCGAAGACTTCTTCGGCTTGCGGAGTCAGGGAGGAGTGTTGGTTGGCAGGTCGGACGGGTTGAGCGCGCGGCGGGTAGGGAGAGCTGGTCGTCGTGCGGGGGGAGAGAGTACTTGCACGACCGCCTTGTTGGGGCCCGGCACCAGTTCCGTTGGTCAGGAGCAGAGGCTGTCGCTTAAACGGCTTCCCTGGGCTGCCATCGATGTTGATGTCGTTGAAGTTGTAGTCGCCTACATCCACCACCGATCCCGACGTGGAGGTATCAACGGGCATTGCATTCTGAAATAGACTTGCTATACCTTGGGCGCTGTCGTGACCTTGTAGCGTCCGGTTGTAGACGGTCGCGAGGAAGGTTAGGATGGCGTTGATGGAGTTCTCGTGGCGGTTGTGCTGGTCTTGGAAGGTGGCGGCTTGGCCATAGAGCTGTTCGTGCTCGCGCTTCAGTTGCTGCATCATGCGGGAGATGTGGCTCTGCTGATGCCTAATCGCAGCCAATTCCCGTTGCACGCTCTTGAATTGTTCCTGCGTGAGGGCCATCTCGATGCCGCCAATGGCCAGCGGGCCCGGTCGGGTGCGGACACGATTGTCGGTCATCGCCGCGTCCTCGACATAATCGTCGAGCTCATCGTCCATTTGCTCGTTTTCGTTCTTCCCTTTGCGCTTCGATGCCGGGCCGCTGACGTTCTTGGGCTTCTGAATCAGCCACAGGAGATCGGGGCAGCCTCGTCGGAAGTACGGGTTCGAGTATTCACTTGGACTCTTGTTCTTTTTCTCGCTTGCCCTCATCGAGTTGTCCGATAGCCCGACCTTCTTATGAAAGCCATACATGTTCAGTTGACGCACGAACGAGGCATAGTTGTTGTGCTTGAATAACTCGGGGATGAGTTTTTTGGCGAACTCATCTTCATCTAGGACAATGAAGGAGTTGCCGTCGTCTGACCAGCGGATGAGGTCGGTGTTTCTGCCATCTTCCAGGAAACTGACAAATTCGTTAGCGCGCATCTTGTCTCATGGGGGATTGACCGCCTCACCTGTTGAGCTTCTGCACGAAAGGCGGGATTTGTTTTCTCTTTGCTTGTGCCTCTCTCTTTGCAATCTGTGCTCTTGCTTCTAACTCGGCCAGATCGTCTCCCCAAGCGCCATCCGTAGGGTTGACTCCGGTGTCTGGAGTGTCCATCCAACTCTTTGCATCTGGGTTCGGCTGTGGTATCCGGGAGCTAAGTTGTGCCGCGGGTCTCCGGGTCAGTTGGTTTGACAGCTGAGGAACGTTTTGGGGGTTATTTGGAGGGTTGTTCTGAGGGTACAAATTCGCGTTCATGGCGTAGCTGTTGTCATTGTAGGATGGCCCAGCGGCAGGTTGACCAGTTTGACCCCACTGAAGGAACTGGTCATTGGAGAGCTGCTGTCCCAGTCCGTCGTTAAATGCGGGTGCGGGATTCTGCATTCGTGCAGGATATGACACCGGATCGGCGCCGGGGGCAGGGCGTTTCCTCGAGAAGCCCTGAGATGCCATGTTGTGGTAGAGGGATACGAAGGTCCGGTAAGTCACAAGTTTGCGATCGAAACTGCGACCGTGGGTTGGTCTTGGAGCAGCAGCGGCTCGGCGTGGAGAGACAGCCACAGACTCGTGCGGCTCGTGCGGGTGGTGCGGGTGGTGCTGGTGCTGCTTAGTCGTCGATGATAGATGTTATATATTGCGGCTGCGACTGCGGCTGCACGCAGGTTTGGATTCACAGAGTTGAAGGAAGGTGGGCTGTGATGTTGGAGAAGTGATAGATCACCGATGATATCCGAAAATTTGAATAAACCAGTCTCAATTGTCGCCAACTTGTCCTTTAGATGGCATCCGACAAGTCCTTACTCCCATGTACCATGCACAAGTGGCGTGACCTACACAAGATACTATAATCCAAAGTGTTCACCTCACGGATGGTGGAGGAACTTGCAAAACTGGTCTGTATGTTCTGCAGTGCAGCCGATGACATACTCGCACTGACTGACACATCGCCGGGCCGTTTGACTCACGCAATACCAAGACTTGCTCCACCGTTGCACTCTCGAGTTCTGGCGGAGTACAATCACCATTCTGCAGCTGAGACACAGACAAAGCACACCTAAAAGCACACGCAGACTGAATGGCGGGCTTTCTTCCTTCGGCACTACAGCTGACTTTATACCCTCAAGGCTTCGGCTGTCCAATAAGTTTCCTGAAGCTTGTGACAGCCTTCTCCCATTGCTCGGGATGCGTCCGGGCGAACTCCTTCACAGTTGACACAGCTTTCCAATCTTCTTGCATATGATGAACACTCTTTGTCCCGTTGAGGATACTGACATTGCCGAGACCAAGAACCAGACAATATAGAGCTGATTGCGGACTGATGCCCATCTGGTTTGCCAATGACCCAGCCTCATTCGACCAAACCAGGCCGGGGTTAGCAGATAGAGTCCAGAAGCTCTGGTACACGATGTTTTTCTCCTTACAGAACTGTCGTACTCCGATATCAAATTTCGTATCGGGATAGAAGCGATTCTGTACCACACTCGGCTTGATCCGAGCACGTTCATAGAGGTCCATCAAGGTAAACAGGTTGCAGTTCGAGATGCCCAGGTTCCTTATCTCACCGGGCACAAACTGCTCTAGTGATTCCCAGACCTCCAACGTCTCGTTGAGTGTCGGCATAGGCGAATGTAGGACAAGTGTGTCAATATACTGTGCTTCTCCTTCGACGACAATATCTGCAAAGTTGAAGTTCTGGAGAGATGATATGATCGAGGCCTTCACTTGCTCTGTAAGTGGGCTTTGGGGATCAAAGGGCATGTTATTCGGGTCTTGACCTCCTACACTGGTGAATTTGGTCTGAATGTACAGCTCGGACCGCTTGACTTTGCCATCTTTGATCGCCCGATGGATGCCCGCGGCAACAAGGTCTTCTCGATAATGTTTTGGTTGCGCAGCGGTATCAACTGCTGTAAACCCATTGGACAGTGCTTGGTAGACCAGATCAGAAGTTGCTCCCTTCTTCCAAGCCGTGCCGTAGATAAAAGCGGGCAGAGCGGGAATCACATGTTTGCCAGCCAAATGAGGCGCGTGTAATGCGAGCTTTTCGAACAACGCTGAAGTTGTCATGATTTTCTCACTCGGGAGACCGCAGACGCTAAAGGCGCTGGGGGAAGTAACGATGTGTGGAAGTTAGTGGCTTAGAAGTGTCTCCTACATGCATCAGGCTCAAGGCGAATCAGACTCTTCCTTAGGGATTAGTTTGTTCACATTGACCTGAGAGTGAGTGTGGCAATTGACGTATGTGAGATGATGCCTTGTTTACGTCGTCGAATGAAGCCGCTCATATCACGGTGAGGCAAACGATTGGTAGGTGCAAGCTTTGCCCCTGGCATATCGAGGTCCCAGCTGGGGTGTCCCAGTGCTTTGGGAGGGAAACTCTAGCCCCCGAGCCCCCGTATCCGCCTACGCTTGCCCGGAAACAAGAAGAGCCTCCTCTTGGTGCCTCTTGGAGTTGGTCACCAGATGTGCGACAACTCCAACTCTTCGTGTGTTGGCCTCCAGGCCACACCTACCTAGTAATTGCTATGTGAACAGTCGTCACCACTCATCTCGCCTACTGCAACTCCCTCTCATCCCTTGCCAGCCACATGAACTCCTGTTCTCTCGGCTGGCGCATTTGATGGCCGTGAGAAGCTCATCAATTCCAAACCGGGGTACATAGCTTGTGCTCAGCGATCTGTTACCGAGCCGAACTTCCGCGTATGGTCAACAAGAGACGGTGGCTCGCAAGTGAGGCAAACCAATGGTTCTAGTCTTGATAGCTTGCATGAGAAACATGCCATTATAGCGTATCACCCGACCCCGATAGGAGAAGTCGACCGCATCCATGAGGGAGTAAGCCCAAACAGGACAGAGAAAGGGGTCGTGCGGAGCCCGCAGAAGAGATATAGCATCAGGGGCGATGTCGCAAGGCTCTGACGGCTCGGCCGGATCCAAGCAAGTGGATGGAACAATGTGAAACCGAGATTTCATAGTGGCAAGCAGAGCGTTGAAGCACAGCGTTAACAGCATGGCTAAACACTTTAGGGAAGATGTCGGGATTGCGAGGAACAGGGGTAGCAGAGTCAGATGGTGGAGGAGTTTGATTGCGGTCCGCTGCGAGAGGGAAAATTGGCAGTGCCATGGAGAGGACGAGGGTCAGGTTGACGTTAGCCACGAGACCAGAGACAGCTTTCCTGCACATGGATGTTTCATGCACAGGAAGTGCTCCCCTTTGTTATGGGGATAATGACGATACTCATACCAGGTACACGGGCTGGTCAGTGCAAGTGCAGAGAAGCAGTTGTTGAATGTGTTGCGGAATGCGGGCGATCGCTTGCCTACCGTTTCTGGCTGCCGCTGCTAATTGGGCCGCGGTTTAAAGTTGCTTCCGGGGCTGTTTGACGCAGCTTAATCACGGTCAAATCTGAGGTTCAGCACAGGGCCTTGTCTGGTTGGCCACGATCAGTCAGTAGCCTCCCGCGTAGCCACTGGAGAGGCCTGGGGGTCGCCCTTGCTCCTCCGTGCCAGGGCCACAGGCTCACTGGCACACCAGGCTCGAACCCTAGCGTCCAAGTCGCTGAGTCGTCGTCTGCCTTTTCTCCTAAATTAATTTCTTTGTCCCAAACAACACCTGAAGAAATCTTTCTGCATCTTTTTGACTCTCCTTCACGTCGACGCAGACACTCCGCATCTGCACCTTCTTGCTCTGGCGCTGTTTTGCACGCTGGACTTGCCACCTGCCTATCATTAACATGTCCTGCTGATTGAGCTAGACATCCACTGTCACGACTTCACCTCGAGAAATTCCTTGACTCGACATCACGACCCTCCGAAACTGACAGCGTTCTGCGCTCGCCCTCGATTGCACCACAACCCTCACACATCTCTCCCACAATACTTCGACGATTGAGAAGATTACGCCTTGACGACATCAGATACCCTCGGCATTCCACTTGCGATCCTTTACTCCTTAATCGTAGCCCGTTTCGACCTCCTCAGATAACGGGACCTCGACTTGCCTAATTCTCTCCCGTCGCGCATCCTCTGTCTGCTACCGAGATTGAGACGAGCCTCTGATCTTCTTATCTGCATACCACGCAGGCCCCGACTTTGGGCTTCTCGGCTTCCCAGTGGCTTGTCGAAACACAGCAAGTGGCGCGACCAAACAACGACCAAGGCAGGATATTAGTCCTCGAAATGGCGGCCTTCTCGAACGCCCCAGACGCTTTCTACGACGAACGAACCTCCCCACGAGCTTACCGCAACGCACATCTGAATCGCCAGGCAAGTGGTGGTGATCCCTACAACAACAACAACATGAACGCACCTATGTTCGGAGCCGAGGCTCCTCTGCAAAACATGAGATTTGACAACATGAGAGACGGCTTTGGTGCACCCATGCAAAACGCTGGGGCTGCAAACATCCACTTCCCCTACGATGCAAGCGCGGCTCAAACCTGGAGTGCAGGGGGTGCTTCTTTGGCACCCTTTGGCAATGGCATGGGCAATATTCCGCAAAACAACAACTTCGGCCCGTCGCGCAGCATCAAGCCAAGTCGAGGTCGTGTAGGCCTTCAGCAGGTGAGTTCCTACAAGCCTGCACGTCGTACTGAGGAACCGACTGACGAGGTCCAGCTCTGGTATGATCAACCTCAGCAACAACATCCTGCCATTGTGGGCCACCGTCCGGGCCCACAAGGACGCAACGACTCGCAGGACGACGATGACGAGCTTATTCCCACAGCCATCGTGATAAAGAACATTCCGTTCGCTGTCAAGAAGGAGCAGCTTGTCCAGCTGATGGTTGATATGAACTTGCCTCTCCCATATGCCTTCAACTACCATTTCGATAACGGCGTCTTTCGTGGTCTCGCATTTGCCAACTTCACCTCGCCCCAGGAGACTGAACAAGTCATCCAGGCCCTCAATCATATGGACCTTAGCGGTCGCAAACTGCGGGTTGAGTACAAAAAGATGCTTCCCCTGGCCGAACGTGAGCGTATCGAGAGGGAGAAGCGCGAGCGACGTGGCCAGCTAGAAGAGCAACACCGTCCAATGCCACAGTCACAGCTTCACAATCAGGTCTCGCTGTCGTCCATGTCGCGCAACACCCCGTCGCCTCTGTCGCAGCGCAGTGGCATGCCTGGTAAGTTGAATTCATGATTGCCCATGCTGGATTTGTATTGACGAACGTAGCAGAGGTGGACATGAATGACCCGAAGACACTCGAGTTCTACACTGATATGACACTGTTCCGACGTGATCCCACTCGTGAAGTCCTCATTTTCCCTCCAACTTTGGAACCCAACCACCGCCGCGTCGTCCACACCCTTGCTCACCACATGGGCTTGACGCATGTCTCTCGTGGCACTGGAGATCAACGACAGGTCCACATCCACCGAATGGCTCCAGGAACCAATGTCAGCCCGCCTACTCTACCGGGAGCGTTTGGATCCAATGAAGGCTTGCGTCAGACTCTTGGGAGGTCGTCTACAGCTGATTTCAATGATGGCAGGCCGTTTGAAGGCCCTGCTTTCAACACTCTGCGGGGCCAGTCGTCCGTCGGCCTTCTGGACGTTATGGACCCCAACGCTTATGGCAGATCTGCCGACAGCAATCTTCGCAATGCCAAATCATTCGCCGACCTGCGCTCGTGGAGCCCGTCGCCGGTGCCTTCTACTGCAAGCTTTCCAGCGGCACTGCAAACCAACGGTGCTCGTCTCCAGGCTCTGAACGACACTGCTGGATCCAACACACCTACGTTGACCCCAACGGTCTCTAACCCAGGCGCCAATGTCAACCGAGATGAACCATTTCTCATCTCCAGCTTCTCCAACCTGTCAATGGCTAACAACAGCGGCGCTCAAACGAGCCCTCGCCGCCAGCGTAGCTTCTTCGGAAACGGATCTGAGTGGAACGAGGGTCAGAACTACCAAGCCACTGCACCCATTGGCAGTAAGCGAACTGTCAGCATTGGACCGGAGAGCACCACCCAACCGACAAACCCACTGCGCCAAGCGCGCGGCCCTAATTCCAGCAGCGGCTTGGGTTTCTCCCGCCGTCAGAATGGACGTGGCAGTGACGAATTGAGGACGGCCGCATCTGCGATCGCTGAATGAACGATACTTATCATATACCCCCTGCTTTGATGACGCTCGGTTGCCGAGCAATCACGAGTCAATGATCCACGAATGACATGACCCCTCTCCGGAACATCTCCAAAAGTTAGACGCATACTAGGGCAGCCTACACGACTGCACGATTGGACTACAGAAAAAGATTGTTGTAACGAAATGACACAGGACTTCACGGGTGCGGCATACAGCATTTTGTTACGAGACTCCCCAAGAAAGAATGATTGATCCTGGCTTGTACACTTTATTCTTGGTCTGCGTTCTTGAGAGCGCGCTGCATGATGGGCTTGGGCATCAGTGTGCTCCGCAGAGATTATGCCGGGTTTTGCTGATTGTGCGCTGGATTTACCCTGGATTTCGGAGCCAGCCTCCGCATTTGTGGTTCGTGTGTTTAAGTTGAGGGAAACGGCTATGGATCGGATACACTCGTTTTAATCAGTCCGCGGACTTTTCTCAGGAGAATGCTAGTAATATCAATTGTGGCATATTTCAGTCAGTCGATCGTAACCCGCCAACTCTGGCTGAGGGTGATGTAGTAGTCGAGATACTCGGGTCAATGTCGAGGTCAAGGAACTGTAGAAGTGAGTGGTCTTGCGTGTCTCAGCCTTGTCGTTCGATGACATAAGCCCTGCCAAGCCAAATCCCCCTCCCCCAACTCGTCTTCCTTCACTTCACACCTTGTTCTTGATATCCCGTTTCTCGACAAACGCATCCTATGTTTCTAGGATGCTGCAAATACTCCTGCACATGAGGGACTGAGGTCGCTGCATTCTCGTCTTTTGAACACATCTCGAAATACCAGTGTTTGACAAGCTAAGTCTGATGGCTAACACCGACTAACAAGCGGTGCTCATCAACTTGCTTTCTTGCACCCGGCAGCGCCAGCACTCCCTTGACCGAAGACCATCTCGGTCAGTAGTATGCCTCCAGGTCAAGTATTCACTAAGGTAAAGATCCACTTTCAGACAGTGCCACAGCTTTTATCACGCCCTGTTGTCGACAGGCTGGCCCTTCACGCGAAGTCGAGGGTCAAAAGAAATGCCAAGCTCGCTTGCCCCACCAACGGGAGCCTAGCGCCAAATCCACATGTTTTCTCACTCGGACGAACCAGACACGCCGCTTCTCTTCCCTGCCACTCACTTTGTCACTCATCTTCGCTTTAGCCTTCCACCATCTCCGTCCCATTCCATCAACAACAACTCGACGCGTCGGCAACAAATCAATCAGTTGCATCTACCAAAAAATCTTGTCGCGTCAACTCAGCAAAGTCATACCTTTCTTCATCGACATCTGATAACAATGGCCGGGGGCAAGGGCAAGAGCATCGGAGGCAAGGCGACTGGCGCGAAGGATTCAAGTGCAAAGCCTCAGAAGTCGCACAGCGCGAAGGCCGGCTTGCAAGTGAGTTGGCCCTTGACTCAGATTCACGCGAGGCAGGGCATGCACACGCGACATCACATTGTCAAGCAGCGACTTCATTGTGATGATCGCGCAATGTGCACACCTGTTTAGGCGGCAGTCGGCGCGCTGCTCATATCTTTGTGCCCTACCACAAGCGCAATCATCCGCCGCGATTCAATCATCCCTAAACGAGAGCTAACACCTTTCACCAGTTCCCCTGTGGTCGCGTTAAGCGTTTCCTGAAGAACAACACCCAGAACAAGATGAGAGTTGGTGCCAAAGGTATGAGTCAAGCCCAAACTCCCAGCATTTGACAAGTGCACTGACAATCCATCTTGCAGCTGCCGTCTATGTTACCGCCGTCCTCGAGTACCTTACCGCCGAAGTCCTCGAACTAGCAGGCAACGCCGCCAAGGATCTGAAGGTCAAGCGTATCACTCCTCGACACCTGCAACTCGCCATCCGCGGTGATGAAGAGCTGGATACTTTGATCAGAGCGACAATCGCCTTTGGTGGCGTCCTTCCCCATATCAACCGCGCGCTTCTCTTGAAGGTGGAGCAGAAGAAGAAGAGCAAGGCAGACGCATAAATGGCCTCAAGCCGGACCAACATTCTTCCCAAGAATATCTCTCCTAGGCGTTATCTATTTCTGGTGATGGACTGGATCGTGGCGGTGTCTAGTCATGGATACGAGTGAATGAGGAGACACACTACTGCAACAACAATAAGAACAGTGCGGGTTTCAGGAGGCCATTATCGAGCTCTTCATGTGTGTGTCAACAGTGCTTGTTTTGAACTGAGGAGCACGTCGCGCCTTTTTGAGTTTGACTCGAATTGGATTTTTTATGAATCACAGTACCCTCTCTTTTCTGTGGCTTGTCCGCCTCACTGAATCGTCGCGTTTCTGACTGGTAATAGGGTTGTCACGTTGCTGCTGCTACTTGAACTGCTGCCTGCGTGCTTATTGAAGCGTATCGCCTGGTCAGTCCTACGCTCCTAATTTGTGTGACTTACTTGTCCTCCAACACTCGACTTCAGTGACTTGTCCGAAGGCGAGCATCATTCGAATGAGTTGATCGTGTCTGCTCCTTCCTTGCTCAGTGCTTGCTAAACCGTGTTACTTACACTACAGTGACTCTTCGCCACATCCCAGATTGCGAATGGGTGGCGAAGGACCGTCATTATTTCATGGCGGGAGAATTCCTTGGTTAACCTTTTGTGTGACAAAACACGAGCATTATTTGCTCTTCTGCACGACGCCTTCGAAGGCCCGCATTGGACATTGACATGGGTCGCCTCGAACATCAGTGCAATTGAGCCTCTCGTCTGTGTCGTGCCACCCTCGGGGGTATATTGTTCCTTCTTCCCACCATGTTGATGCAGGTCTACATCACGATCCTCTTGTGATGTGACTTGTCGAACATCGTGACCGGGCCAGAATATGCCTCGCTTATCTGTTGTGCAGCTGCATACTGGCATCGCCCAATTGCAGACCTACACCCTCCTCCCGCTCACGCCATAAAGTGCTAATGCTAGTTCTCTATGACGGTAGGCTTCGTTTACCTCATGCATTGTTGGAGCTATTTTCCGTGATGGGCATTTCACAGGTCGCACCACGTCGCCATCGAAAATCCACAGCATTGATACAATTCTGCGGCTGCTGGGTTTCATGAAAGCTGCTGTGCAACTCTCTTGTTTCCTCGCCTCACACGCGGCATAGCTCCGCTCAAATGGGTGGGTTTGGAGCCTAGTCCAAGCTGCAAATTGATCTCTGAGCTTCGGCCATGTCAGCATCGTTCTGCCTCCTACAGGTCACACGGAAAAAGGTGTGACAAGGCGACGAGTTTACCAAATATGCCGTCTCTGTCCCCTAACCTCTGGCCTCTCGAATACTCCAGTTCCCTCGTCGACACCTGGTTGGACAATGCACAGCCCCCCCAGAGGCCAGCACAAATCCCTGGAAATGTGATGCCCACGTCCTGGACTGTTAAGAAAACAGAGATTTCCCTCAGCGGCCGTTCTTCGTTCTATCAGAGAACATCCCGGATGCTACAAACAAAAGGTATCATAAGTCCATCTCCTCTCACAGCCTCACATCCTTTCGCAGGACACTACCCGCAAAATCATCGCTCACATGCTTGTCCTCAAGACCAGGAATAATCAACCCACCCGCACTGTGCACTTAGCCTCGAGACAAACGAACCTTGTCCAGCTCTAGAGCTGAAGACCAGCCGCTTGACAAAGTATCACAGAGCGCTCTCTAGCAGAGCTCGGGTCACATGCCCAGTAGATCCCTTCGCCACTGGATCGACTCCCACGGCAACATACATTGGTATGACTCCAACTCAGGTTGGGGAGCAGATTTTGATCCCGAAGGTAAAATAGCACCAAAACCGCCCCCAACTCAAAGGGACAGCGGGTAAGGTTCTCAGGATCGACCCGCGGCGGCTACAGCCCGAGTCCGCGTCGTGAGCGGCGCGGCCGAAGTCGAGGCAGAAGCAGAAGCAGAAGCAGGTAAGCCCATTTTTGACAAACCCTTGTATCGCTTCTTCCTGATCGCGCATCGGACACCGAGTCGGCAAACATATTTGCTCCCGTCGCTGACGCCTGGGGGGTTGGGCCCCCGTTTCGCAAAGCGACCCGCTGTCCCGTGCCATGTCTGCTGTCTTTTCTGGCATTGACCCTCCTCGTCACAGTGATCGACGGAACCGGCCCAACCCGACAACGACCCCGAACCCCAACATCCACCAGATATATAATGATTTCACTGGAGATTATGAGCCCTACGAGTTCCTCCCCTCGGGCGGCGCAAGGCGGCTACCATACTGCCGTCACGGCCTGACCAGGCTAGAATGTGACCGGTGCGGTGACGACTATGGGGACGTGCGGCGGTCTCCGAGCCGAAGACGAGGACGAGGACGGAGTCGTCGACGCCGTAGAGATCCGTGGGATGACTTTGATCCTCGCCTCGGTCGGGGAAGGGGTGGTTACGACAGGTATCCGGATTGGTATGACGAGGAATTCCCTTTTGCCGGAGGCTGGTATGGATGCGGAACGATATACGGGCACGCCAGGGACGGCACTGAGATCCCCATAACGTATTATGATGAGCAGACTGGGCGATTGATGAGACGCGGCAGGGGGGAAGGGAGAGGGAGAGGGAGGAGGAGAGGATCGCGACGCCGGCACGACAGGATGGAAGAGGATATCTGGCGAGAGATGGATAGGGTGGAGAGGAGGGCCGAGGAAGCAGAACGTTGGCTCTGGAGGCAGTATGGCGCTTGAAGGTGTGTATGCATCGATGTCCAAGATACACGTACATAGATAGTTGAAGCGGTAAAGGCTGAATCGAGACACATACGCAAACACACTCACTCTGCTGGATCAACACATACCCAGACCTTTCAAGCGTCTAGGTAGGGGCCTAGGGATGAATACGAAGATAGGAATAAGAATAAGAATAGAAGTGAGATACAGAGTCAGTACTCGGTACACGCACAATCCTCCTCCTTGCTATCGAGCAATATCCTCCCAAGCAAGGCTATATCCATACACGTGTACAAGGGTATACACAGCGCTCATAGGGAGTCCTGTCTACCTACAATGAGTACAAGAGACCCCGCTGAGAAACCATACAAGACTATCTAACGCTGGTGATGATGCCGGTGCCGATGCCGGTGCTGACGCCGGAAGAGCATCTCCATCATATTACTGCACTCCGTCCCTGGGTACAAATATATCGATGGATACTATACGATTTTCGAATCGACGGATCGGTGCAGAAGCGGGAAAAGGCAAGGAAAGTCACATGCTCTGGCAGTCAATATTGATATTTCATTCCAAAGAGAGCCGAGCCATGAATGGTGTGGTTTCCGCGTGGTGCCTGGTCGTCGTTCGTTCTCAGGCACCTCAACGCAAAGCGCCGTTGCAGGCCGGATTGGATATTCCCTGACCCATGGAATTGACGGTTGAATATTGAATCGGAGCGGGACGGTGGAGGTCAAGACGGTGGACTGACTGATTAATTGTGGAGGGATTGCGGTGTGGTATTTCAGGTTCCGTAGTTCTAAAGTCCGAGAAGAAAGACGACAGGTTTCACGCCCTGCTACGGATTCTTCCTCCCTCCAACCTGGTCGGTTCCTTCGGTGTCAACTCGTCCCCAAGGCGCTTCCCTATAAGTTCTAGAGCAAACCGGTCAGATCGTCTTCCTGGCCTTCTTTCTCGTCTTGTAGCTTCCATGTTCCCTCCCTTTCCTTTTGTTCCCGTTTTTGGCCTTCGGGTGATCTACAGCAGTACCGCGCATGTTTCGGTGCTTTTGCTCTATCGCCTGGCGGACTTGACGCATTTCTTCGTCAGAGTTGACGTCCTGTGTCGGATTCGCCCGACTTTTACCACGACTTGTGGGTGTTCTGTGACGGCGCCCAGCGTAAGAGTCTGAGGAGCTCTCTGATCCTGATTGATCGTCAGAATCGGAATGTTCACCACTCTCGGAGGCAGAGCTCAGATCTTCGTCGTCGTCTTCTCGAGTCTGGCCTGGTTGGGCGGTAGTATTTCTTGATTTCCCCTTCCGGAACGAGCCGAACGTCTGGCGGCCGCTGGGCTGAGTGGTGGTCCAAATATCTTCTTCGGACGAGCTGGCTCCTCCCTCCTCATCTCGGTCAGCCAGAGCGCTGAACCCATTGGGGTCGGCACTGACATTGTGATGACTGCTCTTTGTAGCATACCCTGTTCTCTTATGTTGTGGTAGCAGCACTTTGACATCAAGCACCCATTCTGTATCAGCCTCCTCGTTTCTGGATGTACTGACTCCACCACGTGCCATAGTCGGAGTGGCAAGTCCGTCGGGTAACTCGTTCATGGGCGTTCCGGGAACAGAGGTCACTGGAGAAGAAGTAGTGCTCTCAACTCGACGTCGTTTAGCCGACGGTTCGGTTGCTGGAGTGTGAGCGGTAGAGGATGCTGCGGTAGACGTTGAGGGAGATGCTGCAGCGGCTCTTTGCATGAACTATAGGTTTGCGCGGTGACTTGTTTAGAATACCTGTGCTGGGAGGGTCTCAAGCATTGTAACTTGACGCCTGATGACTGCGGAGGAGAGAGCGCGCTTACCTTCATGTTCAGCAGTCGCGACGACATCTGCTTCCCTTGCTGCGATGATGGCGTCCGCGCGAGTTCAGGTGTACTGAAGCCCGCCATCTTGTCTGCACGAAGCGACACGGGAGGGCTTTTACGCAGGAAGCAAGGTGCAGGAGACGAGCCCTCAACTAAAAGGAGGATCACTTGAGGAGCGACTCTTCACTTTGAGGCGCCAAGAACAATTCTAGATTTTTGGAAGCAGCGGAAGGTCAATTCTGTGCAATCATTCAAGTCTGGTGTCTCCTTGAAGAAGCTGCTTCGACGGGTGTAGCCACAGCTGACAGGGTGCGAAGCGGACCGTTGCAATAATGAACAAGCATACTGGTACTCTGTTTCGATTGAAAAAGTTGAAGGGACGTTCGCCAGCCTTGCCGGCTCCGGAAATTAGTTTCGCCGAGTGAACGTTTCCTGCAAGGCTGCGCTCCCGTCAGGATGCTGGAAGAAATACGGCGGCTGGCACATGATATTTAAGATATAATTATAATAGCTGGGCGCATAGCTCTGGAGTGGCGGAGCTGCAAAGACTGTTTGTCCTCAGAAGCAGGAAATTACCCCGAAACATTTACGACCTCTGTTTTAGGCAGATTTGGGCAACAGAGGAAGCTGAAAGCCAGAGATTGGACCTTCGGATCTGCCAGTCGCTTGACGTCAAAATGAGCTCTTGTTCATCTTCGAGTTCCGTTCATTGTGCGCTAGCCCGGGCATTTGGTGCGCGGCGAGGGTAAATTTGCTCTCCGTGCACTATTTGATGGATAGCATGCTCCTAATCGAAGTGCGGTTGGTCTTGTGTAATTGAATCTCCAAATCCAGTTTCCTCAGACCAACAATGTTGCCGCTGATGGCTCGGGAGGCCGATGAGTTGCTGGCCGTGCAGGACGTCTGTTCTCGGTTTTGGCCGACGTAGAGGCGGTCGAGGAAAATCTGGTCCTCCTATCTTCAGTCCTCCCGACACAGTGGCGGCAGTTAGGAACCAAGGGACGTGTTGGCCCGTTCATGTGGTTTGCCGAAGCTCAGAGGCCAGTCAACGAAGCGCATGCGGATTTCGGACTCGGTCAAGTCCAAAGACGACATGACCTGGGGATCTGACACGTGAATAGCCGACAACCTAAATCAAGGCATTATGGCATCATCTTTTCTCGCCCTGGATGGTTGCGACTACTTTTCTTGAATGCTTCGCCGCCCGGAATTCCAGATACCATATGCCTTGCCAGGTACCAGTGTTCAGAGTCCCGTCTGTGATGGGTATTGTCACGCTTGCACCGACCAACGCAGATTTTATGTGTGCCTGATTTGCATATCAGTGATAGTCAACGCTGCAACTAACAACATATACCTACCGGCATATCGTCCAAGCCTTCCGCGGAGTGTCGGTATAGGTTTCCCTTCCTATCCTCCGGAGCAATTCTGTCCAGTGCATCGCTCATATCCTCCCTTACATCACTATCCCAGTTCTCATTCAAGGATAGCGCACATGACGTATGTTGGATGAAGAGGTTGAGCAGCCCGACTTTGTAATCTTTGATTTCCGGCACGGACGACACAACATGATCGGTGACTAGGTACGAGCCGCGTGACTTCGAGGGAAGTGTAAAGGTCTTTTGAAACCACGAGGATGACATGTTGTCGCAGAGATTGTGCGGAACGCAGCCTGCTGGACAATGAACAACGACGGGTGGCTCGTTCGTAGGTTGGAAGGGTAGACTGAGTAGTCGGAATGGTAGACCTAAAAGGTATTGCGGTACGCCTGGGAATAGCGCGAGTAGTAGTACGAGTACAGAAACAATGGTAAAGTGTCTATGTTGTGTGATGTCTAGAGCAGGCATATCATCAGATTGAATCGATGATGAGGAGCAGCGAAAGTCAAGGCCGCTCGCTTGCTTCGACGTCATAAGTTCCTGCTTTCCGACGAGTTTCTCCGGCTCCGGCTCCTCACTTTCGGTTTATTTCTCCATCTTCAAGTGTCACCAGCAGCTCTGGCGAGTCAATATCGAGTACCGACCGGAGAATGACACTCCTCGAAGTTGCTTGCTTCAATGTGCAGTCTGCCATCGTCGCAAGTGAGGCCGGGGCGGATCGAATCGAGCTTTGTGACAATGCTGACCTTGGGGGAACCACACCTCCGCTGAATTGGCTGGCCGAAATCCATGGCATCGTCAAAATCCCTGTCAATGTCATGATTCGACCCCGCGGCGCTGATTTTGTCTACACGGATCCAGAGTTCCAGACCATGAAAGATGCCATAAATGCGTTCAAGTCTACGGGGATGGTCAGCGGCTTTGTCTTCGGCGTCCTCAAGCATGATAAGACAGTTGACGTCGAGAGAACTGCCGAGCTAGTCAATCTGGCTGCCCCCCTACCATGCACATTTCACCGAGCATTTGATGAGACCATTGATCTGGCTCAAGCTCTCGAGGATGTCGTGGACTGCAGGATACAGTCAATTCTCACCTCGGGTGGAGCTTCGAAGGCGGTTGATGCCTGCGAAACACTAGCAAACCTCGTGAAGAAGGCTGACGGCAAGGTCGTGATTATGCCAGGCGGAGGGGTCAGATCGACGAACATCGTTGCGCTAAAGGAAGAAACCAATGCCTCGGCCTATCACTCTTCGGCGCTCCTTGGGTCGGACTCTGTGGCCAATGCCGTCGAGATCAAACAGATGAAAATGAGAGTACAGCAGGGACCTTGACTGCAGCGCCGGCTATCGACACTGTACACGGGTGGCACCCTCAGTATATGCCTCAGTTTCACAGTTTCCAGGCATTCTCATGTGTTTTTATGTCACCGTCACTTCGGATAACTGAACCTCAGCCTTTCCAAACTTCCGTGCCGCCATCCTCTTCTCGAACAGGAGATCCAACTCTGCTATTGTCCTACCCTTAGGCTCAGGGACGCAGAAATAGCTGAATATGAGACCTAGAATGGAAGCTCCACCCCAGAAAAAGCCTGATCGAGCACCCCACCCCCAAGCAGACGGGTTCAACTGATAAGGCGTAATCACGTTGGCAACGATTTTCGTGCAAGAGAACGAAAACCGAGCAATCGCGACTGACTTGCTGCGCAAGAGTGAGGATGGGATTTCGGACACAAGGGCATATGACACTGCATCCGTAGTGACGCCGGAGACGAGCACGCTTAACAACAGGATCCCACCTATCGCCCATCGCAATGTTGACGAGGACGAGCTTGCCTGGGCAACTCCCAAACCGCCAATGATGCAAAAGAGGATGCCCACGGCCGCGAGACCCCAGAGGAAGAGTGTGCGTCGTCCAACATGAGGAAAGAGGAACCACTGCAAGACGGACACGTCAGAAGGCAAACCCACTTCAGAAGGGCTTTCACCAGACACTTACTGCTATTATCACTCCAATCAACTCAAGTGCGTATGCAACAACTGACAGGTCGAAAGCCTGCTCGGTCGGTAGTCCCGCTTGTTGGAAGAAATATGTCGAGTATGCCCTGAAAGTCGAGCCGCTCAGAACCTGTATAACATAACATCCCATGACGATTATGGTTCTACGGAGGTTGGTCCCTCTGAAGCATGCAATATATGACGTTCCGGAATCGACTTCGCGTTCGAGTTCGGTGGTAAGCGCCATCAAGGCGACGTTCTTATCGATGTCGAAGTCCAACGCCTGATGGGTTGTGAGGCGACGTACAGAAGCTTTCGCTTCCTCCAAACGGTTCTTCCGCACAAGCCACCACGGCGACTCGGGAGCGAGGGCCACGCCAACCATGAGTGGTAAGGGCCAGAACCACTGAATCGCGAACGGCACTCGGTACGCCCATGGAGCCGACAAGTGCAAGCAGCCACGGAGTACCCCGGATGCAATCAGTTGACCGAAGACCCAGCACATGTCGACGTAGCTTGTCAAGTATGGCCGGAGACATGTGGGCATAACCTCGACGGCGTACACGCAAGTTGCCGCTTGGAATAGACCCAAAGGCATGCCGAGCAGGACCTGACCAGTCTCCAGGACCCCCAGACTCGGAGCAAAGAACTGGATAAATATGGGGCAAGGGATGATGAGTAGACCGAGCATCATCGTTTTCCGGAATCCCAACTTCTCACTCATCCAGCCACTGAGCCCCAGACCAATGAGCTGCCCAACATTCGACCCGTTGGTGAGTCCTGACTGCCATGGTGCAGAAATTTGGTATTTTCCCTTTGGCCTGAGGTCGCCATATTTCTTTGCGAACGCAGGTTGGGCAAACAGGGACACCATAAGTTTGTTGTCGAAGCCATCCATGACGAGCGCCGTGGACATGACAACGCTCCATCCGACAGCCTTTGGGTAGAGCTTCACGGCCTGAAGCAGCATCATTTGGTGGTCGTGGCGTGTCGCATCTTCGGCGTCGGCGAGATTATCATGTTCAAGGGCTGTCTTCTCCATCCTTGTTTGCGCAAACTCGTTGTGATTGAACCGATACAACGCCTGTCGAAGGTGTGATAAGATAAGATACGATAAGATTGCTCCCCCTTGCTGGAAGACGTCGCTCAGTATTTGACTGCTTGAAGCCGCTCCACCAGGAGGGACGCGTGTTCATCGTGTTGAACCTTTTCCCGTGCTTATTGTTGTAACCTACACACTGGGCACTCGCCGCGGCCTCGACGAAATATGGCGATATTTTCAGCCGAGACCTCGGGGGACTGTGCAAAACATAACCATTTCCGGGTTGGATCAGAAGAATCCGGAAGTTTTACAGGTCACTTACTAACCCTCTGTGAGGGTGCTCAATGAGCATGTCGCCGCCCGGAAGCACGGGAGCTGGGCGTATGCGGACCAAGGCCGTCGTTTGTCCGATATCGCAGAGGTGAGCCGTGTTATGTCTGCGCTGCTAAGTGGCTGATAGAAACATATGCCTTTGATCCTTCTTATTCCTCACTGATGCCATGATTTGGGGCGGGTCTCAACAAGGCAACTTATGTACTGGGCGAAGACATGCTTGGCAAACGGCATCCATTCGTGTCACCTCCGAAGAGAGGCCTGGTTCAACTTACTCCGTTCCAAGCAGCAAGTCAGTTTTAAAGAAAACAAATACTCTGTACGGTCGTCTTAGAGGTATTCGGGGGAGCTAGAGCAGTACACCCGCTATAGAATACTGTAGGATCAGCTTCGGATGAGAGAAGACTTCCCTCCGTCCTCTATCGTCCTCTGTTCGGGACTCCTAGAGCTGCAGAAACCTGCCTGCAGTTATCAGATTTCATTTCCAAATTATTGAGCGCAGGCGGTCAACTGCCAACTCGAAAGTGAACCAGGCCTCTTGCCTTATGCACCGACCCGCAATAGGCAGATAAAAGTGAAGGTGATGGACATTCGCGCGGGACAAGAATACGCAGTGAGAGCGGATAATGGTCGCTTCATCTTCAAGGTGTTCGCCCCGTGTGACACTGCTAGCTAGATACTTCAGCAGCCATTTTCCCCTTCCACATCGACATCCAGCGCGGTCCAGCTAGTTAGTCCGCAATCCCGCCCAGCAGACTCCCAACCACAACTCCGATAGGAACCTGCAGAAAGCCAGTTAGTCACCTAGTCACAGCGGGAATACATGCGACTGGGAACAGGGTAAAAATACAGGGAGCATAGGATAGCCGGCTCGTCTCCTTCTGGAAAGGAGAATAAGGCCAGTCATAGGGAATCCAGCACAGCACAGCACAGTACAACGGAGTAGAGTAGAGCACTTACAAACCCCCAGTGACTCCACTCCCCACCGCCAATCTGGCGCTTACTCACGAACCCGTCCATCAGGGCGATGAAGGTCGAGCCCCACACCATGGCCGTACACGCCCTGTGACTGCCCCAGAGACTCGTGGACACCAAGCCCGCGCCCAGCACGAGCGTCCTCGAGCCGTACAGCATCATGAGCGACTCGGCAAGGCGGCCTTCGGGGGTGTCGATGATTTTGGTGATGCCGACGTCAACGTCGACGTTGCCTGTCGGGGGTTGGGAGTCCGAACCAGAGGCCTGCTTGTCGTCCGCTGCGGATGACGGGACTGCCCCCGGGTGCGGGAATCCCCACATTGCGAGCGCGCCGCGGGGGTTGAGTAGGGCGTTAATGCCCAGGCCGGCGGCGAAGACGCCGGACGCGCGGGCGATGTAGTACAGGTATTGGGAGCGGGAGGGGGGCATTGTTGTGTTCGCTGGGTCGGGGAGGTGTTCGATCGTGTGTTCAACGTCGGGGGTGGGTGGTCGAGTATCTACAGTTCGGAGGTAGTATCTTATGCTGGCGTTAGATTTTGGGGGATTGACGCCTTGAATTTTCCATAGAATGTTGGCAACGGATGAAGAGTTGGGGGATCGAGTATGGAGAGGTGAGCTCACGGGTTGACAAGGATACGTACACGGTGCTCGTACGGTGTATGTCGGCCGGATTTAAGCTTCATGTTGTGTATCCTTGACTGAATTCTGTGAATGCGGGGTAGGCTGCCACGCAGGTGGCAGCTCGGTGGCAGGGTAGGGTGCATACTACAAGTAATGGCAAAGAGACCAGGTCCTTGGTACTGCTTACGCACCATCCGTGCTGTGGCGCGCCTGAAAGCAACTTCTGATATTCGAGGGAAGGCGGCGCGTATCGAATGTTTAGCTTGTCGACCGATGAAAAACCTCCACAGGAGAGAGTGACGAACGGAGATGGAGCGTACTGGGCTATGCACCGCAACTACAACTACGACCGCGACATACGAGGAGACTGAACTTCAGATGGCCAAGGGACAAGTTCCGACCTACAATACTTGGGGAATGAGTCATGATCGAGTACTCCAGCATGCACGTATCCCCTGCAGCCGATGAAACGAACATTCAGGCGGCCTTCCAAGGCTGGTCGCGTTGCGAAGGGTTTGCAGCACCGCGGGGAATACCTGGTAACGCTGCAGCGATAGGTCACTGCACCAGCCTGCCTCAGTCACAAAGGAACTGGTTCGGGCCATTGATTTCTAGAATGCCATCTCCTATGTCATCGTGAAAGCCCAGAAAATCCCCGTCGAGGTCGTACTCCGTGAAGTGACAGGTAACGCTCGCACTGCATCCTGAAACTCAGTGACAGCATGATTGCTTTCAACCCGATGAGAGTGGATAGAATCAACAATTAAACTCTGGTGCTGTTGCAAAACGGTTTCGGTGCGGCCCCAGTCAAGTGGCAACGAGGCCCTGCCACACAACCTCTTCGAAATGGCCTTTGATTTCACGATCAGCTGAAAGATGCGCATCAACAGGATCAGACACCAAGACGGGGAACGCGCTGAGAAAATTAGTCTCGACGATCGGCGAGTATAAGAACTCTGTGCCCAGCTTGCAGAAAGATGATGCATGTTGCCTGCTCGGAGAGCTTCCAGATCGTCAGAAACAAGATTAGCGAAACCCTCTCTCATGCCACACGACACGCCTCTTGTCTCGTCACTTCGGGCGTCCCTCGCAGCTCACGGCTTGGAAGGTCGTTACGAGTACTGCGTACTCCGTATGAGTGCTTGGGCAAGGAGGCTTCCTGACAAAGCTTTGCGAGATTCTCTGGGACCCGTCTCGTGATGGAAACAGAAGCGTCGAGCCCGCTCTGTTTGAGTCAAAGAGCAATCTTTCCCAACTCGTATAGCACAGCCTTTAATTAGAAAACGCGGCTGGGCGGGTTGGTGGGCGTGTTGGGCTGGCGGAAAGAAATTAGTGTCCCGCGGTGAGATGGCAAAGACGCTTCTGGAGCTCAGCGTTCGATGGGCTGCCCCTAACCCCTTAGCGCCCCCAAAGGCCGCCTAGAGCCTGGACTATTAGACTTTGATAGTGGGGATGGCGCCTGCAAACGAGTCACAGGAGAGACACCCCGCCTACGAGGTCCGCTAGGCGAACCCTTCTCAGCCTCAACTTCCACCACACTCGTTCCCGCCGGCTTGCTGTCGACTCGCACCCTCAACCAGACGCCCGCATACGACCTGGCTGCACGCACTGGACAATGGCAGAGCAGTCGAGTCTGACGGCTCGCAATGCGACATCTATCATATGTGCCTGCGTGTGCGAAGACGTGTTTCTGACATGCTCGGCTTCCGAATCCGACGATATGACGCGGTACGCCTGTAACCCCCTGTCTCAGCATCCCTTGGCTCCGGCTATATCACGTCCCCGTTTAATTAATCTCCTGCTAGGTTCTTCTTAACCGCGACTCACCCCATCCGGCCAAGAAACGTGGGCAGACCCATCGTCAGTGGGTAGAAAGATGCAAGAGTTCTCCTTTTCCCTGCACACTCCAATCTCCCTTTGCCGAGAGTCAAGCACATGGCGCGCCAGGGCAGCCACCGGGTGTGCTCCACCAACTGCAAGAGGACGGCTCAGCCATGGCTCAACTCTCCTTCCCCGTGTGGCCCTGTCTCTTTACGACGCGAAATCAGAGTCACGGTGGGTAATATCTTTCTGTTTTGGGCCTGCAGACACCGCCTGAGAGCTCCTTCGAGGTGGGCGAGGCGCGTCTGAGAATCATGAGAGGATGGCTGTCACGCACTCGTGGCTTGCATCAAGCAGACGCCTCGGAATCATGGCGAACCCGACAATGGGCCGCCGTATTTGTACATGTTGTAGGCGACCTCCATCTTGCTGCTCTTCCTGTCTCTACATTCCTTCTCACACCAACTGTGATTTTGAAAGCATTTGCTTTCGTCCTTTCGTTTATATTTTGCCACTCCTTTCCTAATGAAGTCACTCCTTTACACAGCGGCGTTGCTGCCGCTGGGCGCCCTCGCCTGGGGAGGGAAGTCACACGAGGTGGACGAGGTCGTGATCGTGACGACAACACGAACGGTAACGGTCTGCCCGATAACAGATTATTGGACCTGCGCCCCCGATGGGCCAACAGGAACAGGCTCGTGGGAGGACTGGGGCGGTTCAACCTCGCCGACTGGCGTCGTGACTACAACGAAGAGCGGAGGCCCAGCTACTACTTCTAAGAGCGGGGGTGGGGGCGGCGACCATGGTGATGGTGGACATAGCAGCCACGGAACTGGCTCTTCCAGCAGCCCAGCTGGTCCTGTGACCACGTCGTCATGGTCTGACGATGGTAACGGCGGGCACCCCGGCGGCCCTGGCTCCTGGACTTCATCTTCCACAACCTCGCCATCCGGCGGTGACTCTACCACCCCCACGGAATCCTCGACCACGTCAAGCTACGATCACGATCATCCGGGCGGCCCAGACACCACCTCTAGCTCTCCCTCTGCTCCAACCCTGCCGACGTACACCACATCTTCCGTGACAACGACAGGCTACGACCACGATCATCCAGGCGGCTCAGACACCACCACGAGCTCTCCGTCGGCTCCAACCCTGCCGACCTACACTACATCATCAGTCAGCACGACATCAACTGACAGCCCCGATGTCCCGGACAAAGATAGCACAACTTCGACTTCGCCCAGCACCAGTTCTTCGCCTGCCGATTCTAGCACTACGAGCAGCAGCCCGTACCACCCAGACACGAGCTCTACCAGCACCAGCTCTTCTCCTGCAGGTACTGGCTCGACAAGCACCAGCTCTTCTCCTGCAGGTACTGGCTCGACAAGCACCAGCAGCAGCCTCAGCTCCACAACTTCTGCTAGCATTACCACTTCGTCGTCTCTGACAACAAGCTCCAGCACCACCGCGACTACAACGACTACGTCTTGCCTTCCTTCTCAGACCCTCTCGGCTCTGCCAGAGACCGGCTGCAGTGACAACACCCCAGAGGACCGTAGCAAATGGTGCGGCAAGTCCGTTGGTGACGATACCCATGTTCCTTACGAGTCCGGCGACACCAAGACTTTCTCGCTTCTGATCACATCCGCCGAATCTAACTTCGATGGCACTTCTCGCCCCTCCTTCCTGGTCAACGGTGGAACTCCTGGTCCTGTGATTGAAGCCAACTATGGTGACTGGGTTGAGGTTACTGTCACCAACTTGCTCACTGACAACGCGACCACCATTCATTGGCACGGTATTCGACAGATTGGCACCAACGATCAGGACGGTGTCCCTGGTGTTACCGAGTGTGCTATCCCCCCTCTTGGTGTGCGTACCTACAAGTGGCTAGCTTCGACCTACGGAACCGGTTGGTACCACTCCCACGCCCTTTCTCAATACGGTGGTGGTATCCGAGGCCCTGTCATCATCCATGGACCTTCGACCGCCAACTACGATTACGACATGGGCACGGTCATGGTGGATGAGATCTTCTCGCAGACCATCTTCCAGATGGCGTGGAACATCGCCCGTCTCCGAGGTCCCCTCCCCGCTGCTATCAACTACATGCTCAACGGCAAGAACAAGGCGGTTGACGGCACCAAGGGCAAGTCTGCAGAATGGACCGTCAAACCTGGCAAGAAGCATCTCTTCCGCATCATCAACTCGTCTGCACAGGCTTCTTACGTTATCCACTTCGACAACCACAAGATGCAGGTCATCAGCGCTGATTATACCCCGATTGTGCCATACACCACTGATACCTTGTACATCAACCCTGGTCAACGATACAACGTCGTTGTTGAGATGAACCAAGTGAGTTCTCCCTTGATGCACTGATTTTCTTTCGTGTGCAGCCGTCGACTAACAATCTCCCAGACTCCTGGCGCATACTTCCTCCGAGCCATCACGCAAAGCGGCTGCGGTACCCAGAATCTGAACAACGGTCTCGGCTCCCTGGCCAACGGTATCTTCACCTACCAGGGCAGCTGCGGCACCCCGGTGACCGACAGCTTGACCCCCACCATTGGCGCAACCATGCAATCCGACTGCAAGGACGAGCCCCTCGCCAGCCTGGTTCCGTACGTGTCGAAGAACGGTGGTTCTCAAGACTCCTTCACTTCCACTGCCCAGCTCCTCCCTGGAGGCAACGCCGCGCAGCAGGTGTATGACGGCTACGGCCCCATCACCAGATGGTACTTCGGACCTATGGGCTCCGTCTCCTCCAACACCGCCACCACCGTGGGCAGCAGCGGCGTCACCGTGGACTACGACAACCCGACGCTCAAGAACATGGCTACGCTCCCAAGCGTCTCGTTCAACAGCTCGATCTACTCCAACGCCGTGGTCCTTGACGGCAACCCGGGCGACTGGGTCTACTTTGTCATCCAGAACAACTTCCAGACCGCGCATCCTATTCACTTGCACGGTCACGATTTCTCCGTCCTGGGCCAGGGCAAAGGCACCTTCACCTCGGCGCAAGCATCGAGCCTCAACTTCGGCAACCCCATCCGCCGCGACACCGCCCTCCTCTTCGGTATTCCCGGCGCAGGTGGCGCGCCCCAGGGTGGCTGGACCGTCATCGGCTTCCAGACCGACAACCCGGGTGCTTGGGTCATGCATTGCCACATCATCTGGCACGCCGACGGCGGTATGGCTCTGCAGTACATCGAGCAGCCCGAGGCCATTGAAGCGGACTCGTACTGGCAGAGCGACAGCTTCCAGAACGAGTGCACGGCTTACGATGCCTATGTTGCCGGCGGTGGCGAAGGTCATGCTTCGTACGAGTCGGGCCTGAAGAGAGATCTGCAGAGACATCGGTACGGCGAGAAGCGGTTCGGACGACACGGCATGCATTAAGTGGTGCAGAGGCCAACGGAGGGAGGATCGGAGGATGTAGATGATAATTGGTCGTGAAGTACAGAACACGACTCGGGCGGCTGGGCACGGAACATGTTCAAAAGGTACGCATCAGCTTGAAAATTTAAAGGTTACTATGTCCATTCCAGTCTGGTGTCTGTCTGTACGGAATGGATAGGATATCTGGCACAACGCAGCGGTACATAATACGACGACGACGTCCTGGTTATATTTTTCCTTCGTCCCCCCTTGGGTGGCTAGGTTCCTCTCTCGACTTTGTTCAGCAGCTGAGGTAGCCAGTCAGTCCAATTCATCAACACATTTTGTATAGGAAATCTACAATAGCTTGGACGCGGACGCGTGTGACTTTGCCGTGTCCGTCATCGCCCTTGTGCTTTGATGGCAATCCTGACTTTCGCATGCTGTACGGTGTACCGTTCGCACTACCGAGTACGTACGGAGTACACAATATGCATGTTTTCTCTAGTTCCGAGGGACCTGTCGACGCTCCCATTTCCGCCTCGCCAAGGCCAAGGCCCCAATTCAAGCTCAGGGGCCAGGAGAGCAGGGGGGCTTGGCTCTCTCTCGCCTCTTAAGCGAACAATCCAAGACTTCTCCTCCAGAACACGAGGTTTCCCAGTCACCAGAAACACCTTGGCAGTGTCAAAGCGCGTACCGAAACCGCCACGCTTTGCTTTCGACGAAGGGGTCGACTACTAAACCCATTTTTCTGAGTACGAGGTACTATGCCTCCTTTTGCGACAATTCGTGGGCAAGGCGAGGCGAGGCACGCACGCGCACGAGATGAGAGAATTGCACCTGATCGCGTAATCCAATGCTTCGGTCTCTGTTCGCAAGATACGATATATTCGACATGTAGTCGTCCTACTACGGAGTACGGGTACTGTACGATATACCCAACGACCTCTGCTCCGTACTCCTCCCAGGACGAAATACTATTCTACCCGCAGCCAATCGTGAGTAGTATGTACATAGTGTGACCCTTTCACCGGCTCAGAACGGTAGTCTCAATCCAGTTTGCCCAGTTTGGACCATGAGTTCAGCTGCCAAGGAAGGGAGCCCCAAACGACGTCCAGACCACGACGTCCAGACCACGACGTCGGGACCGACAATGGTGGCGCCCCAAACGACATCCAGACCACGACGTCGGGACCGACAATGGTGGCGCCCATAGAAGATCAGTTCTACGAAAAATACGAGGTACCAAGGCTATCGTCAAGCCTCGCCTCGTCCGGATCAAGCAACAATTCACCCCTGAGCTTGGTTTTGACACCCGGCAGAAGAAAGCCTTCCTCCTCGTGGTGGCTTTTCCATGGCCTGGCCTTTCTCGAGAAGGTGTATATCAAGACTCGTGGACGCGCCCGTTCCCATTTGCACAGGCAAGATGTTAAGGTGTAGGTACACACTCTCTCTTTTCACAGCGAAAAAATAGGAATATTTCTTATTCTCACTCGCACACTCACTCCCACTCTCATTCATTTATCCAAACACCTCTCACTCAGACACTCACTCCCTCTCTCATCTGTTTAACCGATACGATTTGTACGATCTGTTCGGTCATTCATTCATTCATTCATCTCCTCACTACTGCCCAAAATGAAGTCCCCCATCACTTCCACGTCGACTTCCTATCTCGTGCTCGCGGTCTCCCTCACCGCCGGCCTGGCTCACGGCCAATCCTACTGCGACGCCTCCGTAGGCTACGTCATCTCCGACGACACCTCCTCCGACTCAAGCACCGACACGGGCTCCTACGTCCCCGACAGCGGCTGCGACGCCGAATGCCAACTGTACTACTCGCAGCAACAGAGCCTCTACTCGGACTACTTCAACGACGCCGTCACCGCGGGGGGCAACTCGTTCCTCAGCGCCGCCGGCGGACGCAAGCGCCGCGATCTGGAACATGACACGCTACTATCGTCCTCGTCAGGATCGTTGTCGTTGTTGTCGCCCCGCCAGAGCCAGAGTGATGACCTCTACTTGACCTGCTCGGCGGCCGAGACGTGCTTTGTGTATGAGGATATCCCGCTGTGCATCGACATGGTCACGGGCGACTTCACCGACCCGACCGGTGGGTCTGGCAACGTCATTACCGGGACGTACACTGCCGCTGTTGACACCACGGGGTCGAGTGGTACGAGTTCGGAGGACGACGATGACGACACGGACGATGACGATGACTCAAACGATATAACTTCGAGCAGCAGCAGCAGCAGCAGCTCTACCTCGTCGCCGAACGGTGCGTTGTCGACTCGCGCTCCCGTGGCCGGGATGACTTTCGGGCTAATCCTTCTGTCCGCTGCACTTGCTTTGCTTGCGATTTGAGCGTCAGCACCGGGAACGAGGGAGGGTGGTTGGTTGGTTTGTTAGCGAGACACTTCCGAAACACATCGAGAGGGGCAGGCAGGCAGGGCGCCGCGTCAGGAAGGTCCATGTATGATAAAGACGTACGCGTACGCTTTGAAGGCGTCAAGTAGAAGAACAGACACGACGGCAATGAGAATAGCTTGGCTCTTTTATGCCCTCTGTCTTCAATATAGATAAAACTTTTCTATACCGTATAGGGGAGTAGACTTGTATTCCTCGTTAAGTCGTCGAAACAGAACGACAGCCTCGCAAATCCCAGTGTCTACCGTTGGTTACTATGGACGACCTGGAAGATCCCCGGCCCCGGTCAGCGAAAGTCCATACCGTAAACCCCAGTCCTCCGTTCCATCGAAGATATAAAGTACCTATGTACATCACCCGTTGCGCCGCCTGTCCTACAGTACTGACTGGCAGATCCTACCGAGCACGCCGAAGCGTGTATCTTTTGAGGAATGGGTGCGGGTGCGACCTTCAAAATAATACGATGTCGTGAACTTCTCGGCTGGATACTGTACAAGTGAGAGCTATGTAACGAACGCCATGAAAGAATAGAAATAGACGAGGCTTCCAAGCTCGACAGATCCAAGCTGGGCTTGGTAGAGCCAGAGCAGCTTGGGGACGGCGACGATTTAGGCAATGCTGTATGCTGACATTCTGCGTGCGTGCGTGGTTGTTCGCGAACACAACCTCGTACGTGAGTATGTCTTCGAGCAGCGCGAGCCCAGAACGAAGGTGGAGGGCCGGTACTATACTATACTCCGTGTGAGCCGGTAGAGGAATGGCCGTCACTCGGGTAGGTCTGTGTTCGCGGTGGTCTCGCGGCGAGCGACGTGTCTCGCTGGCTGTAGCTTTATGAGATGTTGTGGAAATGGTTTGCTGGGGGGAAGAAGTATCGAGCCCAGGTCGGCTAGATTGGAGGGAGGATCAAGGCTCGTGGAACTCTATACTCTATACTCCATACGGAATATTGACATTGTTAAAAGGCAGGGTCGGAAAGGGTCAGTACTGTGTATAGGTACGACTGACTAGCCCGTCCTGTTGTGTCCTCCGACATGCAACGTGAAGCGCAGGGGAGGGAGACATATCTGCAACCGACTCTACACACAGGTTTGTCCCGTTCTCTTAGTTCACGGCTCTATATTTTCCAGAAATGCGCGCTGAAGCACGCCTCGGAGGTGCTTCGACGGGATGTCCTAGCCGCCATGAGCCCTAGGTACCCAGGCGATTCCACCGGAGTACATAGGTGAAGGGCGTTCCTCAGCTGGCTCTGCTGTAGCTAATGGCAATTGACAAAAGTGTTCCATCCCGGTAGTAGGTAGAATTGACTGCTCAGCTGTTTCACGTACCGATAACTTGAGGAGGGTCAAGGCTGCGAGAACCAGATGAATGTTCTATGATCTCAGATCTTGTCCTGTCCGGTCTGTGTCGTATGCCCTCGAACTCGAGATCAAGGAGTCGCCCTTGAGCTCCTCCATGCCTGCTCAAACACCGTCCGTAACTTCCCGGCCTCCTCGGAGTCCCGTATCCTCTGCTCCAGGAAACCCTGTAGATCGTCCCAAAAGTCACTTGTCTGCAATACATTCTCACCGCTGATTCCACCAGGCCGAACCGGTTCCTTCGTGCTCTCTACGCCCTCCATCGGAGCACTTTCACCAACTGCTACCTTTTCTGAAGCTGGGGCAGAAGTCGTCGCCGTAGCAGCAGCAGCAGCAGCAGCCTTACTGGCCTCATAAGCCAGAGGTTGTGCCTGTGGAGGCGGATCTGGCGCGCCGCCCATGACCATCACACCGATCTCTACCTCGCCGCCCTTTGCAACGACATCGCTCCCCTCCAGCGCTTCCTGAATGATCTTCTTGCTCGCCGGAATAGGTTTTTTGTTCCATAGTAATTTGATCTTTTCTGTGGCTACAACGCTGGGTCCACCAAGATATGACTGGATCTGTTCTTTTATTGCCTGCAAGGTTGTGGTCGTGGGATCTATTGAAGGGAGGTTGAGTGTCATGTTAGGGTTTCGTGCGGACTTGAGGATTATGCTGAGGGTGGGTATGGCACGTTCGGCCCCTGGTGCTGGGCCGGTGGTGGGCGTTGTCTTTGGTGGCGGCGGGTGCGGTGGTGTTGAGAGTTTGGGGAGGACATACTGCGCGTGGACTGTTAGCATATAGATCCTCCAGCGGTCATCATGGAATCGCTCCGGGTCCATCCTTTAGCATGCATCCGCTCCTCAATGTGACGGCGAAAGAAGTAGAGCCCCGTGACCATTATCTTGACATGG
Organism: Phialophora tarda; assembly: GCA_016109495.1. NCBI lineage: Eukaryota > Fungi > Ascomycota > Eurotiomycetes > Chaetothyriales > Herpotrichiellaceae > Phialophora > Phialophora tarda. The sequence continues at coordinate 151,843 of JADWPL010000019.1, read as the reverse complement.
CATAAGACTTACAGGTATTCTCATCTGAAATGTCTTTGGGTCGAAGACATGGTCGGCCTGGTATTTCGTCGGTTTGTTGTCCAGCGAGGTGAGAAACTGTTTCGCGAATTGTAGGTCGCCCATGTTGGCAGCTGCTTGGGCTCGTCGCTCCGCCTCCAGACGGCCGAGGGTCTGTGCAAGGACGTAGGCGGCCAGGGTGTAGGGGAGGCTTTATTTGTGTTCGTGCTACCGGACGGTTCAGGAGAGTTAGGGCGAGGAATATTCCGGGCAGGCGAAGTGTGTATTGCGAGGGATCGCGACCGTTTGCTAAGTTGTTGTCCAGTACGGGAATGTATGTGGTGGAGGAAATGAAGTTGGAGTGAGGTGGAACTGACATCACCGGTCAAGGCTGCACCACCAGCACCAAGTCGATAGTCGCTCATAGGACCGAGAGATTCGATTAGAAGCATCTTCGTACAATAATGGCATGCTTTCAAACCATAGAAATATGAATACTACATTAACTCTAGTATGACAAGAATCCTTCAAGCTTCAAATGGTATCATGTGGAATCCTTCAACACAAATCGTAATCCCTCAATCGTGAAACTGATAATCCAACGTCAAGGCGCCTTCATGATTTCACCCTTAGAAAGCAGGAATGATATTCTCGTTATTACCGTCCGTCCCCTCAACGTACCAAGCATGGTGAACCGTCTTCAAGCTACCAAGTCTCTTCAAGCTGGTTGTCCGGCTGACACCACTGCCCATTCTTTGAACACCTTGTCTCAAGCTCTTGAATCGAGTGATCTGGGGTCGATCTGCATCATCGACCGTCAGATGCTGAGGTCCCGTGGACTTAGGCCGGGGAATGACATCGATATGATCCTGCGCGACACCACCGTACATGTCGCTTTCCGAGTGCGTGACACTGATTTGAGGGGCAATGGGTTCCTTGGACCAGCTGTCCTGGCTTGAGACCGAAGCACGATCACCGCGGATATCAACCATCTCGAAGCCATCGGCCTCATCTTTCCCGCCGACAAAAGAGAAAGGCGTCTCTGGGCGGTCCCCCTCAAGTTTGGCGTACTGGCCGTCCCGCTCGTGGTGCGCGGGTCCTTGCATCGCTGTGCTAATCATGTTGATTAGGTTACCGGCCGACTGTTCGCCGCTTTGTCGCGCAAGTTGTTGGCTTGGGAGGGGAGCTGGAGCCGCCACATTCTTGTCCTTCTTGCTCAGTCGGCGGGACAACGAACGCACGAGTGACGAGTTGCGGAAGAGTCGAAACTCTGCTTTCTTGGCTTGGCCAACAAGGGGCGAGTCGTCTCCGTATGTCGAGAATGGCGAGTTGACAGCTTTGTACGTCGCCGCCGAGGGTGGGATCACGTCAATCTTTGGGTAGATCGCGCTGTGTGCAGATGCATTTGGCTGGATGAAGAGACCAGGTCTCATGGCGGGATGGCCTGCCATTGGCACTGGAGCTATTGCAGGGCCGCTTCCGTTGGGACGACCGTGGTCGAATGGACTGGCTTCGGGGCTTGGTCGCTTATATCGTCCACACCTTGCGCAACACGTAGAATGGGTCGACGAGCTCGGTGAACTTGACGGCCCTGCCGTGCTTTGCTCTGACATGCGCGACGAGCCGTGAGAGGTTTGTGATTCAGAGATCGCCCGGGCGTGTGATGAAGGAGTGTGCGTCGGAGCAGGGGCCACCGCGTCAGCAGTGGTCTTGCGCTTCCCGCAATGGTTGCAGCTGTGGCCAGCCTCATGGGTACCACGTTTCTTTCCACACTTCCCACAACCATGTCCATCTGCTGCAGTAGCCGGGCCTTCGGTAGCAACAATAGGATCTGTCGCTTGACGTTTGTATACTGGTGGAAGCGCACCATCATGCATATCCTTCGCTACCTTGACTATCTTTGGCTTCTCCTTCTCTGCGACCCCATGCGCGCCTGGGTAGGGCTTTCCATCGAGCCGTCGCAAATCGACCGACTTTCTCTGCTCAGCAGGTCTCTGCGGCTTAGGTGCCTGGACTGGCGCTTCTGATGATCGAGTAACGGGCTGCGATTCCGCGACTGGAGAAACAGGGGAGAGAGGAGTAACCTGTGGGATGTTGGACACTGGTCCTGATCTGAAATTTGGGGAGAAAGGGTTCGTGTCAGGCAACGGCTCGTGGTATGAACTGGGTAGCACAGCTGTTGTGACTGGCACGGGTGGCTGCGCTTGTTGTTGCATATTCTCATATGGCACAGCAGTCTCTAGGGAGCCTGGAGAATTGGATTTGCCTGGATAGGCTGGCGGAGGTGACTTTGTTAACTTTGTCATCTTTTGTGGTTTCGGGTGTCAAGTTTCCCAACACTCGGTATAAATGTCAGTTGGAAGAGTGGGAGCGGGCTGAAATGACCGAGAAATGAGGGAGGTTGGAGTAGGATGAAAGTGGATGACAGTGAAGACCCAAGAGCACGGAAAGCCGACACCGTCAGTACTTGTCCCCAAGAAGGGACAGGCAAAGAGAGAACGGAAATGCAAAGCAAGCAGACCGCAGATGTGGAATGCAAGAGCTGCAGAAAACAGACCGTTGAAGAGGTGAATCAAGCTGTCGACAGATGGAGAACGAGACGATGTGGGTGGACGACAAGGGAGGAGATGGAGAGATATGAGGCATGTGGGCGCTGGTGGTTGGCTGAATCGTGCTTTGGGAAAGCCTTTACTTGGCCACGGCTGAAGTCGTAGTTGGAAAGCCGAGCTAAACCACCCACGCGGCGCAGGTAAAAGGCAGGTTTTGGATCAGGATAGCGAACGGTAGCACTCCGGGCACCGCAATTGTTTGGCTAGAGGATTTGGCGGCCAAAACACCCAAAGCCATCATGGCTTCAAGCCTTTTCGGCTTCTAAAACCGGCTCAACCCCAAGGATGGAATACCAAGAGCGCACGATGAGCCCAAAACCATCACCCCCGACCTCACCAATGAGAGTCCCGTTACGGATTCTGCTGCGATCCGGACGGGCGTTTGAACAAATGTGTTTCGACGCTTCAGCTTCTCCGGAGTACGAGGAGTCAGAAGCTTAAAGTGCAGCCGTTGTGGCATCGGTGTTTGTAGCAGGTGAACCTGTTGTTACAAGCATCTGGCTGGCTTCACCATCAATTCTTAGGTACCTGACGCTCAGCTTGCGCTCGTGTCGGACAAAACTTAGACACCAAGCCACCTCGGGCCCATCACGTTTGCGGGGTCTGCGCCTCCCAAAGGTGCCAAAAAAGGGGCTCGGCAAAGTTCCATCCGGCTTAGCTCGACCATGTGGCTCTTCCGCTTCTATCTTCGGCACGCCATAGAGCGAATCAAGACAACGGTCCTCGGCATAGTTGGCAAGCTATGTATGTATTCGTTCCAACTTCCTACGCAGCACGGAGTACTGTGCAAGCCTCTCAAAATATCATGTGCTTACCGAGCTGCGGTGATACGATAAGGAAATCTAGAGTAACGACTCTGTTTGGGCGCCATTGTCTCTACAGTTTATCACATTGCCAGCGGGGAGAGAAAGTGAATGCACCAGAGAAGAGTATTTACTCCCACAGGCGTGGTCTTCAAGGTGGGACGCCGGATCAAACCTTCCCGACTGTCGGGAATTGATAACGTGACCAGATCATAGAGCGCCTAACACACCTGAATAACTAGTACACTTGATGAGCAACACGTGGATAATGATACCAAAGTAGAGAGTGTCGCATCTCATCAGGATAGGCATAAGGCATGAACCTGGAGGAATCCGGATTCTTTGCTCGCTGAAACCCTGATGAAGAAACAAAAAAGTTTTAACCCCCACCAGAATTGACCGCCCGGCGTCAGGTCTGTCAGGGACCAAAAAACTCTGCCCTCATACCATCCACATTAACTCTGCGGTGGGTTGAAGGTGAGACGAAAACCTTTCCTTTGGCAAGGTGGTTTTTTCCCGTCGGTGGTCGTGTCTTGTTGGTTTGAGTCGAGTCTACGAACAATCCATCCTTCAGAAGACCCATTAACTATGAAACCGAGGACTGTGTGGATATATGCTCACATCAGTCCTGGCCAAGAAGCGGATGTCTTTGTCCAGATTGTTGGGAGAGATTTGGTAACCAAAAAATATATGCCTAGGGGCCGGTGGTGAATTGTGGTGTGGCAGAAAATACCTGAAGAACGGCATCGACGTCTCAGGCTCGACGATGATTCCGACGCGGGAGCTCATGAGGACGAACGTGCGTGCTACCATAGCACGGTCAAGAACGGAAGATGCTGATCACCGCGCAAGTCAAGAGATCTCGCCCCGCTCCTGCAGTCATATCGCTCAAGCACGACATTTACGTCCCGGTCAAATGGTATCATGTAACAGGATTAGTAGCACATAAGCCGCAGGAACAGGATCTCCGCAGGAATACCGCTCCCCATGCCGTGCTGATAGGTAGGCAGACCGCGATCTCCCTTTGGCTTTTCCAGCTTCCAAGCCGATGCTGTACACGCAAGGTTGTGGCAAGTGTATAAATAACACGATGGTCGATTGCCACCGAGTGGATCCGCCTAATGATGCCTCGAGAGACTTGCATTGCTTGAGCCCAGCTGGGTTGAAAATGGTTCCATCTTCGAGAAGTACGAGTACCGGAGCTCGATGACAGCTTGCCAACAGCGGTTTCATCGGTTGCAGGTCACCAAGGACAAGGTAACCCAATGCCTGGTTGTGTCACAGCGACATTCGGCTGTGCTGAGCAGTCTGATAGGCTAATATAACTTCCCCATACTGGGACTTTCCTGCCCGTCCAGTTGAGCTCGTGGGACAGGAGAAGCTGTGGCATTTACCATTTTCTTGGATTCCTAGATATGGCGAGATGCATGAGCACGTGCTGTATCACTTGGAGTCCCAATCAGATGGCTGCGATGCAGCAGCCCGAGACCGCCTTCCGAGGACCTGGGGCTGTTATATGCCAATGACGTTGAGATAGGATTGCAACGGTCACACAGCTGCGACCTTCGAGCAGTCAATGAGCCTGAGGCGGGATGTGGCATGCGGCTGGTTGCTCTGACAGCCGCAACTGTCACCGTGACCTGGCAGTAACCACGAAGTCGAATCTGCGTCGCACAAGGTACATATCCATCCTCGGCAGAGACGCAGGTCCTCGGTTGGTACGGACTATGCTCGTCGTGGGTCGGAAGTGTCTAATATTGGTTCAGCTTCAAATCCATTGCTTGACAAAGGCACTTGTGAGATGGATCAGCACGGGCAGGTTGTGGTCTGATTGGGGACCGCAAAATTCTCGTATCTCAGACCCAACGGGCCGAATCGACCAGCTGCAAAGTAAAGAGTCCAACGCCTTGAACGGTATCTTCTAAATACGATACTGGTGGTCTGCCATGCCTGATGCCTGAATGTTAGCGGTCACATCAAAATGTAGTCAGCCTGCGGCTCTTGACGCATGGCATGCAAGGAACGCACCGTCTTATTGCTGACAAGCAACCGAGGCAGTGAGCTTCAATAGAGCCTCGTCCCACACTTGGCATCTTACGATCGCCACGGGCACTAGTACTGTGTACACACCATGTGTAGGATCTTATTTGAGGTGACAGCTCTAAGATTTATCCCGGCCTGACACCGAGTATTTCGAGAAGGCGCCAGACATGAGTGCGATGCAGGTTGGTTGATGACGAATTCACTCCGGCGGACATCAACAGTGCCGTTTCCCCTCGGATTTCTGCCTTAGTCGAGGGTGGTGCTGTAAATAGCAAGAAGGACTGTGGAAGTGTCCCTATCCACTCCAGCAGAAATCTCATCAACGAGCGGATGCGCACTCCAACATGAGTCAAGCCAATGCACGCAGTGAGGGAACGGTGCCACCTACTACTCGTACGTACCACCAAATGGTGACGACGTCGAGCTATCCGAACCCGGTGGGTGGCGGGCAGTCCTCATTCAAGGGTTGAACTCCGTCCGAATTGTCAGCAAATAGGAGATTATTCGAGACCCGCCTCGTTATGACATACTTGAATCTTTGAAGAATCTCAAACAAGCCTAGATGCTGGAGATAATCTGCTAAAACCACAGCGTATCGTGGTGCCATGCCGCAGTTTGCCCCTGTCCTGTGTAGGCGAGGTACGTACCTATCTCGGTTCAAGGATGCAGGGGGGTTTGACCACGCTGAGGGCACCAAGTAAAGGGGGAATCGACAAAAGAAACACTAGAAAGATGTAGTGGCTGATAATTGTCCTAACCTATCGATTAGGAGAAATGCTAATGCGTTGTTCCAGCACACTATTGTAGGGTGGCGCTGGGTGGCTGTTCGGAAGGGGTGCGAAACGCGTGGTGATTGTCCGCTCCACAAGGCGCCTTGTCACATCGCTTGGACTCCAAGGCTGAAGAGGACTGGAGACTTAGCACCTGTTTGAGACTTGGGTCTCCATTTTTTAAGACACGATCGCGGCCAGACCGCATCACCCCCTTGAACCTCCTGAACCATGGAAACCATATCGTCGATAGCCGCTCCTTCCGGCAACCGCATGCCGAAGACAGCATCCCTCGGTGCGGGAGAGATACGGAACGGAGTATGTGACATAATAATCACGAGAGACAAGCGGGCTCGATTCGCCTCTAATCTTTTCCTGCGAGACATTAAGGGAACCGTGTATCATGCACGGTGCATGTGTACTGTTATCAGGAGAAACATCAAGGCCGGGCCCAGATAGACACAAGAGTGGCCAAAGTTCATGGCGGGATGGCCCTTGTCCTCGGCTATGGACGCGATCCGTAACATCGTGATCGGTCCAACAGCTGAAGTCGCATGTCGTATGAGGAGTGCGGCAATGATCTCCCAGCTATCCTGCCGCAAAGCCCGTCCGTATCAGGACCTGATTTTTGGGCCTGATAATCGAGATACCGCCCGAGCCACATATAACCAGGCCAAGCATGGGCTTTGAGGGGCGTATGGAAGGCGGTATGGAAATTCTGTCGCCAGACGGTTGCGATCACAGCCCTGCGGGTGAAGTGGAGAGCGCCCTGACTGCCGTCATGGCCCACGCTTCATCGACTCCACATGTCTGGAGGCTTGGAGATAGCTGGCGCACAAAAGGAATAGCGCCAGGGCCTGGTCCCAAATATAGCATCTCCAGGCAAGGCTATCTAGGCCCCGAAGGGTGTGGCGCTGCGCTAAAACGGAAGTTACGTGAATGAGCCCTGAAGCATGTTTGACCCATCCTGGTTCATCCCTGGATTGTGTGGCCCACGCCTACGGCCTTCCACCCCTATCAACCCACATCCAAGGAGCACTCTCCCACCGCTCATTTGTCCCAAACTCCGCCATCAAAGCCCACCAGGTCCGGCGAAATTAACTGGGATCGCTTTCGTGAGGATTTGCGCGGTCTTGGTTAGAGAGCCAGACAAATCACAGCCAACGGGAAGCCAAGACGATCCCAGCTGCGACGACATGGCCGCGCTAAGATAGCTGTTTGTCAGCCCTTAGAGTACCTGTGGTACTACAAACGGTTGAAAGGGGTATGCTGGCTGGGTTTCTCAGACATCGGATACCGCGCGCGGATGTCCTGCTTTCATACCTCATACTTCCGCTTGGACTGTTCGGACATTGAGCACCACGGTCAGGCAACAGTCCACCAAAGGTACTATCCATGTAATCTTGACATCGACAAGTCCAGGCCCCGGAAGCATCAAAACTACGATCAATACTGTTCAACGTCATGCAGTCATCTTTTGGGCCACAGTGCTCCCCGTTCTGTGTGTGATGTTTCTCCTCCAATCTCTTTACCGCCACCTAGGGAACTTTCTCAGCCTCAGCGGGGTGCGAAGCCAGCAGGCTAGCGTGCACTTGCCGCTTTCAGGTATTCGTCTTTACATGTCAGCAGGTTGCTGTAACAGGGCCTTTTGATACGGGGCAATGACACTGCAGCCGCATTGTGGCGTCGGAAGCGCTTGTGAGACTCAATAGACCATCATCATTTTATACTCGACCAGCACAATGTTGCAATTGCCCCCAGGAAGTAGCATTCCCGGGCGAAAAGGAATTGTGGTTGACTGCGCTTCGTTTCTGCAGTGCTCTGCTTCAGCTCTGACTTGGCCAATTTCTTAGGCGTTCGGTTAGGCAAAACAGTTGACAGACAAAGTCCGAGCACCAGCATTTGAGCTGCAGCGCGGACCAATACGAATGTGGTCAAGCCCGAGCGGAAGGCTCAATTTAGTTAGGCGTCTTCTCGCATGAACCGTAGCCAAGAGTTTTCGACCCAATGGGAGACGTCCATTTCGCTCCATCTGCTCGTATGCAGAAATCTAAGTTCATCCAGCCATCTCCCACAAGAACCTGATGCATCGCTGTCACCTTTTCTGGGGAACATTTGAAAACTCTGCAACGAGATTGGTGCGTCTGAGCACGGTGTTGTAAAAACCATGCGCAGTTGCAGGTAGCATTGAGGCCTGCGCTGGCCTTCAGGTCTATGCAAGCGAAGGGTAAGGCCGGTAGCCCTCACTTGCACCTTAGAGTTGAGCATTGGGGGCCTTGGGTGGCTAGAACTGGCGATATACTAGGTACACTCGTGTGAAGCGGCGAGGGTACCGAGATGTAAGATTACCGCCCCGAACCAGGGCTTTCTGTCATCCAGCCACGCTTGGTTGCCAAATTCGGCCGCCGAAAAACAAGCACAAGGTGACTAGCTCGCGTAGAGGCAGGCTAGCAAGCCCATTGATACACAGGGTGGGTCCCCCAGTACCAATTCCGAGCTGCCAACCATCATGACCGCTACGACTCGAAATGAAAGAACAGCCTCTCCAGATTTGGACTCACCTGCCATGCATGCGCTTGATTTCCAGCGCGCAGATCTCGTGCATGCCTTCCTCCCCTAGGATGACCCTCTTTTCCTGACCCACTAGGGGGCGCTGTTGTCAATTCAACTTGCACTCCCTTACTCACTGCGCATTGGCTACTCGGTCTATTTTCACTTGGGCCTCTCCTTTATATGATAGCTGACCCTTCCCGCACTCCCTTTGCCCTCTTCCTTCTTAGCAACGCTCGTTGAAGCCAACACCTATTAACCGTACATCATGGAGGAGGTATACGTCTTCGGCGATCAGACGGCTGACTGCCGGGCGTTCTTCAACAAGGTCTTCTCCAGAAAGGACGATGTCCTGTTGCAGGCCTTCCTGGAGAGAGCTGGCGACGCCGTCAGATTCGAAAACAAATACCGATCCCATCCTTCAAAAGCAGTACCTAATTTCTCAACAATCCAAGAATTAGTCGATCGTTACTACAGGGGCGAGGCAAAGGATGCCGCCGTTGAAAGCGCTCTTGTTTGTGTTTCTCAGTTCACTCATTTCTTTGGGTATGCATTGGCACTTCCCCGAGCCGACGCTCAGACCACAACCAGCTGACGATTGGGACAGTGCTTTCGAGGAGAGAACACCTTCATACATTCCACCTAATACAGATGCACGACTAGTCGGACTATGCACCGGTCTAATAGCCGCTACCGCGGTCGCTTCCTCAGATTCCCTTACAGCCCTCCTGCCGCTCGCAGTCGAATCGGTCCGGATTGCCTTCAGAGCGGGTGCACATGTGGGCAAAGTCGCGGAGCAGATTGAGACCGACACCAAGTCACAGTCATGGTCAACCATTGTTGCTGCAGACGAGAAGTCAGCACAGGCCGCTCTCGACGCGTTTCATAAAGAGAAGGGCACCGCACCCACGAGCAAGCTGTGGATCAGTGCGTCTTCAGCAACCTCAGTGACAATCTCCGGCCCTCCCGCAACGAAGAATGCTCTCTTTGAGCACTCGGAATTTTTCCGAACCCACAAAAATGCCTCAGTCTCGATATACGCTCCTTATCACGCGTCACACCTACATTCCCAAGCCGATATCGACAAGATTCTCCGACCACAGACGAAGGACATCTTCGGCAGCGCCGCCGTCAGATACCCTGTCTGCTCTAGCGTGACCGGGAAACCGATTTCGGCAAAGAATGGCTACGAGCTGCTGCAAGAAGCACTCAAAGAGATTGTGATCGAGCCTCTACGATGGGACAAGGTCTTGAAATACTGTGCGTCTGGCAAGGCCGAACAGGCCAAGGTCTTCGCCGTTGGTCCGACCAATCTCGCCAGCAGTGTCGTCTCTGCCCTCAAGGCAAATACGTCTAAAGTGACGCTGGAGGATCAGTCCCACTGGTCGACCGTCGCTCCAGCTGGCACGCAGCATTCGAAGAGAGAGGCAGACATTGCCATCGTTGGCTTCTCTGGCCGCTTCCCAGATGCTGCTGACAATGAGCTCTTCTGGCAGTTGCTGGAGAAGGGTCTCGACGTCCACCGACCCGTCCCTCCGGACAGGTTCCCGGTCGACTCGCACACTGATCCCACTTCCAAGAAGAAGAACACCTCCCATACACCTTTTGGCAATTTCATCGAGAGACCTGGTCTTTTCGACGCCCGATTCTTCAACATGTCACCACGAGAGGCGGCACAGACCGATCCCATGCAGAGACTGGTATTGGCTACCAGCTACGAAGCCATGGAAATGGCTGGTATCGTGCCTGGCAGAACACCTTCCACCAAGCACGACAGAATTGGTACATTCTATGGCCAGACGTCCGACGACTGGCGTGAAGTCAACGCCGCGCAGGACATCGACACGTACTTCATCTCGGGTGGTGTGCGTGCATTTGGCCCCGGTCGTATCAACTACTTTTTCAAGTTCTCTGGGCCAAGTTTCTCAGTCGATACCGCCTGCTCGTCCAGCTTTGCTGCCATGAACGTCGCCATCACATCTCTTCGAGCCAATGAATGTGACACTGCTTTCACCGGTGGTGCGAACGTGCTCACCAACTCGGACATTTTCTCCGGCCTTAGCAGAGGTCACTTCCTGTCGAGGACCGGGTCTTGCAAGACGTGGGATAATGATGCCGACGGCTACTGCAGAGGTGATGGTGTCTGCACTGTCATCTTGAAGCGATTGGATGACGCTGTCTCGGACCGTGATCCAATCTTGGGCGTCATTCGCGGCATCGGGACCAACCATTCCGCAGAGGCTGTGTCAATCACCCATCCATGCGCGGAGAACCAGTCCTTCTTGTTCGACAAGGTGCTCAAAGAGTGCAACGTTCCTTGCAACGATGTCAACTACGTCGAAATGCACGGAACCGGCACTCAAGCCGGTGACGGTATTGAGATGGAGTCTGTGTCTTCGGTGTTCGCACCCCGCCAAGGTCGCCGCCGTCCTGATCAGCCATTGTACGTTGGCGCTGTCAAGTCCAACATCGGTCACGGCGAAGCAGTATCGGGTGTTTCAGCACTCATCAAGGTCTTGTTGATGCTGCAAAAGAGCAAGATACCCCCTCACACAGGTATCAAGAAGCAGATGAACAAGAACTTCGCACCAGACTTGAAGGAACGCAATGTCAACATCGCCTTCCAGACCACACCTTTCCCCAGGCCAGCCGGCGGCAAGAGAACCGTGTTCATCAACAACTTTAGTGCAGCTGGTGGTAACACAGCAATGCTCTTGCAGGATGGTCCGGAGGTGCCCAAGGAGCCCACCGCGGATCCCCGGTCCACCCAGGTGGTCACGGTGTCGGCCAAGTCGTTGGCCGCGTTCAAGAGGACCCTGGTCCGATATGAGGAATATCTCAACAACAACCCCAATGTCGGTCTCACTGACCTCGCCTACACTTTGACAGCCCGCCGAGCGCATTACAACTACCGTGCAGCCTTCCCCGTACAGTCCATCTCGCAGCTACAGGCGGCTCTGAAGGCTATCCAGGATCAGACACACAACCCCATCCCCCTGGCTTCTCCTCAGATCGCGATGGCGTTCACGGGGCAAGGTTCCCAATACACTGGCATGGGCCAAAAGTTGTTCGAAACATCCCGGCAGTTCCGTGGCGACATTGAAGAATTCAACGAGATTGCGCTTCGACAAGGACTTCCTTCGATCATGCCTCTGATTGACGGTTCCACCGAGGTGCAGCACTTGCCTCCTACCGTTGTCCAGCTTGGTATGTGCTGCATCCAGATGGCTCTGACTCGCCTGTGGGCTACTTGGGGAATTACCCCCAGCGTCGTCATCGGTCACTCTTTGGGCGAGTACGCTGCTCTTCAGGCCGCGGGTGTGCTGTCCGTTGCCGACACGATCTACCTGGTCGGGAAGCGCGCGCAGCTCCTGGAACAGAAGTGCACTGCTGGCACTCACGCCATGCTGGCTGTCAGATCTCCAGTTGCTGGTCTGCAGGATGTTGTTGCCAACAGCCAAGGGAAGATCGAGATCGCTTGTATCAACGGTGTCTCGGATACTGTCCTCTCTGGCACCATGGCTGACATCGACACGGTCGCGCAGAAATTGGCCGACGCCGGTCAAAAGTGCACCAAACTCAAGTTGCCATTCGCTTTCCACTCGTCTCAGGTTGATCCCATCCTCGCGGACTTCGAGAAGGTGGCGGCTTCCATCAAATACAACCCTCCCAGAGTCCCGGTCATCTCTCCTCTCCTCAGCGACATTGTCAGCGTCGGTGGTGTCTTCGACGCTTTCTATCTCAGCCGACACTGCCGCAAGACAGTTGACTTCGTGGGTGGCCTCTCTGCTGGCATGTCTACTGCCACCATCAGCGACACCTCTCTCTGGCTCGAAGTGGGCGGTCATCCTCTTTGCGCCAGCATGATCAAATCATGTTTGTCTGCGCCTACTCTCCCCACCATGCGCCGTGATGAGGATCCATGGAAGATCATCTCGACGTCAATGGCTGGCCTCTATACTGCTGGTAAGACTCTGAATTGGGATGCCTTCCACAAGGAGAACGAGTCTCTTCGCGTCCTGAACGACTTGCCATTCTACGGCTACGACGAGAAGAATTACTGGCTTCAGTACTCTGGCGACTGGTTATTGTACAAGGGCGATTACCCCAAGGCCATCGCTCCAGCCGCTGCTGCAACTCCTGCGGCTGCTGGACCCGCGAAGGCCAGGAAGTACCTTTCGACAGCCGTCCAGGGAATCGTCTCGGAAGAGGTCAAAGGCAAGGTCGCCACCGTTGTTGCCGAATCCGACTTTGCCCATCCCAAGTTGTTCCCCGTTATTGCCGGGCATTTGGTAAATGGCAGTGGTCTTTGCCCGTCCACCTTGTACGCTGACATGGCGTACACCCTGTGCAACTATGGTGTCAACTTGATCAAGCCTGGTGAGAAAGTCGATATCAACATTGGTACCATGGACAACCCAGCTCCTCTCCTGCTCAAGAACATCAATCAGCCTGAGAGTCAAATTGTTCGAATGGCCATGAAGATCGACCTTGATGCTCGCAAGGCTGACTTCACCGTCACGACGAACAATGGCAAGAAGGATGTCGTTCATGCCAAGTGTGTCCTTCGATTCGAAGACGCGGCGGCATGGAAGGAAGAATGGAACAAGATGTCCTATCTCGTCCAGTCCAGAATCGACATGTTGAAGCACAAGATGGAAAATGGCGAAGCCGACAAGGTGAGCCGCTCCATGGCATACAAGCTCTTTGGTGCCTTGGTCGACTACTCCGACATTTTCCAAGGGATGCAGAGTGTCATCTTCGACGGGCCGGAGTTCGAGGCTACCAGCAATATCAAGCTGCGTGCAAGTCCCAACGATGGTGACTTCTATTTCAGCCCTTACCACATCGACAGCGCGTGCCACTTGTCGGGTTTCACTGTCAATGCCACCGTCAACCGCATGGAAGAGTGCTTTATCTCTCATGGATGGGGCAGTCTGCGATTCCTTGCTCCTCTCGAGCACGACAAGGAGTACTTTGCCTACGTCAAGATGCAACCTGTCGCTGGCAGCAAGATGCGAGCTGGTGACGTCTACGTCTTCAACTCCCAAAAGGAGGTAGTTGGTGTTGCTGGAGCTGTCCGCTTCCAGTGCATCCCTCGCAAGCTGATGGACGTTATGATGCCCAAGCCCAAGGCCGCCGCTGGTGCCAAAGCCGTATCTCCCGCTCCGACACATGCCCCAGTCAAGGCAGCAACTCCTGTCCAAGCCGCTCCGCAGATCGAACTTCCTGCGCCCAAGGTCAAGGCTAAGAAGCCAGTCAAGGCAACCAAGGTCAAGGCTCCCGCTGCCCCCAAAGCTGCTCCTTCGTCCGGCAGCCTAGTTGTCCGTGCCTTCGATATCATCGCCAAAGAAATCGATGTTGACCAGTCCGAACTCAACGACGATATCCAGTGGGCCGATATGGGTGTTGATAGCTTGATGTCCCTGACCATCTCTGGCAAGTTCCGCGAGGATCTTGATCTGGAGGTGGAAAGCACACTCTTCACCGACTACTCCTCTGTTGGTGCGCTTCGAAAGCACCTCGGAGGTATGTCAGCTCCAGAGCCAGTCTCCGCCGGCGATGCGAGCTCGGTCGAGTCAACTGACTCAGGCTCTGAAAGCGACGACGACACTGTTGAGTCGGGCATTACCACACCCGACACTGAAGACTTCCCAGCCAAGACACAGGGTCATGCCAAATCTGCTGCGGTTGAAGCCGTCGCCCAAGCACCTTCAGCTTCTGCGGGGGGTGACATGATCGAGACGATTCGCCAGGTCATTGCACAGGAGATGGAGATGGACCTCGCCGAAATCACCGAGACCACTGATCTCAGCAATCTGGGCATGGATTCTCTCATGGCCCTCACCGTCCTCGGCAAGCTTCGTGAAGACCATGAGATCGACTTGGACCCAACGATCCTGGCCGACAATCCGTCGCTTGGTCACCTCCGAAAAGCTCTCGGCTTGGACAAGCCGAAGGCGGCACCTCCCACGACTCAGAAGCATGAAGTCGTTACCAATGTCGTCGTAGCCCCCGCTGCCCCTCCCGTCGAGGTTGTCGTCCAGATGCCCCCTGCCACATCTGTCCTTCTCCAGGGAAACCCCAAGACCGCCACCAAGAACCTCTTCTTGTTCCCTGATGGTTCGGGATCTGCTACCTCTTACGTCTCAATCCCTGCGATCGACAGCAAGAACTTGGCGGTCTACGGTCTCAACTGCCCCTTCATGAAGGATCCCACCAGTTACACTTGCGGCATCGAAGGTGTCTCCAAGCTGTATCTTGAGGAAGTCATGCGCCGACAACCAGTTGGGCCTTACATCCTTGGCGGTTGGTCCGCTGGTGGTGTCGTTGCCTACGAAGTCACCAGACAGCTGGCAGACCTGCAGAAGCAACATCCCGACAGAAACTACGCCGTGGAGAAGTTGATCCTCATCGACTCACCGTGCCCGATCAGACTCGAGCCTCTGCCTGCTCGTCTACACCACTTCTTTGATGAGATAGGTCTGTTGGGTACCGGTACTGGCAAGACCCCTAACTGGCTGTTGCCTCACTTCGAGTACAGCATCAAGGCGTTGACCGCGTACCGCCCCGAGCTGAAGACGACCCACGACTTCAAGGCGCCTCCAACCCTGCTCATCTGGGCAACTGAAGGTGTCTGTGGCAAGCCCGGCGACCGAAAACCTCCGCCACAGGCAGATGACCCCAAGAGCATGAAGTGGCTCTTGGAGAACCGAAATGACTTTGGTCCCAACGGGTGGGACAAGCTCTTGGGCGCCGAGGTTTGCAAGATGGTTACAGTGGTCGGAAACCACTTCACCATGATGAAGCCTCCAGTGGTATGTGTCTCTCCGCCCGTTCATCTTGATTGTATGCTAACCTATCCACAGGCCAAGGGCGTTGGTTCCTTCATCCGCGAAGCTCTTTTGTCTTAGGAAGACATCAGATGTGTCCACTGTGGACTTCGACGACATGACCAAATATTTTCGCAAAGCAGCTTGTCACGCCACGAAAAGATACCTGATAGAGATGGGGACTGGGACATTGTTGAACGTTGATAGAATTGGCTTTACTTCACGCGCGGGCTTGTTGTTATCTTTGTGCAAACTACGTACATACTGGGACGGTCTTTGAGCACGGTATTGGGCTTTGCTGGGCATTTTCATGAGTGTCGGGGATTGCTTCTTCGTTTCTTGCTTGTGGGGACTGCACTTCTTCAGCGGCGCGGTTGGACATCATGGGGCGTTCATGTGGAATATGGGAATGGGGAAGAGCAAGGGAACGATTGTGTGCTTCGAAAGGCTGTTTCATCGTTTGCTAGCTCTAGTCACTCATGGGCTATTCTCACCCATCCAAATGTCATTCATAGTTTATTCTCAACCAACCTGGCGTGCCATGAGTCTTCTCTTTTGGTCTGGGCAAAGAAAGGCATGCTCACGGTGAGGTCCAAACAAGCCGCCGCTTCTCGACCAGCTGTCACCAAGGCTCCAAGTAAGATCCGAGGCTTTTGCAGACCGTTTCCAAAAGGTCCGAACCTTGTCCTTGCTTGTCCTTGCCTCAGCCCACCGAGCTTCTACAGTTGTACGAAGAATGAATAGCGTCATCTGAGATCGGCCGACGGGGAGAATCACGATTCTATTGCCATCATCCCTTCTGTCTATGTCCGGAGATCGGAGCGCACTTCGTCCACAGTACGCGAGGGCACAGTGAGTATGTCATGTTTGGCCTGGAGGGCCCTCGTCAACCGCATCATCGACTCCCGGCAGCTGCGTCATGACTTGGGACGCAGAGATACGTAGCCACCTAATCAATGTACGAGTAGTAGTATGGAGATACGAGGAGTATCCGCACCTGCGACTGCGATCGGATCAGGCTGTGCCGGTTTCAAGCCACGCTCCACACATGTAGCGGGTGGGAGGTGATATTCGTACTCGCATCTCAAGACGGGGGGAGGCCTGCGGGCACGGTGTGGAGATGGGATGGGACGGGATGGGATAGGTAGACCAAGGAACGTGCGGTATTCGAGGCAAAAATAGCAGCCCGCCCGCGTCTCCACCGACAAGGAAGGAGAGCATATGTTTCATTCCAGACTCGAGGATGTGTGTGTGTGTGTGAGTGTGTGTGTGAGCTTGGTCGGACTGTACGAGTAGTACCCAGTAGACAGACATGCATGATGCGCGATGCACGATGAGGGCATGTTCAGCTGGAGTCACTAATTACCTCTCAGTAGTTAATTAAACTTGATTTAACTTACCTAGCTAGCTAGCCAGCTTGCGAGTACCGAGTTCCTCGTACTACCCGCGGGATGAGATGGGGCGGGCAGGCCAATCGAGCGCAACGTAAACAATAACGCTCGATGACGCTGTTGTCGGACGGGAACGAAACTGAGACATGCATGCATGAATGCATGAATGCATCATGTATCCCTTCCTTCCCTTGTTCTGTATCGATTCACTTGGGATTTTCATTTCGTGCTTGCCCCATGCATTGTCCCCCGTGCATGGCCCCCTCACCTCACCTCGATATTGGAACATGTCAGACACGTACACGTACGTACACGTCTGGAAACAATGAGCGGCCATGTATCTGTTCTGTTCTGTCCGGTTCTTGATCAATCGACTAGCTAACTAAGTACTGCTAGGCAAATCGCTTCTCCGGCACTTCGAGCGACCCACTGGCTACGTACGTAGTTGTACCCAGTAATTACCTAGATCGTGATATGTATCTAGCTGTACGTACCTCGTACTTGTTACATACGCAGCGCAGGACGCAGTACGCAGCACTTGTACACGGGACACGGGACACGGCATGCGATTTAGAAGAAGGCATGGGGATCGTTATCGCTTTCGCTTTCTGAAAGGTCCGTGATACTATGACGTGATAGACTGCCTCTCTTCATTTACGAGTACTACACAGTAGTAGAATACTTAGATCTGGAAGCTGCGCCTGGTAGCTTGCCGGTATGGACTGGATTGGTCTTCCACCGCCGCACACCGAACGGAGGGAGAGAGAAAGATACATGCACGTCACACACAACTCCTCTGCCTGTCCCGTGCGCGTGGCTTTGGTTCGCGCAAAAGATTTAGGACCGTACGTATATGTACATGCACATGGCACACTCTTACTCGTACGTACGTCGGTCGTTGATAGACAGGTAAGGTACAGTAGGAAAGACGGAAGGAGGGAGAGATTTTGGCGTCAACCGTCAAAGGGGGGTGCTTTCTCTAGTGCAGGCGAGTCTGGTTATAGTACCTAGGTATGTACCATGTATGTATGGACGTGTTGGCACTTACACCGCGTCTAGGCTACGCTCAAACCAGGAGTTTCCCAAGAAAGAAGAAGAGCCTTCGAACGACGAGACTGAGAGCTATGATAGTGGCTACAATCGCTACAGGCGCTCCTTTTGGTCAACGTCAAAAGACCCTTTGGTACTTCGCGCGAACTTCCTTCTTCTCTCTGGCATTTAGGTTCATGGAGCGAGCAATTGACTGCACGCACGCAGCGCCGATTGCTCCGCATCCATCCATGGTGGTGTGTCCAGACTCGAAGAGCATCTATACTATGATGGCGGTGATTGCCATGCTCGTGCCGAGACCGCCGGCTGGGTACTCTCAACGTTTCACGAAGGATAGCCTCGTCTCGGGTCCGATTATTCTCTCAGATGGTAGCGGAGTCGTTGTACTTGTGGAATTGGGTCATGCGAACCTCTCGGTGCAGAATGTCGTGATCGCGAGTTTGGAGCCGAGACCTGTGCCGATTGCCAAGCGGGCTCAACGAGTGCGGTGGGATAAACGGGGCGGAGTGTAACGACTAGTCCGACGCCTTCACCTCTGGCGAGCATTGCCTCTGCTCTGACATGGTTTCTCCCTCTGCTGAAGGTATAAAGTCACACCTCTGCTTCTCATCATCATCCGAACAGAAATCCGTGGCCCGCACTCGGTAAAAACACCTCCGTCCAGGGTATCTGCAGCCCTTGACATTCATCCTCGGCCTTGCCGGCAAAATCGACATCGTTCCTCGCCCAGACAGTACGCATGAATTCCATGCCGGAGTCAAATATCCAGATCCCAGTCTTCTGCTTCCAGCGCTCAGAGTACTCGACAGCAATCTTGCGGTGTGCCAAATCTGTTGCTGACATTTCACTGCCGGCAAGGATGGTGGGCATCAGGCACTGCTTTTGGAAATTGCTGTGTGAGGGGATCGCAGACACCAACTCGAGAATCTGGACTGCGAGCGCATGGGGTTGCGGCTGGGTATTGACAGGGTCATCCAAGGTCAGGCCTGTATCTATGCCTTCTTCATCTTTGATCACCTCAAGCGCCACAGACGAAGGCGTCGATGGCGGGGAGAAAACTCGAGTGCAGTACAACACAAGGGCCAGTCTCCAAACCTGGGACATCAAGACTTGGGATTTTCCGGCACCTGGGTTGATTTGCGCCTTTAAAAACCTTGCCCGAAGAGACTCCACGGTGGTTGAGTCAACGGTTTCGAGCTGCGACGCGGCAACGGCGACGTCGTACATGTCGAGAAACATGCCGTCGGGGAGGCCATTAAGAGCAAGGATACTCCATTCGTCGTCCGCTTGCCACGCCATGAGTGCATCGAGGTACGTCCGGGGGAAAACGGGTCCGCAGCGTGAGATAAGCGCAGCGTTCACGTCGTACCAGATGAGCATGGCGATCTGGACCCTGAGATTGGGTCGGGATTCCGCCAAGCGAATGCCACCATGGCTCTCAAGAATGCGACACGCGCCTCGGAGGTGGACAGTCCAGTTCGAGACACCGGTTTCGGCGTAGTCGAGGGCTATCAGGAGCAGAGCGGTGCTCAGGCCGCATTCAAAGGAAAGATGGTTCAGATTCGAGGCAAAGAGCGACAAAGCTTTCGCTTTCAACTTCAAGATCGAGACTCCCTCGGGCTTGCCGCTGATATGGGCTTGCTGGCGCTGAGCAACGGCGACCGCGGCGTAACGAACGCAGGGCAGATCTTCGTGGATCGAAGGCAGACAGGCCCGCCACGGGTTGACATTGACGTCAAAGGTAAGCGTGGTATACGCGAAGCAGGAGTGGAAAAATGCCAGCGCGTATCCGACGTCACCTGGCTGCTGGCCGATTGGAGGGTAAAGGACAGGTTCGATCTTCTGGCTGCTGATACTGAATCGAGGTGTGCATGGGGTTGATACCGACCAATTCGAGCACGGGGAGGCGGACGAGACGGAAGCGTCGCCTTGCGCAGACTCGGTCACCAGCATGTCCACCGGGCTGGGATCCGAGAAGGTCGATTGACTGGACTTCGAATTCGTCCTTGATCTCCTCCTCGGCCGCTTCTGTGACTCATTCGGGTCGACAAAGGTGAAAGTGGCAGGCAGGGGAAGCGTAGCTGTCTCAGCGACCCCCGGTTCCGCGCTCTCGGGATAAGATTTCGATCGCTTTTTGCTGATGCGCAGGGCACCCCTCTCCCAGTTCAGTTGCTGCACGTAGCCCTTGCACACCGCCCCTTCCGCCAGGCAGGGACTGCATCGCGGCCGTCGGCGATCACAATACCTGTTGTGGGAGGCGCACGTGTGGCAGTCGCTCTTTGCCCATCCCAGCGAATTCGTCCTTCTCCCAGTCAGTTGGCTCACGCGCATAGCTGAACTGCCCTATGCAGATGGGTGGTTATTGTCATGGTCGAGGGTGCCACGTCGTTGCCCGAAGGAATATGGAGGCGAAGGACGTCGATAACGAAAGGTCGGAAGATGATAAGAATGGTGCGGGGAATCTAGGCGGCGCTGCCCTCCAATCAAACGAAGGCTAGATCTTGCCGACATATAGCCGCCTGGTAGTGGGAGTCACGTGACAGTCACGTGCCACTGCTCTTGGCAAAGTAGTGTCTGCCCGATCCCCCTACAGAATTAGACACTCTTGGTTCTACAAGCATTGCTTCAGGAAATTCATGTCCAAAGCTATTGTTTCTGAGCCGCGTGGCGGTATTTAGCGTTGGCTTGTTTCCTAACAAACCCCGGCTCAGATGGTTAATGCCATGGTACCATTGGCATCGTGGAAATGGCTCGCTCACGGTCTCCCAAACGGGAGAGATAGATACATCAGGGGAATATGTTGTTGTGAACCATGGGTATCCGTCTCCGTAAACCCCCCCGAGACTGCTGGGCGGACGATGGTTGCCTTGTATGCCCTCGCCTGGTCGAAGAAAACCGAGGCAATCACTCTCTCCACCGGGATGCTGTTCGGTGATGTCGTAGATCACCACGCGGCTCCAGTGGCTAGTGGCGCCGGTGGACGATCAGTATCATGCATCGGCAGCAGCACGGACAACACAAGGAGTCATCTTGCTCAGCCGTGCGGATCGGGCGTTGGAGTAGGGTTGCTGCGCTTACTAGAAAGCAACGGCCAGCCTTTCTCCTCCTTGGTAGACGGTGTGGTATGCTGCGCCAATGGCCGACACCACACTGCCAGATTCGATGAGCCTTCCGTCGGGTTGGACGGTAAAGGCCTTGACGGCTCCCTTGCCAGTGTCTTTGTCGTTGGATGTCCCAAACAAAACCCGCCGGCCAGGGTCTAGAGTGATCCAGGATGGACTCGGACTGCAAGCCTCTGTTGTGGAGACCTCTCTCAATGCCTGCCGAGGGTCGAGGCCGTGCGAGAATTCCAGTGTGTAGATGTACCATTGTACGAACTGAGGAACAACTTCTGTGCTGCCATGATGGGAAATCGGAGTGAGGACTTGACTTGGTCCTCTGAGCAGCCGCGAGGCGACGACTGTGTCGTTCTTGTATCTGCCTGGATCGCCTGTGGAAGCCGTTGCATGACCAACGGATGGCCGAAGGACTCGATAGATTCGACCGGATGAACCAGTCCCGCACAATGGCCCGGTATGCCCGGGTGACCGGTGCATTCCGGCCGTTTGGTACCTAGAGACGTCGTGCATCCAGAGGCCGGCGTGGACGTCACACCCCGAGAGGGCGGTTTCGGCCACAGCATTCATCCCGGTCCTCCTGGCCCACACTATATTTGCTTAGCCAAACAGCTTCTGACTCAAGCGAGCAATCCCACCACTCCTTCTCTCCACAACACAAGGGTCTAACCAGAAGAGAGCCACAAGCACACAACGTGCAAGGTTCCAGCGCCACCACCCTGTAGGAATATTATGGATCTGATCCAGAATCATTTGTGTCGCAATGTATAAGAGTATGTGCCGCGTATTGCATATCGTACCTTCGATTGAAACAGGCGCACTCTCCCCAGTAAGAGTGTCGATGTTGTCTAAATCTGCCTATACTCGCACCAAATCATATTAGACAGAGAGAGCTCACCTTATTGACAGCATGTCTCCATCTCAAGTCCGGGACGAAGTCAGAATCTTTCTCCACATGCGGCCAACTGGGCCGGGGCTGGAGTGACGAGGTCTTCTGGCAGACGTTGCAGACCGGCGACATTGACACCATCATCCTCGACGGCGGGACCACCGACTGCGGCCCTGGTCGTCTGGCGCAGGCTAAACCCAACGTGCCAGTCGCTCGGCTCGAACGCGACACCACATTTTGGTCAAGGCTTGCGACCTCTACCATGTCCCCGTCCTGGTGGGTTCGCCTGGTGATGGCGAGAATGCGCTAATGGACCTGTGCATCAAGATCATCCTGGACACGGTCAAAAAGCACAGTTACCACCACATGAAGGTGCCGAGCATCTAATCCGAGATCCCCAAGGACCACATGTACGAGAAGATAGACAAGAATGAAACCCGGCCCTAACAAAGTGGAGCAAAAATGCCTGAAGTCAACAAGGTAGGGAGGTTAATAAATCGTGTCTGTCTAGTCTTACCCCATCGATTTGCACACAGAAGAAAGCCGCCGTCAGACCTTCTGCTGTCTTCACACCTTCGTCCTCCCCACAAGCAGCTCCCCGCCGGGGTCTGCGCATCAAATAATATGTTCTGCTCCTCCGCGTGGGCAGTGACTGCTTCAAGGAGACGCGCAATCTTCCGATGGAGCTGCCCCTCAGCTGGGCGGCCCATTGTAATCATTTTGCCGTTCCCGGCTTGGTGGCCTTGCATATCAGCATCAGCCTTGGCCAAACTGCCTCGGCCCAAGCTGCAGATTGGACGGTCGACGTCTTTCGCATCCATCACCGGTGTGTTGGCACCGAGTCGGGCCCTTGGTCATTTGCAACATTGTAAGATGCGGTCCCATCAGGAAGATGGGTGTATCCTCGCGAGGTAGGAGTGTAGCCTGACAATGCCACATCTATAAAAGCACATACTCTCCCATCGCGACCTTACTTCTGTCCAGAATCCGGAATTTTTACCTCCGCCGCTACCTTTGTGGTGTCCCGCCATGGCCACTTCTCCCGCGTGGACTGCTGACCTGCACTCGTTCCTCGAAGACCACGAAATCATCCAGCCACGTTCCCAGCTCTACCAAGAAGAGACCAAAACATGGGCAGCCCAAAGGAATCTGAGCCCCAAGGTGCTGCTCCGCCCTCGATCAGTGGAGCAACTAGCTCGTGTCCTGGCATACCTCAACGACACGGAGCTAGACTTCGCCGTCAGGTCCGGCGGCGTTGGCTCTAGCTCCGCCAAAGACGTGCTCATCAGCCTTGGTGCGTTCAATGGGTTTGAACACGAACCTGCTGCAGGGACCATCACGATCGGCGCCGGCCAGACCTGGGGAGAAGTCGACCAGAAGCTCGAGGAAGCGGCATCTGGGTATGCAGGTGAGGAGGCCGGTCTCCCCTCTCGCCGCTAGTAACTCACATCATCCAACAGCACTAAGCGCTCGGTGTACCTTTGTCGGTGTGGGCGGCAGCGTTTTATCTGGCGGTATTTCCTGGGCATCATCCGAGTTCGGAATGACCTCTGACCCGCACAACTTGCTCGACGCGCAGGTCGTCACGATGGACGGTCGAGTCCTGTGGGCATCCCAAGAGCCAGACTTACTGTGGGCGCTGCGTGGTGGTGGAGGTGGTTTTGGCGGTCAGTGTGTTCTGCTTTTCCTCTGTTCACTCATTGTGTCTAACATGTTCAAGTCGTGACGGC
Source organism: Phialophora tarda (assembly GCA_016109495.1). Classification (NCBI taxonomy): domain Eukaryota; kingdom Fungi; phylum Ascomycota; class Eurotiomycetes; order Chaetothyriales; family Herpotrichiellaceae; genus Phialophora; species Phialophora tarda. Next base: position 128,062 of record JADWPL010000019.1, on the reverse strand, counting down.
GCTCAAGCTCAAGATCTACAAGTATACCAACGCCATCTACACGGGCAACATCATCATCCCGAACGAGGCACTACCTGAACTCGCCAGGAGGGTCTCGGAATTCACGCGCAAAACCCAAGATCCCAAGATGGCAATGCATCTCTTCTGTCTGGACCTCGCCCACGCGGCGCTATCAGGTCAACAGCCCAAACCTGGGATCATGATCGTGGTGTACGATGCCAACGGAGAGGCTCATGGACGTAGTGCCGACGGATTCGGCTGGGCGTTGGACATCCCCGGCATAGTCGACAATACTCGGACCATGACCTACGTCGAGGCGAACCAGCAGCAGGGTAAGCAAAGAACACCTAACTATCCACGAGCAGATGTTTTGTTTCGTTGTTCTGTGTGCTGAACTGACGCAATACTTTACGGTTATAACCAGATAACCTGCGCGTCGCCATGGGCATGACGAACAGCTGGATGTCCGCGCCCACAATCCCGCACGCGCATCTAACCGACTCTCTCATCCTCCGAGCGTGGACCTGGTTCAAAACCCTCCTGGAACAAGACCCGCGACAAAGCGCCGGAGCGTTCGTGCTCTTTGAAATCATGCAGCCTGTAAGTATACTATGCATCATGCATACCTTGTCCCTTGGACTACATGATCAAGATCACAATCCTTCTACACGTCCATATCCTTGTCCACGTCCACATCCTCGTTCGATAGAGACTTCCGTGTCCCCGAAGCTAACGACCTCTTCTGCGCTTATAATAGCCGGCCTTCTCATCGACCGCCTCCCCCGAAGCCACAGCCTGGCCACGCCGCCCCAACAGACATATTCTCCAGCTGGGGACCGGGTCGTTCCCGAGCTCCACCGAATCAGAATCAAAGCCAGGATCAGGATCCGAATCAGATACCCTCTCCCTCGCTGCCCTGGCCAGAGCGGCCTTTGAGATCCACAGTGCGCATACCCCGGCGGACTATCTCCCTAGTTTTATCGAGTCATTCAACGACGTCGAGGCGGTAAGTCAGCAAAGCATTTTGATATATCCGGCGCGATTACATATTCTGCATGGGGATTTGTCGCTTGTTGGTGTCTGGTTCCCCTTCCTCCTTCTAGTTTCTAGTTCATCCTTCCTCCTCTCTCCTTTGTTGTTTCTAGATTCTAGATTCTAGTTCATCCTTCCTCCTCTCTTCTTTGTTGTTTCTAGATTCGAGATTCTAGTTCCTCGTTCCTGGGTCCCTGCTTGCTAACGCACTGCGTCATCTCGTTCGGCACACAGATCTATGGTGCGAATTACGCCAAGCTCAAGGCCGTGAAGAGCCGGTATGATCCGCGAGGAAGGCTCGGTGGGCATTTCGCCTGAGGATACACTACGGTGTGTCTGTACGCCTGTACGCTATTCGGTGCACATAATACGGCAATACGGTACTAAGGGTTGCATGGCGTGAGCGTATTGTCGCAGAAGCAGAGAAGAGCAGGACAAGGACTCATGGATCGCTCGCGAGGTACCGATCGAATTGATTGAGTGGATGGCATTGGTTCGGTTGAACAAGTTGAACTGCTTGAACCGCATTTACGTATTCCATAGAGGATGGGCTCTATTTATTTCTCGTTATCTCATCTATTGATCCGCACGCGTGACGGAAGGTGATCTACCTGTGTGTGTGTCTCTCTCTATCTCAGGCCACGACAACGCCCTTCTCCAACACCTCCTCCCTCGTCTTCTCATCCACGACCGAACCCCTCTTCGCGAGCATTTCCTTCTGATGTTCCCTCTCGATCTGCTCGTCGGCAACCAGACCCTCGATGCGCGCCCGCTCCTCCCAGCGGTGCGGCACAATGACGTTCTCCTCGAGGAAATAGTTCGTGTCCTTGACGCAGAACCAGATGATGCCGAGCAAGAAGACCAGCCCCACGGCGTAGAGGGTGAACTGCACGATCAGCTGGTCGATGTACGATACGTTCTTGCTGTCGAGGACGAACGAAATGCACATCCCCAAGGCGGTCGTGCCTTTGAACAGCCCGGCCAAGCGCGAGCATTGCACGGGGTCGTTGGACAGGGCGCCGAGCGTCCATTGCACGACGATCTGGTATGTCGCGTAGATGATGCCTGTTGGCAGCCACCGATAGTATTAGCTAACTAGAACCAACGGGAAGAAGAAGCACCGAATCAACGATAGTCTTAGCTATTGAATCAACGGGAAGGAAAGCACGAAGGCAGCATCTCGCTTCATTTCGTAAACTCACCAGAAAGGAGGTACAGTACAAACCCGGCGCCAAAGGCACTGTCGCTCCAGTCGACCCCGGGGGGCGTATTCTTCTGGCGGTTGACGTCGTTCTTCGTGATCCAGGCGGCCAGGCCGGCGTTGGTGGCCAGGCAGATGGTACCCACGATGATGGCGCCGATCATGCCTCGAACGCGCCGCGACTTGATATAGCTGGTGTCCATCACGTAGGCGAGGAGTAAGGGGCACGGCATCATGATGAACTGGAAGAGCACGTTGTTCAGCGAACGGGTGCGCAGGTTGAAGTAATAGGCGTTGATGCTGGATAGGAGAGCCTGTGAAGAAAAGTGGATTTAGTGGAAGAACCGCTAGGGAGAGGGCTGCCTTAGACTTACGAGGTTCATCTCGGCGACGAAGATGCCCGGGATGAGCGCCAGGATCTTGTAGTCCGTGAACCACATGATCAGGCCCTTGATCTCGTCCATGACTCGTGGCTGCGTGAAGATGGCGATGTGGGTGCCGTCGTCCCGGACGACCTTCTTCGGGGAGATGATGAAGAGGAGAGCAATCCCGATGGCCATACACATTATGACGATGCTGAACTGCAGGTCAGTATGCAGTCATGCTTCGGCGCAACAACGTGCGGCGGCCAAAACTCACAAGACGGTGTAGACGGCGTTAGAAACACCCGTGGACTCGGTCTGATGGTAGTTGACTCCAAAGGCGATGAGGCTTCCAATCGTGCCCCCAAATGACGTGAACACCCATTGCCAGGTGATGAACAGGGCCTTCTGGTCTTCTTCTGCGTAGGCAAACTGCACGAACCCAGCCGCGGTCCATAGACACCCCGCCGTCACACCCAGTGTCGCGCCCGCGAAGTAGGGAAACCACGCATGGCCCTGTCGGTCAAAGTACCACAGGCCGCCGACGTAGAGAGGGTAGCCCAGTGCGCCAAATGCCATGGTCAACTTTGGCCCGACCAGATTGAGGATCGCACCTCCGATCCAGCCGAACAGGCAGAACAAGCCGTATAGGACGGCGTTGGTGGTGGAGGCGACTGTCTGGGAAGAGGGACGACCGCCTCCCGCACCCAGCCCCGTCAGTGCGAGGTAGATGCCTGGAAGACAGAACAAGATCCTGACACCGCGTCAGCATGCTCTCGACCGATGCAGACCTGAGACTCAACTCACCCTCCGACAACGAAGTTCTGATTGATGGGGCGGTTGAGCCGGAGCTTGCCCTTCCCGAAGGAAGGCTCGTACAAGAAACTCATGGCTTGTCGTGTAATGTAGCAGGAGACTTAGAAGAAACAATGCTGCCACCACCGCTGGAAGCAAAGACGCTGGATGTCAGCCGAATGAGCAGCTGGTCAATTCGCCGTCTTATATACCGTTGATCATTATACTGTAATTCCCATAGCTTGTGCGACGACGGAGGTAGCTTGCACCACAATCATTGCCGGAAGGCTTTGGAGGCAGGGGTATCAGGCTGCATTATCTCCCTTGCAGCCAGTAGCGAGTGCTGGAACGAACTGATCTTCTTATCGACCTCGTTCGGACGTCGAGGGGGGATGTCGCCTACGCATCCAGACGCCGCTGATGTGCGTCTCCGGGAGTGTGATGCCGTCCATGTTGCGGACCGTGGAGGGCAGATACGGGCTGCAGGGCCGGGAGATCGTCGTGGTGCAGAAGGAGGAAGGATGTGCAGTTGGAGGCGTCGAGGTGTGATTGCACCAGCAGCCTCAGCAGCAGCAGGGGCAGCAGCAGCAATTGTATAGCTTCGCGCCAATGCCAACGACGCTTCGTGCGGGATCCACGATGGGCCTCGGCGCGTTCAACAAACATCTCCCCATCCCTTCATCTCTCTTTCCTAACGCGGCTGTTGCGTCTTACCAGCAGCGCGATCGACATCGGAGACACCACTTCCCTGGTCCTAAAAGATAGGGCCCTCCCTCTGCAAGTACCAAGGACTGGATGCGCTGATAGGACGGCTCCGGCTATCATGGCGGCAGGCTCCCGGCCGCGCTACTCCGCGTCTTGTCTATCTCGACCTCGGTGCAGATATGCATGAAACGTCTATCTCAACCCCTAGATTGGTCGAGGCAACAGCTGGGAGAGAAACGCAAGAGTACATTGAGGGTCTGAGAACAATGGGCCAGTATGCATGTGTACGAGTTAAGACCAGAATCCTCCACTTCTTGGATGCTTCAGAGTTTAGAAAGATAGGATCTAAAGGCAGGCAAACCGTAAGGCAATCTCGAGGCATCTCCTTTCTCACACCGTGATAAATCCGCTCTCTGCTCTTTCAACGTGCCATATCACCACTTGCCCATCTATCATCTCTCAGCAACAACAACAATGATCTCCAAGGAAACCTGGGTCGAAAAGGCCCAAAGCGCACGAGATTATCGTGATGAGACACTGAAAAAAGTTGATCCGCCATTCGAACCTCTCCCGGACCCGTTGCCTCTTTCTTCCCAGGATTTGCCAAAGACGTATCTCACGCCTCGGGAGTATGAGCTTACGCAGAACTATGATGCCATTGAGCTCCTTGGGATGCTGCGGAGCAAGAAGGTCACCTCGGAAGAGTTGACGCGGGCTTTCTTGCGGAGAGCTGCTTTGGCTCAATATGCGGTAAGCCCGGCCACAGCACTGCTCAACAGCCGCAAGTGATCCCAGTACTGAGCGTGGAGCCGCGTGCAGGTCAACTGCGTTACCGAGTTGATGTGGGACGAAGCCATTGAGAGGGCAAAATATCTCGACTCCCTCCCAGAGCCTGTCGGCCCGCTTCACGGGCTGCCGATCTCGGTAAGTTGCGTCGGTTTCTTCGAGAAAACGATGATTCTGACATGGCTGTGCAGGTTAAAGAGCACCATAATATGGATGGAAAGACAACCCATGCTTCATACGTGGCGTGGATTGGCATGCCTGCCGATCCAAACCCGATAAACGATCACCTGTGGAATGCCGGCTGCGTCTACTACGTCCGGACGACGGGTCCCCAAACGCTTATGGCGCTCGAGTGCGACAACAACATCTACGGCAGGACCGTCAATCCGTGGAATCGCAATTTGACTTGTGGTGGAAGTAGTGGCGGAGAAGGCGCGCTTGTAGCATTCCGTGGCAGTGTCTTTGTCAGTCTATCTCTCCACCCTCTGGACATTGCAGTCAAAAAGTTCGCCTGCGCTATAGAATGTGGCTGACACGAATAGGGTCTCGGGGGCGACATTGGCGGCAGTGTCCGAGCACCAGCGAGCAATTGCGGCGTGTACGGCTTCAAACCAACCTGTAAACGCATCCCCCTCAAAGGCATGCGTCACACCATGGATGGCAAAGACTCTGTCCTTGCAACCTTCGGTCCGCTTACACAGAGCCGCGAGACCATCAACTTATTCATGAAGATCATCTTGGACACGGAACCGTGGCGATGGGATCCATCACTCACCGTCAAGCCGTGGACTCCGGAGAAGTTGACCAGGCCCTTGAAAGTCGCCATTGAGTGGTCCGACGGGGTGGTCAAGCCGCATCCGCCCATGATCAGAGCCCTGAGCCTCGTTGCCGAAGCGTGCAAAGCCGCAGGCATGGAAGTCGTCGACTGGGAACCCTACAAGCACGACAAAGCCTGGGAGATCGTCTCAGGCCTGTATTTCCCCGATGGCGGGGATATGATCCTCGCTCCCCTGAAAGAGGTCGGTGAACCGATCCTCCCCTTGACCAAGTTCATTACCGAGGAGCAACCGAATGTCAAGAGCCGCACCATGCACGAGTACTGGGAATTGTGTGTGGAAAGGGACAACTACCGCGAAGAATACGCCGCGCACTGGAGCAAGACGGCCGACTCTGGAAGAGAAGTCGATGTGATCATCTGTCCTACCACGCCTGGGGCGGCGCCATTGCACGACACGGCAAGATACTGGCCGTATACCAGTCAATGGAATCTGCTGGATTACCCGGCAGTGGTCTTCCCGGCCACGTTTGTGGACGTGGAGAAGGATAAGAAAGAGGAAGGCTATGTGCCGATGAACGCCCAGGATAAGTGCAACTACGATTTGTACGAGCCGGAGAAGTGGGTTGGTGCGCCGGTGAGCTGTTGCATCGTAGGCAGAAGGTACATGGACGAGAAGGTCATGGCAGCCTTGGAAGCGGTTGAGAAAGCAATGGGGAGGAAGTAGAGTACTGTAGCTGTGCATCCTTTGCTGCTTCTTCGAATCGAATCTGGAACGAGTATCAGAAATCTTGGGCTTGGGATTTGCTCACCTGTAAGACTTGAATTGGCACCGCGTTGTTGTGTGCAACGCGTCAATTGCTACCTCCGTGATGTTCAGCCGAGAAACCATCGACGAAACAAGATGGAAAGACTCTCTTTCCTCTTTGAGCCGAACGTTTAAGGCGAGCTTTCCAAGGACTTTGATTTGACTTCGACATGCCCCGCATCCATGCTGGGCATTCCTCGTACAGGGCACAGATAAGAACTCTCTTTCCCAGTTGAGAGGCCCTTCGACAAACGTGTCTCGTGATATGCGTCTGGCAAGTGCTGACATCTCCGTTGCACCGTGGCATAGCAGAATGCGGGAGGAGAAAACTACCTACCCGTACATCAGACGGAATAGGTAGGTGAGATGGAAATGTTCGGCCATCGCATTGGGCAATTGACCTGCATCCTGTCGTTGTAGCTTAGGATCTCGTTCATCACGTTGAAGTTGTACTGTGTAAGTATTTGAAGGCTTGTCTAAAGAACGAGCACGAGCACGTCTTTATCAAACCGAGCAGAGGCGGCGAGAGTCAGTCTCCATTCAACGTTCTCAGGATCTTTATCGGCGTTGGCCTTCCGTCGCCGTCAGTATGGCGCCCTCAGCGGTCGAAATCCCCGTGATCATTCCAAAAACCTTCTCCACGCAGACGACCACAAATGGAGCGACTCACAATGGGGATCTAAAAGGTCCTTCCTCGCCATTGCCCGAGGTGAAGAGCTTCGATGGAGCAAGCTGCTCGGTTGAGGAGTTGGTTGCCGCTCTTCGTGTCGCTGGCGGTGTGGTGATTCGCGGGTTGTTGAACGCCGACGAAATTGCCAGTCTCGAGAAAGACACGAGACCTTGGTTGGAGAAAGACAATGCCTGGGGGGAGGGAGGTGGTGGAGGTAAGTGCGCACTGCTCTGGCCGTCTTCACTGAATGCCTCATCTCTGGACGGACGGCACTCGAAGGACGTTGCCAGGGTCAGAGGCTGAAAATCCATCGCTGATAATCCCTCCATTCTGTGAACAGGCGAATTCTTCCCCAAAGAGACCCGTCGGGCTTTTGGCATGGTGACCAAGTCCAGAACATTTGCGGAACGGATCGTCGGACATCCTCTCTGGGCTGGAGTCGCGGACGCTCTGTTGTCCAGTCGTTTACATTGGAATTGGGTGAGTATGGCGTGCTGTCACGCTCGGGTGATGGCATAGGATTCTCTACCACCGCAGCTGACTTGGCCTTAGATTGGCGAGAAGAACGAACCCTCCGTCTCCCGCCCACAGTTGAACAACACGATCGTATTCAGCATAGGACCCGGAGCTCGTGATCAAGCCTTGCACCGAGATGACGCAATCCACCATGTCTATCACCCAGCGGCCGCAACCCACGAGATCGGCCGTGACGCAGGTATAGGCTTTTTCGTCGCTGGCAAGAAAACCACCAAGCGGAACGGCGCTACTCGCTTCATCCCAGGCTCGCACCTTTGGGACTACGCGGCGGGCCCGGCTCGCGAGGACCAAACCTTCTACGCCGAGCTGGAGCCGGGTGATGGGTTCATGGTGCTGTCTGGATGCTTTCACGGTGGGAGTGCGAATAAGACAGATCAACCCGGTGAGGATGGTGTCGTCAAGGAAGAGGAAAGACTGGTATACAGTACGTTCATGACGAGAGGGTATTTGAGGCAGGAGGAGAATCAGTATCTTGTCAATCCGGTTGAGAAGGTCAGGGAACTGCCGGAAAATTTGCAGGAATTGGTGGGATACGGATTGAGCAAGCCGTTCTTGGGGTGGGTTGATCTGAAAGATCCGATGTTGTGGTTGCATCCTGAGAGGCCGCAGAAGTCGGGTGATCTGTTCTAGGTCAGGTGTATCTCCAAGGGAGCAGTTACACTTACTCAAGCTCCGGTCATAGCCTTTGAGCAAGACGATGTATCATGTTTGTCAGCGGGAACTTCGTCGAGCACATAGTTCGAGATAATGAAATCCAATATTCAGGTGTAACCAGTAACCACAGACCATCATCTCACCGAGTGATCATAGGGAGGGGGACATCGCTGGTCGGCGGTGGGTGTGGTGAAGTGAAACATTTGATCAATTAGCTCTCCGCGTCGTCGGAACAGGTGTCGGTCATTTCCGTCAGGACCAACAGGTTAAGACGAAGCACGTAAGTTAATGTTTGTCGTGAGTGTGCGATGAGACGAACCTAAGTGGAAATTGTGGTGACGGCCAAATGAAGAAAAAAGCTAAAGGGGAGCAACCCTTCGCGAGTCATACACAGCCCACAGGTCTCGATAAATGACTCGCCGCGACGCGACTTTTCTAAACAGCGCGGCGAATATGGATCTCGAACGAAACCATTCCATCGGTGAAATCCCAGCTCCCATCAAGTACTGTAACGTGTTACAGCTTTCGACATTTGAGTGTAATCTCTCTAGAAGGCACTGCTTGCTTGATCACTTATTTGCAAAGATGTGGTAGGCTCAAATTCCTCAGGGGCGATTTTACTCCTGACTGACGGCGGGGAAAGCAAACATGTCTTAAACGCACAAGTATCCATCCGGTCACCGTGCTGTAAGTACGCCTAATATCTTGATGCTGGGTATGCTGGTCGACTAACACTGATTTGCCGTCAAGGTCGAAAATGGTTCGACTGCGCAGAATGCCACGCCGAACAAGAATCCCATCCGCTGATGCAGAGTTTTGACATGGTGAGTCAACGCGTACATACTAATATCCGGTCGTGGGGCAACGAGGCTGACCACTGAACAGACTTTTATATGCAAGAAATGTAAGAAGGCATTTCGAAAGAATACGAAGGAATGGGATGAGAGGTAGGTCTCGTGCCACTACCGGCCCGGGCTCGACTTGTGTTCGCATTCTCAGCAATCGTTACAGTGACGAATACTGTCCCAATTGCGACAATCACTTTGTGATCGATGCGCTTACGCCGAAGGCGGCACTGAAGGTAGAAGGAGAGGACGCAAGGGTAGATTCAAGGTGAGTGCTTTGGGAGAGTCTGGTAGGAGGCAGCTAACAACGGGAACAGAATGCTCAAGGACGATCGCGTCAAGCAGGAGGAACAGCAGACGATATTTGACATCAAAGGTGGGACGGAGAGACTGGTTTGATTTGAATCACAGCAAATCATGGGCTAATCAAGGCGCTGCACGGAGATGGATGGTCTGGCTTGACCTAAAGTGCCTTTTGACGTCTTTATTCTGATTTGACCTATTGCCAGAACTCCAGTCGCTCATGCATATGATGATACAAGGCTCCTCCCTATCGCTCACTCATCGGCTCCACCCTCGCCTTCTGGTCCTGGTCTCGTGGGGAGAGACGATGTGGCAGACGCCGTGGTGCCCCTAGCACCCGGCTTCTTCTTGGCCTGCTCTTCCTGCTTCTCCGCTTCGATTGTCTTGACGTACTGCTCGATCTGATCTGAGGGGAGCATCTCGATGGTCTTTCCAGGGGCCATAATGGCAATCTCAATATTCTTTGCACCGGTCTGGACGACTTCGAGCAGTGACTTGACGGTCAACGAAATGGTTGCTTCTCGGTCCATATCATCCTTGTGGTTCCGTTCGAGGAATTCGCGGACAGTCTTGCTAGATCGACCGATCGCGTTTGCTTTCCTGCTTGTAGTCAGTAGCAGTTCAACCATCAGAGGAGGCCCACCAACCATGCGGAATAAATGCCTGAGGGCTCGGTCTGGTATAGCTTTGGCTCCTTGTCGCCCTTGTCAAACCCAATTATGAGCGTACTGATACCAAAGGGCCTGACACCACCACTCTGTGTGAATCTTTGCTGTACACCAGCAACATATTTCGTAATGTATTCGATAGTGACAGGGTCCTCGACCGTCAATCGATGTGATTGCGCCTCGACTCTCGCCTTGTCGATCAATATCCGAGCGTCGGCGTTGAGACCAGCAAAGGCAAGGCAGACGTGAGTGTCAATGAGACCGATCTTTGATGGTGTGATTCTGGTGTCTTGTAGCTTCATGGCCGACCTCTTCTCGCATCCCAGCACCACTATGTCTTTGCCCTTTACGCCCACGGCGCAGGTTCCTCGCTTGACTGCTTCAAGAGCATATTCGACCTGAAAGACGTGGCCATCGGGACTGCCCCAATTAGCCGTGTTCGACCGCGTGAGTAAGTGTATTACCTGAAGACTAGGTCCGTTAGCAGTGAGCATTTGATCGGCCAGAAACCAACTTACCGGAAAGAGCACGATCGTAGCCTGAAGCCATGATGGAAGCTGATATATGGTGTGGGAACTATTCGCAAAGCGCTCCAGCTGCTCTGCTCGCGGTGGGCTTGTGCTTGGATTGTTGAGTGTAGAAGTGGTGCAATGGTGTTTGGAAATGCCCAAAGTGCTTGTCAAATTGGCGGCTGCATCTACACGCAACGCGATGTTGCCTTGAACAAAAGGCCGCGTGCTCCGCCATAGTAAATCTACGGTGAGCTTTGTGCACTTGCAAAGGAGTAAGCTCTCCGATTGGCCGACTATTGAGCTTCAATCGCCTCTCCCTCAACATCGGGCACATCTCAATCGCCCATAGACCTTGACTGCGACCATGGCTTCCCTCATCCCCGCCCTGAGAACGCGTGCGCACCATTCCGCACGGTTATGTTCGAGGCGGATCAGCACGTCAACCTATCTGTTACGACAAGGACCCGGCACCGGCGAGAACTTCGAACAGGCGAATGACCCTACCCCACGAACAGAAACTCCCAATGTATCCAAGACGAACGAACTGGCAGTTGACGCAAGTGGCAGCCGAGATGCGCCATTGCAAGAGTCGCAGGGGGTAGGGGAGAAGGCAAGAGTCATGCAAGCCCCGAACAGGGCGAATGTCTGGTCACGGAATCAAATGCCCAGAGAGCTGGCCATGACCGGACCCAGATTTGAACAGACAATCATTGAGGCACAGGTAGGAAAACCCAAAAACTGTACTTGCGAAAGTCCGTGCTGAAAGTGCTCTCTCCAGCCTCGACCCTATGCTGCCATTGAGCTGATCCACAAACAACCTGTTCGGTGGGTCGACACGAAGATTGTGGCGTGTGACGGCGGCGGCGGGCCCTTGGGACATCCGAGGATCTTCATCAATACTGACAGACCTCAAATCTGCTGGTGCACGTACTGCGGCCTCCCATATGTGAGTATACATCAAACAAGCACCAGCCGATCCTTTCGGGCGCATGGGATGAACCACTAACCAATGTCGCGACAGGCCCACAAAAAGAACAAGGCTCATCTCGAGTCACTGCCCTCGACTACATACCCTCTTGCACCGACGGGCGATCCAGACGAGGTTCAGATGCCATCCAGTCCGAGTCAGAAGGGTGAGATACAGGGACAATTTCCGATCCTCAAGGGCGAGCATGAGGCGGAGAGTGTTACCAATACATCATTTGAACAGAGATGACGGGTAAGGCGTTTGCAGGACAAGCCCACAATTGTACATACTTCGATTGGAGAAGGAAGGCTCTATCATTCCTCTGCCCGGAAGTGGTCTATGAATCTGCAAATCTGCCTTTTATACGGCTGGAAGAAAACCCCTCGACCATGTGTCTATCGGCTGTCAAATCAGCGTATGACTGGAGTGTCGACCGACGCTTCAGCTTCAGCCCTGCGGCATGTAACATATCCAGCATTTCGTTTGCTCTTCAACTGCAATGGAGCCACTGTCCCAGGCTTCACCTATCAACACAGCCATGCCTCCCTGTTTCTCTTCGGGTCTCGTTTATCTTAACCTGCATTTCAACGGGCTCCAAGGGCCATCCTGATAAGATACGTTCCTCAAGCATGAACTTCCAGCTGGCCTTGGGGACTGAGTTCCTTGTCTGCAGGAAGGAACTGGTAGTATCCCGATCTCGGTATCTCGACACCTCGACACCTCGGCGGCAGACTTACCATAACCGCCTGAGCGGAGACAGTGGGCGATGAGCGCCTATCATTTCCTACCTGCTATGAGTACTCACTTCGTTCTCCCGAGAACCACATTTGGTGCATTGCTTGGGGATGCGTGTCTTCAGAAGGGGTTGCCCACGAGGCCGTTTCGTATAAGCACTGATCGGTTTGGTCAATCTTTGCCCGGACCCAAAGCATATGAGTATTTTGGCTTCTCTGTGGACACCATCACGAGGAAAGTGGTGTATCTTTGGGCTTCATTTGTCCAACATCATCATACCACCAAACAAAACTTTGTCCAGCAAAGGTATATCACGTGATAAAAGTTGGTCGATGACTTCTCAAGACCTTAAAAGCACCTGTCCAATTGATTGTTCAAATCGTACTTTTCGTCTGAGAGACAGTAGAGCGGTTCCGGCTGTTGCATTCAAAACGAATGCGAATGCGAGTGCGAGCTGACGTGATTGATGAGCATGGAAAGATGAAGACGCGATTTTTATGTGGGAAGCTGCGATTGTCTAAGACTTCTTGGCCGGAGCAACAGGAGCTCCATGGATCTCTGTTCCCTCATAAAGAACTGATCAAGCGCACTAGCTGCTCAACTCAAGTCAACACGATTGTGTACGAGATCATGGAAGTGAGGCACAGATGAGGGTGAAGTGAGAGTTGGCATGGGCCGCAATGTGGCCGATCGCGCCAAGCAGTCTGTGCTGTGCGAAGTCTTCCAAAGAGCCATCTAGCTTCCGTTCTACTGTCTACACCAAAGTACAATGTTCTCCATCATCCCTCAAATATGCGCCCGTCATGAAACAGCTACCGGGCCTTAAAGCAACGATTTTGGTGCCTGGGGGTCTTGGGGCTCACCCAGCCTCCGCATCTTCATCCAGGACACGTACCGCTGGAAGACATTGTGAATCGCTATGCATTCCCTCCAGGCTATTCTAACGGACCAGAAATTGGCCCCCTGTCATCATCCTCCACGTCGACAAGCAACAATGCTGTTGCCAGTCCCAGTGGCAGTCCAGCAGACAAACAGAACCATGTAGGCATCGGCACGACTCACGAAGACCCTATGACGAAACGGATTTAAGATGGCGTCGAGTACAAGTCTATGAAGTGGTGGTAGGCTTGGACGTTCTTGGTCGCCGAAATAATCTCATCAGGTATCCTGCCACTCCCTGCAGCAATGGCAACTCTAGGCGTCCTCACGGCCCTTGAACTGCTGAATGGTAATAGACATGGGAAAAGAGAATTATATTGCAGGGTTCTAGGATTGATGTTTCTCAAGATCCTTTCATACCATCGGGCACAATGGCATCAATATCGGATCTTGACAAAGCTCAATGTGGCACCGCCCTGGACATCGACGCTCTAAGGTACTGAAGAGAAACCCCATTACCGACAGAAGGTCACGTCAAGGAAGACGAAGGTTCTGCATATCCGCTAGGTTCATGCTCATGAAGTTCTAGGCTCGATTTGTCCTCGCCCTCCCTCAACCTCCGCCGTCAGTCTGTTACTACCCTTCCCGCGTGCATTCCACCGGTAACGAGTATCTCGGCGCCCGTGGTATAAGCAGAAGCATCGCTCAAGAAGTATAGTGCCGCCCCCGTCAGGTCGTTGCGATTTCCAATTCGTTTCATGGGTGGCGCATTCTCCATGATGTCGACCAGCTCGGGGTTCTTTTCGCGTAGAACTTTGGTCATGTCGCTCTGGATATACCCGGGCGAGATGGTATTGCAACGGATGTTGAGTGGAGCCAACTCGACCGCTAAAGCCGTACTCAGCATCTTGACGGCGCCTTTGGAGGCGTCATACGAGGACAACAGGGTGCGCGGGATTGCGACATGCGCGCACATGGACGAAATCAACAGCAAACTGCCTCCTGTGCCTTGTTTCTGCATCTGCTGCGCCGCCAACTGCGCGGTGAAGAATGTCCCATTAACCTATACAGTGTCAACACTAGTATCGCCAACGTCGACAACGAGGACAAACACACATTGATGTCCATCACCTTTCTGACCGTGTTCCAGTCCTGCTCCAGAAACGGTCCTTCAGGCGCGATACCCGCAGCCGTCACGCTACGGACGTCTCAGCAAGCAACACGTTGGGGAGACATCTTCTCGGCTTAGCACTTACCACCCGTCCAGCGTGCCAAGCTTCTCCATCGCCTGGGCAAACGCGTGCCTCAGGCTCTCGTCGCTCGTCACGTCGGCGCGGATGTACTTGACCTTGACGCTGAAATCGCTCTCGAGCGTGTCAAAATCTGACACGGTCTTGTCCAAGACATCGAATACGACGACGTTGCCGCCCATTTCGGCGATGGCGCGTACGATAGCGTACCCGATGCCTCGACCGCCTCCGGTGACGATGTAGTTGCGCCCCGTGAGCTCGAACATCGGCCGCACGGGCTTGAGGTCGCCATCGTGGAGTGTCATGGTTGCGGCCTTCTCAGACTTTGGCAGAGACGACCAACATTTCACTGCAGAATCGTGCAGGTATATATACTTTTCTGGCTCAGACGTTCCCCACACCTACACCCGCACCCGCACCCACCCAGACGTCCGGTCGAACTGCCCAGGCTCACAATCGGTCGCACGCAAACAACAATACGCGCGGGGTAGCATCAACCGCGGAAAACCTGTGCCGTGGAACAAGCCAGTCCTTGCAGGTTTTCCCAGCGTCGGCTGTGTGGACTGTGTACCAGAAGTTGAACCTCGCTTGGTGGCCGACCTCGCTTCTACGGTGGCTAAGATTAAAAACAGCATACTACACGTTACTTTAAAAACTGCATTTCGGAACGACTTCCAATGTGCAATGGGACTCTAGGCGGCATGGTTACCCTTCAAGCACAAAGCCATCATACTCTTGGTGGGCCGAATCCCAAATCTTCTTCCGATAAGTCGGCAATCCGCCCATGTAATTCAGCGCCTCGCGCGGCTTGCCGGGGATATTGTCGCCAAAGTACCAGCTCTTAGCCCTTGAAAAGAGTCCTTTGTCGCCGACTTCCAGCGTATGCTCTCTCCACGCTAGCTGCGCCTCCTCCTTCGCCTCGATTTTCGTGATACCACGGTCACGAAGATGCGACAGACACGCCACGAGCCAGTCGCCCTGGCACTCTGCCGACGATGGACCTGTGGTGAAGGCCGTGGGCGCCTGTGGCCCGTACATAAAAAACATATTGGGAAATCCTGCTGATGTCATGCCAAAGAGTGTTCCGACCCCTTTGGTCCATTGGTCCTTCAGCGGTACCTGCGGATTCGTCCCGACGATATCAATAGAGGTAATACCTCCAGTAATGCTATCGAAGCCCGTGGCGGCTGCAATCAGGTCGACTTTGTGACATCTCCCGTCCGCCGTCTGGATCGCATCTTCGGTGATTTGGACGATGGGGTTCTCCAGCAAGCTGACCAACTCGACGTTGTCTCGATTGAAGACCTCGAAGTACCGATTCTCCAAACTGACTCGCTTCGTGCCGAACGGGTGGTGTGGAATTTTCGGGGCGAGCAACTCCTGGTTGCGAGGGCTGTTGATCCGCGGCAGTACGCTCTGCCGCCAGAACTCATACGCCTCGTCGTTGGCGGCCTGGTCGAATAATACGTCCGAATACGTGCCGAGCCAAAAATGAAGCCCACCGCTTCGGAGCAGCTTGTGGTAGAAGTCGGTCCGCACGTCGGTGGTCACTTTGGACGAAAAGCCCGGATCGAAGTCATAATCGTACCCGGCGAACGTCCTGAGCATTTGCTCCTTGGTCGCCGGGTACGTCTTCTTCCAGGCCTCGTTCTCACTGGCGCCGTACGCCGGGCTGTCCATGGGTAGAGCTGTGTTGGGTGTCCTCTGGAATACCGTCAGATGAGACGCGACCTTTGCCGTTTCCTGGATCAGTTGCACTCCGGACGCGCCAGTGCCGATGATGGCCACGCGCTTGCCTGCCAGATTGACGCCGTTCTGCGGCCACAGTCCTGTGTGGTAGAATTCGCCCTGAAACTTCTGCCTTCCTTCAAGAGGTGGAATGTACGGTTTCGATCCGAACCCGGTGCAGAGAATGACGTGCCGCGCGGTCATAGTAGCATCATCGCTGAGATGTGACACCTTGAGACGCCATTCATGCGCACTCGCGTCCCACCGCATCCCCTCCACGCGCGTGTGAAGCTGGATCAAGGCCTCCAGATCCCACACTTTGACCAGGTGTTCGAAATACGTCCGCAACTCAGAGTATGTCGGGAACCGTTCGGTCCAGTTGAAGTCCTTCCAAACCTCGTCGGAGGTAAGCTGGTACGTGGGTACTGCAGTATCGACGCGCGCACCTGGATAGCAATTCCAGTGCCAGATGCCACCGACGGCGGCGCCAGCCTCGAGCAGTCTGACCTCGAAGCCTGCATCTTTCAACTTGTGCAGCATGTAGATGCCAGAGAAGCCGGCGCCGACAATGATGACCTCATGTCTGGTACAGTTGGGACTGATAGAGCCCATGGTTGACCGTCTGAACAGTTGTTGTGTGTCTTCAGATTCTCATCTCTATGGATGTTCTCTGAGAAGAGGCCTTGGACTCATATGCCATCGGCGATGCTGAGCGGCGCCTAGAGTTTCCATGTCGTGCCGGCCGAGTGTCACTCCGACATCCTCGCGTCCACCATGCCCACTCTCGGATATTCAGAGAAGCTCCTCTGCGGCTTCGATAACCGGGGTTTGATCACAGCTTTGCGGGGAGTCTGGCGCACGCTCGCCATCCCCACACATCATCCTGGGTCGAGGAGAATTAGGTTGGTCAACCTTGAGCCAGGCCAATCGCGAGTATTTCCGAGCATCCTTGTCGAAGTCCTAGTCCTCGCTAGGCGCTCGGCAGTCTCAAGTCTAGGAACGAGTGTGGACGAGTTGGTCCGCCATAGAAGCCGATCATGGCGCGGCAAAGTCACCACTACACCGGAGCAACTGTGGTAGGGAGCACTGTGCGTTTGCCGGCTTTGGAAATTGGGCAAGACTTGTGGTGGGTTCTGCTGGAAACAACGTGACATATTGTTAATTGGATCTTCAACAACTTACAACTTGTCAAGTTCGCATTACGAGTTGTATTCCAGTTCGACAATTCCTCTTGCCAGTTGACAATGCCAGAAGTCGCCAATCTCCCCGTCCCTGAAGAGGAACCCTTTCCTGGCTCTAAATACCTGAGCCAGAAAGTGCCATCGCGTGTAGAGAATGCATCCCTCGAGAAACCGGAGCACGCGTACAAGATCAAGGATCAATGGCATTCACGACCTCAGCATCTTCGTGTGATACACGTGGGTGCAGGGGCTGCCGGCCTTTTGATGGCGTACAAGATGAAGAAGAGCTTCCAAGACTACAGCCTCGTCTGCTACGAAAAGTGAGTCAGCCATTGTTACGTGGCCAAACAATTCTAACAAAGATAGGAACTCCCAAGTCGGCGGGACCTGGTTCGAAAATCGCTACCCAGGGTGTGCTTGTGACGTGTAACGAGACCAATCAATGCGTCGCCAAATGCGAATTGTCACTGACTGTCTAGCCCGGCTCATGCTTACACGTACTCTTTCGAACCAAATCCCAACTGGTCAAGTTTCTATGCCTATGGACCCGAGATCAAGGAGTACTTCCAGAACTTTGCCAAAAAACACGACTTGATGCCGTTTGTCAAGCTCAATTCCCGCGTTCTCAAGGCAGTATGGCAGGAGGCAAAAGGAATATGTAAGTCAAGTTCATGTCAAAATACAACACCTTTTGATCAAATCGGCAGACGAGGTCGACATCGATATCAACGGCGAGATAATTCGTGACTGGTGCCAAATACTGGTGAACGGAACCGGTTTTCTGAACAGCTGGAAATGCAAGTACCAAGGCTACCTCAATGCTAGTTCTCACCAATGACCAGGGCCCTCAATTCCAGGACTGCACGATTTTAAAGGCGAGCTAATGCATAGTGCATCCTGGGGCTCATGTACGTCTTCTGCCTCTCTGAATGCTTCTTAGCTAATCCGACCAAGCTTGCGACTGGACTGGCAAGCGAGTGGCAGTCGTCGGCACAGGATCCAGTGCAATCCAGATTGTGCCACAAATCCAAAAGTGTAGGTTCGGGTGAATAATTGCAGACAGACCGGTTGACACGAACAGCGGCAAAGCATCTCGTGGCGTTTATGCGGTCGGTGACCTGGATATCGCCCATGATAGGACAAGATACACTCGAGGAAGCGAGGTCAAAGGCCAGGGGCGAGGTTCCGTCGAATGCTCAATACTTCTTCTCTGATGAAGAGAAGAAAGCTTTCCGTGACGACCCCAAGTTTCACCTCGAGTACCGCAAGAAGCTGGAGTCGTCGGTCAACAACCTTTTTGAGATGTTCTTGAAAGATTCCGAGACCAATCGTTCTGCAGAGCGACTGATGAAGGCGGAAATGCTCCGGAGAATCGGCCCCGGCCACGAAGAGTTGAAGGAGAAGCTCATTCCCCGCTGGCCCCCCGGATGTCGACGCATCACCCCTGGCGATGGCTATCTCGAAGCGCTTGTGCAGCCAAGTGAGTTTAAAGATCTTAGTTCAACTCTACCTCGAACTGACGAGTATAGATGTGACTACATGCCACAAAGAGATTGTACAGATTATTCCAGAAGGTGTAGTTGACGAAGACGGCCATCTGCACGAGATTGATATCCTCATCTGCGCCACCGGCTTCAATCTGGCCTTTGTTCCTCCATTGTGAGTCTCTTGCCCCGTAAGATTGAGTTGTCCTAAGGTGTTTATAGTGACGTCCGTGGCGTCGACGGCCTCAGCATGGCAGAAGCATTCCAACCGGAGCCTCGCGTGTATCTAGCCACGACTGTGCCCAAATTCCCCAACTACTTTGTGATCAACGGGGTTCGAGGCAGCTGGGCGTCCGGCACAACGCTGCCCTCGCATGAAGTGTGCGTCGAATACGTCCTCCAATGTGCAAAAAGGATGCAGGCAGAGGGCATCAAAGCCATCGAGATTCGCGAGGAGCCGGTGGATCAGCTCTATCAACACATCAACCTTTGGCACGCACGGGGGGTGTGGGGAGCCGACTGTAAAAGTTGGTACAAGAACAACATCATCGGCGGTAAGCTGTGGATCTGGGGCGGCTCGTGTCTGCACTTCATGAAGACGCTGAAGGAGGTCAAGTATGAGCACTACAACTTTCGCTATCACACCAACATGTGGGAATATCTAGGGAATGGACAGATCGAGGCTGAGGTCAAGCACGATCTGCCCAACTTGACCCCGTACATGCGGAACGAGGATGTACCGTGGATGATCTAAGAACACTATGGTCAATAGATAAGAGAATATGGACTTTGTTAAGCAAGCATTGCCTGTGGCGCTCTGAAGGCCTACTCTACCTCCTTCTTCGCTGCCGCAAAGCCTGCCACCAGCACGCTGTAGTCAATCGTCGTCAACAGGAACGTCATGCCCATATCCGCCCGTTTCTTCGCCACATCAGCCCCGACACCCATCGACCCGATCATCTTCCCGTACTTCTTTCCAGCATCACAGACTCTCTGCAGAGCATCCCCAAACTCCGGCTCACTTCCATCAAGGCCCCCAGGGAGCCCCATCGACAAACGCAGATCGTGTGGGCCGATGAACGACCCCGACACGCCTTCGAGTCCGAGGATCTCTTCAGCATTTTTTACGCCCTCTGCGGACTCGATGATAGGCAGGATCGCCACGCCCCCAGCCCTCGCATGGTTGTAGTACTCGCCGAGCCCTGTCGCCGCATGGAGGCGTTGCCCAAACGGCGCGTTAAACGGTCCGAAACTCCGCCTCCCACGGGGCGGATATATTGCGTGGTCGAGGATCCGCTTCATCTCGGCGGCATTGCTGACCATGGGAATGATGATTCCCGCGGCGCCGCTGTCGAGGGCCCATTTGATCCATTCGACGTCGTGCGAGGGCACGCGGACCAGGGGGAGACACTGGCCCTCGGATGCGGCGACCACCGAATGGACCATGTGTGTCATCTTCTCAGGGCTCAGAGGGCTGTGTTCCATGTCGATCATGACCCAGTCGAAATGCTGCGAGGCCAGCATGGCCACCATGGGCGAGCCAACGGCCAAAACGCACCCCAGGAGAGGGCGGCCCAGCTCACGCTGGCGGTCCTGGAAGCGTTGAGCGGCGCAGCGGCGGACCGCGGAGGCACCGTGGGTGCTACGAGATTGAGATTGAGAATCTGGAAGCCCGTACATGGTTGGAGTTGATCGATAATTTTTCATTCGACAAACCCAAAAAGCGTATATCCGATTGATGTAATACTCCGTACCTAGAGGTGAGAGTGCGGCATATTAAGCCTTCCTCCCGCGGCCATCAGGCGGCGGATAACGTCTGCCGAAAATACTACAGCGTACATGGAATGAACCGAGTCTTGAATATCCTAGTCATTCAGAGTCTTGCAGCCAGTCTGGACTGCATCTGTACACTGTCTACAATGTTCGCCTCGAGCGCTTTAGTATTGACATAATTCGCATTTAGCTCAGACAGGCTATTCACTCCCAGCAATCTCATGGTGGTCTCCACCTCATCGCTCAACACTGTCAAGCCGCCGTGGTCAGCGAGGTGCTTGTTCTTCTGGAATATTATGGTCTTGGACTCACATTCAATGGCACGTAAGACACCTTGCCGTTTGTACGCTCCCAATGCGTAGATAAACGGCCTTCCGAGACCCACGGCCGTAGCGCCCAGACAAAGAGCCTTGAGGATATCGCTTCCTCTTCTGATGCCGCCGTCGAGATAAATTTCCAGCTTCCCCAGGATCTGCGGACAGAAGCGACGAATCTCAAGCAGCGTCTGCGCCGCGCTCGGAGCATAGTCAAGTTGTCTGCCGCCGTGATTGCTGAGATAGATCCCGTCCACCCCAGCACGGTACGCGAGCAGCGCGTCTTCGGCACGTTGGATGCCTTTGAGATAAACCGGGCCGGCGTTGCCCCACGCTTCTCGAATCCAGCCCAAGTCATCCCAGTTCAGGGTCGAAGAGTGGTATCCGCGTAGAATGGGTCTCTCCCCATCCTCTGTGACGTCCGCAGGTGGTGTGGGGACGCCCGCATCGTAGTCGATCCGCGCTTTGTACAAATCGTCTTCCTCCCGTTTGCCCACGACAGGCGTGTCCACGGTGATGAGGAGCGCTTTGAAACCCAGCTGACGTGCCCTGGAGACCAGATTGACACAGTCTTGTCGCTTTTTGGGCACATACAGTTGGAAGATCAGCGCAGTATCGAGCTTCTCGTCCCTCACGCACTGCGAGATCTCCTCGAGAGAACACGATGTGTACGTGCTCACGGCGTAGGCAATGCGCTTGATACCCGCGGCTCGCGTAAAAGCTAGCTCGCCGTCTTCATCGGCCAATTTTATCATGGCCATGGGCGAGATGAAGAACGGGAGATGGCACATTTGACCCATGATGCAAGTGCTCATGTCGACCCGGGCCACGTCTTTAAGCACCCGCGGCCGGAAGGTGATCATGGCCCAGTCGCGCAAATTGGCCTCGAGGGCATGCAGCGACTCTGCCGCCGAGCGAAAGTAAATCAATGCCCGCTCCGTGAGGACTTTGGGTGCCTCGGCTTCCATATCGAGCACATTTTGGCACAGTGCAAGCGGAAGCAATAGGCCCTTTGTGGCCTGTTGCGCGGGACCAGAGGACAATGGAGATGACTGGCGTGCTGGAAGATCAACGGGCCCCAGATGATATTCTAGTATCCCCAGTCAATGAGCTGCTTGCTGTCCAGGAGAGTGTGACTGACCTGGTGCTAAGTGTTTTTCCAACGTTCCAGGTGGATGTATGGGGACATAACTCGCGGTTGCATCCTAATAACCACGACTTCAGTCGCTATTCTCTCAACGAGACGCCACGCATATTACCTTTCCAGCGTAGCGAAGGATGACCGCGGCCCCTCCAGGATGATGGTCCAGGAAGTCCGTCAAGTCATATGCCTGGCCTTCAATAATGGCCCAGCATGAGGACCGGGAGTTGTGCTCCTCGACATCTTTCTCGGTCAGCATAGCGACGAGGACTGAGCCAACAAACTGTTCTCGCCAAGTTGCGCTTCCAAGTGGAAAGTCTCGCTGTTCCTGTAATGGCCCACGGCGTGATCTGCTACCGAGGGTCGAATTCCAGACCCCGCTTGAAGCATTGGTGAACGGATATCAACAATACACCCGACTTCGCCGGTCGGAAAACGCGACCTTCTCTCGGCAAGCAGATCCGGTCTGCTGAGAGTGCTTACCCGATCCACCCCAATGATATACTTCAGGCCGAGATGGGGAGTCTGGATCGCGTGCACAATGCACAGATTAATCCTTTTTTTGGCCCGAATCACAATGCCCAGCGCAACCAGACTGCTTGTCACCCCTCTCGCCCCAACCTTTGCGGCCGAGGTGGAGGGCATTGACTTCTCCAAGCCCGTCGACGATGCTCTGTTCGAAGAACTCCGCGCCACGCTACACAAGTACGGGGTCATCATTCTGAGAAAGACGGCGCTGGACGACGAAGGCGCGCTGGCGTTGGGCCGACGCTTCGGCGACCTCGACAACGTCAAGGCCCACCGAGCGGCCGGGCGCAAGTTCCGCATTGACAACGACGAGATCTTCGACGTGGCCAACCTCGACGAGAACGACCAGGTCGTCACCGAAAAGGACCCCAACCGCATCGCCTCGGCCAACGGCAACACCCTGTGGCACGCCGACGGGGCGTTCAACCCGCGACGCACGGGCGTTTCGATTCTGAGAGCCGTCGAGCTCCCTCCACCCAACACCGGCGGGCACACCGAATATCTCGACTCGCGGACAGCGTACGAAGACCTGCCCGAGGAGAAGAAGCAAGCGATCGAAGGCCTCGTGGGGCGCAACTCGCTTTTCCATAACCGCAAGACCGCCAACCCAGACTCGCCGCTCTTCCTCGACATCGACCCGATGAAGATGCCCATGGCCAAACACAAGATCGTCCAAGAACAGCCCGAGACCGGCCGCAAGAATCTCTACATCACGTCGTACACGCACTCGATTGACGGGATGGAAGTCGACGAAGGCCAGAAGTTACTCAAGGAGCTTTTCGAGCACGTGCAGCAGAAGAAATACCTCTTCAGGCACGACTGGATGGATAACGGCGACGTGGCTATCTGGGATAATACGGCGGTCTTGCACCGAGCGACCCGCGGCGAGTATGAAGGCAAGTACCGCAGAGATATGAGGAGAATTTCCGTCTTTGACATGGGTCCGACTGCGTATGGTGAGAATGATGCCTCGACGTACTGGCAGCAGGGTCTGCCATGATGCTCATCATCTGGTGGAGACTGCACGATAGGTTCTGGAATGGATGAGATTGACTTGAGAATGGTTATGAAGTATTACAATGCATCTCAAGGCCTTTGCATTCTCGTTGGAGATGGGTCCCAGCACACAACTCGCCAGCCGCTCGTGTCTCCTACTTAATTTTTTATACTAAAGCTAGTTTTAGAATTAATTCCGGACCCTCTCCCGATACCACCGAGTAGGAGTGCGACAACAGCGTCAGATGTCATTTGCAGGGCCCTCGCTGTGGACAATGTAGCTGATGGGATGAAGGGCGCTGTGCTTGTGGGGGCGAGTTATTCTGCTGAAGTGTTGAAGGAAAGGACAGAAAGCCGAAGTAATCGGAGCAGCAAAGCGCAAGGACCTTCCAAGAAACTCCCCGAACTCGTCGAACACGCTTTTCAGTGGCATGCTGCACCTCTCAGATTCTAGGGTCAGATCAGCTCGAAAGTCGGACGGCGGAAATCCAGTGGGGAGAGCGTTTGACCCTGAGCGACTTGCCAAGCATTATCCGTATTCAGCTTCAGCAGCCCGGGAACGACGTCCGCTGTGGGCTGAAGCCCCAAAGAATTAAAGGCGCATCCATTGGAGTGATTTCCCCAAACGAGAGTCGATCTTTGAGCAGTCCTCAATTTCTTAGGCCAGATGACAGTGCCCCAGACAACAGGAACATCAGTAGCTGAGGTCAACCGTGGCCATTGCTCCAATCCTCCTAGATGAATTGGGACAGAATCACTCAAAGGGCTCTCCTGTCCGCAGATCCAACAGCCAAGGCATCCATACGGTGAGCTGAACTTAACACGAGTCAGACTGGCTAGAGCGATCCAGCTGATGCTCAAACAGCATTGAACATCTACATCGTGGCGGTTTGAGCATCAGCTGAATCGCTCTTCTAATGCAGAGGGTTCGCTGAATAACTGCTACACGATCCACAACACTTCTACAAAGGCCCGAACGCTCATGTCAGCCTTGACTTAACACTGGCTGATAATAGGGATCATGTAAACCGTCACGCGCACATTATAACTCAGAGAGTCGGCACCCTCGGACACCGAAGACGGAGTTGTCTCGAGAGAGTAGGGTTGATGACTATTTAAGAGTGTTGACGACTCCTCAGCTTTCGAGTCCACCACTGAAGCTCACAAAGTCTCCAAAGACCTGCCTTGCGCAAGCACTATTTATCCATCTATTCGATCAAGCAAATCCGGTGAAGACAACAGTACTTCCAGTCTATTGAGTCACCAACATTCAATTCACAATGTACGGAAGGCCAATTATCGTGCTCGTCACCTCCTTACTCATTGCCAACGCCGCCCCTCTGGTCGCCCGCGCCAACGAACCTGTCGCCACCATCTACCCTAACTACACCAGTCAATACAACTCCGCCACCGGTGCTGTTGCCTTCCACACAGCCGAAGGCCACGTCAGCCGTAACCCCAAGAACAACGGCGCCGACATTAGCACCCTTGTAACCTTCGATTTCGACAAGAAATACGTTGATAACCAGTGCCAACTCGTCTTTGACCTCACCAACTCGACCTCTACCCTCAGCGGGTCAAAGAAAGCTCAACTCTATGCCTCCCTCGCCCCGGCCAACACCGATTCTAGCTCCTGGCCATCTGGTAACCTCCGTGACCAGGCTCTCGGTTCCGTCGATGTGATCAAGGGCGGTCGCGCCACATGGCAAGCGGGATCTGGTCCTTTAGCTACTACAAATGGATCCTTCCCTTGCTCTGAGATTGCCGGGGGTATCTATGGCGGTGAGGTGGTTCCCCAGGGTGATGAGGTTGAAATCAAATGGCCTGCCGGCTACGACGGGGTTAAGGTCCTTGTTTGGTAAACTCGTTAAGTAAAGATTTAGACGAGTATTTCTTTACCTGATTAGGCTGCGCGTGTTATAATATCTGAAAAGCGGCGGGCCAGTGTCTGAAAGTCTGTTGGTCGTACATCAAGTCCGGCAGCCGGGTCGCAAAGCTGTAAGGCCACCCGACAAGGGAGCCAAATGGAGATCAATAGCGAAATCCTCCACTGTCCAAACATGTATTTCCAACCCAACAAGTGGGCTTGTATTAGTCCGTGTCATAGGCGCCGTTATTCCGTATGGGGCCAAAACCCCGGATTATAGTTATTCCGTATAAATTCCCATTAGTCCGTGTAAACAAACTTTACATATGATGAAACACCCATTAATCCGTATAACTCTTGACCCCCCCACAGCCACCAAAACAGCTTCATTAGTCCGTATAATGGACGGCGCACTCATATGAGGTTAGTACACCTCTTGTTCACGGTAAGTGACGCGGGGACGCGATACCAGGGGCTACAAGGTAGGTTCTTGAGGCGCGTCAAATTAGGAGAAGCATATTACTCCCTACCATTACGAACTGCTTGTCTTCTCTCCCAGTACTCCATTTTGGTGCGCGCCTCTACAAAATGTCGTTCTTTATGAGAATTGTATCAGCTGCCTTCGGTAGCAGCCACGGATCGCCGGCGGCAGACGATGAACAGCCAAATTGCGCGACTTCTGCGCGCCCTACAATGGCGCAAACACCATCTCTCCAAACAGCGCCCAACCACCACCACGAAATGATTTCGAATGAGCCTACGACCGCCTCTGGGGATCAAGATCACTCTATAACCTCGTCCGAATCATCCGTTCTCGATATTACCCCGGGGGTGTTGAGGAACCCGATCAATTTGGTTGACTACTCAGACTCGGACGTGGATGATGTAGACTTCGACTCAACACCACCCAATACCAACTCAAATATACCAACCATCCCACCTCTACTAGATCATGACGAGAAGGGCTTACGTATCCGCCATGCCACTGAAGTTGAAGCTACCGAAGCTCTCAAAGAATTCGCAGAAAAGTAAGGATTTGGGATAAAATTGGCGAATCGACGGTGTAACAAAGAAGGATACTACACACGGTACCTTGATTGTGTGCGAGGCGGTTCTACACACTACACTAAGGTCTCTGACCAGCAACGCGTTCGTAAGTCATCTACCATTATTGCTGAAGAGCCCTGTAAATTCCGGGTTCATTTGAGGCAAGAAGGGGCACAGAAGCACTAGTATCGATATACTATTAAAGGAACACATACACACGGCCCAACAATGCATATTTCTGGCATCAAACCACTTGCGCAGCATAGGCGTAATGCACGTAAGGCGGACCCCCAAATTTTACAGCATATTAACGCCGATTGGGACTCTAATATCGAGCCCAAGAAGACATGGTCATCCTTACAAAGACTCTTTCCCAACGCAGGCATTACTCTTCAAGACGTACGAAATCAGCGCTGGAGGCATGCAGCAACACTCAACGGCGGAAGGCCTGCAATCCAGGCCTTATTCGAGTCATTATTAGGCGAGTTCGCGCGGCATTATGTGGTGGATGAATATAATCGCCTGGTGCATTTAGTACTCTTCCATATTAACGCGTTGGAGGTGCTAAAACGGTGGCCTTTTGCCCTTGCCATGGACACCACCTATAAGACGAACAAACA
This sequence comes from Phialophora tarda, assembly GCA_016109495.1. Classification (NCBI taxonomy): domain Eukaryota; kingdom Fungi; phylum Ascomycota; class Eurotiomycetes; order Chaetothyriales; family Herpotrichiellaceae; genus Phialophora; species Phialophora tarda. The sequence continues at coordinate 100,899 of JADWPL010000019.1, read as the reverse complement.
CGGCCTGTATCTCTTCCAGATTATCGGTACGACTGCTCTTAATACAGCATTCATTGTTGGACAGGCCTTCTTAAGCTCTGAGACGATAGACGCCTTCACGTTCGTGCTGGAGTGGTTACGGCAAATCTATATACGGTACGAGTTAGGCGCGCTAACAACAATTACTATCGACAAATGCGACGCTCTCATTGCAGCACTCAAACTCATCTTCCTAGACGTCCCACGGCTTATTTGCATCTGGCATATTAACAGGAACATCGAGGCCCATACCAAGAAGCTTTTCAAGTCGCAATTACTCGAGCAGGAGGGCTCTGAAGTGCCTCGGTCACGGGTGGTCACCGTGGTTGACAGCTAATGGCGTAAATTCATCAAAGATTGGCACAAAGTACTATACGCCAACACAGTCACCGATTATGAGGTCGCATAGGCCGAACTTCATACCAGATGGTCACAGAGCAACCCAGAGCTTATTACTTACATCGAGAAGGAGTGGATAAGTGAGAAAGAGCACTGTGTGACTGCCTGGACCCAGTATTATCATCATTTTGGTAATGCTACTACGTCGAAGGCGGAGGCGATGCATAAGGCGATAAAATCTGACCTCCCGAAGACCCACCAAGTTCATATTAGAGAGCTCGTTCGCCGCATTCAAGCCTTCATCTTACGGTCTTATTTAGAGCTCGAATACAAGCTTTCGGCAGATAGGATGCGTGTGGACTGGGCTTTACGGAGAGACCCTGTCTTTCACGGCCTGCATGAATATATCTCGTCCTGGGCCATAGAGCAAGTCAGGGCGCATAATATTTCATTACATAGGTATAGAGGACCAATAATGCCACCCTGTAAAGGCGTCTTTACAGCTAGCTGGGGCCTTCCGTGTGGCCATGACTACGAGGCCGTAGAGACCGAGCACAGAGCACTCAGACTCGAGCAGTTCCATGACCAGTAGCGCCTTGACAGGCGTACAGCGCATGAGGACCTTGATATGGAGTTCTTATTATAGGACCCGATTAAGATTCAGTCAAAACGGCCCAAAATAGCAAATCAAGTAAAGACCCGCTAGCCCTCGCTATTCGAGATAATACGTAAGCAAATCCCGGCCCCAACACCCCAGCAACGACAGAACAATGCCGAGATCGATAGGGCAGTTGCAGTCATACCCCGACAGGCTCACCCTTTTATTACAGCCCCGAGATTACCACCGCCGTTGAGTAATACCATCCCGTCGGTGGTGGTTGATTCGTCATCGGAGGCACCTCGGGGGACTGTCTTGAATATAGAGACTGAGATAGCCTCAGCCTTACTAAATACCGCAGCCTTGTCCAACGCACTAATTAGTGTTGAACAGCGTCAAGATCAGGCGCTATAACAACTCGATCCTAAACCACCATAAGTGTTCAATATAAGTGCTGAAGGCCCTGGTGAAGATGTACTACCCTCTCTGTCTCAGATTGGTCTGGGGTTAACACAGGAACTATCGCACGGGGATGATGATTAGAGCCAATGGTTGGATGAGGGTTGGCCTCTGTTAGTTGACCCATCTCAGCAAGGACATATCGTAATTTCTCCACCACGTAATCGATTTATGGCTCTTAATCAGGTCCAGGTGTCTTCTTCAGGCCTATCGCCATCAAAAGAGGTATCTCACGGTTCAAGAGGTCAAGAGATGGTGATGCAGCAAGAGATGGTAGATGCAGGGGGTCCTGTGTACTCGGCCACCAGCCCACGTCGCAGTTAGAGGGGTCTAAAGCGCCGGGCGCCGCCAGAAGATGAAGTGTGGTACTAGTCCTATGTATTTACAATACGATTTAATCCATTCCGACTCACTTTACAGTCTCTGGCGCTGTTCCAAAGGGTCATTGCATTGCGTACACAGCATTGCCTCCCTCGCCTGCAAACATGATTATACGGACTAACAAGTCATGTATGGCAACTGTGCCGAGGGCGCTAGCGAATCTGGCCAATCAGAGCGCTTATACGGAATAATGCGGTTATACGGACTAACGAAAATATGCAAGTTTTGGCCCCATACGGAATAACGGCGCCTATGACACGGACTAATACAAGCCCAACAAGTGTATGGTCTCTCCGCCGCAAACAACCCACGATCCCTCTGACCCCATCTTGGGGGCCGCCCGTGCAATGAGGTTCCGAATGTCGGCTCCGCTCTGGGGAAATGTGGAGGCCCCGGGATTCTTCAAAACAAGGTTGATGATATCCGAGATGGCATCCGCCTCCTCTGGTGATGGCGGCTCTCTCGCCGCGAATTCTCGACCAGTCTCCTTTGTGGTTGCTGCCGGCAGCACGGGCCCAGAACCAGGCTGGGCGCTCCTACAGTGCATCAACGAGCATTCATAACGACCCCCGAGCCTCTCGAAAACCTCGGTCAACCAACCAAAAGATCATCGTTGTCACTGTCGTTCCATCATGGAGACCAAAGTCCACCGCCCATACACCTGGAAGCTGGTGCTGTACATCGTCAACGTCTGCTGGGCGTCCGCGGCGTACGGCTACGCCAGCAGTATTATCGCCACCACCCTCGGCCAGCCGTCTTTCTACGCGTACATGGGCCTCGATACCAACCCCAACACCGCTGCTCTGATTGGCACCATGAACGGTCTGTACTACACGGGCGGATTCATCGGCTGTGTCGCGATTGGCAAGATCGCCGACCGCTGGGGGCGCAAGATGTCCATCTATATCGGGATTGTCATCATCCTGGTCTCCAATGCGCTGCTCGCGGGCTCGGTGAACACAGCCATGTTTATTGTATTTCGCTTTTTCCAAGGCGTTGGGTGAGTTTGCCTGGTCTCCTTCTCTCGGGGATACCGACTGATGGGTTACATCTAGTGCGTTCATCGAACTGGCTACCGTGCCTCTCTGGATCACGGAGGTGGTGCCGCCCAAAGACCGGGGTATGCTGATCGATCTGCACCCGATCTTCGCCAACATCGGCTACGTGATGGCCTCGTACGTCGGAGTCGGGTTCTTCTACTACAAGACCGCCGCCGGCAACGAGTGGCGCGCCCCGCTCGCGCTTGGATGTCTGCCCTGCATTCTGTGTCTGATTAGCATGCCCTTTGTGCCGGAGAGTCCTCGCTGGCTTCTCCTGCAGGGCCGCAGAGAAGAAGCGTGGCGGATCGTCGAGAGTCTGCACCACTCGCCCCACACGGACAACACCTCGTTCGCTGAGCAGGAGTTCTACCTGATGCGCGAGCAGACCGAGTACGAGCGCACGCACAAGATGACGACCTGGCAGATGCTGAAGAGCCCGGCGTACCGCAAGCGTCTGCTCATCGGCTGTGGGTTGCCGTTCCTTTTGCAGAGTTCGGGCGTCTTGGTCATCAACAGTCAGCAATTTCCCCCTTCCCATCTTCTTCCAGGGCGTGGGCTAATGAACGACTTTGCAGATTACGGCACCCTTTTGTACAGCGGTCTCGGGTTCGGTCCGGAGCAGCAACTCCATCTCCAGGCCGGCTGGCTTGCCGTCTCGTTTGTTCTGAACTGTCTCGCCGTGCTGATCGTCGATCGCATGCCGCGACCGGTGCTCATTACGATCGGACTGGTCGGCGCCGCGGCGGCCCTGATCGTCGAGTGTGCAATCCAGGCGCACTACCTGGGGACTGAGAACCGCTCCGCCCTCTCCGCCGGCGTAGCCATGCTCTACGTCTACGTCTTCTTCTACGCCATGTTCCTAGACGGGCCGACGTTTTTCTATCTGGGTGAGATCTTCCCAACCCACGCACGGTCCCAGGGCCTCACGCTCGGCATGGCCAGCTTCTGTCTCGCGGACATCATCTGGCTACAGGCAGCGCCGACGGCGTTCCAGAACATCGGATGGAAATATTATTTGTTCTTCATCATCATCACGGCTGCCGGCGCGGCGTGGGCGTGGTTCACCTTTCCGGATACGCGAAATCTGCCGCTCGAGCAGATTGCGCACTTGTTTGGCGACGAGGACCACCAGGCACCTGAGTTGCGGGGGATGCCCGCGGAGCCTGTGACCAAGGTGGCTCATCATGAAGATGGGAAGGCGGAGACGGTGCACGTTGATCTCGAGGAGCGTGAGAAGTTGTAGGGGGTCGTTCGAGTTGATTGAGGACGAGGCAGGGCTCAGAAGAGAAGACGGGCGGATAAGGGGACGATCAATTGAGAAATTTTATATGTATAAGGTGTCAACTAATATATTGCTCCCATAAAGTGAGATTCTCAAGTACGTACTTGTACACCTGAATTCCGCACCAGGAAGTTCTGTTGACTTCAGCTTCCTTCACCTAGAATATTGCCATCGCATTCGGTGTACTCCCCACTCCACCTAACCCGAATCGTGAGCTCTAAGACTTGGGGTTTGGCTCCTCAGAGGCCAGATTGGATGGAGTAACTCACCTAGAACATTGGCCGGACTGCTAGAAAAGAAGAACGAGTAGCGCCGTTCTTTCCTACACACTTCTGACAGTTTCTCCAGGTCCAGCATCTCGCCGATGGGCACCCCCCACAGCGACAGCAAGTATTGATGATGGAACCAGTCCTTGTCGGTCGGCCAGGCCTCAAAGGCCGGCGCATCGCCTCCAACGACGCTGAAGTAATTGTCATGCAGGAAGTCAATCATGTCCTCGGTCTGCTCGACGCCAGCAAAGGTACACTTGGTGGGATCGATGTTGCCAAGTTTAGTCCTCTGTTCTCCGTCCATTTGATTGTACGTGTCGACAAAGCCGGAGCGGATCAACAAGATGTCGCCGTACTGGAACTCGACCCCTTGTGACGCCGCACAGTCCTGGATCCCTTGCAGAGTGATTCGGTACGTGGTGTTTGGATCGTATTGCTTCTGCGCGTATTCCCAGTAGTCGACGAGAACCCCTCGGCCAACTGGACCATGTCAGTAGGTATGCAAAGTCTGTACTCAAATCGGATATGCTACCAATGCCGTGCTCAGCCCACGCGTGCGTGCCACAGCGGGAGGTATGCTGGATATCTTCGTGCGTCAACTGTTCAGGTCTTAGCGCCAGAGACATAGAACCCTTTGGTGTCAAACACCGACATTGTTGTAAAAGACAAAATTGCCATCATGGGCATGGCCGACCTAATAGGGATTCAGTATCTTCAGGGTATATTAGTCCTTGGTTGCATCGGACACAGAACCGTACATGTCGAAACCCATCCCACTGGTTCTCTTAGCAGAGTCCGCACAATGCTTCGCGGGGCGACGCACCTGAGAACCGCTCTGAGTGTTCATGTCATAGAGGTCATCATAGACTTGGTCAGAGAGCTTCTTGATGGTATGTTTGAATGGTTCGCGGCCAAAGACGGGAGGATCGGGCAGATCTGCTCTCCAGCTGTAGAGCATTAGAGCCGTGCATGAGCGTGGTGGTGGGACAAATGAAGTACTCCAGATTGACCACCTCGCCCGTCACAATCAGCCTTGCTGCTTGGGCAGAGCGTTCCTGCGTCAGGAGATTCAACCGTCCCAGCTGCCATGGGCGTCAGCAAAGCGTCTTGAGTCGGCCAAGGATCTTGGATACTTCATCATCTTTGCCCCAGAACCATGCAGCCCCCGCTGGTGCACCAAGTATCGTAGGCAGCTCGCCGCGGCGGGGCAGCTTTTCGGCCTTGGGGTCAAATAGCATCTTGTCGTCTCAACTCGTCTCAACTCGTGTCCTCGGTGCGATGCCTCCTCAGCGCGATCTCCAGAACCCAGGGAGGAAGCCATCATCATGCCTCGAGTCATCCTTGGAGGCCCCGCACTCCCCAATCGGCAATGCTCCTGGGCGGGACTTGGAGAGCCGCGTCGACGAGTCGGGCGCATTTGCGAAGCTGGCGTCTCCGGAGAACAGCAACCCTAATTCTGCGATGGCGTTCTTGGGAGTTTGCCTGGCGCCGGAACGTGCTCCAACTCCACCTTGACGAGCCGATCACATGCGAGGAGAGAAGAGGGGGGTACCTCGCACTGGGTTAGTAATTGGTGTCCCGTTGGTCGTTGTCGCAGCGTTCCTGGGGCCCCGCAGTTCAGGTCCGATCTGCTCCATCGTTCCATTCTCCATCCCGCGCGTAGAACGCCGGCCATTCTCTTTGCAGACAGACGCCGCGTCGCACCGACAAGAGGAGCTTCAATCTCAGGGACTTGACGACTTCATCTCGTCCCCCATCCTCCTAGAGATATGGCGGCAAGCAACACAATGAGTCCTCAATCGCCAACCTATCCTTCACCTCCGCAAACCACCACCGATGCCCCGCGCACCATCGCCGCTGACACTCGTCACAAGCCCGCCACCCGAACTCGCTCCTCGCTGGCCTGCTACAATTGCCGCATGCGCAAGATCAAAGTTGGTTGGCTTGCTTGATGAGACGCGAGACGTGTTGCATTATTGACTGTGTTACAGTGTGATGTCGAGAGCCGGCCGTCCGGTTCCAGCTGCACAGCTTGTGCACAATCAAAGAGCCAGTGCAAGGTCAACGTCTTCTCAGACCGCAGAAAGTACTAAGTCTTCCTGTTCCATGCTGGTTCCATTGCTCACAAGGGCCCAGACACGGCTCTCGTCAGCACATTGCCACTCTGCATCATCGGATCGCGGAATTGGAAGACTTCATTCGCGGCAACGGCACCTCTTCGTCCAACCACCTCGACAGCTCGCTCTATCACCTGCCGCCTCGAAACAGACCTGCTGCGGTCGCAGAGTCGCCGTCAGCCTCGCTCAATCACAAAGTCCCGCCCATGGGACGGTCAATGATGACGTCCCACCCAGACGAGGATTTTGACAGAGCCCTGCTGAGCCAGTAGGTCTATCCACGCACTCATCCAGCACAGTATTGGCATTTCTTCCTCTTTTAAAAAAGCGGATTGCTTACCGTCGTTCAGATCGGCTGCAATCTGCGCCGACGCACTGCCGGTCATGCGCGACTTTGCCATCGAGTCGCCGGGAGCGCCCTCAGTGGCCGGTTCCGTCGTCCCAAACAACTTTGCGCAAGACACAATCGGGGTGGACAGCGACATGGTCACGATCCCAACAAGACGCGATCAACAGCAGATTCGCCAATCTTGCCCTAGCAGGAGAGCAGGAGCCTATTTTGGCCCGGCTTGCCCTCTGCACGTCTCGTCGCCATCCGACATCCGCGGACAGGACGAGTCTGAGCCGCCGATACCGCAAGTCCACGTGGACATGGACTCGGCCAGGCTCAAGTCGGTGCTCATTGACAGCTATTGCCGCTTCCAGCGATGCACCGTCGACCTGGTGCATCGAGAAAGCTTTCTGTCACACCGCGAGGAGGGCGTGAGGTCTCAGTACTACTCGTCTTTCTACGAAAACTCCGCCCTGGCCTGCAGTGCCCGCCTCAGTACGTCCGCGGCGGTGCGGGCCTTGAGCAGCGCCTATGCTAAACGTGCAAAGGCGGACCTATCGACAGAGCTCGAGGATCCTAACCTTGCCACCGTCCAAGGGATGCTTCTCCTCAGCGACTACGAAATGAGTGAGGGCCATGATCGCGTGGGATGGATTTACTGTGGTATACTCACTCCAGCTTGACCCTTTATTTTTTTCCGGCACGGCCGCCCGCTAATATGGAGGTGTAGGAATTGCCTGTCGCATTCTCATCGATCTCGGTCTACACAAGGAACCCATGGATACGACCAGAGATGTAGATTTGGATCCAAACCATGCCCAGATCTGCGCCTCGGCCACAGCCGGCTGCCTCGTCTACGAGACGTTGTGGTGCTTCTATTTGGGCCGTCAGAGCACGCTTTCCGTGTCCGGGATGCCACTCGCCTTCTCGAGAGCCAGCGCTTCGGAGAATGTGACCCTGCGGCCCTGGCTCGACCTCTGTGTCTCTCTGGCCGAGATCACGGCCCTCATCAACGACCAGGCGAGCATCGATAACAAAACCATCGAGCGACTTTCCGAGCTGGAGCAAGTACTCCGTCGCTGGCACAAGAATCTGCCCGCCTCGATTGCGCTGGACAAGAAAAACATCAGCGCCCTTGACTCGGCCGCCTACGGGCTGCACATGCAGTACCTGCGGGTCCAAATCCTGTTACATTCGCTTCCCAGCGTCAACTCGAGGAAGCGCAAGCAGCACAGTGACAACGGCTATGCATCATCGCCAAACCCCGTGCTGCGCGGGTGGTCACCCGAGGCGTCGCAAGAAGTCCTCCACCACAATGCCATTACCATCATTCGGCTCGCCGTGACGTATCGGGAGACTTTTGGGGTGGAAACGACGCCATCCATCGTGCTGGACAATCTGTTTGTCGCGGCAACCGCGTTGATCGCGTACCTGCGCAAAATGCAACACCAACACATCGACGAGACCGGCGTCCACTGGCTGAAGCTGGCCGATGAGATGCTCGAAGCCCTCCAGATCCATTTCCATATCACCTCGCGCATGCGAAGGACGCTCGCGTGTCTGGTCGAAGATCACCCGCGCATCTCACACCTCTTCTCCAGCTCCACGCCTGACCGTTCTGCTGTAGATGCTCATGTGGCCACCGATGAGGGCAAGGACCTTGACCAAGGCGCTTGGGGGTCATATGAAGCCGTCATGAACGACTTTATTTTCGACCCAGACCTGTTGAATATGAGTGAATTCACCGACATCGGAGGAGACTTCGCTTCGTCATAGCTCGAGCATCCTGGCCTGCATGTCAGTGATGTCCACCCAGAGCTTAGCGAGGTGACTTCCCAGCTCGCAGCATCCTTCAACGCGCCATCTCTGCCCTAGCCCGTCTCGGCTACAGCTCGAGAGTCAGGTGTTTGGAGAGAGAGCTTGTCGTCAATGTTTCCAAGGGCAGTGCAGAAGAAATGGATCGCCGCGGTCCGGGAAGCACTCGAGGAGTCCTGATCAGGGACGGCGCGGCCCCTTGATAGGGTTTTCAAAAGGGTGACAACCTTGCGCGCATGTACGTGCTCCAATCTTCCTGCTTGTATGAAGTGATCGATCAATACTGACTCGGCCGAAGGGACCGATTTGAAGGCCATGTTTAGTGACCGCGCGAAACTGGATGTCTTGGACGAGAACGATGCCAGATGGGTCGGTCAGTCCAGTGAGGGCACCCAAGCCGACCTCAGGTCGGGCCAGCCACATATCAGAATAGCTTAAGTCATGACCCAGGTCAATCGGCGAGATCTTCAGGTTTGGAAACAGGATTTGAACTTTAGAGAGGTCAAGATTCGTCGCCCAATACAGTAATAGTATCGGCTTGCCTTAGCATTGCCACGCATTGCCCACTTAGATTCAAGGTTGGTACGCCGCCTTCACAGTTTCGCAGAAGCGTCCAGCACGCCGTCGACAAGCTTGACAGCAGCCAGCGCACACCCGTACGAGTTTTGATAGCCTTGGAGCATGTTAGCACTGATCTCATAGGGTTATGGTATGTCTGCCGTTCCTCACCTGCACCACCGGCGCCATAGTTGTGCACCACCCAGACGCCCGAGATACGCTCTCTTTCGACCCGAGGACCACCCTCGCGTACCGGTCGCAGCCCAACCCCGTGCCTGACTATGTCTAGAGACTCGATCCCCTTCCCTCCAGTCAAAGAGGGGCACATGGCAACTGCTCGCTTCATGATCCTCACAGCCAGGTTAGGGTCGACCTGAGAATCCCAGTTGCCCTTTTGGTAACAGCCACCGAGAATGGTGCCTCCGCCCGCAGCTCGCGTCATGACATAGCACGCCTCTTCGTCCCCATCGTCTGTACCGGAAGTCGCAATCATCTTGCCAGCGTCGTTGCGCACAATGATGATCTGAGCCCGAGCAGGGACGACGGTTTTGTCCTCGACGCCGCCGAGCTTCGACGCGTTGAGCCCCGTGCAGTTGACCACGAGATCAATCTTGTTTCCTCCGCACGAGCTTGGTGTAGCGGCCTCAGAAATGTGCCGAAACACCCTTCGTTCAAAACGAACGCCTTGTTTCAGACACTGCGAGACCAGCCACGGCAGATAGACGGCCGTGTTGATGCACACGGATGTGAATGATGTTGCAGCATTGATCCCAGGAGCCAGAGAGCCTCTGGGCAGTTGACGAAACTGTTTCAGCTGTTGTCAGCGAGCAGCGGCAGCCACGGTTTTCCCATGACTTTGGAACATGTCATGGGCCCCATTGGGCGCGGACTTGCATTTGGAACCACATCCTTGAACCAGGCATCAGGTGACAGTAGTTCATTAAACCAGTCCGCTGTTGCAGAGCCCGCGTCTTTCGTACGACTGTAGACCTGGCACTCTTAGTTTGAGTAAGCAAGAGGCGCTCCAACATGATCCGTACTCTGTGACGGGTGGACAATGCTGTAATACCTTGAAAATGGACTCCGGCCTCAGGGTGATTCCGCGCCAGGTCTTCCAGAGGAGCCCATGTGTCCCTCTCGTATTCGGCCGCCTTGGAGCCACGCGCGCCAGTACTAAAAGGGGTCTGTGTCAGAAGAGCGGTGTACTATTATAGAAAAATCGATCCATGGGACACACGGCATGTAATTGGCGCCGGCCCACGGCGACGCATATTCGATGTCGTAGTCGCCAGGCATATGCTTGGCCGCCACAGAGACTTTGTATTCCAGGTTCTTGGACAACAACAGCGCTGTGGTCAACCCGGCAACTCCGGCTCTGAGGCGTCGTGTTAGCGTTGTTGTTTCATTTATGGTTGGTGCCGTGTTCAAACAGGACATACCCGACAACGACGATATTCTTTCGAGCCATCGCTGATGTTTGACGGTTCCGAAAAGCACTTCCCCGAGCAAGTCCAGTTGCTTTTTTTTGATACGGTAACAAGCATCAGAGATCTAGTTTTATACCCACGACCAGACACGCATCCCAATACGTGACACCTGGGCTCTGGCGGTTTCACGTCGTCTCCACTGAGAACTTAAACCATGTCAGAGCCCACAGAGCTTTTCTCTACGCCCTTCGAATGACTGTGGACCAAAGGATTGTGGGCTGACCCGCAGTACCACAGTACTGGGAGCTGGCCAGTCTGCAATTTCGAAATTACCGTTTTAGGCAGGGGAGGAAAGCTCTCTGTGCGAACCCGTTCGACTGACGTCTGTCAATCCCGATTAATCCGGCTTACCTAGATAGGGAGGGCCAGGCCCAGGATTAAGAGTCTACGCAATGCATGCCTATGTCTGTCCATCTTAGGCCTTGGAGCTAGGTGGCAACTCTTCTCTCGACACTGCTACAACAAGGTCCTTCTCGGCGTTCCGAGCCCGCTTCACCGGCATTAAAACAATGCTCATGTCTGAGATTGAAAGTCTCCAGGACCTCGGGGCATGCCTTGCTCTCTTCTTATCGTTTCCCTGCAAGGAATCCTTTCATGACATTCCCAGTCAACCTCGCCACGTCGTTGTCGTAGTCGTCCCAGCCCAACGAGCAGAACCAATTGATGCTTCCCACACTGAACACTGCGCCCCCCCCGGAACTGACATAGTATACCACGTCACTACGAATCAAATCCGTCTGTGTCCCCAGCGTTTTGACCGCTGGAAAAGTGAGGTCCTCGGTCGCAATGCCAAAAGAGTCGCTGTGGCCGGTACTCGTGGCCAGAATCACAGCTTGCTCGGGACTCCCGTTCCCGACATCGTAGCGATCTATTTCGTCCCCTGAAGCACCACCACCAAACCCATGCTCTCCAATAAGGCCATCCTGGACGCCGGCAAACATCCATGAGAATCGCGGATCCCTGGACGCCTCGGTCCGTCGATAGGGCACCCCGTCTGTCGTGCCTTGAGCACAGAAGCCGACACCGAACAAAGTGTTGCAACTCATCCCGCGAGATCTCCAGAGGCCCCCCTGCTGGCCGTCCAGACTCTGCACGTGTTCGCCGCCGGGAAGCGCAAAGGGAGCGACACCACGATCTCCTCGGCGTAGTTCTAGGCGATGGGGACGAGCAGCATCGAGACCGGTCACCCAGTAGAAGCCGTTGCCTCCCAAATACATCAGGTTGCCCCCTCCCTTTGCATAAGCTGTATAGGCGCCAAACGACTCTCGTGTGTGATACTCGGGATGACAACCCGTCAGAACAGTGTTGAAGCCCTCGATAGCTGCGACGCCCGAAACGTGCAAGTCGTGATCAGTTCGAACCTCATACGGAATCCCTTCGCGCTCAAGGTAGCCAATCATCATCAGATCGGCCGAAAGTTCGCGCGGACGCGAAAAGGCCCACATCACGTAGCCAGGTCGGACGTTGAGGATCGGCCTTTTCGATGTCGAGAAGACAACCCCAGAGCCGTCGGTGTGGCGATCGTAGCACGACAGTCCCAGGTCCAGACGCCGCTGCATCTTGTAGAACTCGCTACTCTTCTTGACCGTGTTAATGTCGAAACCAGGGCCCAGGTCGGCTGTATTCTCACGTGTGGTGTCGTAGAGACGTTCATTGGCATACGCTAGGTAGGTGAGCGTGGAGAAGACGAAGCAGACTTTATGAGCAGCATCCGATGGCCGCGTCGTGGGTCGCACAAAAAACGTCACCCAATCGCTATCCTTCCCATTCGTTGACTGCACTTCCACGGCGTAAGCGCCAGATCGGGCCGTGGGAGGGATGGTGATGGTGAAGTCGGTCTCCCAGCCGGCGTCGTCTAGATCGTCGTCGTGGAAGTGAATTGCTCCGTAGCCGGACCTGGCTTTGGTCCAGTCGCACTCGGTCCCATCCCAATCGTGACCTCTCACGGCGCGAGTGGGCGCATTGATCAGAATCCCATGGCGACCATGACCAGAAACGTCAACAATGCTGTCGCTTGCCATTTCCCGGGCAAAGTCGTATCTAGCGAGAGTGACTGGTGCTTGGTCACACGTCTTCAGCGTCAAGCTGTCAATTCGACCATTGTAAAAGTCGACCGCCCGTTGTTTTCCATTACTTTGAGTATCATTGGCCTGGTTTGCCGCAATAAAGAGCGGATTTGGCTCAAGTACTGATGGTGCGAAATTCAACCATGTCTCGAATGTTGTGCGGGCAGCTGTCGGCTCAACCTTGAATGCCTTTGGCGTGAGCGAAACTTTGACCGACGGACCACAGATTGAGAGCTTGAATTTGGCCCAGGTCTTTCGCTGGGGACGGAGGCCAGTGTCGATAATTTTGATTTTGTCGTGCTTGAGTCCCACATTGATCTCAATGGACCCTTGACCGTTCAAAACTACGGCGAATCCAGTATGTGTCGTGCTATCCAGGGTAGAGATCAGCGTCTGTGGATGTGACCAGTTTACGAGCCATGGTTGCATATAAAAGGACACTCGAAGACCTTGCGCCCCGGGTTGTGCGCCCCATGCGGAGACATAGCCATAAGATCCTGGTCTCGCGGCTTGAAATCGTCCCTTCTGGCGGCCATGCGGAATTTCCGACACTTCCTCTTCGATCCTTTTGGGCGAGTGTTCGAGGTCGATGCCCTGTATCAGGCGGACCGTCCGATATGTGTATTCGGGCTCCGTGCAGGATATCTGAAGGCAAGGTGAGCTCAGTAGGCTGTGGCAATGACTAGCACCTCGTACTTTGATCGCAGTCGAGCCGCCTGGCGCCACAATCCAAGGTTCTGCATAGCCGATAACCTCTCGATCCTGGGCTTCGTGAAGCAGTTTGTCGGCTGCCATTTTTCGTGAACAGCGGAGACGGGATGCTTCACAGGTGCCAAAAGCCTGTGGTATAGGTAGTCCGAGGAGGGGACTCCAACCTCAAACACTAGTCAAATCCTCCGCAGGAAAATCATCTGGTATTCGACAGCCCGGATTAGGTCTCTTTAGACCACATGGCACGGCAGGCTTAGAGCCTCAGTAGGATTAGTAAATGGACAGCTATCCCAATGTACTTCTGGGATGTTCCGAATTTTCACTCCGTCGAGGCCTCCCATGGAGACTTCGACGGCGACGTCGGTGTGCCCCGCGAATTACCCAATTAGGTCTTTCCTTATTAGGCAGCTGTCAATTGGGGAAGATTTGGCGGGCGCCGGTGACCAAGCTCGCATGATACTGTGCACATCATGTACAGCACATAGAAGTCACCCCACATACTCGGTACAGGGACCAGGATCACGTTACAACATCATCCTCTTCGGCGGATGAGAACGATCAGAAGGATGGAGCGAGACCTTGAGGCAAAGTGTGGTGAATCGAGCGCTCAGCTAGAGCCAGATCTGTGGATAGAGCGGCATCGCCAAGGCCCTGCAACGGGCTAGGCTAAACCCGATGGAACTTCCAGAACGCTTGGCACGTGAAGCGGCGAGGTGGTCTGTGGATTGTCAGCCCTCTCTTCTGCCTCTTATCTACGCCCGACTTCTCGCGTTCCAGCACAATGACCAAAACGGGCGCTACTCGGCCACGATTTGCGGCCTTTGCTCCCACCGACTGTCATAGCTGCTTGTCGAGGCAACGCCAATGTGACAAGCAGCGCCCCTACTGTTCGACCTGCCTAGATGAAGGTACGAAGTGCGGGGGGTATGCGACCTCTCTGTTGTGGCATCAGTGCAGAGATTACTCGGGGAGACAACCTCGATGGCACGGTCAGCACTCAGCATCGCCGCGTCCAGCGGAAGACCTCCACAAGCCTCAGACCCGGTCACCCGTGGCCGCACGTACTTTTCGTTTCGTCGAGCCCCGCAACCGCCGGGCGAGGCAGCCACGCAAAGATACATCTGCCCAACAAACAACACCCCCCAATGCACAAGAAATTGGACCTTTGGAGGCAGCCAGTCTCGGTATCGATCAAGACACTGGGTTTTCCGCCACGATGGACATCGATTCATTTCTTGACAACCTCCAACCAGAGATACACCTGGGAGACGAGCATGGAGAGGTGTCTGATCCAATCGTCCCAACATCCGAGACAGGACAGACCTGGCCAGCTTTGGAGAATGAATCATGTCCAGTCTCAGATGACATGATCAATCCAGAAGCGGTCAGCCTCGGGATAACATCAGTACATGCTGTATCGCCGGGATTGTCACCTTGTAGTATGACATTTGGCCCGGGTGGCTTTCTTACTTTCGAATGGCCGGACTTGGGTTGTGGCGACCGTCGAGATACACCTGACACTCTTTCATTCTCGACATGTATGAGTGCATATCAGCAGCAAGAAATTCTTCTCAAGTACTGTAAGTCAAGAAGTCCTCGTGGCGATACTCCTCCTACCCCAATCAGTCGCTGAGCGCAGATCCCACAACAGATGACACAGACCTATGTGTCCTGCCGTTGACTTCTGACATGCGGTTGAATCCATTCCGAATAAGAGGGTTTGGTCCGGAAGACTCTCAGCTTTTGCTTCATTCCATCTCTGCGCTTTCTTCGCAGCACCAAGTCAATCTCGGCAACACACAATCTTCCGAGGCGTCGCACAAGCGGTCTCAGGCGTATTCCATGCTCAGTGATGCTTTGCAATCGGGACAATTGGGCACCCAAGACTCCAGTCTTCTTGCGGCGATCCTGATATTGATGACCTTGGACGTAAGTTACGATCGAAACATGTCTACATATACTGACCGAGTGACTCGGCGGCAGTGCACGATATCCGCTCTCGGAAACTGGTCGGAACATATCCGCCGAGCCGTGACCGTCTTCGAAGCGTGGGGCGGGCCTTCGGCACTGAACACTCCTCGGCTCCGCTCGCAGGCTAGCATGCTTGTTTGGTGCGTTCTCTCACAGCCTCTCCATGAACCGAGACTGACGGATTAAGCAGGTGGGATGCAACATTGGCAATGATTTCTCGACAAGGTACAAAACTCAGCTCGGCCTATTTCCGTCATCTGGTCCAGTATGAGAAAACGGACCGGTGGTCATTCTACGAACTCACTGGCTGTCCGACCGAGCTTCTGATCCTCCTCGTGCGTCTTGCCGAGATGGCTCACGCCAAGGAAATGGCAGAATTTATGGATTTTCTGACATTCGACGTGAAGTCCGTGCTCGACATCGAGAGACAACTCTTGAAGTGGAACAGCGGGCATGGGGAAGGTCAGAGACATTTTCTCGAGCGAATCATCTGTCAAGAGGAGAAATACGGACCCCCCGGCAACGGTGATACCGACAATACGCGCACGGCGGAAGACGAGATCGACGAGCAGGAGGACTATCGTCGCCAGCAAGACGATTACCATTGCTCAGAGGCTTGGAGATACGCCCTGCTCCTCTATATTCAACGGGTCTTTCGCTGGGATCGTGGTTCCCACCAACGACCAACCGCCATCCTGCCGCTCGTATGCAAGATCTTCGAGCATTCTCGCAACTGCCGCAAGACGTCACAAGTGCAGAAGCAACTCCTCCTGCCCGTCTTCCTGGCCGGGGCCGAGGCACGGGACAAGGACCTGCAGGATACGGTCCGGGCTTACTGTCTTTGGTGGGGTGCAAGAAGTCGCTACGGCATGTTCTACAGCGTCTCTTGCCTGCTCGAAGAGTACTGGGCTCTAGAGCCATCCAAAGACGGTCGCCCACGCTGGTGGGGCTCGTTCTTGAATGCAAAGTCGAGCTCTGGAAAGGTGGAGGATCTCGCCGCCATGCAGTTTCTCTTCGGCTAGTAATAGGTACGTGTACCATTTACTCCATTATCTTTGAATGTTCATGTACAACATCTGCGACATGTGTGCACTGTGAGCACAACAGCTGGCATGCTGCACCATCCATCTATATGCCCGTTGTGCCAATCGACCGAAACTCGAAACCGGTATATTTTCTTTCTCCTTGGTAGTCTGTCGACTACGGAGGTCCAAGGCTGCTTTTCTTGACGCTAATCTTCAGCTTAACATCCAATTCTATTATCAAAATCTCATACGCTAACACGTGCGATCGTTGATAGTGCCGCCATTTCTTCACTAATGGCCGTTGACACCGTTGACACCATTGGTTTGGCCGTGCTGGGCCGCTCCATTCTGCTGCTGCTGCGGATCGTCATACTGAATCTGGAAGCTGTAAGTCGGATCATAATGCATGGCCCAATATTGGTCCCAGATCTTTTTGGTGATTGCGCCCAGCTCTCCGTCCTTGATAGGTTTCCCATCAAGCTCTGTGATGGGCATGATGCCTCCGGCGGTGGTGCACATGAATATTTCGTCGGCCTCGTAGGCCACCGCGACGGGGACGATTTCGACCCGGGCTTCGATGCCAAGGGCTCGAGCTGCGTCCAGCACCGATTTTCGCGTCACGCCGTGAAGCACGCCGTTCTGTGGGGTATAGACGACGCCGTCCTTGACCAAGATGATGTTGAAACCCGAGCCCTCGGTCAAGTTGGTGTCCCCATCTGTAAGGAACGGATAGGTCGCCCCACGGTCTGCAGCCTCGAAGAGTCCGCGGGTGAAATCACCCCACTGCAGGTTCTTGACTGTCGGATTGATTGATCCAGGAGGAATCCGTCGAACAGTCCGTGCGATGATGGCGGCGCCACCAACTCGTTGGACTTCCGGGTCCATCACCCAAACGTACGGCTGAACAAACATGTAGAGGTTATTTTGAAAGATTTCTCCTGGAGTGTGGCCGCGGACACCCTTGAGACCGCGGGTGACGATAAGTTCCACGAAAGCGTCCTTGATTTCGGACTTGGCCACCATCTCCACCAGAATAGTCTTGACCTGCTCTCGAGGAAGGGGCAGCTTGAGTCGCATAACGGCACAGCTCGCTTCCAGGCGGTCCATGTGGTCGTCGAGCCGAAAGAAGCGGCCATCCCAGACCGAAGGGACATCGTAGGTGAGGTCGCTGTGCATGAAACCCTGGTCGAGCAACGGAATGCGAGCTTCTGAAAGCGGGACCAATTGTCCTTCGACCCAGGCAATTCCTTTTGCAAATGAATTGGTGCTCTTTTCTAAGATGGCTTGTCGGCTGTTGTAGCCGGAGAAGAATTTGTCCATTGTTGCCATGTCGGTTGATGGTTGTTGCAGTCTTACAGAGCGAGGCGGTAAGGACTTGGGTTTGCAGGATAGCCAAATACTGTGATGAAAGACAGACAAGAAGATCGAAAGTCTTGATGCATTTTTGAAAGTCTACTACGTACTATACTGCTGTGTCACATGGGAGTGTGCGGAAAAAACGCGAGCCCCAATACTCCCTCCTAGTCGAGTAGTTGCCAGATGGGGAAATGTGGCAGCCACCTAGCAGCTTCCAGAGCCGCTGTCTTAGCCGGAGATCTTCATGTGATCGCAGTTTTTAGACCGACTCTGGCCGAGCTCTTGTTCGTACGAGTACGTGAAATGAGCGAGACTAGTAACGTAAATGAAAGCGACTACACTGTGTAGACGAGCGAAAATGCCCATAAAGCAGCAAGGATTTCAGCAAGAAGCATGCAACCACAATGGTAGTGTTAGCTCAGTGCCTTTGGGCATTGAGTTAGGATCTGCCGTGAAGCCTGACTAGACGGGCCTAAAAGTGACCTTCGACATTCAACGGCGTGTACGGCTCCTCCAGAAATACTTCTTCCTCCGAGGTCAGTGTTTTGCCTCGCGCGCTCAGTGCGTCATCGATCCGCTGAACCGTGCTGAAGCCGGTGATGGGGCTCGTGACTCTTTTCAAGGTCCAGGCCAGTGTGACCTGACTCATAGTCCAATTCTTCTTCTCGGCCAACTGCTCCACGCGCCGAATGATCTCGAGTGCTTCTTCACGTGTGTTTGACGGATCTCCCCCTCCACCCGCGGACAGCTTGGTGCTACCTCGAACCTTCAGCGGACGCGCGAGTTGTCCCTGGGCCAGAGGTCCCCAAGGACAGATGCCCACTCCGGTCAAGGCGCAGTACTTGTTCATTTCTCTCTCCTCCTCTCTGTACAGGAGACTGTAGTGATTTTGCATGGCAATGAACTTGGTCCAGCCATGTTTCTCGGCGCAGAATTGCATCATGGCAAATTGATGTGTCCACATGCTGGACGCGCCGATGTAGCGGATCTTGCCGGACAGAACGAGGTGGTGCAGCGTCTCCATCGTCTCTTCGATTGGCGTGTATGGGTCAAAGCGATGGATCCAGAAGAGATCGATGTACGTTGTGCCCAGCCGTTCCAGAGCGCCATCCACGGCAGTAACAAGCGCTTTCCGCGAAAGACCTAATAGTGCAAGCCCATCAGCGGTCTTCCAACTAGGCATTGTTATCTTAGTCTCTGAAAGGCAGATATGAAAGGCATACGATAAACACAAGATATTGTGGACGCTCACCGAACTGATTGATGTAATCTTTGCTGGTCCGTAGCTTGTCCATGATGGGATATGCCATGAATTGTTCTTCGCCGGTGACACCCCATGCCTTGGTCATCAGGACCAACTTGTCGCGCGGGATGTTGAACTCCGTTATGGCGCGTCCTATGACTCGCTCGCTGTCACCATTGGAATAGACGTTCGCTGTGTCCCACTGTCAAACACTCATCTTGAATCAGTTTTCATCTCTCGTCAAGTTGGAATTGCCTGGACACCGGGATGACAGAATCAGTGGAAGGCTTACAGTGTTGATGCCCCGGTCGTACGCTGCCTTCAACAAGGGCAAGGCTTCAGCTGCTCCTATCACCCAGTCCGCCCATTCCGGGTTGCCGATCGACATACATCCCACTATCGGAACTGACACATAGAGACCAGAATGTCCCAGACGTCTGTACTCGGCCTTGGAGTTTTCAAGTGATTTGGCGACGCCTTCTGGAAGAGACGGTGAGGCCATATTGGAATAAGGCTTGAATACTGCCGTATTGGGTTCGTCACCGGAAAGGGAGACCTTCTAGTAGGTCAGCTAATCAACCCAATGAACGATGAATAGACGAATTCAGTGTCCCAGGTCGAAGGCCAATTGATATCAGGGTTTTACATCCGAGGCACAGTCAATTTTCTAATGTGTTGGTCGTGCCATCCCACGGGCGAAGGGAGCCTTGAGGCCATTTTCCTTAGCTACCGGTCTAGGCAGCTACCGTGTATCGCGTTGTGGAGGTGTAAAACTCTCTCGAAAGATATCGGACCCACATCGAGAGGACGGTTGAGATATACTGTATGGTAAGCGCGATAAGAGCGATCAGCCCGATCCTGGATCAAGCTGCTCGATAGGCTGGACCGACCGAAATCCCTAAATCGAAGGCTGTCGTTGTTGTAAGATCAACTATGTGGACAGGGTGTACTGCTACTTGTCCCAACAACGGATAAAGGTATTGGTTTTAGACGTGGTTGTGGTTGACGTTTCGGAGTTGATCTAATCATGAATGTCACCAGGCTTATCAGGAAGCTAACTGACTCGATCTGTCATTCCACGTATCCAACTACCACGTCGTTCAATCGACTGCGGTGCTGAGATTGGTACCGGTACAAGTGTCTCTCGCTTAATAACTGCCTGTACTCATACTCGCCCCAGGAGTCGACCTAGCACGAGCGGCCTCGCAACACTGCGCCAGCTTCGACAGCTCTTCAGCTCGAGGCACGTACTGCAGAAAATTTGGAACAGTGTCAAACACAAATCAATCGCCGTTGTTACTTTCATTCACGCTTCACCTCCACCTCGGTCATTGTGAATTCATCCGATAGGGTGATCATGTTTGTGTCCTTCAGCCAATATTTAATGATGGGGAGAACGCTCAGCATGCCGAAAGCGAGGAACTGCATGCCATTTGTTAGCACCGAGACACTGGGAACACAAGATACGCGGCCATTGAGCCAGATAAGATAAGGCTAATTGAGTCGAGTCCAGCATCAGGGAATAGCCCGTTCTTGAAGGAGATCTTACCGCCCACGAACATCCAAACATGAATTCTTTGGAGTATCCGGTATAGTCCAGAGAATATCCCACGACCATACAGAGAGCATTGAGAAGGCGATATAGTGCAGCATACACAGAGAGCTACACAGGTGGTTAGCAGTTGCAAAAACAGTCAAAGCTCTGGACAGTACCTCGGCGGGGTCATTGCTGAGAGCGCCTATAAACCAGTAGGCGTAACAATTGTATGTTGCATCCGTGAATCCATACATGACGAACAGGAGGCACCACCACCCATAGTTATGGCCGAAGACATCCAGGCGCTCCGCCTCGTTCAACCCTAACCTTGTATCTTTCATGCCGAAGTAGCCACCAATCCAGATAGCGTTAATGATCGTAAAGACGTAGACAAGTGCCCAAAAGGCCCTCTTACGGCGATTGACAGGCAATTTGTCCGTAAATAGGTATGTGATCCAGGGTGCAAAGACCTGAGCAACGCCTGACAAAAATGCATTGAGCGCACGACCTCGGACGGTGAAGACCACGCCATTGAAATCGTTGTTCTGGTACACACCGAAGAAATTGACGGCCCAACACATTGGGAAGAAGAAGATAATCCACCAGTTTCGGGAGATGACCTGACCAGAAAGGCGGACCTCTTCCATAAACGATTTCTGGCGTTCCAGCGTGACGCGGGATCCATCCTCGCGGACGATCTTATGCCAAGGGTACATTGCTGCTCCGAGACATGCACCAAGAAGCATCAGGACCATGAGACCAATGTATGTGCCGTTGTTGACTCGACTATCGTTGTTGTCGCCGGTGTCCCAATTCTGGCCAACGGGGATAGCTGCGCCGATAACAAGGCCCACTTGGTAGATAGACCAGACAATCGAGATGTATAAGCCCTTTTTGTCCTCTGATGCGAACGAGGTGAGACCCGCGCCTTCCGCGGTCCAGAGGAAAGCTGCAGACAGCCCACACCAGCAACCACCGAAGACCACAAATGGCACGTTGCCGGTATAGTTGAAACACCACAGGCTGGCTGCATAGGCGGCATAACCAAGGCCGCCAAAGCAGAGAGTGGGACGCAATCCGAAGTAGTTGATGCACGCCGGCGCAATCAGACAGAAAACACTGAAAACAGTGTACAAGGCGATATTGGAGATATCGGACAAGTAGGCCGTCTGCTGTCCCGCACCTCCGAGGAAAGTCAAGACATTGTACATTCCAACCGTCATGAACAGGATGAAGCCCAGTAAGCATGCCTGGATTCTGGGATGGCTGTAGGGGAGAATGCTGAAACCTAGAACCTGGATTCGGCGCGGCAGCTGATGAATTGTTTAGTCAATGCTTTAGGACAGTTCATAATAGTGCCCTGTTTGGGTTGTTCCCATACCTCGACCGTTCCAACCACATACTGAGTGATCTCCGCTTCGTCCTTGCGTAATTTCTCCGCGGCCTCGTCAGCTTTTGCCGTCAAAGACAGGCCCTGCACCGCAGCGTCTCGGGAAGAATGAGTGTTCTCGATATCCATGATACGAAGTCTCCTAGCTTGTGCGGAGAGATACTTTTGCGTTCTAGAAGAGCGCGTATAAGATATAAAGTACCAGCGGATAGTCTGGATCACTGCAGGACATGTTTTTCCGGCTCGAGAGAGTCCAACCGAGAACACGAGATGGTCAATGGCCGAATTTGGTAACTGCCAAAGCTGGACAGAAGCCCATGTCCTGATTAGGCAAGTAGGCTCGTCGATCTATCTCCCCATCGCCCCACGGAAAGCGATAGGGGTATCGTACCTAGATAGGAGAAAACCTGGGGGTGGCAAAGAACCTATATCGATCCGTGTCCACTCCGCGGCTATTGCTAGTGCTAAACCACCTAGATAACCACTTGGTCTTCCTTTTTTTTTTTAAATGCAGCGTACCCAGACCAGTCTATATTCCAGCTCTGCCCAGTTTCCCGTCTAGTCCTTGAACCAGAGCCAGCGCAGTCGAGAAATCGAGAAATCAGGGGACTGTTTCTCAAAGATGGAGGATACTAAGGGCGGAGCATTGACAGCTGATGCCGTCCGCTCTGAAAAGGAACCTGTTAACAAGAGTCACATCATCAGAGAGGAACTCATCGAGAGCTCCAAGCAGGCGACGAACCGAGAGCACGAGCTTACGATCCGTCAAGCACTTTCCCAGCACAAAGCTGCCGTCCTGTGGGCATCTTTCTTCTGTGTTCCCAACCTCATCATCGGCTACGACCCCACCATCGTCGGCACTTTGGTGGGGATTCTACAGTTCCGGAAGAATTTTGGGTATGAGTTTCCCACCGGATCGGGCGACTATGTTCTCCAAGCGTCGTGGACGTCGGCCTTCACCTACGCACCTGTGGTTGGCTTCATGTTGGCGTCGATTTGGGGTGGATGGTGCGTTGATCGCTTCGGGCCCAGGAAGACGCTTATCGGCGCGACGATCGTGTCCCTAGGCACTTTGCTGATCGAAGTGCTGGGCGAGACCGCGGCCGTCATCTTTGTCGGCGACCTGCTCACCGGTCTGGTGTGTGGCAGCTTCCCGGTGCTTGGGCCGGCCTACGTCTCCGAGATCCTCCCCGTCTGCCTTCGGGGCATCGGGCTGTCGTGCAATAACCTGTGCCAAGTCCTTGGATCTCTTATCGGGATTTGCGTCCTCAGGGGTACAGAGAACCGGATGGACAGATGGGCGTACAAAGTGCCATTCATTACTGAATACGCCTTTCCCATAATGTTCGTGGTGGGGGCCTTCTTCGCGCCAGAGACGCCCTGGTTTCTCGTCAAAAAGGGCCGATTTGAGGAAGCCACAAAGTCTTTACGACGGACTGGATACGGCAACGACAGTGCAAACATGCTGGGACATATGCAAGAAACCATTGCGCTGGAAGTGGAGCTGTCCAGCAGCACGAGTTACCTGGATTGCTTCCGAGGGACCAATCTCCGCAGGACTCTTATCTGTGCGATAGCCTACAGCGGCCAATTCCTCTGTGGCATCAACATCGCTTCCGGATACTGCACGTATTTCTTCGAGCTGGCCGGTGTTACCACCAACCAGGCATTCGACCTCTCATGCGGGCTGTTCGGTCTGGGTGTTCTGGGAAACATCCTCTCATGGCCTCTGATGACCCGCTGGGGTCGACGAAGTGGCTACCTTTTGACGGCGTCGCTGGCCACGCTGTTCATGTACCTTATCGGCTTCCTTGGAATCGCCCCGGATTCCAACAGAGGGGCCATGTACGCCAAGTCGGTCATCTTGCTGCTGTTCAATTTCATCTACAACCTGGGTCTCGGGCCTTTGGTCTACGTGCTTATTGCCGAACTACCGAGCACTCGGATTCGGGGCAAGACACTCGGTGTGGCTTGTTTCGTCCCGCATGTCTTCTGCATCTCTATAACTGCCAGGTCTACCGTATGCCATGAGCCCTACCGAAGCCAATTGGGGTGCGAAGACCGGCTTTCTGTTTGGCGGCCTGGGAACTCTCACGGTCATCTGGGCGTTCTTCTGCCTTCCAGAGTGCAAAGGGCGGACTTTCCAAGAACTAGACATTCTTTTCGAGCGCAACGTTCCGGCCAGAAGGTTTGCGAGCACCGATCTGACCAACGTCGACCATCTTGTCATTCACGCGATCGATGTCGAAGCAGCATAGTTTGAGTGGAATGTGGTGCTGGAGCAAATGGGGGTCGAATACACGTGGTAAGAGTGAAGGTTTCTGTCAGCAAAGTAACATCCGGACTGCGTTGTGTTCCCCTCGAGGGTGATCAAGCTGAAGTGAGTATCAGTGGAATTGCGGAAAGAAGGCATGCCGTCTTGAACATGTCACTCAGAGGAAGTTGTTAACGGAATATTATGCTTTGAATGTGATCCATGCAACAACAAGTCTTCTTGACAGCCAGATGGTGCAGAATCTCAATGAACAACGTGTCTATCAGTTCATGGCCAGATCCTCATCAACTTCGGGGATCCACGAATCTAAAGTAACAAAATTTTACAGCCAATTCAAGAACTCACACAAAGAACAGATTTGGATTCGCAACCGTTTTTCATTCAGTTTTATCTCTATCGTACCCCGTAATTCACCATCACAGTTCGAGCAGTGTTGTACAGGTACATTTGACCCTGGCTCAGCTCGCTTTTCTTTCTCTCCCCTCCCCCGGCCTCTGCGCGTTCTTGAGTCAAGCCGAGCCAAGATGCCCCAGCAGCCTGGTTACGGCCTTTATTGTGTTGAGACAGCCTCTCCAAATGCTAGATCTATCTAGCTTGGTGCAGGTTCAAGACGCCGCAAAAACTTTATTTTGCAGCTTGGAAGCCGGAACGCCGTTTGCCGATGCAAGGTTTTTGATCGTTAGATCGTTCGGTTCGTAGAGTTGAAGTAGATTTTCGTGAGATCATGGAGACAGAGGGGTGATGCTTGCAGGGGAGCAGGGCAAAGTTAGATGTTCCCTCGCTTTCAAGCAAGCCATCACTCACTCCGTGCCACTGGTTTTGTCAATCGGCCATATTGTTGTGTGTCATCTGACTGACTGGTGATGCCATGTGTGGACTCGAGGTGAATCGAAATCCCATAGACGAAGGTGATAAACGCTCAAGCCTCGAAGCGCTTGGCCTTTGCAGGAGTCATGACGAAATTGTTGGTGCCGGTCTCGCCAGGAGTGCACTTCATGCCGCGCAGAGGGATGGTCGCGCTCCACGAGCCAGAGGCGCATCGCTGGAAACTTGAGCCGTCAATGCAGTTCCAATCACCCTCGTTTGAGCAGGGACCAGTGAGCTGGCCTGCAGTGTCGGTAGAGTCGCTTGAAGAGCTACCAGTTGCTGCGGCGGTGTTGCCAGGAGCAATCTGCGGGACAGAAGAGTTAGTGTACCGTGGAGCGGTCAAGGTCTGCGAGGGACTAACCGGAGTAGCAGGGGTGAAAGTTTGGCCTGCGACAGCTGAGGTAGGAATGATCTGAAGGCCGTCAGCGGACGAAGATGGAGCAGGGGTAGAAGTAGGTACCGAGTCTGCGCCACTTGCGAAGCTACCAGCGGAAGGGCTACCAGCGGTGTACTGTCCATTATTACCATCTCCGGGGGCTTGTGAATTTTGACCAGAATTGCCACCGGCAAAACCAGGTGCAGAACCAGGGCCGCCGGTAGTGGCAGGAGGGCCTCCAGCACCGCCGCCATAGCCACCGGAAGCAGCTGCAGAACCAGCAGGAGCTGATCCAGTTGGTTGTTGCGCAGCGTTGTTGCCATTGTTGCCGATGTCACAGGTTGGGGTAGCATAGGGGCCATTTCCAGCAGTTTGGACGTCAGCGCCCGGATTTGGGAAAATCAGGTCCACGCTATCAGGTGTTTGGCACTGTTTGTTGTCGATGTTCGCCACATAGATGTCAGGGAAACTAGTTTGTCGTTTTGAGACTTTGGGGGCAGGCGCATATCGCTTCTTCTTCGCACCAGTGACAGTCATCGGGCCGCAATTCATGTACATCTCGCGGTTGCCGATGTGATTGAACCAAGTCCAGGCGATAGTATACTCACCAGGGGCGATGCCTTCGGGAATGGTGTACTGGAATGTTGCTGCCGCCGTGCTGCTGGCATCATCGTTCATATTGCCAGGAAAGGAATCAGGGCATCCACCTTCAATGCTCTTGATGACCATCCACTTGGACTGCTTGGTAGGTTGCAGATCGGTACTTAGGGCCACTTGACAAGATCCGCCACCATGAGTTGCACCGCCAATGAAGCTGAGAGTCTGAGGTTCGCCGATGGCTGCAATATTGCTAGCACCCTCGGCGTCGTAGACACCAGGACGCTGCTTGCAGGGAAAGTCGGCGCCGCCAGCATCCAGCGGAGAATTGTTGAGGGTAGATTTGCCGTACGGCACAGGAGAATGCATCATCATGTGTGCATCCGCCGCCACTGCCAGAAAGGCAGTGACGGCAAGAGCAGCAGTTTTTGAAAACACTGTCATGTTGCCTGACGGGTGATTTTTCTTTCTCAGGAGTGAGAAGCTGGGTGAGGTTGTGGGGTGTTGAATGAGTGTGTTTGGGCAGAGCAATAGCCGGATCGCACTGGAAGACTTGTCAGCAGAGCTTGCGGATGAGTTTGGCAAAATCTGAATTTTGCAAGAGCCATAGGTTGTGTATGAGTAGTCGACAGAAATTGATGGTTTAGCGAGAAATTGAAAGGAGGGATAAGTAGTAGAGAAAATCCTGCACAAGGCAGTGAAGCGGCCGCGACTGCCAACGAATGAGGCATGCCCGTGATCTTTGACCAGCGAAACATGAAAGGCAGTGACAAGAAACAATGCTGTGAAAAGCGAACAATCCGAACAATGGGCTTTGAACACCAAACAAGTAACCCATTGTGACCTTCTCGCGACCACATGGCTTGAAGGAACCACAATGCACATAGACGAAATCAAAGAGAGGCACATGATGAATGACTCGGGGGGATAATGTCCGTACCTGTTGTCACTAACAAAGGAATGATCGCCGACACGGTCGTACTTGGAAAAGGATTGTATGATCTGCACCAGGCAGAAGAAAGAGCGTAAGGTTAACAAAGGAATGTTAGGACTAGCCTGCCACAGTTAGAGATAGAGAATGAATGAGACGAGATGCACTCCGAGGTGGACACGATGAGAGGTGCAAGCCGGCAGAGCGTTCTATATAGATGTTGGACCGTGGAGGTGGACCGACCTCCCTGGCGGTCAAGCTGCACCCCGGGTACGCCCGTTGGGCCAGTGGCGAGCAAGGGGCATTTGAAACACCGGCATTCTATTGGCAGAGATACATTCCCTTGTCCGCGCGTGGCAGCCTGGTCAAAGGTGATATGTCCAGATTCGGATCTGGCTACACAGAACTCACGTCAATTCACGAACTCGCTTCCGCTCACAGACATGGTCCCTGGGGCTGCTGAGGAGCTCTCCGAGACAGAGCTCCAAATTCAGTTACGATTCGACGAAGAGCTGAGAGCGGACCTGGAAGCTAGATTCTTGACGGATGCGGGGCCTCGAGGCGAAGCTGGGAAGCACAAGCTGGAGAAAAGGGGATTGGTCCAAAGTAGATCGGCCGTGCCTGATGGCGGATACGAGGAAAGCTTGACCGGGCTCGTCATCGAGATGACGCAGGGGGGCAGTGAAGATCGCATTCTGGACGGGGTCTCCTGATGGTCAAAGGAGGCTGAAGCCGTGCAACCCGGAGCTGAAGGGGAGGGCTGGGAAGGCCAGAAAGGCCAAGTGGAAAGACATATTCTCAGGGGGGCAGGTGCGGTCAATTGCAGCCAATTGCTAGCCGCGTACCAGGCGACGCGCTAGTTCCAGATGCGGTTTAGCCTTTGCGGTACATATCCGACGCGTGGCGTTGAATGGCCAGGAATGCGTCCTGCGCAAGCATCTTGAAACACCACCGTCGGTCACTCCTGCGCAGAACTCACTAGCAGCCATTCGATCGTCACTGCGCAGTTCTCTTCTGGCACGGGCAAAGGAAGCCCTGTGCACGTTGCCATCCCCGAGGTATTTTGGGGCACCCGAGTTGGAATGGCCCAGAGCAAGCTTGAAGACCCGGTGGCTGGGAGGTGTGCGTGATGTCTGGATCACCAGATGATGAGGCGCAGTCGTGGCAAAGACCAAGGGCAAACAAGCTTTCTTTGGACGCGACTTCACTGCGGCTGCATTCCTCACGCGCCACTGAACAGATGGTGTGCTCAGTGTACTCTTTAAGGAGAGAGCATGCTACATAACCGCGTGCTCGTAGCTCCATGTCTCGGGATGGTGAAGAAACGCGAATGCCGGGGGTTGCTGATAGTTAGTTACATGTCTCGAACTTTGAACAATCGAAGCCATAGGGAAGCCTTGCCACCTGCGAATTCGAGCATTGGCTGATTGTCCGAGCTTCTGTTATCGTATGACTGACAGTCGCCCCCGGCCGGTCAAGGACCGCTCCTCATGCGGGCATCGCCATGCTCCTGCGGCTTCCATGTCTTGAGGATGAAGGATCCCACATGGCACCAGTGCAAATGAAGAGAACAAAGACTGAGATCTGTTCAGTGCTCCGAGCTTGGTCGAACCGGAGTGAGGTGAACTCGTTCCGCTGCCGAAAACTATACTTTCACAAACTCCTCCATGAGTTGCTTGTCCAAGCCCAGCCAATTCTCTGCTATTTGCAATCCTCGGAGGCGTTCTTTCTCGATCCGATACCAGTCCCAACCACCATCCATCGTACCAGGCGCAGCTGGTCTCGAGCTGGACTCTTCGCCTGCTGCGAACTCCAGCTTCTCCACAAGGCCATTCGTCTCTGGAGCCAGAGAAGTTGGGATCATTGATATCAGTCCTTCCTGAGGCGTAGGAGCTATCGACGGCTCCTCTGAAGACACGCCTGCTGATTCCGGCCGTGCCGGCAACCATCCTGCCGTTGTAAAACACCTCTCCGGCGGCACCGTAAATTTGCCCTTCTTGACCACGTATTTACTCAGCGCACTCGCCAACAACGTCTCCCCCTTCCCTCTCCTAGCGGGCCTCACGAACCAGCTTCCGATTATAATCCATTTCTTATCCCAGCCCAAGATCCTACTTCTCACTTCGTAGCCTTCATACGGCTTAATCTCGCGGTGAAAGCTGGTGTGTACACTCCCCAAAATCACATTCAAAGGACCCCTATGCCCTTCTCTCTCAAGGTTGATGTTCCCCTGTTTGAAACCCGGGATGAGGAGTTTCGTAGCCAATGAGGTACGCGATTCATCCAAGTCGGCAAAATACGTGCTGTTGGACTTGTGCAGGTTATAGTCGATTTCGAGTAGCGGCGAACGCGACGCTATGGACACCGGTTCGAAGAGGGGATATGTGGATGTCGGGGAAGGTGGAGACTGAAGAGTGCGCCGAACGCGGTCGCGAGAGTACCAGTTCTCAAACATGCGGTAGAAGAGCCGGACGTGCCATGCGAGCGGTAGCGCTTTAAGGTTTAGGAGCGCAAAGACCAGGGCGAGGGTGCGCCATGAGGCGAGTGAGGATATGCTGGGTAGAAAAGAAATGGCTGCGGAGAGGGCAGGTCTCATCGAGGACATCGCGGACATGTTGAAATGCTTCATCCGGGGAGAGAATGCGAAGAATCAGGGTAGCGCCACAATGGAAATGGATAAAATATCGAGGTAGCGGGACATTTGGGAAGAGACCAAATCGAGCTATGAACTGTCAAGAAACAACCTCACCGCGTATCCTTTGACCAATATCGCTTTACGTGGTCACAGTAATGGCGCAAGAATGCACGAGGCTGAAAGCGAAGCTGGAGAGAAGTGTCAAAGCCGAGGATGCCGGCGGGCCGGATTAAATATCATCCAGGCAGTCCCTGGGATCCTGGCGTGCCTGGCAAAGGTCGACAAACGGCGACCCTGTGTCGATTGACATGACACTTCTGCCACTTGCGTAGGCGAAGGAGAAGTTGACAGTCGTCCCAGGTGATGGAAACCCCGAAGTAACTGACCTTGGCCCAAGCACGCTTGAGATGACCTTCCCTTCTGTCAAGGAGCAAGTAGCTACAGGCAGACCCATAGTCCGAATGCCTTCGCACATTGCAATCGTCGATGTCACAATCTCGAACCTATGTCCGTTAAGTAGTTTGTTTGTTTCTTCATTGTCTATGGAAAGACTTCATATTTATTATACCCACAGCTATGCGATTCCTTGCCGCGATCTGCAACTCGATGTCATAAAGAGCAAACGCGGCTCCTTCCATCCGCCATATCCAACGCCGTCTTGTGCTTCGATGCACGATTATATCGACTCCAGTACTCCATCGAGAGGCTTGCGTGATCCGCTAGAAAGGGGGAGTTTGGGTGCTAGGGCGGTGGGGTATGGACGTGCATGTGGTAATGTCCTCCGAGATTTGAGGTCGGGTGGATTCATCGTAATGTACAAAGAGGCGACAGTCGTGCTGAAATCAATTGCTTTTGCCGCTGTAAGTATCACAAGGATACGAGGAAGTTGAGGGTCCAACTGAGGCTTGTAGGTCATGAAAGTTGCGGTGGTTGAGTTTTGGATGCAAGCTTTTGCTTCACTTCTCCTCCCCCTCTTGCTTCTTGCCATTCTTACCATTCTTAGGCTTCTTGTGATGTTCCTGCTCATATTGCTTGTGGCGCTCCTCTCTGGCCTTCAGTCGTGCTTCTTCGTCTTCCACCATCTGTTTCCAGAGATCATCGGATCCGCTGCCTGAACCTTGGCTGGGAGCATCTCTCTCAACCTGCTTCTCAATCATGCGCTTATGCTCTGGATCTGTAGGGTCAACGTATCTGACGGTCTCGTATCTTCCCTCTCCTTTTCTTTGGTCCGCAATCTCAAATGCTGCAGTAGCAATCAAGACACCCACTGTCAGGAACTGGGCGTACACTCTTGCTTGCACGATCTTCTGGGCGCCTGTAAGGAATTTGTTCCGATTGACGAGGACCCAAGCGGCGGCTATCGAGGCCACCCAGCTGCCGCCAACAATCTTGTATCGTTCTCTTCGACCGAACTCCATAGCCCGCTCGGTAAACGTCTTGCCGGCGGCCTCTTTAACTGCCTGCTCGGATTGCCGTCTTCGGAACTCGACTTCTTTAGGGTTCTGCGAGGCTTCGTAGGCGCGTGAGTAGTGGTCTGCGCCGATGATGCCGGCGAACGTTCCGCTCGAAGTGACCAGGAAAGCTTTAAGGGCCGGAGTCAAGCTGCGGATGAAGTGGTATCGACGGTGTGCAGCAATCACGCCAACCAGGCCCACTCCCAGCCCAGTTACGCCATATACGGTGCCACCGATGAGGGTTTGGCGGTAGTGTTCTGCTTCTTGTTCCTTGGTGAGAAGCTTCATGGTTGCGGTTGTTCAACTCGAGAGATTGGTGCGTGGATTGAGGTGGCCGGTGGTGAGGCTCGGCAGATGGGTATGTTGTATGCTCTAGTGAGCTCGTTGGAGAGGAAGTCTGGACTCAAGGCGATGTCAAGGATGATATATACACCCGTGTGCTCAATGGCTTAATGGAGCTCGAAACGGCGTGCAACAGCATGCGGTAGGTATTGCAGCGAATCGGAAGCGAAATGCCGATTTGTTGTTGCTGCTATTGACTGCTGGTAAATGAATAAGCCGCCTGCTGGTGGGGAAATTTTTTCAGTCAGCCTGCGTTGCGTCAATTTTCTTTCTGGAAGGAAAGCGACTGATGCTTCAAGTGACGCCGCACGACGGTTAGGCTTGATCTCCGGTCTTTCCTTGCGCTCAGACAAGAAGCTTTCGATGGGCTAACTCCTCGCTGAAGATGTGCTGGAAGGAGGGAGGTGCCAGGACAGGACAGTGAAATCAAACCACTCGTCCTGTGGGATCGTCTCGAGAGAGCTGTGGCGGGCTACACCACACTATGACATCAGGCTGGTAAAGAGCCAGGGACAGGTCCCCTTCGGGCTTTGCTGGGCGCGAATCACCGCCCAAAGAATTCCTTACCTAATAAGCCCCTCGTGTTTCGTGTGAATAATCATGCAAACTGCCTAAAGCGGGCATACACAGCGAGCCAGTGTGGGCTGCAGGCGAGTGCCCGGGAGCCCGGACACCGCCGAAGAACAGGGAAATAGTTAAATTGCTGGCACCTGCGCCTTTTAGCTTTCTCCACGGCGTCGCCCGGAAAACGTTCGGAGGCTCAAAATATGTCCACGACGCTCGCTGCCTTTGCGTCCCTTCTTACCGTGGCCTGACAATCGAAAACCACGACGCGACTGAGCGAGTTCTGGAACCTCCGTTTCATAGTTCGGGGAATGTCGGCGCCATATTACCACATACTGAATGAACGGTACACCTGAAAGGGAAACTGGCAGCGACAATGGTATCGGCACTCCCGGTGTTTCTTTGATCACGTTGCATTCTTTTGTTCCAGCTGAGCGGTGATGTTGCTTCCATTGACAGAGACATGGGCAGCAGCCAAGGCCAGCAACAGTAATGCCCCCCAGCCCAGGACCTCTTCCAGCTGCTTGTCAGGAACGAGGAGCCGGTCGCGATGTGAGCCTGCGGCATGGAAGTGGTAGATCCTCCTTCTCAGAACTTCTGCTCCGGTAGCCAGAGCATCTTCTTTATGTTTCTGGTTGCTCCCATGCACACTGGATCTCCCTGGCTGCTAGCATCTCTCTTCCTAGCTATGAACCACGCTCGATCCCCTGAAACCTCGCTTCAACCAGCCTGGTCTCCACCACTAGGCGGTCCCTCCCAAGGTCTCCATGTGTAAATGAAGTCGCCGTTACCAAAAGTATCGAGGTTAGTGTTAGCGACGACAGGCACAAGACAAACGTGTTTAATCTGGACAAAACGGCGAGCCGCGCGAAGAGTTGAGAAGGTCAGAGCTCCGAGTCGCCATTGATCCTCGCACAGTATTGAGCTAGGTTGCTATTCAGCGGCCTCCATTTTACGCCGAGAGAATGCATTCTCGAGGGATATTTGACATTTGAGCAGTCTGCTCCGCGTACCGGTTCGGTGGAGGTAATGGAATATCCCTCTCCTAGCCAGCCGAGACTGAAGTATTCCGGGGGTGGTGAGGTGCAAGCAAATGCGCGAGGCAAGAAAAAAGAGATTGCTCCCGGAGAGCCATATCGCGATGAAAGGCATGTGGAGGTCCTTGAGGACCGAGGGACAGTTTGCACTCCTTTGTAGTAAGTGGTTGACGACTTTGCAAGTACCACTCAGCGCATAAGGTAGCGGAGCGCCAGGTCAATTGCAGAAGAGGGATTCGAAGTTGTTGTTGCGAATCTTGTGAGTGTGAGGTGAGTCAATGCAACAAAATCGAGGTTCCATACAAGGTTCAGTGCCAATAGGGACAATTCTTTCGAGGAAAACTACATGTCTGGCACTGGAGCTGATGATAGAAAGGCAAAAACATGCGAGGACAGAAAGGACTGAGGCCTTAAGAATTTATTGCGAGCTGCGTGAAGGCCAGCTATGCCTATGACCACTGTCATCTCTGTGCCCCGCAAGCCTGAGGCATGGTGAACCTAATACAAGACGAGATTTGGTCTTTGGCCACGTCCATCAATTCCAGAAGACTTGCCCAAGCTCAACATCTGCCAGCAAACGGCCTTCCGATCGCAGAGTACAGCGCATCATGGCGCCCGTGCCGCACGCTTGCTCAGTTTTGACAGCTTTTTCCCAACTCCCTAAGCTGGGCCTGAGCGATGAGCAACAACATGCGATTTCGGCGCAATAGTGTAGGTTGTCGGGGTGTGATTGATTCTGGCCCTATTGCTCTCCCTCTCTCCAGGTGCTCTGGTGATCTTGGCCTTCGGAACAGCCAGAGGTCGCTGAGACGCAATGTCACGTACCCTGTTAGGGTCGTATTGTGCTGTAGCGACATATTTCTTCGTATGATCGTCGGTTTTGCCCAGGATGGGCCTTGACCAATCTTCCATGAGTTTCGTGGCTTGTCGTTTGATGGCTGGCTCGGCTTTCTTGGATTTTCGGTAGAAGAGGATGACTTTGCCAATGCCAGACGAGATCAGAGCGTCTTTGTTCATGGGTAGTTTGGCTAGAGCTGCGAACAGTTCGCGCTGGATGTTGTATGCTGGAAGACTACCGTCGGTAAGAGGCTCCAAGAAGAACCTCACTGCCTCCAAAAGATTCATTTCGGGGTCAAGGATCGATTGGACATAGGTATTTCGGTTGAGCAGGCTGACCACTTCAGGAAGCATCTTCAGCTTTTGCGCTGCGGGTTGGCCCTGTCGAACGAGTTCTCCATCGGTTTCGGCTGCTGTGATCATTCGATTCCGCAAGTCCTCGATCTCTGCATCTGCCGCCTGCTCCAAATCCTGCGTCATGTTAGCTTCTTCTTCTGGCAGTTTGTATGTGCGGACTCACGATCCCATCGCCCTTCCTCATTCTCTTCCCCTGTGTTCTCTTGACCGCAGCATCCATTGCTCTGTCGAGAGCTCGTCTTCTCCTCTCCTCAGGAGACAGGTCGTCCTCGTTGATCTCGACGCGCTGGCGGGGTTCTCCAGTTGCCCTCGACTTTCTCGGTTTCTTGCCGTCAGCGCCATCGGCACCAGACAAGGCTTCACTATCCGCTCTTCGACTGGGCCGTTTACGTTCCTTGTCCTTTCTCTTCTTCCTCGCTGCTGGTTCTTCACCTTCAGCTCGCTTCCGCTTATTAACTTTGATGGACTTGAGCGCATCGAAGTCAGGCGCCACTTCAACAGCTCCGGGGTCGAAATCTGCGAACTGGGCTTCATCGACTTCTGAAAGAAGAGATTCGTCGTCGGAGTCGGCTGCGAGGTCATTTTCAGCGCCGTCGGGAAGCGTATCAGGCTCGCGCTCTCTATCAGGGTCATCGAATTGCTCATTCAAGTCGTCGAGCTGATCTTCGTGTTCGTCTGGTCGGTCAAGACCTTCAGCGTCCGGCGGTGGGCCTTCCTCGGGATATCCATCAGCATCCAGGTTTGGCGCAGCAGCTTGCAAGGACTCTTCGTCTGCCATGATTTCTAGAATCGCAGGTGGTAGGGGAAGAAGTCAAGCCAAGAAGAGAGGAGGACCAGAGAAATGGTAAATGTAAGAATGCGAACCAAGAGGAAGTCGCAGTCGTCAAAGTGACAACATTCATGAACTGAACCGGACGAAGTTCATGCCAAGGACGAGTCAGAAGCTTCAGTCACGTGGTTGCTTTTTGAATCATGTGTAGGTAAGTAACGCTGACCGCCGTGTCAGCCATTGTGCCTTCGTACAGGGAAAGTCTACTCCGGCTCTCAACAACACATGTATGATGTCTCCTACGGCTTGGAACTCAGGCTAACCACACCCTCAACCCTGGATGCGATCCTTGATCTTTCGCCGGTTCGGCTCTGGCTCGGGAGGAATGTCGCACCGGCGAAGACATCGAGTTTTAACCAAACTAAACTCCCGTGCAGAGTCGGACACATACTCCTTCAGTACCAATGGCGAAACAATCGCGTTCGATCCTTTCAACACGATGGCCTTGGAGGACCGGGTTTCACGGGCCCGATCATCGGCGTTCTATTTCCACATGCTACGTAGACGAATCCAGCGTGTTCTTTCGTGACCTGGAAGACCAATGATCTCTGGCGAGATCGCGAGAGATGGGACGGAATAAAGGCTCGCATTCCTTGATGACAGCGCCCCCTTTGAGCAACCATTCCCACAAGCGACTCTGCAGCCAGCGATGATGGAGGAGATCCGACTGTTTCCGTCAAGTGCGAAGGTGCCAGCAGACTCGAACTCGCAGCTCAATTCTCTACACCTCACTTCTTAACGCCAATTCCAACCGTTGACCCCGTCCCGTCCTGTCCGACCGATGTCCAACATACCTAATGAAGTCCAAATAATCCCACCACTCGCTCCAGTATGCATCCAGGCCTGTACGTCTTACCCAATCCAGAGTTCATTGTTCACTTAACGCTATACGCTCTCCTCTGTATGCCGTCACGTGACCAACTTGGCCGATATACAGGTATTGCACTGAAAACCATTCGATGTTCCGTTCTTGAGCCAACAATTAGCATTTGAGGTCGAATTGCTCTGTGCCATCTGATACTGCCACGTAACACCTTTACAGCTGGAGAATCCACCATCCCACTGCTCGTCGAAGTGTATGGCGTTCGCGCAGGCGTACAGACAGTCTGTAAGGCTGTAGGCAAACAGGCCGACCACGTCCGCGACCTGCAAGTCCGGGTCCGTCTCGTCGTCGACGTGGTTCTGCATGTCGACGCCGCAGAAAAGATCGAACGACGTGTCATACTGCACTTCGATGCGGGAGTTGGAGTCTGCGCACCCGGGGTTGAAGAGCGTGGAGACGTAGTAGGGTTCGGCGACGACGTAGTTCTCCAGCGAGGAGGGTAGAGGGAGGGCCGTGCCGGTGGTGGGGGACGAAATTTCGGTCGCTGTGGGAGTCGAGATCGAGGTCGTTGTCATGGTTACTGTGGCGGTCGCGTTGCTTCACGGGGATATACTTCGTCAGCGCAAATGTCAAGAGTGGATGGTGGCGGACCAGGTCAGGCTTTATTCTCACTTACCTCCTTGAGGACTTCGAGTCGTTGCCTGACATGGCGCCCGCGACACCTCCGCCAACAGCCGCGCCCACTATCACGGCGGTGACTGCCGCTACGAGCAGTCCGAATGCAAGTGGTGATAAGCCCCAGGGGTTTCGTTTCTGTGTCTGGGGTATTGATCGGTCTGCTTCCGTCGGATATCCATTCTGGTACTGATACTGTTGTGGTTGAGTGTAGCCGTTGTTCGGCTGCTGATATGGCTGGAGTGGAGGCTGCGTCATGATAGGCGCCACCTCCGGATAGCTCTGATATCCCCTTGCCGTAGACGACGCCGGGTACTTCTCTGTGGTTGCGCTCGAGGTCGCCATCGACTCACGGGCTGCGTCGGGAGAAGGCACGGCCGACGTGGGGGTCCTGTTGGACATGGTGCGCTGCAGTCGGGGCGATCGGTCCTCAGGTACACGAGATGTGTGTGTGGCGTCTGCTAGTCACGAAGGATGTTGAACAGACTAAGGGTGAAAGGTGGTGATGGGCAGAGTGTACACCCGATAGCCTTACGTTGAAAGAACATCGGACAACATGAACCAAAAAAGGGTCGTCGATGTGCCCTCCAACGTTCGATTTGAGTTCTCCATGTGCGGCACGTTTCTTGCACTCACCGTTGCAGGGCCGAAATGCAGGACTCGCTCGCAACCGTCGAGGAAAGTGGCTAGACCCTGTGGCTTTCCCATAGACCGGGGTCGATAGGCTGCAATGAATCACGGCCCATTGTTGTGTAGATAGTCAAGCTTTCAGGCCAGTCGACTAGCCGTTGCACAAACGCGTCTCGGCCTGGCATAAGTTGGACAGAGCCCAAGAATTGGCTGTGTCAAGGGCAGCCCGAATTGCAAACGTTAAGCGGCTGCAGAAAATGGGGGCCGATCATCGAAATGAGCCCCTGAGTAGCGTCTGGGCACCAGTCGAGTGTGTATAGCGATTGGCTTGATCGGACTCGGCTGTGTATATTCTGGGGCCAGAAATTGCCATGTTAGAGTTGCTCAAGTCCGTATGCTAGTGTATCGCAAAACGGACAAGGCGTCCAGGCGCACTTCTGTCGGGCAGTAGTTCGACCGCTTGAACGGCTGCCGGATTGTACTTGCAATGCTCTCACACGCTCTCTTCTGTCCAAGTTCATCAAGGGACCGAGGCGCATAAAATACCGCAGCGTCATGGACGTGAAACGCGAATTGTGTGCGGGTCAGGGCATGGGGCTCAGGGGCGGACTCGGGACATCTATCACCTGACCGTACCGTGTGTTCGGATGGGCTGGACATCAAATCCTCGATGGAGCTATTGTCGCCTCGGGCTTATTACCTAGTGAGTCTTCCATAACTCGTAGGGAGTATATCATATAGTCATCACCGGGCTGCTATCATCCCTGACGTATCCTCCATGATGTCAAGGAACTCACCCCTGCTCACAGAACTCACAGAGTTCAAGTGACATATCTGTATGTTCTCACCAAGGGCGGCCTCTCTTCGTTATCCGATCGCCCTGGCACTTGCGCCTCTGCGTCAACAGCTGCACCCACCAGATCGAGCTTCTTGTTTGCGCGCCGCAAAGCTTCCCGCATGAAGATTGTCAAGAGTATTGCTGCCAGCGCACATGCTGTGTTGAGGGACATAGATTGAATGTACTTCGGCGCCCAGCGCTTGGGGTAAAGTTCAGAGGTGGCAATCTATTGAGGATGCACGTCAGCAATGCCTACTGCTAAGACCACGCGACACCAGGAGTCTTAATAGTAAGGACGAGCACTCCGGGCTCACCTGCGCTATAGTCCCGGAAGTATTGACGATGGCGATCGCAGTAGCTCGCATCTCTCTCGGCTGTCGAACTGTCTTCTGGGCCCAACCGAGAACGATCGGATTGGCGGCGTGTGCCCCGGCTATCATCAGGAATGTCGATGCGTACCGAGCCCAGACGTCTCCACGATCCGTTGACTGCTCAAGCAAGAACAGTAGGAAGCCGACGATTGCCAACGCTGCGGTTCCGATAATGTGGAAGGAGGCATTCCTAAGTCGGTCGGCGGACAAGGCCGTGGAAATGGCAACAACCACAGCAAGCAGGTAAGGCGGGGCCGTCATCCACAGGGTTGTGTTCCTCGAAAAGCCCAGGGTCTGTACAACTGAAGGGAAGAAGTTGTGCAGCGATGTGCCGATTGCCAGTAAGAAGTACATGCCTGCAAATGTCCAAACTTGCCAGCTATTGAGCGCCATCTTGAGGCCAACAAGTCTGCTCACATCATATTCGGAGGCGCCGCGGTCAGCGACCAGTCGCAGCTGAGCAAGGGCGCGTTCTTCCTCGTAAAGCCATCGAGTATTGTGCGGATAGTCTGGGAGGGTAAGGAATGCGATGCAGGCCATGAAGACCGTGATGGAGCCGCCAACAATGAACAGCCACCTCCAGCCCTCGAGACCATATGCCCCATCGATGGAGTCATGAATGCCGAAAGCGATGACTCCGGTGAATGCATTGGCCATCATGGGTGCTGACAGGAGGATCGCGCTCCGCAAACCCAACTCAGTCCGGGTGTACCAGGATGAGATTAGGAAGAGGCAACCAACGCAGAAGGGTGCTTCTAAGAGACCCAGGAGGAACCGCACGGCGTATAGTGCACCCGATGTTCTGACGAAGGCGGTGGAAGTACAGACGCAGCCCCACAGAACCATTGCAGTTGGTAGGTATACTGAGGGGCGCCCTTTGGCCAGGTAGAGATTTGAGGGCACCTGGGCAAGGACGTATGCAATGAACAGCAGCATCATTGCAAGGCCATACTCATTCGAGTTCATGCTTAGGTCGGTACGTAGGCCCATGAGTTCCGCTGAGGCGAGACAGCTCTGGTATAGTGTCAGTGTCCGGCTCTATCGGCATTGGGAATGAGCCTCGAGGCGACATACCCGGTCGAAATAGTTGCAAGCGAACATGGCCCAAGCCATCGCGACGAGACAACAATCCAAGAGCCTCTTGATGGCCCTGATGCCGTGAGCGAGCGCGTCGCTGTCAAAGCCCGCCAGCTGGCTCCGGAGCTCGTCACTGACTCTGTCTGGGTCGTTGAGAACCGCCAATAGCCCTTCAAGAGAGGCAGGCTTCTCATCGGGACCCCTTACCATCCGTTTTCCGCGGATGGCTATTCTGGGCGCTGTCGTGATGACAGAGCATATCTTCTGGAGCATGTTGAGTCTCGGCAGAGCGTCGAGGGCGAAAGACCGTAAACAAGAATGGGAGAACCGGATGGGTATTACGACGTAGGATTGCCTTCTGGAGATGGTGCTCGAAAATTCAGAGTCCCCGATACAATATAGCTGTGGTTCCCAGCCACGATATAGGAGAGACCCAGCACAATTTTTTCCCCTTTCGTGAGCTCAAGAAAGAGTCATTTTGGATTGAACCCCGCGTTAGAGGCATGAAGCTCTTAGCTTGACACCGTATGAACGACCATCATTGGGCATCCAAAGACTCATAATCGATGTACCTTTCAGATCGGGTACTAGGCTTAGACAATCATGTCTTAATCTGCGGAAAGTGCGGTCCGTGCAGAGCCTCTCTTTGCAGGTTCGCGTCGACAAATATCCCCTCCCGGCCTCTCCGCAGCCGGAAGGCATGTATTATACCGTACATTTTGAATAATACCCGGATCCGCGATAGGAGTGAAAGTAGCACTCCTCAATGGCAGCAGGATGGGCTTGGAGAGACCTCCAGTATGAGATCGACGGGAAGGAAGCAACCGATCATGGTAAGAATTCTCGGAAACTGTATTCAAGACGTGTTAAGCAGGAGCCTTGAGTAACTCATACTCCTTAGAGCACCCTCGCCAAAGGCCATGGCAGGTTTGACAAGAGGGAGGTATTGGTTTATTTACAAAGCGTTGCCTTGACCGTATTTCGATCCAAGTTAACAAAACGAAAGCACGCCTCCCTGGCAGTGCGACGAGATGGCTTCTCTTGAAAGTCCGGAAAAGAAAGAAGAAAGGACCGGGGTATCGAGGGAAAGAAAGGAAAAGGAAGTGGAATGGGAAGTTCCATTGTTAGTGAGAGCACACAGATCCGGCACCGTCTCATCGTGCTTCAGTTCTTCTTCCGAAGATCAAGCGAGCATGCGGAGGGACTTGGAATTTGGAAATTCGAAGTACACTTTCGACCTTGCACCACCAGCACTTGAGCTTTTGATTTACTTTGTACCAGTTGCACCCTCTCCAACCTTCGCAGTCACAGTATTTTACAAAGGTCTTGACACTCGGTCGACGACGGTAGACTTGCTTCGAAGCCACCACCCTGCCACATCACCACAATGTTCGGCGGACGTACGTCTACTTCCCACCTCTTCTGCAGTACATCTACGCTGTGCTGGACAATGGCTAATATCTGTGCGCTCGCACAGCAAGTGAACAGCTCTCCGAAAAGGAAATCCGCGAAGGCGAAGCACGAGCCACAGTGGAGGTGCAGATCTTTACGGCGGCCTGCGTCGCGTTATGGTTCTGTAGGTCTTAACCTTCCACAACTTTGCGATGGATTGGTTGTGTCCGGAAAAGATCGGGCGGAAGGGCACATATACAAGGAACGCTGAGGAGAAGTTGGCTGACACATTATTGTCGACGTTTAGCACCGCATGTTGTTGAGTGGGCGAGCAAACTTTTCTGAGCTCTTCTTGGGAGATTGCTACGCATCTACTCTCTATGGTGATGGGCTGGGACGAACGCCAACCCGGAATTGCTGCTGGCGAGCGGGAAATGACATCTCAGAGACGAAACGAGACGTTTCTCCCTCCGATGAGGAGGCATCCGGGATGATTTGAAGAGAATGCAACTCTCCATTGTACATTATCTTGTACACTACGTACTGCGATTCTCAAGGCCGACCACGCCTGTCGGGTATGCGGCGGCTGCGATTTCATAGACCAGAAGATCCCTTTAATCCATGACGCCAAAATCGTTATCATCGGATCGCTATGCAAAATTTGTGGTCTTCCTGTCTTGTTCCCACGCAAATGCAATACTCTCCGCGGAACCGATAGTAACTCAGGCTTCCCTCTTGATCGACATTCTGCAGTCCTGCATTGGCCCAGACTTCTGGGGGGGCGTTTCATCTGCGACGAGGAAGGTCGTTCTCTCTATCGTTGGAGATCTTCTCCCATTCTTCGAACTCCTGCTGCACCAGGTCCAGTTCCTTCTGCAGGTGGCGTAGTTGGATCTCGTATGCTTCTAGTGTCTGAAAGAAGGATTAGTCAGTTCTGAAAACGCTTGAAACGAAATTTTTGTGCAGACAACTGAGTTTGTTGAGAAGTCCGTGCTCAAGTGGTGCTCACCTTCTTTGCAGCTCTGATTGTCTCCTCGTCCAGGCCCGAGTCTTCTCCACTGGCATTAGCCGTGGGCGCAATCTTGTCCATCTCCATCTTCAGTCTCTTTGCGCGCTCTCTGATCCCGAGCATCCTCGCCCAGATTTCCTGCTCTCTGGCATTCAGGCTTGGATCGAAGACCTCTCGTTGCAGAGTCTCCAGCTTAGCCTTGAGCTCTTCTTCAGCATTGTCCATAACATAGCCTCGATTACGCAGGATCTGGACTTTTACTGCCAACGCCAGCGTTCGTTGAGCTGCTGCTGCTTGCCTCCTCTTGCACTCTTCGAGCCGGGTGGCAACGTTTTGACGGTGCCTATCTAGTTGTACTTCGAGGGAGGTGTTGATTTCTTGCAGCATCATATTGCATCTTTGAATGCCTTCCATTTGGATTTGAGCCTTGCGGCCGAGCTGGAAGAAGCCTTGCACAAGCAATGGGACCCAGTCTGGCCCTGGTCGGTTTGAGACTGCCTCTTCCCACTTGTCCTCGTCCTCTCCGGGGCCTGGTCGGTACTTCAACGCGTCCGTCTCGCTTTCGACGTGTTGGTACAGATATGTCCGCAATGGAGATGACAGACTTGTGGGATCCCATTTATTCTTAACGATATTCATTTGTACGGGTATTGACCTGAAAGTGTTCATGCCACGGCCTTCCTCCCATAGTGACTGTCCACCAGGTTGCCCCTGCCGTGACTGGCTGAATTGCAACGTTTGATCAAAGGAGGGCTGGGCCGGCTGTTGCGCTGGCTGTGCCCCTTGTCCGAACGTGTTGCTTCCTGGTTGAGGTTGGGTCGAAGCGCCGAATAAGCCGCCGGGCTGCTGCTGGTTTTGTGAGGCGCCGAAGAGTCCTCCGGGCTGCTGCTGATTTTGCGAGGCGCCGAAGAGTCCTCCGGACTGTTGAGGGTTCTGTGTGGCGCCGAAGAGACCCTGCGTTTGCTGTTGACCTTGTCCAACCGTAGCACCTCCTGCCTGTGGCTGGTTCCAAGTACCAAAGAGCCCTCCAGTCTGTTGTGCCTGGGTTTTGGGTGCGCTAAAGCTAAAGCTCGGGAGACTACTCTGTTGCTGTGTCTGCTGCGTCTGCTGTGGCGCGCCGAACAGCGATGGTGTGGCTGTTGACTGGGTGGCAGGGGGTTTATTGAAGGAGAAGAGGCCGCCAGTTTGTGCTGGCTGCGAAGATCCGAAGAGGCTCATGGTGAAAGGAGCCCTGTCGCTAGGGGAGACTGTCTGGCAGAGGAAAGAGGAAGGGAAGTAGCCACTGGGAATGCGCCTTTAGAGTGTAGTCCATAAAGAGAAGCCAGACATTCCCGACATTGTTGCAATAGTTTAATGGCAGCCAGCGTCGCAAAGGAAGTCCGCTGTGGTGTTTTCAATCTGGGGAAAGTCGAATTGACGCGCAGGAAACGCGAAAATCTATCGGTAAGATATTATTCCGTTCCGTGATGGAGCTCATCTTGGCACTCAGCTGCCTTCACACACGACTTATTCACCGGGGGAGTACATTTCCAATTCGGCAGCATCTCGTCAATGGAATGTCAACTGGCAACATTCTTCAGCGTTGAATGGCGTAATGTCTACCACTATGAGAGTGCGTCTCTACTGAGGCTGGTCTGCAGAAGCTATCCGTAATCGCATCCGTGACCAGGTCGACGAATCGCAGGACCTTTGTTCCAAACTTGCATCTCTTTGTCGCTAGTATGTACAGAGTCCATCGCGAATCCCAGCGGTGTCTTTCACAGTAGTTAACTGTTCGCACTCAATGTCTTCTCAAAGCGTGCATTCTCATCGAGATGATGAGCCGCAATTTAGGATTTCTGATGTGAGCTATGTTCAACTCTTGATCCTAGACAATAGCGTCGACCTCGCATCGTTGCCGCTCACACGAGGACGTCGCTAGAGTTCATTGTCATGACCATCTCTTTCGGGTGGCCCCAATCATCAGCGATATGAAGCAGGATAGTACCTCGTGCTGTCCGTAATATCGTAATATCAGGACGGAGTAACAGAGCTACCCGATTTGATGAGCAAACGCTGTGCGAGATCGAGGGGGACCTGGAGGGAGGACAAAGCGGCCAGTCCGGACGAGGATGTCAATTTTATTGACACATAGAATGCTCTCGATCTCACCGCCTAAAGCGACATAGCATCGGTCCTTGACAGAATCCACCCTCAAGTGATGGGATTCGGGTGAAGCATACCGGAGAAAGGGCGACAACCCGCGACATATATTCCGATAGACGGCGGCCGATTTTTATTGAAGACGGCAAAATCAGGCTAACCACCTCAACCGAGGATATCCCAGGCGATATATGTAGCTTCTCCCAAGAGTAGTTTCAGCGGCAACTGTGCTCGGCATGCATCGTGTTAGTGGGGGGTTGTTGTTCCACAAGGGAAGCAGTATCCAGGGTCCAATGGCTCTATTGGAGAACTGCCAATGAATTGACCTGGATTTGAATGCGGCTCGAAGCATTGCGTCTTATGCATTCATTAGCATGCAGGGCTTGGTAGGACCAGGGGACATCTGATGACACCAAGATTGAGTGCCACTTTGTCCGACGTCGGAAGGGCCACTTTAGTGCTTGCCGCGAGGAGAAAGAACTCAATCCGCGAATCAAGATGTTCGACCTATGGCCTGGCTTCTGATCATTGGTTCGCGCCCGAATAAAGTAGTGGTTCGATGCCGCTGTGGTGAACGGGGCAGACAAATGGACTGCGACTTTGAACTAAAAACTGCTGACCATTCTTCTACCGAAACATCACGAAAATTTCACATGGCACCGCATCGCTTAGATGAACATGTACGATGCACTCTATGCGGAGCAGGCCGAACCCATCTCTCGTGCTCGTTACCATCTGGCAGCAACCCCGGCGTGGGGTACATCCATGTTTCAAACGGTTTGGTCGGTTGTCAATTTGTAGTCGCACCATCACATAGCACTAGACCAGTACTCAATC
Source organism: Phialophora tarda (assembly GCA_016109495.1). Taxonomy (NCBI): domain Eukaryota; kingdom Fungi; phylum Ascomycota; class Eurotiomycetes; order Chaetothyriales; family Herpotrichiellaceae; genus Phialophora; species Phialophora tarda. Next base: position 56,011 of record JADWPL010000019.1, on the reverse strand, counting down.
CTTTCGACAAAGGAGACGAATCTCGTGACAACTCAGGAGGATCCAAGTGTAGCTGAAAGATGGTCTCAGTGGTACTGGGGCATGTGCATCTGAATGTTATGTACATCCTCCGTTGCCGGCCGTCCTGGTGTCAGGAAGGATACTCCCCATATTGTTTGTTTTGGGGACAGAAAATTTTTTCTACCAGAACACAGAAGCCGGGCGATACCGGAAGATGGTTTTGATGGTCAGGTGTGTGAGGAGTGCTTCATCGAGAGCTGACATGGAGTCATGAAGCTACGTATTCGCGGTCAAGGCCGATGGGAGCCTCACGCAGTTCACTCCTTCAACTTGGCTGTTGGCGTAAAGTAGCATAAGCCTAAGCAGAAGGATCTCGGTAATTTGCGCTTCTAGACTCTACGAGTGGAGTGCAGCTATGACACACAGGAACTGGCCGAAAGAGGGTATAAACACACCCGGGAGAGTCCAAGTCGCACGCCGGTAGCGGGCTCCAAAATCACTGCTGAGAATTTTAAAGGTAATGTGGTAGTAAAGGCGGCGTTGTGATTGGGTGAAGCTGTCTGTTATCAGCAACTCTCGCATATGCAGACTCTATGCACGATGATGGAGAGTTGGAGGTTATTGTTCAGGATAAGACCCAGGCACCAATAACGAGCCCTAGAAAGAGCTGCCCGTGGAGAACGTGCAGCTGCATCCGAGGCCCCCACCATTACAGCCTACCCACCTGGTCGTGCCCGAAGCCCTCTTCCGCGTGTGTTTGCTTGATGGGCGAAATTTTGATCGCCTTGGGGAGAAGTGAAGCATCAAGTGAATCTTGGCCTAACTGCCTGTAGAAAGGGAAGGTCCAATTACCGGCGCTGGATCGGCTACCGCGAAAGCTGCCATTGTGTGGAATTCCAGTGGCCCGATCAGACAGTGACAGTGACGAGCGCAAAGTTCTGCGCTTTGCTTGAAAATCTAACCCCACACCTTCTTGCTGCTGGGTTTGCCTTCGCCAGCCCAAGCAATCTTTCTTTTCTTTCACCTGCCCACCCTCAGACCTTCTTCCTTCTTTCCCATAGTCCTGCACGCAGTCTCTTGCATCCGCCAATCCTCCCTCGAGCACTCCTTCAGCTGCTGGAGCTCGATTCACCGAGAGACAGCCTCCTTGCTGCCAGGAAAATAGACAACCTCGTCGCTGCCATCAAGCAGTGTACAGCGACTGGTCGACTTTGTCGGTCTAGAGTCAAAGCAGCTATCCGCCACCTGCCTTCACGTCTTCGACTGTCAGCTCACCGGCTTTCTCGCTACGTTCGACCCTAGGATGGGCTCAGTCGCCGAGGAAAGAAGACAACAAGAGATCGCAACTGAAGAGGTCCAGGAAGAGTACACTCCGTATCAGCCCGAGCAGGGCTATGGCTGGGGTGAGGCTTTGCCGCAGAAGCAAGGCCTGTACGACCCTAGCCTCGAAAAAGATGCCTGCGGTGTAGGGTTCGCTGCCAATATCAAGGGCAAAGCGAGCCACAAAATCATCAGCGATGGTAAGTCCGGCTCTTAAGACCCGCCTCCTGGCCCATCTCTGACAGCCTTCAGCACGCAATCTCCTCTGCAACATGACCCACCGGGGTGCGGTGGGTTCAGATGCTCGAGATGGCGACGGCGCGGGTGTCATGACATCCATCCCCCACAAATTCTTCGTCAAGAACTTTGCCCGCGAGGTTGGCGTAGAGCTGCCTCCGCTGGGTCAATATGCCGCCGGAAACCTCTTTTTCAAGCCCGACACTGAGATGCTCAAGCACGCCACTCTCAGTTTCGAGGAGGCTGCTCAATCGCTGGGCCTGCGCACCCTCGGGTGGCGAGAGGTTCCTCGAGACTCTACTTTGCTTGGCCCTGCTGCCCTGTCCCGCGAACCTATCATCCTACAAACCTTTGTCGTCCTGGCCTCCGCATATGGCACTGGTAATGCACCAGAAAACACCGACCCCGAGCAGTTTGACGATGCCGAGTTTGAGCGAAAGCTATACGTCCTAAGGAAGACGGTTTCACATGATGCACGATGGAAGCCATGGTTCTATGTCTGCTCTCTGAGCAACAGGAACATTGTCTACAAAGGACAGCTGGCACCCGTTCAGGTGTACCAGTACTTTCACGATCTGGTCTCAGTAGACTTTGAAGGCCATTTTGCCCTGGTTCACTCTCGGTTTTCAACCAATACATTCCCGTCCTGGGATCGGTCACAGCCTCTCCGATGGCTCGCACACAACGGTGAAATCAACACATTGAGAGGCAACAAGAACTGGATGAGAGCTCGCGAAGGTGTCTTGAAGTCCGACTTGTTTGGCGAGGAGATCGAGAAGCTCTTTCCCATCGTCGAAGATGGAGGTTCTGACTCTGCTGCTTTTGACAATGTATTGGAACTCTTGATGATGAATAGGGTCCTTTCTCTGCCTGAGGCCGTGATGATGATGGTTCCCGAAGCTTGGCAGGGTAACTCAGCTATAGATCCAGCCAAAGCAGCTTTCTATGAGTGGGCTGCTTGCTTGATGGAGCCATGGGATGGTCCTGCACTCTTTACGTTTGCGGACGGCCGTTACTGCGGCGCCAACCTCGACCGAAACGGTCTCAGACCGTGCCGTTACTACGTGACTGACGACGATAGAATCATCTGTGCTTCTGAAGTTGGTACAATCGCTATCGAACCTGAACGAGTCATCATCAAAGGTCGGTTGCAGCCGGGAAAGATGCTTTTGGTCGACACACAAGCTGGTCGTATCATCGATGATTCTGAACTCAAAGCCACAGTCGCCAATCGGCAACCTTTCCAACAGTGGCTGAACAAGCTCTTGATGAAAATGCCCGAGGTTGTTGACGCGGTCTCGAAAGAGGTCGATCTAGGCTACAAACTCTCAGACGAGAGCATTCAAGAGGATGCAAGACTCAAGGCCTTTGCGTACTCTTTCGAGCAGGTCAGTCTACTACTCGGACCCATGGCTGCAGATTCCAAGGAAGCGCTCGGATCCATGGGCAATGACGCGCCTCTCGCGGCCCTTGCCCAGCAACCTAGACTTCTTTATGAGTATTTCCGACAGCTCTTCGCCCAGGTCACCAATCCTCCCATTGATCCAATCCGAGAAGCAATTGTCATGTCTCTCGAATGTTACGTCGGACCCCAAGGTAATTTGCTGGAGATGGATGAATCCCAGTGCGGCCGACTCTTGCTTCCATCGCCAATCCTCGAGATTGAGACACTGAATGCAGTCAAAAATATTCAGACGTACAACAAGGATTGGTCTGTACGGACGATTGATATTACATTTGAAAAGGAGGACGGCATCGACGGCTACATGAAGGCCCTTGACGACATCTGCGACGAAGCCACAGCTGCAATCGACCAAGGTGACAAAATCATTATATTATCTGATCGAGCAGTGTCGGCGGATAGAGTGCCCGTATCTTCATTGCTTGCCACAGGTTTGGTGCACCATCATCTGATCCGAAACAAGTGGAGGTCCAGAGTGGCTCTACTTGTCGAAACCGCAGAGGCGAGAGAAGTTCACCATATGTGTGTGCTCGTCGGCTACGGCGCTGACGGTATCAACCCATACCTTGCTATGGAATGTATCCTCAAGATGAACCGCCAGGGTCTCATCAAAAAGAAGTTGACTGACCAGCAAATTATTGCCAACTACAAAGCTTCTTGCGATGGTGGCATCTTGAAAGTAATGAGCAAGATGGGCATCTCGACTCTACAGTCCTACAAGGGCGCACAGATCTTCGAAGCTCTCGGTATCGATGACACCGTTGTCGACCGTTGTTTCGCTGGCACTGCCACTCGAGTCCGCGGTATGACGTTCGAACTCATCGCCCAAGATGCCTTTGCATTGCACGAAAAGGGCTATCCATCTCGGCACGTCAGGGTCATCCCTGGGTTGGCCGAGTCTGGGGAATACCACTGGCGCGACGGTGGCGAACCGCATATCAACGACCCTGTCAGCATTGCAAACATTCAAGATGCAGTCAGGACCAAGAATGACAAGTCGTACGAGGCTTACTCCCTATCAGAATATGAGCAAATCAAGAACTGTACACTGCGAGGTATGCTCGACTTCGACTTCGATCAACGTGCACCTATTCCAATCGACCAAGTGGAGCCATGGACGGAAATTGTTAGACGTTTCGTCACAGGTGCCATGTCCTACGGTTCGATCTCCATGGAAGCACACTCGACTCTTGCTGTGGCTATGAATCGGCTCGGCGGAAAGTCCAACACCGGTGAAGGTGGTGAGGACCCGGAGCGTAGCTTGAAGATGGAGAACGGCGACTCTATGCGTTCCGCTATCAAGCAGATCGCTTCTGGTCGTTTCGGTGTAACATCCAACTACCTTGCCGACTCAGATGAACTTCAAATCAAGATGGCCCAGGGAGCCAAACCTGGCGAGGGCGGTGAGCTTCCGGGCCACAAAGTGTCTCAGTCAATTGCGCGTACTCGACATTCCACCCCTGGCGTCGGTCTCATCTCCCCTCCTCCACATCACGACATTTACTCTATCGAAGATCTTAAACAATTGATTTACGATCTCAAGTGCTCCAACCCAAGAGCAAGAGTGTCTGTCAAACTGGTGTCTGAGGTGGGTGTCGGTATCGTTGCTGCCGGTGTGGCAAAGGCCAAATCTGATCACATTTTGATATCCGGCCACGACGGCGGCACCGGTGCTTCGAGGTGGACTGGTATCAAATACGCCGGCCTTCCATGGGAGCTTGGTCTTGCCGAGACCCACCAGACTCTTGTGCTGAACGATCTCCGAGGTCGTGTGATCGTGCAAACTGATGGCCAGATTCGAACCGGTCGCGACGTTGCAATCGCTTGCTTACTCGGTGCTGAAGAATGGGGCTTCGCTACGACGCCTTTGATTGCCATGGGCTGCATTATGATGCGCAAGTGCCAGTACGCATGGTCCCCTCACCTCCTTCCGTTTCCAATTGTACATGCTAACAAACGTGCGCAGCCTGAACACTTGTCCTGTCGGCATCGCTACTCAAGATCCTATTCTCAGAGAAAAATTCGGAGGCACTCCCGAGCACGTCATCAATTTCTTCTACTATGTGGCCAATGAACTTCGCGCCATCATGGCCCAGCTTGGCTTGAGAACAGTAAATGAAATGGTGGGTCGCGCCGAACTCTTGAAAGTCCGCGAAGACCTCCGTACGGCCAAGACTCAGAACATCGACCTGTCCCTAATCTTGACACCCGCCCATTCTATCCGCCCTGGTGTGGCGACCTACAATGTCCGCAAGCAAGACCACAAGCTGCACACTCGACTGGACAACAAGCTCATCTCCGAATCTGAGCTTGCCCTGGAGAAAGGGTTGCCATGTCGGATTGAGACCGACATCGTCAACACCGACCGCGCACTGGGTGCGACCCTGTCCTACCAGATCAGTAAGCGATATGGCGAGGCAGGTCTCCCACAGGATACTATTCACGTCAATATTAGAGGCTCCGCTGGCCAATCCTTCGGTGCCTATCTTGCGCCCGGGGTCACCTTGGAGCTAGAAGGCGATTCCAACGACTACGTCGGCAAAGGGCTGTCAGGTGGTCGCTTGATTATCTACCCTCCCCGCAGTGCCGTCTTCAAGGCCGAGGAGAATATCCTTATTGGCAACGTCTGTCTTTATGGTGCGACAAGCGGCACCTGTTACTTCAGAGGTGTTGCTGCCGAACGGTTCGCTGTCCGCAATTCAGGTGCCAACGCTGTCGTTGAAGGCGTTGGTGACCACGGCTGCGAATACATGACTGGTGGTAGGGTTGTTGTACTGGGAAGCACTGGTCGGAACTTCGCCGCTGGTATGTCAGGTGGTATTGCCTACGTTCTGGACATGAACCAAGATTTCCATTCAAAGATCAACATGGAAATGGTGGAAGTCTCCGATGTTGATACACCCGAGGAGATTGCCTTCCTGCGGGGAATGATCGAAGATCATCACCATTACACCGGATCAGAACTGGCGGCTCGAATTCTGCTCGAATTCAACAGAGCCCTTCCGCGCTTCGTGAAGGTCTTACCTACAGACTACAAGAGGGTCTTGGCGGAGCAAGCGAAGCAGGCTGAGGAGGCTAGGAAAGCAGAATATCCTCTCCCGATCCTGCCAGGGAATCCTGTGCGCAATCTTCACCAGGAGCAGCGCGAAATCCGTCACGAGAAAGAGGGCAAGCAGCAAAAGGCGAACATGTTGGACATCGAGGAAGGCATCAACGGAGATGCTGACCAAGCCAAGCACAAGGGGGCACTTGTGCTTGACAAGACTCGAGGTTTCATGAAGTATGCACGCCGTGCCGAAAAGTATCGCAATCCGAAGACCCGGGTCAAGGACTGGGCCGAGCTTTCTCACCGCCTCAACGAAGACGAGTTGAAGTACCAGTCGGCCAGATGTATGGATTGTGGTGTCCCTTTCTGCCAGTCTGATACCGGTTGCCCCATCTCGAACATCATCCCCAAGTGGAATGAGTTGGTATTCCAGGTAAGTGACCGTCTCCCTGATGCCTCTTCAAGCTGCTGCGAACATGACTAGCTGACAGATCTCCAGGATCAATGGAAGGATGCTCTCAACCGTTTGTTGATGACCAACAACTTCCCTGAATTCACCGGTCGTGTCTGCCCCGCTCCCTGCGAGGGTGCATGTGTCCTAGGCATCAACGAAGATCCAGTTGGCATCAAGTCCATTGAATGCGCCATCATTGACAAAGGATTTGAAATGGGCTGGATGGTGCCCGATCCGCCGCAAGAGCGTACTGGTAAGACGGTTGCCGTTATTGGCTCGGGTCCAGCAGGCCTTGCTGCTGCCGATCAGCTCAATCGTGTCGGACATACCGTCACCGTCTACGAGAAGTCCGATCGTGCCGGTGGTTTGCTCATGTACGGCATTCCCAACATGAAGCTCGACAAGAGAATCGTCCAACGAAGAGTTGATTTCATGGCAGCGGAAGGTGTCCAGTTCAGGACAGGTGTCATGGTTGGTCCGGGTGAGGAGGTCAGCCTCGAGTCGCTGCGCCAGAAGCACGATGCAGTAGTCATTTCTACTGGGGCTCAAGTGCCCCGGGACTTGAAGATCAAGAATCGGGAAGCCGAGGGTATTCACTTTGCCATGGAGTTTTTGCATGCAAATACCAAATCGCTGCTCGACTCTCAGCTGGGCGACGGCCATTACATTTCCGCCAAGGACAAGCATGTCATTGTTATCGGAGGTGGTGACACCGGCAATGACTGTATTGGTACTTCTCTGCGACACGGAGCCAAGTCCATCACCAACTTCGAGCTCCTGCCTCAGCCACCGCCAGAGCGTGCTCGCGACAATCCATGGCCTCAGTGGCCGAGAATCTACCGTGTCGACTACGGCCACACCGAAGTCAAGCAACACTATGGCAAGGATCCTCGCGAGTATTGTGTCATGACGAAGGACTTTGAAGTCAAGGACGGACGCATTGTCGGCATCAACACAAACCGAGTCGACTGGACCAAGAGCGCCACGGGTGGTTGGGACATGAAGCCCCGGGAGGGAAGCGATGAATATTTCCCGGCAGATCTCGTCCTTCTATCCATGGGTTTCCTGGGTCCCGATGACCGTCTCTTTGAAGGGCAAGTTGAGCTCGACCCGCGAAAGAACATCAAGACACCCAAGAACATGTACAACACCAACCTTCCGGGCGTTTTTGCTGCTGGTGACTGCCGACGTGGCCAGTCCCTGATCGTCTGGGGTATCAACGAAGGTCGCCAATGCGCTCGACAGGTGGACAGCTTCCTCATGGGCGAAGGCTCTATCCTCCCAGGGGCGGGTGGGATCATCCAGCGCGCTCAGCATGACGCTGTGCCTGTGCCCAAGGAATCGAAGGCGCACAAGGGCGGCGACATGGCGCACGCAGCTGAGGACTTCAAGCGTGGCACTGAGATCAAGGTCAATGCTTGATTGTCTGGGATTTATCGAAGATTAACGCTTGCATGGAAAAGCGGGATGCACCCAAAAATTCACGCGGGGTGGCATTTCATCAATCTTTTGTTTCACGGTTTGGCACGATGAGCGCAATCAGTCTGTCTCAACGATACCCTGATGAGCGCATTATGAATGTCGACAAGCGAGATGGATGTACTGGGAACTTGCCGCGAACGACGATTTCCGATACTTACGATCGTTTTATGAGCGAGAACATTTGTTTCAGCATGGTTTCCTCCAAAAGGTCACAGTCTTCTATGATTTGATGGTTTGGTTTTTGGGTGAGCAACTGCTATGGGGATCATTGTAACTGAAAAGAATCAAACTGGGGAGCACTGCACACTGCCAATGGAAATGTATCAATACACATCAGCGGTAGATAGCAGATTCAATGATATTATTCAGCCTGTTTAGTTACGGTTTTGAAGGTTGCAGGTGGATTGCGTAGCTTAATCTCGAAGCAGAGGGGCTCCTACCAAGCAGTCGCGTTGAGAAAGTAGAAACGGGCTTCTAACGAACCTGAAGATAGCGAACAGGAACGGGATATACCAAGCTGTTGCTTGACAGTCTTCTCAGTCATGTGGGGTAATCGCCGCAATTGACTGCGAAGATTTGGCTGGTCCGTGAAGCCTGTAGTCACTTCGGACTAATGCATTTATTCGCAGGACGGAAATTGATCGCTCCTGTAAGGCTGCCGGCGGATCCAGTGTGTACTACAGCGCCTCGAGGGGCAATAGTACGGACAAATCCATCCCTGAATAATGCTAGTCTGTGACATCGTAGCCATCGGCACCGATTTAACCCCATTACTTGACCTCGTATACAACAGGGGATTGCCCCGCTTGCTATGCGAATTAATTGTCCTCTGGCAAGGTGGGAGAGGTGGCCAAATGCCTTTTCGATTATGGCGCCCAGTGTAGGACGAGCCTTGCAAGAAGAGTGATACAATCTGAAGGGGAGTAGGCCGATTTCTCATTGTATACATAAACACCACATCTCACCTCGTCTGGAGACCTGGTGTCCAACCTGCTCATCTCTCTTTCCAGCCAGTCAATACTACAATCGCCCATTCACAACCAGTGCCAACTAGATTTCTCCGTTGAGAATGTCGATCGACGAAAAAGAGTCCGGGGTCGTCGCCGTGGAATACAGTAGTGATGCTCCCGTCCACTCACCCCCACAAAAGCGGACTCTGCGTGGTGTGGTCCTCGTTCCTCAGCCTAGTGATGACCCCGAAGATCCGTTGGATTGGCCACTTTGGAGGAAATTGATGACTCTGGCTATTGTCGCGCTCGCTTCGTTGATCTGTTCGGCTCAAGCGCTTGCCAATCAGTCAGGGTTCTTTCCACAGGCACTTTTATATCACAAAACACCTGTGCAAATCTCTTATTCAGTGAGGTCCCGCAAGCCAGCTCGGAAGGAGCTATATGACGACAATTCAAACATATCGTGGCGGCTGACTTCATGGACAGATCAGTGCCTTCATCGCTGGATTCACCACCGGTCCATTCTTATGGGTACCACTGTCTCACCGTATCGGTCGGAGTTCCTGCATCTTCTGGAGCTTGATCGGGTCGGCCTTGTGTGCTGTTTGGGCTGCAGAGATGCAAGGTCCAAATGACTACATACCCTTTGTTATTTCGCGATGCATCGGAGGCACTTTCGGCTCTGCCACAGTCGTCGTTGGAGCTGGTACGATCCTCGAAGTGTTCTTTCTCCACCAGCGAGGAAGAGCTTTTGTTTCCTACACCATCGCCACCCTCTTGGGAAACGTGATGGCCCCGACAATCAGTGGCTTTATTGTCGAGAACAACGATTGGCCTGTTCAATACTGGTGACGATAGGTGTCCAGGCTGTCCTTACAATCTGCGCCTTTCTGTTCCTCGGTGAAACGCACTATAATGCCGACGACCCCGGTTCCCACTATCGTCCTCGATCGTGGATCAACGGAAGGATCGCGACATTCTTCCCTGGCACTAGGGTGGCACCGAAAGATCTCAGAAAACGCAACTCCAAGTTTGCGGCATTTCTCATCGCAATCTGTCCCGTCACAATGCTCGCCGGAGCGTTCCTACTGACCTCTTTCGGCTTTGCGATCGCCATTGCAACCCTTTCGTCGATCTACCTGCAATTTCCTGTCGAATTGGGCGGCTATGGCTTTACACCACTGCAGAACGCTCTATTTACATTTGCGGCGTGGGTTGGTCTGGGCGCGGCCTTTATCTACAGTGCCAACGTCATGACCGCGTCCCGCTATGGGTGTGTCGGCGAAACGGTGGTGTCTGGAAACCCGAATATCGCATCTGGCCACTTATTACACTACCATGTGTCTTCCTCCCAGTGGCCTTGGGGCTTTTCGGTGCCAGTCTCCAGTATCATCTTCACTATATGGTCCTCGCGCTGTCCATTTTCCTGATTAACTTCTGCGAGATTGCCCTCGTGCCCCTTATTGTCAACTACATCGTCGAAGGCTTCACATCGCATGGTCCGGAAGTGATTATGGTCTTATTCTGCTGCCGGAATGTTCTGGCACTTACGATTCCTTTCTTCATCGAAGCGTAGACTGCAGCAGTTGGGGTGGGCTGGGTCTTTGGCATGCTGGCCTTTTTCTCTCTTCTTTCGTTCACGGCCCCGTTTCTCCTCGTCTGGAAAGGGGAAGCCATTAGGAAGCTCTCATTTGGACGGCTGAGAAAGGCGGAAGATGGCGTGGTTGTGGAGGAAGCGCCTCTTAGGCATGGCGAGGAAGCAACCTGAGCGACCAAACTTGTGGACTCATGGGATACCTGGCCAGTGGTCCTGTACAGGTACCAGCCTAATTTCTCGTCCGTGTTAACGGGAATTCTAACTGAAATCGAGCTAGGTGTAAATGGACTGGACTGTATTTCCGTTCTATCTATACAGAGGTAGAACTCTGTTGACGATGAACAGATCTACGTCCACGGAACCTATGGACAACATGGTGGGTATGACTCTTAATCTTCCACGACCAGCGGATGAAGTCATTAAAGATGGCCTTACTCGACAACCGTTGCTCACTCATTTAACAAGTGTCTAGTGGAGTCGAATACATTTTTAAAGGGATTGAAAGAGGACGGAGCCACTCGCAGTTGTTACCACCTCCTTCGCTGAGCAATTGCATGTGCATGCTTCTTGATATATCCCCGTCTACTCTATGTGCTATCAATAGGCGCCAGAAACCGGATTCAATCAATTTTCACACGGCTCTGTGTTGCCAAAGTCATTATATCGAACCCATCTTTAGCAGGCAGGCGAAATCGTTGATTAATTCTTGAGGGTTGCATTTGCGGGATTCCTCACCACAACTGTGGGGGTAAGAGTGTGTACAATTCCCCGTTTAGGAACGACTGTGTGCAATTACCCGCGGGGTCATCTCCGACCGCGATATCCAGAAGAGAGGCCACAGTCAGTGTCCGTACTATTCCAAACTTGCTTGCCGGCAATGTAGATCGTGGTGTCCGCTTTGTTTAAGAATGGCGAACGCCCACGAGACAAGCCATCCTCGTAGGCGTGCGCGGATTGTGTGGCCACGAAGCTTCCTCAGCCTTGTCACCTAGATCACTGATCGTGTTCCTTTCGTTCCTTCGCTTGTTATGGCGAGCACCTCATTGTCTGATATGCCAACTGAGCACTCCTTGGGCAGGGCAATTGTGGCCCGCGGCCAGCAGGAGGAGGGCAAGCGGGTTATGGAAGAAATCCGTCCAGGAGAAGTTGGAGACAACGAACTGCTGCTTCAGATGGTAGCGAGTGGTATCTGCCACACGGACCTCCATGTCGGCAATGCGAGGAAAGGCATGGGAGTTGCGTATCCACGCGTTCTTGGACACGAGGGCAAGGGCACCCCGGGCGGAGGACCGCCCTGAACAAACAGCACCAATTCCAGCCAGGCTAATATACAGTATCTCCACAGGCCCTGGTATCGTCGTCCGAATCGGACAGGCCGTCACCGCCGCCAGTGTTGGGGATCCTGTCTTGCTTTCCTTCAATCCCTGTGGAACTTGTGGGGTCTGCATCTCCGGCCATCCCAACACGTGCGTCCATGCCTTCTCACTGAACTTTGCGCCGAGAGAAGGGTTTTCATCCTCCTCGACAACCTCAGAGTCCGGCTCACCTGAGCAGATCTACGGCCGTTTCTTTGGTCAGTCGTCCTTTGCCAGTCTTTCCGTTGTCCAGGAGCGGTGCATTGTCAATGTCAAAGGGCTGCTGAGCAAAAAGGAAGATCTTCAGTTGCTGGCACCGTTAGGGTGCGGTGTTCAAACAGGAAGCGGGACAATCCTGAATGCTGGACAGGCTAGTGAATCAGATGCCGTGGTGATCATGGGTTTGGGAGGCGTGGGCCTAAGTGGAGTGATGGTGAGAATTCCACCATCTGCATTATGCAACCTTGGCAAGTGTGTGTGATGAAACACTGACGAATGCGGTACGAATGCCATTCGTACCAGGGAGCCAACATTCGAAAATGCCGTATCATCATCGGTGTGGACAAGGTTCAATCGCGGTTAGATCTGGCGAAGGAACTCGGGGCGCCCCATGAGATAAACACGGGATCTTTGGGGTCGCTCGCTGAGATCGAAGCAAAGGTCAAGCAGATCACGGGCGGCTTGGGCGCAACGATTGTCATGGACACCACGCGGCTTTTGCCCCTGATTGAACAAGGCCTCAAGGTCGTCGCAAATTGCGGCAAATTTCTCCAGGTTGGCAGTCCTCGTTCTGGAGGCGAGGCGAAGATCCCTATCCTCGACTTCATATCTCTTGGGAAATCGTTTATTGGCGTAGCGGGAGGGGATACAATCCCTACCCAGCACGTGCCGATGATGATTCACTGGTGGATAGAAGGGAAACTCCCTTTGGAAAAGCTGGTTCGATACTTCAAAGCGGAATCCTTCCAGGAGGCGATCGAAAGCATGCTCAGTGGGGAGACTGTCAAACCAGTCCTGGTCTGGTGACGTTTTCAATGATATTCGAGACTCGCTGCTCCCAGCTTCACTATCATCATTTTCGCCGGAGCCGAAACCGGGAGGATCTTTTTGCTGAGGATATGGTTTGGTAGTGAATAGTTTTGACAATACCTTTTCCGGGCTACATAAAGATGTTCCCTACCACACCCCTTCCCATCCCAATTTTGATTCAACGTCGTAAACGATAGTACATGGGACTTGGACTCGAGTCCGTCTTTTATCCCATACCGACCCCCGACAATTTGAGACTCCAGAAACGTAAAAGTCCCGGACTCGTCACAATTCTCAATTACAAGCTTGACCAACTTGGTCGTGATCGGAAACGTGACTTCATTGGCAATTCGTTCTTTCTCCGCCAATTTGGCCCATTTGAGGAAAATCTGGGCGAGCTGCCACGAGTCCATCGCGTGTCTCATGAATCCGACCCGTTTCCACATGTCCGCGACCTCGCAGATGCCCGAATCTGACGCCAGCGAGATAGAAGAGCGCAACCATGTCTCCTTCCAGTGTCTCAGGCCATGTTCTACCGCGGAAAGTTGGGAGCCGTAAGGTAGCAATGCCTGAATTTGTGTGAGGAGCGAGTGAAGACCTTGAAGAGAACGAACTAAATTAGCGAGAGCTTTGGGGAAAGGAATTCAACAATCGAGTTCAAAGGTTGGGGTTGGTGGTGGTTACCGCTAAGGATTGTGAACATGTTGTAGATGCTCATGCATGCCAACCGGCTCTGGAATGGCGAAGTGAGGTTCTCCTTGCAGATGGAGCTGATAGCAGACCGTAGTGTCAGTCGTTCCTCTTTGGTATCTTCGCAGTGCACGCTCAGCATGGCGAAGCACTCTTTCGACGAGAGGGCCCGGAAAGACTCTTCAGGGTAGCTCAGGTCCACCTCCATTTCCTGGGCCAAGATCTTGGGCGGGCAATCTCTGAACAGGAAAAAGGCGACATCAAGCAGAAAGACCTGCGTCAGAGTTCTTTCGAGGAGAAAAACAACGTATTAGCACCCAAGGACGTCAGAGATGGGAGTAATGAGGAAGGCACACACCGGCTAAATACTTCTTTGTAGATGAAGGCTTTCCAGTCAAACAGAAAAGGGTCTTTGGTGTTGACAGGTGTGAGGTTACGGCTAGATCGAATGAGATCTCTGGTGACCTGTCGGATGATAAGCTGGTGATCTTTTAACGGTTCAATCAGGAGTCTTGTTGAAGTGTAAACATACCGTGACAAGTGTAGTGTGGCGCTCGTTTCGAATCCTCTGCCAATTCTCTTCAGCACCCTCCCAGTTCTGTAATACGCAAATGAAATATGCGGCTTGAAGTGCTTCAAGTCTCTTCGAATTCTGCAGTTCGCCTTCGCGCTCGCGAGGTGGAGAGTGATACAGCCGTTTGTCGTCAAAGACCATTTCTTCGACGCTGTTGAACCAGAGCTTTGCAACGTTTTTGTCCGAAGCTTCCAAGGACAAGGGTGCACCGACAAGGACCATCGACGCGATCAATCCGGCGGAAGTATTGGTTGGGGAAAAGGTAGGCTTATGAAGCATTGGACAGTTTGGGTGCCAGGATGACCAGTAAAGTGTCATATACCGTCGCATCTGCGGCGGAGAGAACGTGTAGAAGCACATCTTCTCGAGCAGTTCCGACCATTTGATGGTGATGGCCGAGGTCTTGCGTTTCTGGCAAGTGGCTTCTTTTATGCCCGCCACGATTTCGTTCGTCTTCGGGAATAAAGGATCGCGCATCCATTCAATCCAGGGGTCCGGGGCTGCTTGCCTCACCTCCAGCTCCGGATAGATGGTTGTGGAAAGATGGTCCAGAGAAGAAGGGCGCACGTTTCCAAAGGGACGATCGAGTTTCGAAAAGGAGTAATTTTGTTTGGGTATATTGTAAGTGTGCGACGACATAAATTCCTCTCTGTCATATGAACCTCCATCATTTGTCGCCTCGTCCGATTCCGTGTTGTCGAGCGAGAATATGCTATTGAGGTCAAACATGTCCTGCCAGTCAGGCCCGTTCGTTGGTGTTCCAACTTGGCTTTGCGAGGTGCCATTAGCAGCAATGATGGCCTTTCTTTGTGTCACGCTGCCACAGTCAAAACAAGAGACGAACCCAGTGCATTTCGCATAACTAGCCAAAATTTGGAACTGACACGAGATACTCCCCTCTGCGTGGAGAGTAAAGAGCTTGTCTGTCGTCGGTTGTATTATGTGCATGAGGAGGACATCGACCCGTTGTGGCTCGAGGACATCAAGCGTGCTCCATAGTCCAGTCGATGGTAAATAGTCAAAAACCCCGAGGAAAGGAAGAGTAGACATTCAATCAAAGAAATGTCGCAGAGATGAATGTCGACACCACCTCCACTCGCCCTAGCATCGAGACTTTCAACTTTCTACCATTTCACCTAATACACTTGATGTCCGATGTTAATTGTCCGTGCTCCTGCGAGAACGAGCGCGATTTGAACGGCTGCAAGCCTTACCTGAATGACGACACAAAGCTATCAAATTCGCGGAAGGTGTTGAATTTTCGTCTAACAACACTCTACCACATCAACTGTGCTCGAACAACATCGCGACTAAATGCGTTTCTCCCAACCAGCCAAGCAAAGCCGGCCCCTATCAAGTATCTGTGATGTTATGCTATACGCGTGGTCACTTGATGACTTGAGCATTTGGCTAATTAAACCCCTGGTGGCAATCTCGGACCAATCTCAATCCGTTTCTTGATACTTTCGTGAGACTCTCCACTCTGTGGACGCCTGACCAGATCCTCCGGATCAAAATCCGTCCCGATTGGGTTCATTGCAAACAACTCTGACGTGATGAAGACATCCGCCTCCTCAATCGAGTCGAAATTGTCAGTCTGGGTCTCAATTTGTTTTCCATGAGGATCCGTATAGCAGATGTTGGTGGTCGGCCCGTGGTTGACGCACCAGGTTGGCAAGATGCCCGCCGCTTTGCGTTGACGGTATGCCAGTGCGAGATCGTCGAGGGTGTCGTAGGAAAATGCGATATGCTCCAAGCCTGCAGTCTGGGGATTATTGGGCCCTGTCCCTGGTGCTTGGAAGAGCGCGATGCGGTGATGCTCATCATCGTATCGGAGGAAGGATATCATCGGGCTTTCGTGGCAAACTTTGGCACCCAGGCATTAAATTATTGAATTCATTATCCAGCACCGCTCTGGGACCCCAAATTCATCGACGATACATTAGCCTGTCCCGGGCTTTTAGATGGGGCAGGTCGAATACTTCCCAGGGTTCATTTGGCCCTTATGCTGGAGAGAACCCTTAACACGCCCGCAATTGAGCAATTTCGCTCGTGTTCATTGAGCAGATTAGTCTGTCTTAAGCACTCGAAACTGAACCCGGTCTCTAATCACTCATTTTCCTTGTCCAAGCCGCCTTATCAATTGCCAGACTGCACGTGATGGCTCTTTCCTCCCCGTCTACATCAAACATATGTTGGCTTACTCCACTAGAGAGTAGCCTTTCAATTGACTCCCTGTCACGACAGGAAGTCTCAGTTCACAAGAAGAATTAAAAGGATCTTTCAGTCACGACTCGCGATGTCCAGAGATTGTGTCCAAGTTCTACCTCCGAAGCGTGTTTTGCGTAAGAGGGACACATGCCCTCTACGCGACACCTGGAGGGGGAACAAGCTGCTGAACCTCGATCATATTCCCATCTGGATCCTCCACGGTCAACAGCTGTGCAAATCCCACGAGTTCCTGCCCCTTGACGAGTAGGTCACGCTCCGTCTGATTTTTGGTTGCATAGTCGCCAGCACCAAGCGCATTCTCGACTGAGGCGATGCCCTCGGCACTCTGACCGATACGCTTGGTGATCTTCACTCCGAGCCTTTCCATCCGCTCCTGAGTCTTCGCGAGGCTGGGTACGACTAGGCCGATGTGACTAAATGTGTTGGGGCGCTGAGTAGTAGCTGTCATGCCTGTGTCTTCGGAATTTGCAAAGTACTGGAACTCCAGAAGTCCCCCGGCATTGTTCTTCTCCCGCAACAATTCCTCGCCGGTTTGGTAGCCGGTGCCGTTCTTCCCACCGTGGGCGTGGCCCATGTACGTGACGCTGTACGAGGGAGTCAATTGCGCGGTGAAAAGATGGCGCATGCCGAGAACATTGCCATAGAAGTCCATGCTGGCGGTAAGGTTGCGCACAATAAGGGAGAGGTGGTTGAGGTTGTAACCAATGGTCTCCTGGGCTGCAGGCCCATCAGTCCCGACTGTCAGGAAATCGGCGCTATCTTGGCGAGATTCAAGGGAACAGGCATGGGCACCATGGATGGAGAGCGCGAGGCAGACGGCCAGGAAACTAATGGTAACCATGGTGATGATGCGATGTAGCGACGGGTGTTTTGATCGTCAACGTCTCTAAAGAATATCGCTGCAAGTTTGTTGAGAGGTTGAGCATCTGGACGGGCGATGGGCAGCCTTCTTATAGCCACCTGGAAATCGAGCTTCATACTCTAGCATCACCAAGCAGTATGTGCTGATGCTGATCTTCGACCGAAAGACCATAAGTATGGAGCTTGGCGATTATGACCACCGACTTGACCTCCTGATGAGTCTGAACGATTGGTGTCAAGCTAACCCAATTTGGTTCTATGGCACGCTCTCCATCAAGGTTTTCGGAGATGATTCTCAATGGGGATAGGATCTCCCTTTCCGCCCTTCAGGCACCCCAGTCGGAGGAAGACGTACTCCCCTTTCACCAGTCAAGGGACTTCGCCAGCGCCCTGTACTTCCTGTTATATTGGCTATCGCAGAACAGAAAATTCTTTCCTCATGCCGCTCATTCGGTAAGGGACGCGGTCGGGCTACAGCAATTTGGTCCAATTGCACACAGACGAAGCTATGCCAGGGGTTCCTTCGAGCCGGGGATGCGATGCATGCAGAGAGCAGAGAAAGCGGGTAAGCATCCCCAGTGAAGACAGAGCTGTCAGGCTAAGAGCCCAAAGTGTGACCAGAAGAAGCCCGTGTGTGGTCGTTGTGCACGCCTGCGTATACACTGCATTGGATCGGGGACCCGGCGATACAAATTCAGGGAATACAAGGCTCCTTCGCCGGTAACAGAGGCTGGTCAACGACGGGGGGTGTTATTTGTTCACCGAAGCCTGAGTAACGAATTGACGCTGTTGGCCTCGTCCTTGATCGAGCAGATCGAGGTGGAGGATCTGCGCTACAACCTCTCGTTTGCGTGTGGTGATGTTCTCAGAGATGTGCCGCGGCGACTAGGTTCAAATAAGACTCTAGACGCAGCCGTCAGTGCTTTCACCGCCTCAATCCCTTATGTCTTGACCCGCCGGCGGTCTCCTCAGATGCTTCGAAAGTACGGGATCGCTTTAAATGAGCTGCGGACCAGTTTAGGCATTCCGGCCGAAGCTCGAAATGCGAGTACTATATGCGCCATATACCTCATGTGGGTCTGCCAGGTCAGTGATCCAGGTTGTCTGCAGGTTCTCCGCCTCCTAACACATCCTGCTTAGGCGTGGATCGGCATGCCCGGCGATATAGAGCCTCGCCACGGAGAGGGGTTGGCACAACTGTTGAGTCCGAGCCCGCTTCAAGTAGAAGACGCGTTCGACGAGCGAGTCCTTGGAACCGTGATTCCAGCTATGGTATGTCGTCAAGGTAGATGGGTATCTGCTTGGAATATACTGACGGTACTCTCAAAGCTTGTTGAAGCGATCTTGAACCCCAGGGTCCAAATCCACCTCTGGCTCAAGCGATGGTGCGAGCGTGTCAAAAGCACCATCGAAAACAAAATGCCCGCGGACCAGCAATCCGTGGCTTGGGTGCTGGGAGTCATCCTTCGCATTCCTGATCTCATTAGGTTCGCCCCGAAACTGCGCAGCGAAACCAGGACCTTGTACACCGCGCGGAACCCAGAACTGGCATATCTCCGTCGCGATTTAGTCACAGTGACAGCCGCTCTCCGATACTGCAGTGCAGGCGGTGTGGCTCCGACAAGACGGTCTGCAGCAAACTCGATCGCCCGGGCCCATGTGCGCCGCCAGTGCCTGTACGGCTTTGGACTTACCATGGTCATCTTGCTCAACACAATACTCCGCGCATACGACCCCAACGACGCAGACCTCGTCGATGAATCAAAGCACCTCACTCGCGAGATCATCACACTCGCCAAACAAGCATCCGCTTACCGACCCCTAGGTGCGGTGTACATGACCTTGTGTCTCATGTCAGCATGGGTAGCCTCCACCGACACAGACCTCGGCAGCCACGCAGAAGTCGAGACAATACTAGCTGAATACCAATTAGACTTCCTGGGGCCGCGTGCGATGGACGGTTGCGTTAAGATGTTGGCTGTCATAGAGCAACTGCGCGCCGCCGCTAATAGATGGCGAATGGAGACATTGGACATGCCCATCAGTGGAAGAAGCTTTCCGATCAGAAACCATCCCGCTGTGACATCTGATGGAGACTTCAACAAGGGTGCATTGACGACTGCAGAAGGTATGGCTGCACCAGAGATGCCGCCCTGGTCTCCTACGGCAGCGGTCTGGCCGCAGGAGCCGATCTCCAAGTCAGACTCCAAGTGAGAGAAAACTTAACCAAATATATGCATCTGCTTTGATACTTAACTAACCCCGTGACAGCCTTTCCCTCTCTACAGAAGTCTCTGTACCACAAGACTCTCAGCCTCACGGTGCCTTGCCACCGTCCCCGTTTCCCGACAGCCACGCATTCGCTCCTCTCTTCGTTGGCACTCTCGCCGCCTTGGCTTCAGGCTAACACCAAGTGGCATTTCCCAACGGCAAGTTGAGGGAAAGAGCCAGATGACTGCATTTTTGAATTTTACTTCAAGTTTCTCAACCTAAACGGGCCCTTTGAAAATCCAATGTATATAGACATCTGTTAAACGATGTACGTCAAGGATTGCAATACGTAGAAATCTGATATCATCCCTGAAGCGATATATATCGTTCGAGAAGTTAAGGTAGAAACATAGAGCGCAAAAACTCCACTCTCTTTACTGTTGAATCTGGGCCTTGTCCATTGGCCGCTGTCTGCAAACCGGCTGAGGAGCCCCAAAGTGTCCACAGGGTAGGGTCTGAGTCACTTCCCCATGGGAGGAGTGACTTGGGTTGAGGCCCATAGGAAGGAAATATAGGTAAGGGCCTTTAGGGAAGAAAATATAGGTAGGAGGACCTGGGTAAGTTCCAGATGGGCGTTCGCTAGCATTCATGGAGCCGGAAGGTTCGACTTAAGTGACTCGAAAGGGCCCTACTATAAAATTACTTTCGAGCTCCAGACGCCGATTTGAGCTTTCGACAGTACTCCCGTCACGTGGAAACATACCCAGGTCCGCTTACCTCTGTCCCTGTACCTATTAGCGCTTACCCGTATCCCTCTTCCTACGATACCTCGAACCTTTTCCGGCTCCGCTATTAAACTCCCCTCTAGTGCCTACCCAGGTCCTCCTACCTATATTCGCTTACCCAAATGCCCTTACCTATATTTAGTCCCTCGGCGCAAGACAGGGTGAAGTGCCTGATTTTGGTACGCAACATACAACATCCTCGGCACCAGAATGCTAGAATCACCAGTCGAAAGCTGGTGATTGGCAACCGTGGCAACTCAAGACACCAAATCCCTATTTTGCGCGAAAAGCCTCCTGCAGATCTTGTGCAATAATGAAGAAGCGCCCGAACTCCTTCGAGCAAGACGCAGTAAGTGGCTCTTATGGATTATCGAGAGCAAGTGTGCCCCAAATACACAGAACAAGGACGACACGAGGGGTGGACCACATTTAGTCCCGTGGCCCAGTTTTCGCCCCTGCCCTCTCCATGCCTGCGGCTAACACGCCCTGGTGAGTCCTGAGCAACGGCAAATAAAACCTCTTGAGAACTACCTACCTACGCAAACTTGGGTTCTACGGCAAAGTGCTTAACGAATTCATGATCCGGCAGGCTAACAGCCCCCGGCGCCCGGTAGTGCGGTGCAGATTTCGGGAACCCCGACCAAACTTTCCTTTGGCCATGCTGTCGCGGGGACCAAAAGAGGTCCCGAGGCATGATGCAGAACAAAATCCAAGCAACCCGGAAACGGACCCCTAGCATAAAATGCGTCGCACCACAGTCTCATCTCTGTCCCCTTATGCAAATCCTATGCATCGTATTTCGAATAGCCTGGCATACGGAATTGAAATGCGCTCGGGGGAGGAAACTCCTTGTCAGGCTGAAGGTGGCTTGGACACAAAAGGCTCTGTCAAGAGTCGCCAAAGGTCCCTGCAGGAGCCGACCGCGGACGCCGGGTTGGAGTTGCGGGCCGCCCGCTAGCCTGCCCACAGGAAGCCACACTTTGCAGATGGGCCAACACAAAGAAAGGATGCAGCGATTTATGTTACTACTTCAGTCCCTGTTGGTAGGGGCGAGCAAGCCTTTTCCCGCAAATGCGGAAAACGACGCAACCCTGGGCACACCAGCAACAGATCTAACGCCGATCATGGATACACCAGCTTCAGGTTCAAGTTATTCTCTTGGAGCGCATATATAAATTAAAGTCGCGTCGGATAACCTTACGCATCGCGGCGTGTGATGGCAATTTCTTCACAAGGACATTGTGTCTACTTTTGGCCATGTTCCTAAAGCGCTTTCGGCAATTTTCGAGCAAGACGCGGCCAGTGTGGTGGAGATACTTTCTGCACCAGGTCAAGATAGAGCTGTGCGGTAATGGCAGCCCCAATGCCATGTACTGGCATTCAGCCTCACCAACTTGGCCTACCTACCTTGACCCTAACCCTTGCTCCATGGTGTCGACTGACCACGACCCGTTGCTCTCGAGTGAAGGCTGGCCCCAGACAGGTCGACCATCACGAGCAGCGTGTTCGCCTTTGCCAGACGAGCCGGAGAGAACTTTGGACAAGAGACATCACAGTTTCTTAGTCACTTGAAGGACACATCTTTGTCTTCTTCATCCTAATGCACAAGGCGAAGTCAATTGGCCCGCGATCTAGGCATCCCAAAGCACGATCGGCGTCGCGATCTCAGGCGATCAAAGATGACATGACAAGGTGACGCACAGGCCACATGTCATGGACCTTCCGTAAGTGGCAAGTCCGGTCCGCGAATGACGATCATTGGCCGTTTCTTGCTAACCGGTGTGAAGGGCACAAACAGGTCGCAGATCAATACAGGCATCTTGAATGGCAAGTTAGTCAACGTTAAAATGGCTCCTGCTAAGCTTGTCGCTTGATTTGGATTTTGGCTTGCTTGTCACCACGCCAATCGCCGTTCGTCATACTTGTTGGGGGGACGGATGATGACGAGTTCTAAATATGGCTCCGCTTCTCGCCCAATGTCTCAGGCATCATAAATAGACTGGATGACCACGCGCAATTCTGTTTGAGGCTTTGGCCTAAGAAACAATGGATGCTGGTCTATAGACGCTTTGATTACATTGTTGGACACGGCTACACAATGAGCCAGCTTGAAAGCAACCTGGCGCTGAAGCACTAGTCTCGCTCTCTTATTTGATCCAGAAGCAATAAGTCACATTGCGCTCGCTACCTTTCTCCAGCCCATTGGGGTATGATCAGGCGGTTTCTCTGCGCCAGCTTGAAATGCGTCCTCGCTTCAAGCTTCGCCCCACTGTGTGCCTTCTGCCTGGCGCTTCAACCCGCACTTCGGGTTTCCACCTACCAGTCCCTTGAGAGTTGCAGAGGTCTGTAATTCCATCTTCGCTTCAGACCTAGAGACACCAGCAAGTTTACTATCACGTATCTTAGTCTCGAGACACTTCCTCCCTAGTGCAAATCCTGCAACTGGAGTTCTCGATGTCTCCGTGCAAGGCTCTGCGTTGCACACGAGCACGATCGTATTCAATATTAGCCAGGGTAACGCTTCACATGACAGCTAAGGGGCTTTCGTCTTGCAGGCAGACAGTAAAGATGGAAGAGCAGGGTATGGTCGAGGAGTTGCATATAATGTGATGCATTTCAGCAACCCAGGATGCTGAAACACTGGGAGCAGGATGCCATCTAAATTCTTCTGCTCGTGCCGCAAAATGCTAAAGAATACCATCGGGGTGGTAGACTCAAGCGGTAATACAAGTGGTCTGGACCGAGTAATGGCGGAAGAACGGTAACAGTCACCTGTTGACAGACATTGAGAGCAAATCTTCTGAATCGTCGTTGAGGTGGAGAGGCGACGATCAAGATGGCCTGTTTTCACAGGAGCGATAAATCTTGCCTCTGCGAAAAGAGTAAGCGAGCTTGAGCGCCTTTGGCCCCTCGATCTAGTTGCGGTCTTTATTTGGGGGATAGTCCAGGTCGCTTGAACAAAGGACAGACCTCAACCATTCACGCGCTTAGCCACGAGATGTCTGGCGTCCTCACTCTAATATTGCATGGGGCCTCGACGTGTTGGGGGCTGATTGGTGGATCTTTCTTATTGACTTCTCGCTACCGATTTGCGAGTAATAAGACGAACTGATTGCAATTATTTTACCCCCCCCCCCTAGTCCATAACAGCATCGACGGGACATGTCTAAGTCAGACAATAGCCACAGGTCTGCACACACCGGACAGCTGAAAAAGCTATCCACGTATTACAGAACTTGACAAATGGCCTAGCGAAGATCGAGTTCAGCCTTGTTGAATTGACGAAATCCGTGCTGCGGAACGTTGCACGTAACACGTCGTGCACGACATGTATGTTGATGCGGCCGCGTTATGCCTACAGCTTGTGTTTAGGCACATGCGGCTGAATACTTCGAGACTGCTCGAGATGGCAAGTGCCTTGGACGGTCGCAGGCGGAGAGCGAGGTCTGCGAAGTTAAAGTGGGCCCACAACACAGGGCATTTCATTGCGTAGGAATGCGCGTTATTCCGGGCGGACCGAATGAAATTGATTCTAAGCGATCGAAGCTTCACGAGACGAAGTCCTTTGGAGTTATCCCAGGGCGACGCATTGCCTTGATTGTTGCAAAGGACCATGTCTGAGGGGATCGCGACTGCAAACCAAGTCAGCCCGGGGAATGGGTTCGCCACCGGTTGGGCAGGTGCCTGCATACCGCAGTCTAACAAGCCGGATCTATTGGTTGGTAAATGCAAGCCTCGCCTCACTCACGCATCAGTTTCGCAACCAACCTCTCAGACTGCGACACATGCTTTCATCCATCGCGACAGCTGTCATTTTTGCACTCCTTATCGAACAAGTCGAGTCCGGCCACAAATGGCGACTTGTCGTGTCTTTATCGCTCTTGTTCAGACACAATGACACTCTTGGCCTGCTACGCAAATCACGCCTCAGATCCCAACACCGCTGGCAATATCCACTCAAGCCAGCAGTCCCCTAACCCGAACTGAGATAACTTCCAACGTGTAGACGGTCAATGCCGGGTGTGGAGAGCCCGTGACCATACATTCTTTAGCATTGGCCCCCGGCTCAAGATGAGAATGACCTTTAAGATCACTAACGTCGCTGTCCTCGTCTGTCACCTTGCAGTGCCCCTCCGCCGGAGACATCTTTACAATGGGCTCCGTTAACTCCGACAAGCCACCGAGAAGTTTGATCAAACTTCATTCCAAGGATCACGAAGAGATCTTGGACGTCATAGATCAGCTTCGATCAGAGGGTGTCAGCAGATATGTCGGACTCCCCCAGCTCATTGTGTGCGGTGACCAGTCGTCTGGGAAGAGCTCTGTGCTTGAGGCTATATCTGGACTCGATTTTCCACGAAAGGACAACCTGTGCACTCGATTTGCGATAGAGCTCATTCTAAGAAGAGCGAGCGAAGAAGTTGTGACTGTCTCTATCCTCCCCGATGATGATCGTTCGACGGAAGAAAAGGAAAAATTGCGCAATTTTACACCGCATCATTTGGCTCCCGAGCACTTTGCTGACATCGTTCAAAGTGCTGGAGATTTAATCGGGGTTGGGAGGGATGGACTCTTGTTCTCCAAGGACATCCTACGTGTTGAGTTGCAGAGCCCAGAGCAGTCCCATCTGACACTTGTGGATCTCCCGGGCCTGTACCACGCACCTGACGAATCGCAAGACGAAGAAGGGGTCGCGTTCGTCGAGTCACTGGTGTCGTCATACATGAATAATCCACGCAGCGTGATTTTGGCTGTAATTTCGGCCAAGAGCGACATCGCCCTCCAGAAGGTGACGGCATTGACTCGTAAGGTGGATCCCGAGGGAGCACGGACGATGGGAATTATCACGAAACCGGATACTTTACCTAAAGACTCGGAAATGGAGCAGTCTTTCTATCAGTTGGCGATGAACAGACGTGTGCGATTCAAGCTTGGACTTGGCTGGCACGTCTTGAAGAATCGAACCTACGAAGAACGACATATAACTTTGGAGGAACGGTCCCGCTCAGAGAACCAGTTTCTGTCTCAAAGCGTGTGGGCAGCCCTCCCGCGGAGCCAGATTGGCATCGAAAGCTTGCGGCCTCGTCTGAGCACGGTCCTACGAGACCACATTCTCTCATCTCTTCCTGGACTCATTGAGGAAGCTCAAGGGACACTACATCACAGTGGAGAGCATCTGCTACGGCTCGGGCACGCCAGACAGACCTTGACTGAGCAACGTCGCTACCTCTTGCGAAGTAGCGAGCGAATCAGTATCCTGATAAGCAACGCTCTGAATGGGATCTACTATGAC
This sequence comes from Phialophora tarda, assembly GCA_016109495.1. NCBI lineage: Eukaryota > Fungi > Ascomycota > Eurotiomycetes > Chaetothyriales > Herpotrichiellaceae > Phialophora > Phialophora tarda. Next base: position 30,433 of record JADWPL010000019.1, on the reverse strand, counting down.
CCATACTTTGGTGATGCAATGAGCGAAGAGGGCTACGAAAAGCGACTGAGAGCCGTTATACAGAACCGGCTGACCGACTTCTCCGACACTATGCGATCTCGTGGGGAATCGAGAAAGATAGTAGATGATGGCGATTCGGCGGAAGAACTTGAGTCTCATGTTCGCCGTTCCTCGTACATTGATGAAGTTCGACAGAGAATGCGACGGACCCGAGGCTGCGAATTGCCGGGAACATTCAACCCACTGATCATCGGGGACTTATTCTATATCCATGCGAGGCCATGGCAGAATATCACAACAGCTTGTGTCGAATCCCTGCTTCTCGACCTAAGGAAAGCAGTGATGCTAATACTGCAGGACACTGTGGACGACAAAACTCTCGAAGGTCTTCTTCGCCACGTCATCAACCCGAAATTTGACGAGCTGGAAGCATCCTTGAGATCCAAGGTCGATGAACTTTTGGAGCCTCAGCGAAAAGGACATCCCATCACGTATAACCATTATTTTACAGACTGCATCCAGAAAGCTCGCGACATGCATTTCCATAATTACATGAAGGAGAAAGTCAGAGAATTTTTCCCAAGCTCGCCATTCGGTCAGAGTCGCCGAGAGACCCACACCTTCGACATTGACGAGCTTGTCAGTGCTTTGACCATCCGAACCGAGACGGATATGGAAAAGTTTGCCTGTTCGGAGGCTGCTGAGTGTATGATGGCTTATTACAAGGTTCGCGAAGTATTATCCGAGTTAGGCACTTTATTGACCTTCTCCTCTCCATAGGTTGCGAGGAAAAAATTCGTCGATGACTTTAGCATTCTGGCCGTGGAAAGACGCTTTTTGGAACCACTCACGACTCTCTTCTCATCCCAGGCCGTCGATAGGTTGCCGGACGGTATAATCGAAGAAATTGCTGCCGAGGATGAGAGTTCGAGACTTGAGAGGCAGAGACTCGAAGAGAAAGTGGCTACCTTGCGAAGATTATTGGTACGGCTACGTCGCTTGGATCGACATCACCTGATCGGTAGGACCGTGCAAACAAATTTCATGGGACGGAAACTGACTCCACAGATAGACGCGCGAAACGTAGAAGAGCAGCATCCCTCGGGAGTATCTCCTGAACTCGACGACGATGGAAACACCAATACATCAAGTATACAAGAACAGTTGTCGAGACATGCCGAAGAATCAGTTCGCAGTGATGGCGACTTCCCGGGTATGGATCTGGCAGAGGAGGCCGTTGAGGTAGACCGGGCACCCTCTCCAGAGCCAGACAACTGGGATCCTCCATCGAAGAAGCCAAAGAAGAAGAAGCATCGTAGTGCAGGTCTTTGGGAGTGAGAGTTGTCCAAGCTTGTTGCCACTAACTCCTGCTTGCGTCAAGAGTTTGTGTCTTTTGACCTTGTCACACGAGAAGTTGTCCACAGGTGGTGCAGATACCTATAGTTGACCCGCTTTTCAAGTGTCTCGCCTAAACATTGGGGATGTCCGACCTGGCTCTTGTCATGATGTATTTGCAGCCCAAGCAGCTAGGGCTTGTATTAGTCCGTGTCATAGGCGCCGTTATTCCGTATGGGGCCAAAACTTGCATATTTTCGTTAGTCCGTATAACCGCATTATTCCGTATAAGCGCTCTGATTGGCCAGATTCGCTAGCGCCCTCGGCACAGTTGCCATACATGACTTGTTAGTCCGTATCCCATCTGCAGCCAAGATTGCTGACAGCAGGTCTTGGCATTCCCAACCAACACCTTTTACTTCCTCTTTTGCAGCTTCATGACTATATTACACCACCACAATGGCATTATAAAGACGTTCTATAAGAGTTCCTATTCCGAAACGTCATTTTGACAATGCCTCTATAATTTTACCCCTCAAAAAGCGCCAAAAAAGGGTACTAGAAGAGGTAGAAGCACTATCGCAAGAAGCAACGCGCCTAGACGCGACTATTGTAGTAGTCGCGTCTAAACTCGTGGTCACAGCCCGTACTCTCCACTAAGAACCTACTACTCTACTACTAATACTAGTCGAATTTAAGGATCTTAAGATTTATTAGAAAGAGCGAGAGGTAATTAACTTATTTATAAAGTTCTTTAGTCCTTAATCGCTAGTAGTCATTATATAGTTAATAAATACGCGCGTAGCTCGTGAAATAGCTATAAATGCTAGCCCTATAAGCACTTAACTATATTCTCGCCTATAGTACCCTATTTCGGTCGGAGAGCTACTCTAATAGCTTAGAATACTTATTTATATAGGTCTTTATATTGAGAAGTGTCGCTCGGACTATTAGCGCGCCTCCGGGCATAAACTAGGTTAATATATAGGTTAAAGTTAATGGGAATAAATATATCGCTTCTTAACTATTAACCCTAGCGAATCTATACCTTCTAACACCCTAATTTAGACTAAGCTAAAGCCTATTAACTTAATTATATAGATAAACTATTAGTAAGCTACTCGGCCTACTAGTTAGTTATTAATTAACGAGAGTATAGTAGCGTTCCGCGGCCGCTTAATATATAAGGTTAAGATAAAGGATAAGCCTATTAATAAAGGCTTTAAGCACTAGTCTTATAGTACTTCCGGCTTTATACATAACTAGCTATAGTACTTAAGCCGTTATAGGTCTAAAGAGTACTTAAAAAAAGGTAAGACCCGCTATTTTAATAATATACTAGAGTATAGTATAGTCCTCCTCGCACTAATATTCTAAGTACTAATTCGACTTATAAAGAGGCTAAGAACCCGCGATCCTTATATAAAATACACTATATTTATAGATAATCTCTTTCTTAATATACTAGTGGTCCACTAATTACTTAAAATAGAGATTAGTTATACGGGCACTACCTATAAGAATATAGTTAGGTTACCTATTAAGCTACTATTAAATAAGGCCGAGAAGGTATCTCTTAAATAGGGTAAATATACTGCGGTAAAGGCTAGTAATACCTTATACTTTATCTAGTAAGATAATAATATAGTCCTTAATATTATAATGTTATTTAGTATATATCGTAAAGAGAATAAGATTATTCGCCTCCGCTGAAGGCTAAAGAAGATCTCTACTAATACCACTATTATTCTACTTATCTTTAGCGCTAAGGTACGTAAAGAGCTACCTATTCTAATAGTTATTAATATATATAATCATTATATAAATAGCGTTAACATTACTAACTAGCTACGCGCCTTATTTATATACTATAGACCTTACGAACACCGCTAGTAGCGTCTAATCCTCTATTAGCTTATTAATATTTATACTATTAATACCTTTCTAATTTAGTAAATAAATAGGTATAAAAAAGAAGTATAATTATAGCGAATATATTAAACCTTTTAAGAAGTATTAATATAGTCCCTTATAAGTACTAATACTAGCTTACCTCTTTATGAAAGACCCTTAGAATACCTAGTCGAGCGCTGTGACTAAGTTAGCTATTACATATAGGGCCGTAAGCACCTAGAATAGTGCTAATAGGGCCGTATTAATAATGCTGGCGCTCGAGTTGTACTAGGGGAGGTGGTTAATAAGGCTAGGGCGATGTTTACACGCCCTCAGTAAGTTCGGTCCTTTTATAAGGCTTATAATATATATTTATATACCTAGTAATAATGCTAGAGGGTATAGTATACGATCTTATATAGTAATACTACATAAATAGCATAAAAGTGCCTTTATTATTATATAATAGTACATTATTAGGTATACTAAGACCTACTATTAATAATCTTAGCTATAAATAAGATAATTATATTTATAGGCGAGGGAGGTAATACTATATATATAATATAATGACCCTTTAGAATAGCGCTAGAGACTATAAAGTAAGTCGGAATGGATTAAATTATATTATAAATATATAGGACTAGTACTACACTTCATCTTCTAGCGGCGCCCGGCGCTTTAGACCCCTCTAACTACAATATAGGCTAGTGGCCGAGTATATAGGACCCCCTATATCTACTATCTCTTACTATATTACCATCTCTTAACCTCTTAAACTGTAAGATACCTCTTTTAATGGCGATAGGCCTAAAGAAGATACCTAGACCTAATTAAGAGCTATAAATTAATTATATAGTAGAGAAATTATGATATATCCTTACTAAGATAAGTTAACTAATAGAGGCTAACCCTTATCTAACTATTAGCTCTAATTATTATCCTCATACGATAGTTCCTATATTAACTCTAGACTAATCTAAAATAGAGAGGGTAGTATATCTTCACTAGGGCCTTTAGTACTTATATTAAATACTTATAGTAGTTTAGGATTAAGTTATTATAGCGCCTAATCTTAACGCTATTTAATACTAATTAGTATATTAGATAAGACTATAATATTTAATAAGGCTAAGGCTATCTTAGGCTCTATATTTAAGATAGTCCCCTAAGGTGCCTCTAATAATAAATTAACTATTATCGACGAGATAGTATTACTTAATAGCGGTAGTAATCTTAGGGCTATAATAAAAGGGTAAGCCTATTAGGGTATAACTATAACTACCTTATTAATCTCGATATTATTCTATTATTACTAGGGTATTAGGGTCGGGATTTACTTATATATTATCTTAAATAGCGAGGGCTAGCGGGTCTTTACTTAATTTACTATTTTAAGCTATTTTAACTAAATCTTAATTTGATCCTATAATAAGAACTCTATATTAAGATCCTTATATACTATACGCCTATTAAGGCGCTACTAGTTATAGAACTACTTAAGTCTAAGTACTCTATACTTAGTCTCTATAGCCTTATAGTTATAGCTATATAGAAGGCTCTAGCTAGCTATAAAGATACCTTTATAGAGTAATATTATTAATCCTCTATACTTATATAATAAAATATTATATACCCTAACTTACTCTATAGTCTAGGATAAAATATATTTATATAAGCTATAAAAGATAAGGTCTCTTTATAAAGCCTAGTCTATATATATTCTATCTACTAAAAGCTTATATTTAAGCTCTAAATAAGATTATAAGATAAAGACTTAAATATAGTAAACGAGCTCTCTAATATAAACTTAGTAGGTCTTTAGGAGATTAGATTTTATCGCCTTATATATTACCTCCGCCTTTAATATAGTAGTATTACTAAAATAATAATAATACTAGGTCTAGATAGTTATATAGTACTCTTTCTTACTTATCTACTTCTTCTTAATATAAGTAATAAGCTCTAGGTTACTCTATAACTATTTAGTATAAAGTTTAGCCTATATAACCTTATAATTAGTAACTATATTAGTATATAGTACTTTATACTAATCTTTAATAAATTTACGCTATTAGCTATTAACTATAGTGACTATCTATAATTAAGGTACTTTAGAGCCCTCCTACTTAAGTAATTATAACTTAAAAAGCTTTTTAGTATAGGCCTTAATATTCCTATTAATATACTAGATATAAATAAGCTATAGGATATCTAGGAAGATAAGTTTAAGTACTATAATAAGAGCGTCGTATTTATTAATAGTAATTATTATTAGCGCGCCTAACTTATACTATATATAGATTTACTATAACTACTTTAGTATAAATATAAAGGCGTCTATCGTCTTAGAGCTTAAGAAGGCCTATCTAATAATAAATACTATATTAAGAGTAGTTATACTAATAATCTAGAAGAGATATAGGCCATATTTATTTATCTTATAGGTAATATCTATAGTAAGGGTAAAAGGCTACTATTTTAGTACCTCTAACGTATTAATATAGAAGAGTACTAAATATACTAAGTAATTATATTTATCTACTATATAATATTATATAAACTTACCTAATAATAACTTAAATAAAGCCTAGATTATAGGCCTTTCGCTATTAAGTATTACTATATACCTCTAGCGCTAATTTCATATATCTTAAAGAGTAATATCTATATTAGGAAAGAGTCTTTATAAGGATAACTATATCTTCTTAGGCTTAATATTAGAGTCCTAATTAGTGTTAATATACTATAAAATTTAGGGGTTCGCCTTATATATATTATACCTATACTATATAAGTAGTTTAATACTAGAAATATATATTATTAGGTTATATATATTATTCCTTTAATAGTATATTAATACTAGTACTTCTATACCCCTTCTTATCTTAAATAAACCTAAAATTTATAGGGCTCTTTAGTAATAATAGTAAATAACTTATAAATATATTACTAGTTAGAGACCTTAGTATAGTATATAGAACTACCTTATATATAATTAAGGTATTATATATAGTATCCTTCTTTATTATACCGTTAATTCGCTAATTTTATCCTAAATTCTTACTTTTCTATAAATTCTTTAAGAGCTTTAGTAGCTTTAACTTTAGTAATATAGCGAATATATAAGCTCTTCTTATTATAATCTAGTAGAGGTAGGATAGTTAGTATATTTAAGTTAGTATTAGGTAGTATTAAGTCGAAGTCTATATTATCTATATCCGAGTCTAAGTAGTTAACTAAATTAATTAGGTTCCTTAATACTCCCGAGGTAATATTAAGAATAAATAATTTAGATAAGGTTATAGAGTAATCTTAATCCCTAGAGGCGATTATAGGCTTATTTAAAATTATTTTATAATAGTAATTAGGCGCTATTTAGAGAGATAATATTTACGCTATTATAGGGCGCGTAGAAGTCGCGTAATTTAGCTATTTATTATCTACCGCTAGTGATCTATAGCTACTACTAAAGGTAGCTAATATAATTCTTATAAAGAATGACATTTTATAGAGGCGCGTACTAGAATAGAGTACTAAGAGAGAAGATAAGTAGTTCGTAATAGTAGGGAGTAATATACTTCTCCTAATTTAACGCGTCTTAAGAACCTACCTTATAGCCCCTAGCATCGCGTCCTCGCGTTACTTACCGTGAACAAGAGGTGTACTAACCTTATATAAGTGCGCCGTCCATTATACGAACTAATAAAGCTGTTTTAGTGGCTGTAGGGGGGTTAAGAGTTATACGGATTAATGGGTGTTTCATTATATGTAAAGTTTGTTTACATGGACTAATGGGAATTTATATGGAATAACTATAATCTGGGGTTTTGGCCCCATACGGAATAACGGCGCCTATGACACGGACTAATACAAGCCAGCAGCTAGCCAAGGCCGTATACTCGGCATTCAGAATTCTGTTTCTTCTTGGTTACGTCATCGACGGACTATCTCATCAATGCTGGTGCTTCTTTCCAATGCCTGCTATTTAGTGGCACCTGATCTCGAGGCCCCAGCAGAGGAGTACGCTAGAATCTTATATAAGATCTGCGTTGGTGAGGGTGAGACATTTGACGAGACATGGGAAGTTTTCGCAGGGCCCAGTGTCGAACCTAAATAGATCTCGATAGTGTGACAATAATCGATGGTGTGCTGCACATCTGCAGGCGTTGATGATGAGGCAATAGCGCATTGAGAACATGTCTGATAGGGGTAAGGCAGGTTTGGGGAACATCTGTAGAGTCCTCCTGAGGGTCCGACTCAGTGCTTAATAGACAGATTTGCTCCTGAGACAGTACGGCAAATATGAATTCGCCGGTGTTCCGGCATCCTACCAAAATCGGCATATGGCCGGATGGAAGTGATCCGGACACGTGCCATAACTACCTTAACGCACATGGCCAGCGGCGGATCGATGGAGGTCGTGTCGCCTGGAGGCCCAGCAATGTGCGCCAGTTCACCAGGAAACACTGGTGCTAGCCTCCAAGAACGCATCATCCCTTCTGCTCCGTTACGCTTGATGATGCTGTGTTTGAGTTATACACGTACGCGTCAGAGTTCAACATCGAGGCATTTCGCAAGTACTGCAGGCAGGCATGAAGTTGCCGTTCATTACCAACCCGAATCCGATCGTTTACCATGAGGAAGTCTCCGACTCTGAAATCCACTCCGGAATCATCCATTAAAAGATCGACCAGCTTGACCCAGGACGGTTCTCCGGAACGGCGATCCATTATATCACGGATGGCGATGATGTCTTGCCTCAGGGCTTCGTTCATATACATCACATGGAACACCATCTCCGTGATTAAGAATAAATCACCAGCAGAAAAGTTGTTATGAGGAACCTAGGGCACCGCTTCTTCATCTAGAGATGAGGGCCTCACCACTAGGATCGGCTGAAAGGATGCCATCGTATATACTGCACCCCTCGCAACAGACCTTACTAATGTGGTGACTAAGTCCATGACTACGTTCATATCTTTTGACGCTATGTTAAAGTCTTTCAAACCCGAGACAGATACACCAGCCGTAGAATCTGGAGGAACAGGGCGTCGGAGACCGAGACGATTTTGCAGTTCCTGTTTAGCTACTGATTCTATAGCCTTACTCAGGTCAGCCACAATGGTCTTATATTGTCTATAGACGGCTATATCGGCCGCGGGTAGAGGTCTCCAGTTGAGGTAAAGCTTCTGGTGACAGGAGGACACGCTGAATGATAGAGAATGCCTCGCAAGAAACTATTAGCATAGGAAACATAATTTCTTGCTCACGTCGATGAAGCGGAAGGACGATCTTCTCGTGGGGTTATTGTCGTAGAAATTCAGGAGCTGCATTTCAGCATATATAGGCAGATGTAAAGTGTAAATATCTCGGAAATAGGCCTCTAGGTCCTAAACTACCCAGACCTAAGTAAGACGAGATATATATTGGTTCACTTCTTAATCGCTCGCGAGTCTTCGAAGGACACTCGTCAACGGCATCTCTTTTCCCGAGCATGCGAGGCGGGTCATCATAGGAGCCTATACAGGTTCCACAAGCATCAGGTTGAAGAGAGTCGGAAATTCGGATGTAAAGTAGAGGAAAGCTATAGAGGCAATCGCATATCGTCCGAGCTTAAAAATTACGTAGACCCATTAGGGCAATATAGTTAGGAACAAAGCTTAGAGACACACTAGGTAAGTACATCGAGCCTCTAAGGCCCACTGAATGTGATCGACTAGACATTCGGGAGCAACCTTTAAAGGGAGGTCTCGCATCATAAAGACGTGCGCAATCCATTCTGGAAAGGTTATTACATAGTCGATTTAGAGAAATGCCGATTCTGAACTAGAGCGCTCGATAACGTCCCTCACATCATCACCGACGCGGCGAATGTCTTTAAGGTAAGATCGTATTCTAGCAATGTCGAGACTAATAATGCGCGCTAGGACCTCCGATTCTTTATCGGAAGCGGTGTAGTCTACGACAAGGAGTAACAATCAGTCGTTAGTTTAGCTGACTTAATAGTGGCACTCACCACCGCTAGCAATACCATTCAGAATCGTCACTAATTCCCGCAGCTCAAAAAGGGTAGATTATACAACCCCCTAATTACTTGCGACACAGACTATCGTTCCTTCTAGAAGGCCTTCCTCCAAACAAGCCGCAGACACCGTGTCGCCATCTTTCTTCTTTACACAGATCAGGGCGAAAGAATCAAGAAACTTCCGTTTCAGGAGTCGCTCCCGATTCTATTTAAGTGTGTTTAAATCTTAATCGAGGCCATACGCTGTCGGCTCGCCACAGACTGGATCAAGCAGGTGCAGGAGGGCTGCAGCTTGAATGAAACGATTCTGAGCGTTTCCAGTAACTTCGTAAATCGGCATTGTGCTAAAACATATCGGTCCTGTACGACGCGGGCACTACGTCTGGTGTTCGATAGTGGAGTGGTCGAATCTTGCGAAACTAATGCCGTGAGGCACGCGGCAGCGTCCAGACAGACCCGCGTACCCGAAAGATACATTTGCGGGGCAAAGGCGAACGCATCGACCCCGCACAATCAAAGCGGCTCAAAAGCGTTCTCTCGTTAGTCGAGAGGCGCTAGTGCAAATTTTAAAGGCCCCAACTCCTGACAATTACCGATCGTAGTTTAGCTCTTCACATTACGTAAGGGTTAGGGCTCCATCGCGCATAATAACTGCTCAGTCTAGAATAGAAGGGGTATTACAAATCGCTCCACGGGAGGTAAGTTCTACACTTCGAGGGTTTACTCGCTAAGGAGTAGTAACGTAATACTAGCCTAAGGTAAAGGTACGCGATTACTTATAATGGTGTAAAGTGGAATAATACTCTTATATCTAAAGGTAGAGGTTAGAGTATAACTAATATTAACTATAAATTATTCTATACTATAGACTAACTTATTTACTATATAACTATAGTAATACCCTTTTATAGTATTATATTAATATAGTAGTATAGTGACTATACTAACCTTCTAACATCCTACTATACTAGTATTTCCTATTTTAGAAGTTATATATATACTATATAATTTATTCCTAGCCTTACTAATGAGGCTATAGTTTCTTAGTTTTCTTTCCCTTATAGTCTCTTAGCGGGTAGCTATATAAAGATTAGTCTATAATAAGGGGTACCTCTAGACTAGTAATAGTTATACTATATCCGATATTATTATTACCTATCTTCCTTTATATTATTCGCTCTTACCCTTAACTTAACTAAGGAATATATTAGGTCTACTTAATTCTAGTATAGCGACTTACTATAGACTTTATTTTAAAGTACTTTTAAGTACTAAGAAATACTATAGCGGACTAAGTAGTAACCCTTAGATAATAAATTAGCTAACCTTCCTCTTCTATATAACGGTATTATAAGCTTCATGAAATTCAGGGCTCATTCGGGGCCTCGAGCCGAATAGGGTTCAACATTAGGCTAGAAGGAAGACCATTGACAAAGAGCGCCTATATTATGGGCGCTCTTAAGTACAGATTTAAGATAAGCTTACTCCTGGATCAGTAGTCTAAAGCCTTCCTAGGACATCTTAGGATACGGTACGTATACGGATACTACACTTAGTACCTTATTCCGCGGATACTAACCTTAGTATTTCTAGGTGAGTACTTTAATTTATATAGCCCTACTATATAAATTTAAGTACCCTCTCTAGTATTATAAAAACCCGCGTAGTATTTATATTAAACCTTACTAGTAGACCTCGCTATCGCTATTTTATATAGATCTCTCTTAGTATTAATAGATTTTACCCTTATAATAGCCTTAATCGCCTCTCTTAGTTAGCGCGCGCACCTAGATTACTCTAATTATATTTAGTATATTATTAAATATACTATTAATATATACTTAACTAAATAGCTTAATGAACCTATTATAAGAGAGGTATTCTCGTTAATAGCTATTCCTAATACCTTTCCCCTTAAGTAGGGATAAGTATTAGGCTTAGCGCGAATAATAGATAATATTAGTTAAAATCTTTATAGTACCTTACCTACATAGGTTAACGATAGTTAAGTCGCGCTAGCCCTAAAGTATAGATATAGCGATACTATTTTTAAAAGAGCCTATATTTTTATAGAGTATACTTAGTACCTTAATAGGTGCTATAGTGGCGGACTTATTATACTATTTATACTAAGGCGCTAGACCCTTTAGCCCCCTATAAGCGGTAAGACACAGGTAATCGCTTACACGACTCGCGCGAGTCGGGGGTGAGCATAGGGCGGCACCACCCTCCCTCCTAAATAGGGGTGAGCTAGGTGTCGAATCACCTCGTCTTAGCGGAACTCAACGTCGCGCTTCACGCACACCTTAAAACACGTGTAGACGCCTTATTAGCTTAACATAAGGGAAACGGCTCACTCTCCGCATTTAAAGTCAGTCATATTCAGGTGGTGTCATGATTCAACAGCGGTATTTTCGATTATTGTGAGCTGGCTGGTTTATACTCGACAGCTGTTGAACCCACAAGTCCGCTTCACAATACCGCAGAGCCCGGGTAGGAAAGCAAATCGCTGGGCCGTATGGATCGGAGGTGAAGAGTAAGGCCTTTTCTACAATCAATCACGGATTAGAAATCTACACATTCACTGGCTGGGGCATTGCGTGACTGGAAGCCGCTTCTCGCCACCGAGAAGTGTTGTGTTGATTTCGGATTCCGTCCACAACGATATCAACATCCGGGGTGACGGCAATTTGCGACCGCGTATCCGACGTGTCAATTGCCGGCTGCATCCAGGAAACGAGCCAGCCGGAGAAGCTTTTGAGGCCCAGGGCCTTGACATTTGCGACAACAATCCAGGCCTAAACGTTGGAGTTACAAAATCACGTCAATTGCCACGATGCTCCTATCAACATCCCTTCCCCTCCTGCCACCTCCTCCATCATCCCTTTTCCCGCCACTGACGGCCCCGCCGCCCGAGGCACCGACACCCAACCCTACCGCGCATCACCACCACCATCGCCGCCAAAAACACAATGCCGCCCACAACGCCCGCAACAACACGCTCCTCGCGCTATCGACAGACGAACGCACCGTCTCGCAGCGAAAAATGGCCATCGCCATGTACGGCTACAGCTGGCTGAAGCCCGCTGGATGTGCGAAGACGATGCTCGGTCGCCGCGAGGAGGAAGTTGAACGTGAAGAGGTTGAGCGGCAGTTACGGGAGGTGGAGTTGCAGGAGCGGCTGGCGCTGGAGACGGAGGAGCAGGAAAGGATAGCAAGGGCACAGGAACTGGGCGAGGTGGACGAAGGCAGGGACCTGGATGAGGATATCCCAGACGCGGATGACCCGGAACCTGATGCTGATTACGAGAGTGAGGAAGACGATGGGACGGGAGATGAGGGAGAAGACGAAGATGGCATGGAGATGGGCATGGCTGCAGATCTCGACGACGAGATTCCCGACGCGGATGATCAGGAGACTGAGGACGACGACGAGCCTCTTTCTCCCGTGGGCGCGGATGGAGGTTGGGTGTACGATACACGCAGAGAGCCGGATACGGACGATGAAGATCAACTTCCTCGTCCGTTGCCGCCGCCGCCCAGGCACACAGTCCGAGGACATGCAAGACACACGACCGTTGCCGGGGTACGAGTTCCCCTGTCCGGAAGCGAATACGACTACGACGAGCGCGAAGCGGAAGATGTCGCCAACGCAATGCTCGATGGAGATGAAATGTACGAGGCCGACGTCCATGGACCCGAGCGTCGCATGCTGCCAGAAGATCGTGATCTCGACGACGATATTCCCGACGCGGGTGACGACCAAGCATGGGAACACACCGACACGGAACTGGAGGAGAGTGAGATGGATATTTCAATTCTGCCTGCACCAGGCCAGCCAGGGCACGCTCGCCTTAGCGGAGGAGGACTCCCTCAACCTCAACCTCATTTACAGCGTCGGAGCTCGGCTCGTGCAGCAGCACCGCGCTCCTCCGGACCATGGATTACAGGCCCCTCGCCTATCATACCACCAGACCATCATCCTCACCAGGCACAGCCTCAGATCATGCCTCGACAAAGAGGACATCCAGCAACTCCAGAAGTGAACATGACAAGCAATGCGCACTCCGCCCCAGGATACCGTTCCGCATCCACGCGCGCCGCCCGGATCGTCTCCGGGAACAGACAACGACCATATCGTCCGGACCTTGCTCGTCCAAACACGCGCCATCACTTACAGCAGACCCATACCCCCGAGCTGTTGAACACTCCTCCTCTCGCTGCTCAGGCAGAGATTGAAGTCGACATCGACGAGGATGTGGATGACGAGGAAGTCGATACTGACATTGAGGGCGGAGATGGCGGCATTGATACCGCCACACCGGACCTCTTTGTCGCGCCCGGGCATGGCCGTGCCATTGCGCAAGCGGGAACCAGAGATCGAGGACAGATCCGCGCACCGGCCATAGAGGCAGCTCGTGCGCCTAGAGGGCTAGAAGGGAGAGGCGGTGCGACCGGCGTCGGCAATACCAGTCCCAGCCGCACTGCTGCGGCGCGGAATTGGCTCGACGGCGCTGCTGCTACTTTGGGCGTCGGCGGCTCTAGGGATGGGGGCGCGAGCGCGACTACGAGTGCCGGCGCGAGAAGGACGTTATTCCAGCGCGCCACCCGTCGACGCAACGCGGGTGCGGGTGCTGGTACCGGCCCGGGTGCCGATGTTACGGTCGAAGCGCAGACCGCAGGAACAGGGACGTCCAGCGGCGGCTTGTTCTCCTCGCCGAACGTGGCCTCCACTGGCGAGGGAGGGAGCGCAGGTGCAGCGAGCGGAGGGGAGTGGGATACGCCGGACAGCGCGAGCACCAGTGCAGCTCCGGGACAGGCTCAGGATCAAGGAAGAAGAGCTGGCAGACGACGGAGTGGGAGATTCCTGGGCGGCAGGAGAAGAGCAGCCGAGTAAGCTAGATTAGACCAAACTGGCGTGATGGGGATATGAGGATCGCACGGAGTGAGAGCGTTGACAGGGGTGTATTTCTTACGGAAATCCGAAGTGTATCAACAGGAGAGCATCGCTCGATGCTCGCACTGACGGTACCAGGACAAGAACAGGTACGGATTCACGCACACGCACATGTAGCGGGGAGCACACGAGAGGGGACGTGAGTTGAATTCGATGATCAAATGAAGACATTCTCATTCGAGTCAGAGATGTGCTTGTTTGTAGCCGGCTTAACTTTCGTCAAGTCATAGTTCCTAGTCCTCGAACGCGTCCTCGGCCTCGCCTTCACTCTTGCGCAGGAATCAATATCGACGCAACACAACATTGCGTATTTCATTCGTTCCGTCTCGCTATGTAGCCGAGAACCCGGCTGAAAGTCCATCAATTCGCTCGCCACATGCAGACCAACTTCACACACAGAGACACTCCAATAACGCCACGCTGGTGCTCCAAGCCAATTAATTATGTAAAGTCCTTTTCCCGCCGTTGCTTCCGGGACGTGATGTTGAAACATGCCGACCAATACTATTATTTACAGTCGAGGTTTGTATTGCGGTCGTCGTGGAATGCTTCGAAGAGCACGAGGGAGGAGGGAGGTGGCATCTCGCTGATTCCGACGGACGGTGCGATGCCGCGGGGGTGGTCGACTTTGGTCTTGCTCTCGAAGCGCGAAATGATCCGTTCTGCGGGTACGGAGTCGAGGTATTCGTCGTGACCGTTCGCACTCATCCTTCCGTTTGATTTCGTCACCTCTCGCATCATTCGGGGCCGTTGACGTGCCCTTGAACCCTCACGACATCCACTTCCATATTCGAGTCTTTCATTCGTCGACTTCAGAATCTGATTCGACCTCTGGTGTCTGATTCTCTACCCTTCTCGGCATGGTCTATTCCGTCGTCAAAACAGCCAAACCCACGCAAAGAGCGCCCAGACCGCCACGAAGAACAGTATCCACACCTTCCAGCCTACGCCCGTCCGTTCCGCCATCCTCAGCATCCGTCGCATCGTGCCGCGCAACCTCACGCCCGTGTTCTCGAACGAGTCGTTAATCTGGCTGGCGAGAGTGCTGGAGTCTCTGATTTCATCGCCGATGGCCACAGTGAGAGACTTCAGCTGCGAAACCTTCTGGCTGAGGAGGGTGGTCTGGGTGATTTCATTCTGGGATTCGAGTTCTTCGAGCACAGACGCGGAGTACTGGCCCTTTGAGTTTGGTGTTGCAGGGCGGAAGCCGCTGCCGGAGGGGGTCGTTGAGCCGTTTGAGTGGCTGTACGGGTTGGAGTTTGGGTGTGGGTTCAGGTAGGGAGACGAAGAGGACGCGGCGGGTTGGGAGTATGCGTAGCTGGAGGGTCGCTGGGTGGAGGACGACGATGAGGGTCGCGACCCGGGGTAGTCTTGGAAGAGGGAGGAGGCAGGGGCCGCGCGGCGGTTGAGAGAGGAATATCGGTTACTGTGTCGGGTGGTTAGTCTTTGGTTTTCCGCGTTGGCATTTCTTGCTGGCGAAATTCCCAGGCTGAGGTGACGTACTTTGACATTGTGAATTATTGCGGAGATGTGTTCATGAGGGTGAGAAGAGAGGTCTTTGTCGCATGCTGGAAGCCGGGTGTAGACGAATGTTCAAAAATAACCCATCAGTATGCGACGTGGTAGTTGCGAGCCTGTGATACTGTGTCCACTGTGGCCTGCTGAATGTTTGCCTTGAGCGTCGGGCAGTTCAAATTATGTCTCGTCGGTTAGAACAAAAGATGGTCGGACGCGGAAGACGAGGATGGCGTCAGTGGCGCAAACGCCCGTCCGAAGGGGTTGCGTGCAGTCTCTCTAGGCTTCGCCGTATGGGATATCAGCGGTATCCGTCATTGCAACTTGCACGAGCATTGAGAGACCACAATGACCGAGTGAACGGATATCAGCAGGGACTGTCTTCAACCCCACGTCTATCTACCCGGTCGCTAACTTCGTAAAGACAAAGCCTGAGTCGCCCAGCGGGTCTTCTCGCTCCACAGAGAAGGTGCTGAACCCGGTATAAAAGGCCTGTCCATTCACCCTGACATATACTTGTGCCGCCTTTGTCTGTTCTGTATTACCGTCCGCGATCTCAATCGTGCCCACAAAAGGAGGTCCTAGATCACGGTTTGACACCAATGAATGATAAGACCATGTTGTTCCGGTGCCTCGCTCTCCCTTGCAGTACGCGAGTGCTTCTCGAGCAGCTACCCCACTACCTGTGGGTGATCGGTCGATTTGCTGATCTGCAAAGAAACAAACGCCTAGCTCTGCGTTCGAGACAAGCTTACCTTCCCGGAGGACGCTGTCAGTAACGATGACGCCGTACAGGAAGGACAATTCGGGCTCCTCGGGATGTCGATAGTAGCTTGTAAGTTCGGGTTGGTCACGGATACTCAGGAGGAGAGATTCTGTAGCATTGCTCAGCTCACGCATGTCGATGTCTTGCAGGTGCTCCTTGAATCCAAGGCTCCGGGCATCAACGATGGCATAGAAGGCTCCGCCATAGGCAAAGTCTACTGATACTGACGCTTGCGCGACCTCTTCCCGTCCCAACTGCGGCCAAGGGTGCCCGATGCTGATAGGGACGTGGAAGCCGGTGGCAAATGAGGGCACCGACACGAAAGACACCGGTTTACTGGGGTCTGAAGATCTCCCGTCGGGAGTGACAGGGACCTTTAATCGGAGCAAGCCACACGGTGCGTGGATATTGAGATGTGCAATCAGCGACTTGCGGTCCCAGATGATATCGTTCCTTCGAGGGAATATGTCGAGGTCATGGGTATCTAGGAGAAACCTCCCGAGAGCAATAGTGGCATGGCCACACATGGTTGAATAGCCATTGTTTGTCAAGAAGAAGACGCCCATATGGGCTTGGTCGGACTGTGTTAGCTCGGTGTTGGGACGGAGGACGGCCCCGTACATATCGTAGTGGCCACGAGGTTCGAGCATGACTCTTCTCCGGATATGGTCATACTTCTGACGGGCTTGGATTCTTTGCTCCAGCAAGGTACCAGCGACGTTGGGGTATCCATCGATAATGATTCTGGTGGGCTCTCCGCAGGTATGCATCTCGATACAAGAGATGGGCTTATTTTCCGGCCGCTGAAGCTTCTGTGCGATGTCCATGATGAGATTCCATACAGAACGAATGATATGGTAGTTCCGTATAAAAAATAACCAGTAAAACCAAGTCTAATACTCCGTATCAGCAGAGTGAACTCGAAGCGCCCTCTGACAAGGGCACAAGGCTGAACTGCAGCCTTGCACAATGCGGAGTCGCGCGAAGTTCCCCGCAGACGCGCTGTTGACGTGGGATTTGGCTGTCAGAAAAAGGGCGAACACAACTCCATTCATGCCATTTCCCACAGGGAATTCTCTCAGGCTGCTACTATGGCCCCTCGACAGCAGGAGAGTTTTGGCTCTGTAGGCGAGCTCGACGCCGAGGTTGTGTCTGAACTGAGAGACAGGTTGACCGAGGCGGCCATCAAATGCTCAGAAAGATGCCTCTACCAGTCGTCGAAATGGTGCGTAATCTCTCCGCGGGCGGGACAGACATTGACTGATATGCCAGGGCAGCCGAACTGCTGGATTCCCTCCCCGAAGACGACCATGCAGATGACGACTCCCAGATGCGCGATGTGACCAATGCACAATCCTCATACCGGATCTTGTCAACCAGTTACGACGACCCTGAAGAGGCCGCGCTGGAGGCTAAAGAAGCACCTAAATACCTGCTTGCCAAAGCGTTCTTTGACACCAAGGAGTTTGACAGATGTGCTGCCGTGTTCCTGCCGCCAGCAATACCAGCTGGCGGACTGGCCATCTTCGACAAACCAAAAGGGCGGACACCGACGTCTACACCTTCGAGAGCAAAAGGGAAGTCGAGACAGACCGATACAGCCGGAGTCAACCCATTCCCCCAGATCAGCCAGAAGTCCCTCTTCCTTGCTCTGTATGCTCGATATCTAGCTGGAGAGAAGCGGAAGGATGAAGAGAGCGAGATGGTCCTGGGCCCTGCGGACAACGGACAGACAGTCAATCGAGAACTAGCCGCCCTGGCAAGAGGACTGAAAGAGTACTTCGCTGCCCGGGACGCGGCCGATCCACAGCTCAAGCGCTCTCAAGGTTGGCTAGAATATCTCTACGGCGTTATCCTGGCCAAGTCAAAACAAGAACAGCTAGCCCAGCAATGGCTCCTTCGCTCCGTCCGAATCAATCCCTACCACTGGGGTGCATGGGAAGAACTGACCTCCCTGCTCTCCTCCATTGACGACCTAAACGCCCACCTATCCCCGTCTGTCCTCCCTCAAAATCTCATGAGCATAATGTACCAAGCGTACGCCAGCGTCGACCTCTTTTCCACGAGCGATCAACTCACCACATTGAACTACCTCCGCACTCTACTCAACTATTTTCCAAAGTCGACATTCCTGCTCACCCAGCTCGCGCTGAGCCACTACCATGCCAAAGAGTACGAGTCCTCCGCCGCAATATTCCAAGACCTGCTGGTCTCCCATCCCCACCGCCTCGACGGCCTGGATCACTACTCCAACATTCTCTACGTCATGGCTGACCGCCCTCGCCTCGCCTTTCTCGCTCATCTCGCCACCTCAGTCGACAAGTTCCGCCCAGAAACATGCTGCGTGGTAGGAAACTATTACTCCTTGTGCTCGCAGCACGAGAAAGCAGTCATGTATTTCCGCCGCGCTCTCACATTGGACCGAAGTTTCCTCTCCGCCTGGACGCTAATGGGCCATGAGTACATCGAGTTGAAGAACACACACGCGGCGATTGAAAGTTATCGCCGCGCTGTGGACGTCAATCGGAAGGATTATCGCGCCTGGTATGGCCTAGGGCAAGCGTATGAAGTGCTCGACATGGGCTTCTATGCACTGTATTACTACCAGCGTGCAGCAGGGTTGAGACCCTATGATCCAAAGATGTGGCAGGCCGTGGGATCTTGCTATGCAAAGATGGAGAGGCTAGATCAGGCGATCAAAGCGTTGAAGCGAGCCCTTGTAGCAGGCACATACTTCGAGGAGGCAAACTCTGCACAGTCGAGTTTCAACGCAAACGCTAGTATGAGCAGCAATGTGGCTTCGAGCCGCTCAAACGGGAAGTCCAAGGCAAATCCGAAATCGCAGCAGCAACAGCAGCAGCAGGCCGGTCGGAAACTTCTCGACCCCGAGACACTATATCAGATCGCCGGCCTGTATGAGCGACTTGGTCCCGAGGGCGAGGACGAGGCCGTGCGATACATGGAGCTATGCGTTGCGCAAGAGACAGGAGGGAGCCACAAGTCGGTCTTGAAGGCGGAGAAAGCGCTCAAGAAGCGTCAGAGGAACGAGGCCAGACGGAATGCCGCTGCGGAAGAACGAAAAGCGAGACTTTCTGAAATGCGCGCCGGGGACGGCGCGAACATGGACGTTGACGATGGCGAAGATAGAGCCGAAGGAGACGATGATACCGAGGTGCTGTCGTCATCCCTCTCACAGGACGATTCTGCATCGCAAGCTTCTGACGACGCAGATGAAGATGCTAGGGCGGAAGACGGGTTTGGAACAGGTACGACAGCTACGACGTCAAAGGCGAGATTGTGGCTTGCGAGATATTCTGTCAAGATTGGCGATCTTGAACGCGCAGAGCGGCTGGCGGAGGAGTTATGCATGGACGGGTATGAGGTTGAAGAGGCGAAGGGCCTCGTCAGAGAGGTGAGAGGCAGGAGAGACCCGGAAGGTGCTATAGGGATGACTTCTGGGTTGCTGCAGAGCGAGCTGTGACAGGGGGTTTGACCAGCAAATTCACAGTAAAGGGACCCAGGCGAGGAGCAACGGAAGTGACGCGGAATGAATTAGCCGGATGACCTATTATGATATGGTTCTGTATGATAGCGGCGCTTGTCGAGAACTCTCCCCCAGGGAGTTCAATGGAGCCTGTTCGAGATCTTGAGCGGACAGGACGTTGAAATGGCAAACAGCCCGTATGGCTTACCTATGCACCACAGAACGTTACGTTCCTTCCCCTTGTGCGTCGCATTGTTTTTCGATATACAGCACCATCGCCACACGCCTGGTAATAGTAATTCCCCTCTCACCTACCTATCCAATTCCCAATTCCCACATCCAGGCCCTTCATCAACTCAATCAATGCAATACAACCCTCAATCCGGGGCATATGCTCGCGTTTTAAGATCACCCTGGTATCTTTGTGACTTATCGCTAAGCTTGACTGTGTTTGGAATCATGTTCAGCTGCACCCTGGTAACTTGATGCATTTCGGATCGCCCCCCAGGATGTATTTCGCAGCCTGCTCAAAATTTGAGCCTCCGGTATACTCTGGAGCGCGGACATCTGTCTGTCGAGACGGGCCAAACACTGCTCTGTTCCCTTGCTCTCCAGAGTCAGTTTAACCCTGCTCTGGAAAGTCATCTTCTCTTCCTTGACATACCCAGGTTTGGAGATTCGCTCGTCAAGTAGCCGGGTGAGAAGGTTGCAGCCATTGATTGCAACGTCCATATTCATCACGAGCCGGTATGGCTGCTCATCCTGGAGAAACTCTTCAATCAGACGGTGTAGGTGGTCCAACGCCGTTTTGCCGGCAACATGTCGGCAAGAGAGGAGTTCTATGGTCATGTTCGCTTGTGTAAATCGTTTTTGAATGTCAGCTGATATTGAGATGCCCCTCGCCGCAACGTCAATAATGTCAATAATGGTGCCAACGTTGCCAACCATTTCCATGGCAATCAAGTGTTGCACCCATGATTTGTCCTATGTGAAATGGAGAGTCTGCTGAGTCCAGCCAGAAGTGCTGGTCGCTGTGACGCAGACCACGCTAGGATAAGTAAGACCTCGCCGATCATGAAAAAGGGGCCCGCACTCAAGGGATTACAACAAAATCCGGTCCGGTTTCAAGCAGATCAAACATGGACCCCGAGAAGCCTCTTGATCTTTGCTCCCAAACAAATTCGACGACTGCCGAAAGCTTCTTAAGGCAGAATGATGGGGCTCTTAGCAGCGACAAGCATGCCCAGGTCTCCTTTGCAAGGTTCGGGATCTCAAGGGCAGCAAGAAAGATCGGGAGCGCTGTGTGCTGGAGTTTCTCTCCCTGGCCCAACGGGAGGAGATAATCCTGCAATGTCGCCAAAATATCGTCGGCGTAGGTTTTCGCAGCATCGTCTGCTGTCCCAATTGGATTGAAGAGACGGTGAATGACCAACACTGCCGCCGATCGGTACATGGATGCCTGCGCAGTCATGACAAGTAGTTCTTGCTTTGAAAAAGACTTTCGAAGGTCGGTGCTGTAAACCGGATGCCAAGAAATGATGTTCCTTTCGACGTCCCTAATGGTTTCGGCATACTGAGCTTCTCTCGTGTGCCTCCATCTGTTGCTAGCGACGCACAAGTCATACAGGGTAGGCAGAAGGGTCGTGCACATTCCAGCCACTCGGTCCACCGTGCAAGGATCTCCAACTAGATGTCGAAAGACAGGGACCTCGCGTCGTATCAGACAATGTGCCGTATCCCAGAATATGGGCGCTATGATGATCGGGTCAAGCCCTGGGGTGCTTGAAAGTGTTGGATACCATGTCTGGGCCATTGACAAAGAATGACGCAATATCGTGATCGAACCAACGCATCTGGTAAGCACATCGAATGCCGCCAAAGTTGGTCCAAGGCTGATAACTGCAACGGCATCTTGGAGATTGCAAACGTCGAAAGTCCTCAGTCGTCGTAGTGACAATGCGCCCCTGCTGATATCAACTTGATCGAACGAGGTTGCTTGGTGACGGGCCCAGATGAGTGCGGTGAACATCGCTTGATAGGTGTCCCGAAGAAAGCGAGGCGAGAATTCGTAACATTGCCGAAGCGTGGTGAGAAAGTCATTCGCGAACCCGGGTCCCAACATGAAGATGTCATTCGTCACATAGAAGAATTCAAGGCTCGAGCTTTGAAGATCATACAAGTCCTCCATTGAAACGCCCATCTCTCTACTGTAGAGGACTGGGAAACTTTCCTCCCTTGGGCAGTGCCTGGAATATCTCGCGACTTCTTCTATCACACCGGAGCGGCCAGAATCACCCGTTTTGTGAGCTCCGTGCAAGGACTCAGGCTGAGGCGTTCCAGATGGATTCGAGCTGTGGCTTTCTGTGGCCGCTCCGCTACCCGAATCCCACACGTGAACGGATCCATGTTGTCCAAATGCCGTGATTTTTGGCCTCCTTCCTGGTCGCTTTCGAGATCGTAAGTTGGTGCATGGAAGGTTGGCCCGTAGACACTGGGTACAATTGTGATCGTGGGGCTCGAAGGTACATCTGTCCTTTTTCCTATAGCATCGATCACAAGACTTTCGGTATGCCATGAATCGTCTGACGTAGGGTATCGAGAAGGATCCTTGTTGACCCTGCTAGCTGGGTTACCATCGCGCTTTCACCACTTCTGGAGAGATGCTCCTGGACCGTGCTTTCTGCTGGCTGAGATCGAAATCGGGGCTTCACGATCGGTCACCTTCACTAGGGAATCGAACCGAAAAGCTGAAAGAAGTGGGCAACGCCAGAAACCATACCGAGGCTCAGATTCAATCTCGTGGCAACTGGAGGCTGGCGCTCACTTCCAGACA
Source organism: Phialophora tarda (assembly GCA_016109495.1). Taxonomy (NCBI): domain Eukaryota; kingdom Fungi; phylum Ascomycota; class Eurotiomycetes; order Chaetothyriales; family Herpotrichiellaceae; genus Phialophora; species Phialophora tarda. The sequence continues at coordinate 7,622 of JADWPL010000019.1, read as the reverse complement.
TCTGTCCCGTGGTGTTGAGCGACTTCAAGCATGACAAGCAGATTGTTCAATTCAGGGCCAAGCGGATTGGCATCGCAATTCCGCCAATGGAAAGAAGGACCCCGCAGACAAGTGGTGGCAAGGATGAAGCTTGTTGAAAGCCCATGGGGAGAGTTGGTTCCTGATTTGGAATGGCCGCTCTTCCCCAGGATTTAGTCACAACACGGATCCAATTGAAGATCGTGAATCCTTGCTGAGAGCGATCGCAGGACCTCTACCCCCACAATCCTGAGAGGCCAGAAGGTGGCCAACATGCTGAACTCCCTCGAACTATCTCCAAAACATCCAAGGTCACACAACCCAAGTCTGATGGCGCTGGTCTATAAAGTTGACCTCAAGTCACTCTCAGATCGTCACTTCGTTCGCAGCTCAGTGTCTTCCACCAAATCTTTTCACCCGAGTCTACTGCGTTGGACCATATATCACCAAATCCACGATGGAGGACAATAAGATCCCTCTTCCTCTTGAGAGCGAAGCCAAGCAGTCGCCTACTTCATCGGAAAAAGAATCTGGCGCCCACGTCGAACAAGTCAGAAGTTTCGAAAGGGTTGAAGGCCACCCGAATTACTATGAAAAAGATGGCTTGCGTACATATGGTGATGATCAAGATCATGACCACGAACCTCCAGTAATTGGGCGACACCTTCGTCTGGGGACATGTACTGATATCTGTCGCAGTGGACAACGAAAAGAATCATGAGCTTGGTCGCCATGGCTTTCCTCTGGACCGGCTCTCAGATACCAGCATACCTACTTGGTGGCATCGCCCCCCTGGTCTACTCTGAGATTGGAGGCTACGACCGATGGGTCTGGTTCGTGTTGGCATACCTCCTGTCCCTCGCCTCCATCTGCCCGTTTGTGGGCTCCTTATCCGACCTGATTGGCCGGAGGTACGTCGCGCTCTTAGGATCAGGACTTCTCATCATTGCGATGATCGTTGCCGGCACGGCACACAATATGAATCAGTTCATTGGTACGATTCTATCCCCAGCCTGATTTCACTACTGACGCAGTAGCAGCTGGAATGGGGATATCCGGCGTTGGAGCAGGCATTTGCGAACTGACGTGCCTTGCGGGCACGTCCGAGCTTGCACCAACGCGCAAGCGTGGCCTCTATGTTGCAGCCTTGGTCCTTACAATTATACCATTCTGTCCATCGGCTCTATATGCCTGGCTCATCGCCGGGTACTCGACTTGGAGATGGTGTGCATTCATCTCGGGAGTGTGGGCCTTGATCGGAGCCGTTGGCGTCCTTCTTTTCTACTTCCCTCCTCCACGGCCAAATTCCAGAGGCTTAAGCAGGAAACAGATTATCGACGAAATCGACTTCTTTGGCGGCTTCCTCAGTATCACTGGGATGATCATCTTCCTAGCCGGTCTCCAATGGGGAGGCTATCAATATACATGGGAATCCGCCCATGTTCTCGTCCCGCTAATCCTTGGATTCTTTTTGCTCTTTGTCGCCTTCCCGATCTGGGAAATCAAATACGCCAAATATCCGATGTTTCCGTCCCGAATGAAGAGAGACGCAAAGGTGCTTTCTTTGACGTTGGTGATTACCGCGATCTCAGGGGCCAACTTTTTCTCAATCTTAATGTTTTGGCCGACCCAGGCCTTTAATGTGTATGGTCACGACCCTGTCGGTAAGAGATCTCTGCATGTTCCCTTTCGACAAGCAACATCGCTAACTCCCAGTAGGTGTCGGGATTAGAACTCTCCCTATCGGATTCGCTATCCTCGGTGGCTGCTGTATTATCCTAGTCTTCCTATCGCTGTTCCGAGGGCACATTCGCGAACTCCTCTTGGTGTCTTCCATCTTAATGACAGCAGGCTGTGGCGCGCTTGCCGCTGCAGATCTCCACAACATCCATGCAGTCTACGGTATTCTTGTCGTCGCGGGCCTTGGAATTGGAGGGATCGTTGTCCCTGCCTCCATCATCACGACCATCATTTGCCCAGACGACATCATCGCCACTGTTACGGCTCTGACACTCTCGATCCGTGTCATCGGTGGCTGCATAGGGTATACGACCTATTACAACGTCTTTGTCAACAAGTTCAAGGTCAAGGTCGTCAGCTATGTCGGAGGGGTCATGGTTGGCCAGCTCGGAATCACCAACGAAACGTACATCGTGGACGCAATTACAATCACCGGGCTTTCCCTCGTGGACCAGCTCAAGCTGATCCCTGGCATTGCTGGGAATGAAACCGCGTACCAGATGGTCCTCACGGCCGGTCAAATGGCTTATGCCGAGAGCTACCGTTGGGTGTACCTGGTTTCAATCGCTTTCGGGGCAGTGTCGATCATCTGCTCTGCGTTCTTGGGCAACATTGAAAAATATATGGACGATCATGTCGCTGTTGTTATCTAGCCGAGACAAAACGTGCGGTTCACAGGAGAGGAGGAAAGTGCTTCTCTTGTAATTGCGAAATGCTTCCAAAAGGAAATCTGGCTGGATCAAGACTAATTCATTGTAGGTTCGTTGAATAGCTATGTATCAAGCTTTCGTGGCCAGACATGCCTATCGTACTGTCAACAACGGCTAAGCAGTCAGTCAGTAGGAATACCTGATGCCAAAGTAGTCTTTAATCCACGAGAAGAAATTCGCCAGAATCCGGACAAAGACGGCCAAGAACATGAGAAAAAGCAATACGGATAGCAACAACCTCTCTCATAACTTCCTGGCGTATGTAACCTGCAAAACGATCATGACCCTTTGCGTGTATTACATCCAGCCGAACTCTGTACAGAAAGGTATTACAATCCTCCAGCATCATGCAATCTTCCTGAAGACCTTCACGGCCGGGCACACGCTAACTGTTGGACCCCGATGTGGCTCTGCGCAACTTGCTCTGACCGAAGTCACGGGCCCTGCTGATGAGGTGGAATGCTTCGTGAAGCAGGAACGAATTCAGCGACCCAGGGCCAAGTAAGGCCACTATGGTTGTGTCATTTTTGCTTTCGACACAGTTACGAGTTCAGGAAGCGGTGGTTGGTGAGGAAGGAAAAAGCAGCCGAGTAGGGAAAGAAAGGAGAGCTTGCAAGCCTAGTGATATCGGGACGAGAGGAGCGGCAGGACCGAAAGGGCTGTAGAAGGACGTGAAGTCGAGATACTGTACCAGCAGAAAGGCAAAGACTAGGTAGGGTAGTATCATTGGAGCGGAAGACTGGCTGCGAGGAGTTTGAGAGCAAGAGCAGGAGGAGTCGTGGAGGGTCAATAGGCGCCTGGGGAGTCATTAGCCGCGTAGTGCGCCTCTGGGCTTCACCGAGAACAATACTTAGTGGATCAGTGAGCCTGTAGACGTGTTTTCTAGGGGAGCGTCTCACCGATCTTTCAGCCTGTGAGAACTCGCATCATAGGCAAGAACTCTCCCCAACGCGACCGTCATTTGGCACTGCACCGGCCCGCCAGTTCTGCATCCCGCGTCTTGCGCAGACTCAATGCTGACCCAGCTACGTGGCTGCGCCAGGATTCTCCCCTCTGACCACCCACAAGGGATCCGTCATGAACGAACCTTGGACCAAAATCTGGATCTCAATGTTTCGCCAGCCCGACCACCACAAATAGTCGCCCACCATAGCGAGTCTGTCCTCCTCATCGACCTGCAGCCACCTGCCGACTACCTTTGTAGGAAAACAGCGGTTCGAAACAACGAGATGCACCTTCCCACCTTCCTTGGTCTGTCGTCGCAGGCTCTTCAACACCTCCACCGGCCTGGTCAGATAGTCGATCGAGACCACACACGTTGACGCGTCGAGCTTCTGCTCCGGCTCCGACTGCGGCTCCCCTTCTCCTGTCGAGGGTCGCGGCACCCGCACGTCCGGGTCGTCGTTGAGATCTTGCACGGACCAATGCTTGAGCACCTTGTTCCTGCTTAGTTCGAGAGCGTTCATCCCCGTCCCGAGCACCTGCAGTTCTCCCGACGCGGCCGCCTCTGCCACCTCGGCCGGGTAATGGGATATCCAGCTGGAGCAGAAGTCCAAGATGCGCCCCTTTCGGGGTAGGACCTGGTCATAATACCTTCGGACGTTGTTGAGGGCGTTGTCGTCAATGTGCGTCACGAAGCGCGGGGCCGAGTAGAAGGCCGTGTCGTTGCCCGGGTCCGTGGGCGTAAGATCTGTCTGTGTGTATGGGAACGGGCCGTCCGGGTTCCTAGGGATATAACTCCTCGGGGCCAGCGGGGTTGAATCCATCTTCCTCGTGCCCGCGAAGACTCCGAATAGGAAGGATATCGACCTGAAGGATGCGCTTGCGCCTGTCAGGACACGAGACATTGGGTGTTTGCTAAAGATAGACAGACCTGTGACAAGGTGGACCTTGCCTTTCTACATTTGTCGTCGATGGAAACGAGCCGTCTAGACACGGGGTTTTTACCTCGTACAGTACAAGACATGGATGACGTTGACGATATCGTTCGACGCCAATCTGCATGTGGAAGATTGTTTGAGTGGGAAATCTCCGGGTAGTGTACCCATCTCGCTCTACGACGAGGCTATCCTCCCCTATGACCGAGTCGTCTCTGCCGAACCGCAATTCCACGAGTGTCACTCAACTTGACGGATTAGGTGGCTGTGATGGCGCAAGAAGGGTAAATACCTAGACATGGAGTGAATACATAGGACGCATTTCACATCTGCAATATCCTCTTTTGCATGCGAGCAAAAGATGTGTCGGCCCAGTTCACAGGGGATTCGCTTTTTCTTCTCCAAGTCCCAGCTCAAGGCCGGAGGCATGATGAAAAAAAAGATTGAACGATACCAGCAGCAGTATCTAATGATGTAGCAGTTTTCTTTGTTTGTTGATAATGATGTTGAGCAGCAGGAGGGTGTCGGCAGTGTAATGATATGTGGGTATTGATATTGAGGAGGTTTTGAGTAGCAGCAGGAGGATGTTGGCAGCGTAAGGATGTGTATAATGATACTGAGGAGGTGTTGAGCAGCAGGAGGTCGTCGGCAGCAAGAGTGTATAATAATGTTTGAGGTGTAGGATGGCGTCTTAGGTATGGAGGTGCTTTGTTTTGAGCCGATAATGATATCCGCCAGGGCGGTAATGATGCGGTTCTAGGTCTTGAGGTAATGCTGCCCGCCTGGTGTAATGATAGTGGTATTGATATCGAGACCTCAGAGGGTCCCCGGTGATAATAATGTGGTTGGTAATGATGGCGTTTTGGAGGTCGCCCGTCGTATACTGGGCGGCATAGGGATGGGCGGTTGCTGGAGTGGTAATAATGATGATAAGGATGCGTGTTGTAGGTGGTCTTGCGCCCGGTAGTGCCCCGACTCCAAGGCTAGACACCCTAGGCTGATTGCTTCGAGGCGGTCCCCACGCCTAAAAGCTCCCGTTGTTCAACGCCCAAAACTCCGAACGCCGTACTCCCAAACGCCAACGCCGGAACAACAAGAACGCCGTGCCTTTGCCACCCCTCAGAGATAAATGGTGCAGCCATACTTGCTGTTGGGCCCTCAAGGACACCTCAGGCCGTTTCAAAATGGCGGACCTTGGCACCTGTATTGAAGCTTGCCAGCGAAGAAGCGGACTAACCACACCTCATGCATGATATGAGGATTTTTTCCCTCTTTTCTTTTCTCTTTTTTTTGGCCATTTGGCATCTTTTCTTTTTGTTTTTTTACTGGAGACATTGTCTCATCTTCTCTTTTGCTTTTTCTGGGGAGTGCAATTGAAGAACAAAGAACGAAACCATGCTTGCCGTTGGGCCCGCAAGGACACCACGAGCCGCTCGAAATGACACTACTAGCACTCGTGGCACCTGTGTTGAAGCTTGCCGGCGAAGCAGAGGGTTTGTTCTGGTGGTGTTAAGGTAAGAGGGGGGACGACCTCTACCAGACAATGGTGGAGTTGCCGTGCAACATGAGCAGGTTTGTTCGCCGCTCGCACGCCTTGTAGAATTGGGGGGCGTCTGGCTTGGGCAGATTGTCCTCCCACGACACGTACTTGCGTGCCTTTATTGCCCGCATCTTGCGGCAGAAGCTGTTGATCGGCTCCCGGAGAATTGGCTCCGGGGCCACCGCTACCTCTGGCTTGGGCGCTGGCAGGTTGGTTGACTGCCGCCAGGAGAACGCCCTCGCCAACCGGGCAAAAGCCTGCTTGATGCCGGAGGCAAATTTGGACACAACGGAACCCATTGTGTTTTATTGTGATGCTAGAAGCCACTATTAGTATCAAGGTCATTGCTTAGTGGGAAGGGAAATTGCTAACTTACAAGGAGAGTTGTTGTTGTTATTGTTGCTGCTGTTATTGTTACTACCGTCGCTGCTCTGGGGTACGCTGTTAGCAACTTTGTGACTCGCAACGGCGGACTCGTAACTTACAATTGCTGCTGCTGTTGTTGTTGCTGCTGCTGCTAGTGATGCTGCTGGTGATGCTGCTCTGGATTACGCTATTAGCATTCTCTTCGCTGGCGTCTGGGAGTACGACGCTCACAGTATATGTGGTTTGTATGATATGAAGGGAAGAAAAGAAAGAAGAAGAGAAAAAAGTGCGAGAAGAGCAGTTTTGGGGCCAAGCAGTGGCCAAGAACCCTACCTCTAGTGATGAAGAGGCTGGGAGCCATTGAAGCAATCAGGATGATACCCGTGCTAGATGTGCTTATATGTTGATGCTGGATTGTATTGCGGTTGGCGGACCATAAGTTGGCAGAGCCAGTCCCTCCAATTCCGCATCGCAAGGATCCACCACCAGCGTCACGCGTTTCCAACCCAGCACGCGCCTCACGAATCGCCAGAAGGCGGATTGGTGGATTGGAGTGCACTCGACATCCATGCCATTGATTTTCGAGTCGCCTGCTCCGCTCATCCACTTTGAATTTGTCAATGTTAAACCTTTGTAGGTCGTCGAGAGAACGTCGACTCAGACAGATGGTCGTATCGCAATTTTAGTCACATTGGATCCTACCTGAGAATGTTCTTGACGACCCGCGAGAGAGTACAGGTGGACGTCGGGCAGGCTTCCACGCGACCTCCTGGGTAGCCATTGTTGTAGACGATAGCTTACCTTGACTTCTACCGCGCCTTCAGTCGCAGCAGGGTCTGTCACAGTTCTCCACAGGCTGCACGGCTTTCGCAAAAGGAGATTTTGATAGCATCCATACCTAGAGAGCCCAATGACATTTGTTAAGTGGAGTTCGGGTTCGACTTCCGAGCACTGTGAGGAAAGGAGGGCGAAGTTTATTTCGACAGATGCAGCATGCGTGAGCATGGCACCCAAAGGCGGTATCAGGGAGGCCAGGTTCGTGAGAAAGGTGGTTGTGTGATATTGTATTAAGAGACTGAAACAACCGGCTGAGATGATTGACAGCAAAGCTCTCATATCGCCTACTTGCTCTTGGCGGGTCAAGAGGAGTTCCGTCGACGCCGAGCTCACCTCGCGCCTCACCCGGCCAGCGCCGCTTTTAAACACCGCTCACCCCCGCTCACCTGCCCTCACCTTTCACTCACCTTTCACTCACCCACACTCACCCGCGACTCTCGCTCTGCCCCCTCGACGGCCATTTCGGTCCTCGCGCTAAACATGGATCCTCACTCTGTGGCCGTCCAGAGTCTCCAGTCTCGGACGCTGGCGCGC